>JAWRVZ010000092.1:0-600000 GCA_037043235.1 Rhodeus uyekii | reverse complement strand
ATTTATTTAGGCGTTGATAATATTACCGCTTTGTTTTCTCATAATTACAGGAATTATAACATGCAGTGAACGCAGCATATATTAACAAAATCTCTTATTTATAGGCAAACGTTTGACTATTTGGTCGTGTAGTGACATTTTCAAGTGATTAAATCAAGTCCTCCTTCATATAAATAAAACATATTTTTCAGTTGTATGTGCTGCAATAACAATGGCCGTTTTCAAGAGTTAACGTGATTTTTGACTTTTTGAAACTCAGAGATGTGGATTCAGCAAAATACCTCAGCGCTCGTCAATACAGACGTTACGGATTCAGACAGCAATAAAATGTCTGACAAACTCCTACAAATGTCAAAATGACCTCACAAAACAATTCCTGTCTGAATAGGTCCACGCGACATTGAGTATTAAAGCATAATTCACACATTCTCTCAGCTCTTCTTCAGCTGGAGATGTGTGTTATAAGCAGAACGAGAGCTTCACCTCCGTAAGCGCTCTTGCGGCGCACGCTCAGGTTGACGTGGCCCTGCTTGGCCGCCTGCTGCATGAGCTGCACCACCAGCTGATGAGACTTTCCCACCACAGCCGTGCCGTCCACACAGATGAGCTCGTCTCCGGACCGCAGCCGGCCATCCTCGTCCGCCGCCCCGTACTTCACGATGTGCCCTATGTAGATCTGGTGCACACGTCACATTAGTTACACTGGGAGCTGCGACAGACAGAAAGCCTGCGGGCAATTCACTCGACTCGGCCACATTCTGAAACCTTTCCTCAGATGGGAGTCAATGTAGGGCTCTAATAAAATGATGAAACAATTATTCCCTGAATGAGTCCCTGAATGAGCTACAGCTTTCCAGTCAGTAGAGCATTGGTGTTTGCAACATCAAGGTCATGGATTCGATCCCAGGGAAAGCAAGACCTGATTCAGTGTATTCCATGAAAGCAATGGAAAAAAAGTCACTTTGGATAAAAGCGTCTGCCAAATGCATAAATATAAAATCAGAAAATTATTATAATTATTTAAAATCATTTTTGTTCCTGATTGTCTTCTCTTGTAAGAAAGTAGCAGTGACTGGGACAGACTTGCAGTTTCACTGGAAAATTAAGAGCCTAATGAAAATCAGATCAGGAAGTTATCAATACGATCACCAAAAGTTTAACACTAAGATTGGCCAATACCAAGTATATTGAATTTTCTACAGAAATGCACAGAGGGGTCTGTTTATTTATGTAAGGCACATTAGATTGTGTTTTCATGCAAATATTTATATTTCTCTAAAGTGAATTCATGTGTTCCCTTTGCTAGCATCATGCTGTGTTTGAGCTCTATGGGACGTGTTTTCAATTTGTGGTTAGAAGATGCATGTCTATTTGTAGGGATGTTTTTGGACTCACCGGTTCTCCGGGTTCATTTCCTCCCAGGATCCGGAAACCAAAGCCTGTGTCTTTCCTCCAGAGGAAAATGTCTTGTTCTTGAGATTCTGGCACTGGACAAAAAAGAGAAAAAAATCAGTTCTAGTCCTAGAAATAGAACAGTCTACTCTCTAGCAGTCTACAGCTCTTCTAACGTCAAAAAACATGACATATAAAATATAAATATATATATACAGCAATACCTTGAGATATGAGCGTCCTGATATGCGAGTATTCCGAGATGCGAGCAAGCATTCAAGCAAATTTTTCGCTTTGAGTAAATATTTGAGATACGAGCAGCTTACAAACGCCGATGCTGGTGTTTGAGCACATTTATGGGGTAACTGCATATGATCTCCACTAGAGGCAGCTTGGTTTTACAGGGGGGGTTACCGGGGGCAATGAGTGATTCATGAGTATTAAGCTGGGAGCAGCACGAGTTATGAGTGTTCAATAATAATAAATATGAGCTTCTAAGTCACATTATTGTGTGTGTAGTTTATCCAATAAACAACACGGGAAGAAACACTACACTTCCATATTGTGTTTGCGTTATCTAAGTTATCCCTCCTCCTCCGCACATGCCGTCATTAACCGCTACTGTATCGTCTGTCTCAAAGGTAAGAACTCATAATTAAAACCAAATTGTATGTTATATCACAGTCAAGTCAAGTCACCTTTATTTATATAGCGCTTTTTACAATGTAGATTGTTTCAAAGCAGCAAATCACAGGAATCCATATATACTAAAATTTTGTGTGTGTCTCTATAACAATTAAAAACGTCTTTTCCATTGTTATTAGCACTAATAAGGGAGTTTTTTAGAGGGCTGGAATGGATTACATTTTTATTTTTTGTTATTCTTATGGTAAAAATTATTTGAGATATGAGAAATTTAGTTACGAGCCCGTCCTGGAACGGATTATGATCATATCTCAAAGTATTATTGTATATGTATTTTGAAAAGAAGGACTCTGACAGAGTTAATCACTCCTGTTGAGTGTCAGACTTCGGTCGGTCAGCAGGCGTGAGCAGAACACTTGTTTCATAATGTGACCTGTGAAGCGTTTGACTGCCCCGCTTGACACGCTGCTCGTTTAAAGGCTTTGGATCTGCCAAGCAGCTCCGTGTGGAGCGTTTAACAGTCCCGGCTGGGAACTGGCACTATGAGCGGGAGTCATCGGGAGTCACTGAACAATCTGGCACAGGACCGGCCGGAGCGCACATGGACCTCATCAGGTACCGGATCAAACTACAGCTGCTCTCTCTTCAGATGCCAGACATTACACTCTCACCAGAACGCAAGTCACTGAGTCTGGCTCTTCAAATATGCCATGTGTAAGTGTGAGAAGTGGTTTATAATGAATACGGTGCATGTGACATAATAGAAACATGAAGATCTTTTAACAGTAACACTTTAAATGCAATTATTAAACTTTTTTAAAATTTTAAAATACGCTCTTGTATCCCAGTGTTAAATGGCTAATGTAGTTGGCAGAACAAACTATCAGCTTGATTTCCCTGTCATTCTGTGGTAAATCATGCATTCAGTGGGAATCAAACCCATGACCTCAGTGTTACTAGCATCATGCCGAACTTTTTGCGCCACAGGAAGACCACTGGTTCTTATTTCCCTTCTTCCCTATTATGCCATATAATAATAATTATATAATAATATATAATATATATATATATATATATATATATATATATATATATATATATATATATATATATATATAAATCCCACTGGTGGAGTTCATTTCCCACCTGTGGTCTTCATGCAATCCTGAAGATATTCATATATTGTCTTTTTTATTCTGACATTAAAGGCATAACTTCAAATGAAGTTTTCTGTCAGCGCTCTGTGAAGATGAATGCATGAAGGAATGCGAAGATGATTTGAATCTGATTGTACAGATTGATTGGATCAGCTTCTAGTTCAGATTGAAGTCATGGATATGGTTTATGACACAATAAATAAACCTGTATCCTAAGAACAGTTTAACTAGGTAAGAAGCTGTCTACATGTAATTTATGAACAGATGCGTGTCGTTCAGTGATATTTCACACTCTTAAAGCCAAATCACACTAAGAATGATTACTGTATTAGCGTCCACGCCACTGATTATCAGAAGTGCTGCAGTTTTATAAAGCACAATGGAATCTGCTTGGCTGTCTGCATTTTTATCGTTCATCAACTTAAGAAAATCATTCATAAAGTGATTCCAAAAATGGTTTCTTTGCTGTTATCATTATATTTGGGCTGTGTACTGTGGATATGCAGGGTTGTACTGTCAGTCCAGGTCACTCACAGCGGCTCTCATACATGCTCCTGGACTGCGCCCAGATCTTGAACGGGTCCGGCTTCTTCTGGAGAGTCCCGTTGACTGTGGGTGTTTCGAAGGGCGGCAGGACGGGCAGCGGCTGCGTGGGAGGTGGCGGGACGGGCGGAGGGCCTCCCAGTGCGTCGGAGGGTCCGATGGGCCCCAGGCGGCCGGGCGAGTCTGTGTGTGCGCTGCGATGACTGCAGACGCTGTGCTGAGAGCTGCCCTGACTGTCCTTCCGTTCCAACTGCTGACAGACACAGCTCACATGTTCACTCAAACCCAAAAATAACAACTGTTTCACAACCCTCATGTCACTACAAACCAACTTCTTTTCTACAGTGGCACACACAAAGCCTGAATGTTCACCCGTCTGTTCTCTTTAATTCAAAAGCTCTAAACTGGCAAAAATGTACGTACAGGAAACTGGACAAACAGCTTCCAACACTGCCATAAAGACCTCTAAAACCATACAACAGACGGACAGAATTTAAGATGTTCCTCATGAACAGGCAGTTCTTAACAGCACTTTTTAAAGGCAAAACCTTCTCAGATTTTTTTTATAGTTTGAGCATTATTTTAGCAAACCAATCCTGCTTCGATTAGTGGTCATCAAAGCTGACATGAAACGATTCATAATTTCACTTGAAACAGATCAAATTAATGTGAGACGATTTGGTTTAAAAATGTTGCCTAATTTGAGAAACAAATGTATAATAAAGTCAAATAATCATAACATGAATTGTATATTAAATGTCGTACTCTAATTATTACTGATGTCAATCTCTGAAAAGTAATGTGTGTTACAATATTGCATTACTCCCTTGAAAAGTGACATTGCATAACCTAGTCACTTTTTAAGAAAGGGAATGGATACTTTTAGGCTTGTTTTATTTTTATTACAAATGAGTTCTATTTTTGGGCAAATATAAAGGGCCTTTCACACCAAAATGTCAATAATAAGGTTAAAGGAAAAGCACATGCATGCATGTACAGTAGAAGACACTGATCAAAAATTTAATCCATTCTAGATCACAGGAGAAGGACGTTTAACTCTTAAGTCATTTCTGCTTATGGTTGAACTGAATCATTGAAGGTCGCAGCAAGCAGCAAGACATTGGTCAAATATTTGTTTTGTTTAACATATTTAACTATTGGAGGTTTGCATAATATTCTGATTGTATTAATTTTGAGGAACGCGGAATCTGTTTTTGTGCAAGTGAGATTATTAAATGCTCATATTTAGTCTAGAAGTACAATTACCATCGTGTTCACAAACTACGACTAAACATGACTCTGATTTCTCTCAACATGAGGAAAGGAGAGCTGTCAGTGAACACATGTGAAAAAGTCATTTGCGCTACTTATTTGACTCAGGTTTTTTTATAAACTTAAAAGTAATGCATTACTAGTTACTTGAAAAAGTAATCCGATTACATAACTCAAGTTACTTTTAATGCTTTACACCCTCCGCTGCTGCTGTCAAACAAAAACTGAAAAAGCAGCACTTAAAAATCTTCATATCATAAAATACAGTGGTTGACATGTAAATGAAAGTGATCTGTTTTCATAAAAAGGAGATGCATCTTACCAGCACTTTGGGGCTTCTCTTGGGCTGTAGGACTCCTGTAAGAGAGAGAGAGAGAGAGAGAGAGAGAGAGAGAGAGAAAGATCATCAGCCTCCAGCTCTTCTGATTAAGAGCACTTTCTATAATGTTTACGCGTTAGCAGGTTAGCAGGCGGAGTCTTTTGTGGCTGTTCGAACGCATTCGAAAACATGAGCATTTACACTACGAAAGCAATCTGTTCCAATGCATTTTCAACCACCTCTTGAAGCTAAAAACATTTTAGACCCTGTTTACACCCGTATTTAGCGTCATCCAACTGTATCTTAATAGCAGGTGTAAATAAAACCTTAGAATGGGTATCGAGTGTGAGACTTGACTTTTCAAACCTGCAGTAAAACACATTCAGATCATCAGCCACAGAGTGTGTATGTGAGTGTGAGATTACTCGTGATCGGACTCTTGTGCCACAACTAGGGATGTGCGAGTGTAGTCGTGTAGTTTTTACCCGTTTATTGAACTCATTGTCACGGGCATCACCATGGAAACCAACACGCACGCCTCTCGCTACATAAAGCAGAAGGAAAAGCGTGCCGCGGAAATGTGAACCTTATTTCTAACGGCATTACTTTTAGACTAGTCGGTTAAAACATTTTCATTTAAACGACTAACAAATTAGTCGAAAGGCACATCCCTAGCCACAACTAATGTGAATTTTGCATCACGTTTCAAAGACACGCAAGAAGATAATGCGTTCGCTCACCTCTTTGCACTAGCATAGTAACTTCAGTCCCTCGTGGGCATTTACTGAGGAGATCCACCACCTGGTTGTGGCTCATGCCCTGCACGCTTCTCTTGTTGACCTCCAGCAGGATGTCGCCCTCCTTCAACCCTCGGCACCGTGGGTAATCTACAATCTGCTTCACCTTCTGCCCTCCACCAATAAGACTGTCCGCCATGGTGAATCCGAAGCCTTTGTCGCCCTTCTCGATGTGAACTGTGATCAGCTCGGGCTGTGTTGCGATGGACGATGCCAGAGTCACCACGTCGCTGGCATAGCCGAGGCAGCTGTCGGCCGTCACCAGCATGGAGCCATCCGCTGCAGGGTTGTAAGGGACGGGCTCGTGACCCGAGACCCCGCCAACTGTCCCACCACCGGCCGCCAGTGGGACGGGCATGCCGGGGATCGCCTCAAAGCCCTCCTGACTGTTGACTATGATGGGCTCTTTGTCAAGAATGGCCACGGACGTCACCAGACTGGTGTTGGGGTCATCTGGGTCAAAGGGCAGAGGGTAGCCGCGACACAGCTCCAGCTGGACCATGGAGCCGATCGGGATGGACTGAAATATCTTCACCACCTGAGCATGAGTGTATCCCAAGACAATCGTGTCATTCACGCTGACAATCACGTCGCCTGAGGGACAAAGACACGGGTGTTAGACAACATCACTGAGACACCATTACACTACTAATATTCTCAGTTTTCATTTTAATTGTGGTTAAAGTTTAAGTCATTTTGTCGTTTTTGTCTATTGCGGTAAGCAGAACGAGGCCGAGGGCCATGAGAATGGTGTGAGGCCGGTGGCATGATTGACAATGCGCGTCACATGCGCACCACACCGGAGGAGCGGAGGCATAAAAGGAGGAGCGACGCCAGTGAAGTACGAGAGTAATGCTTAATGCTCTGTGTTTGTGTGTGGGCGGCAGCTGTATGAATCAACCGGTTGAACTAATGATCCAATGGCTCTTTCACAAAGAGAGAGAGCCATTTACCATATTTTCCCGCATATATCCCGCGAGTTATACCAGATTTTACAAACCCCATGGGGGGGGTGCGGGTTATATAAGGGTGGGGGCTATATCACAAATTGTTTTACTCGTAATAATATTTCAAAAAATTTTTTTTCCTTAGGGACGTAAGTTTTTTTGTGCAATATTTTCTTTCTGTTTTTCTTTCTTGCGAGGGTTGTTGTCTCTGGCGCTTGTAATGTCACTCTGGCAGCTGGCGCTGATAGGCTGTCTGACCTGTCAATCATGCAAGAAGACGCGATTGGCTGTGCTGCATGAGGGCGGGCTCTTCTCATCTCATCCGATGATCAACACCTGTAGAATCGCTTCTTAAGGGACAGCGGGAGACACTGCTTTTTCTTCTGATTCTGACTTGTGTTTGTTTTCTTATTGTGTGAATTTCACGCACAAGCACTGTGTACCGAGCCTAAACAGTTATGGGTAATTGACGTCATGTGAGCAACATTCGAAATGTGAACTTACACAAAAAATTTCATCAATCTATGGGTGTGGGTTATATAAAGGTGCGGATTATACCAACAATGTTTTACACAAAACCCCAAAAACCCGCGGGTTATATGAGGGTGCGGATTGTCTGCGTCTGCGGGTTATATGCGGGAAAATACGGTACTTTATTTCAATAAATCAGCTGTTTGAACGAATCAAATGAATGCATCTCTCAATGACTTAGCCATTTAGACATTTACTGCCATCTACTGGGAGTCTTATTTTCTTTTTTAGAGTATCACTTCATAAAAACAACAACAACAAAAAAAACGATTTAATATTAATTTTTGGGTGAACTACACTTTTAATAGCGATTCATCTCATTGATTATTTAACTGTAATTGCTGTTTAAACCATTCATTCACCAATACACCATCTGTAAATATACTGAAATACCAATTCAGATGCAGATTTGTTGCTTTTCTCATTTAACACAATAATAGCTTCATCTTTTGGGGGTAATTTCTCAGTCAAATTTGATGTGTGATTAATCAGATTAATTAATTGCCATATCATGTAATTCATTTGATTCAAATTTTCCATTGCATGACAGCCCAAGTTTTTAGTAACTAAGTTAAATTAACATTTACTTTTTTTGGTTTTAGTTTTAATTTCAGTTAACTATAATAACCCTGATCTGTCCATCACAACAAGCTCTATTATGTGGCGTTCGAATCATCATCAAACATCACTTCTTTGCCGTCTGTGTTTTGGTGGCAGGAGGCTGGAAAGCCCAATCAAACGCAGAAGGATGTTCGGGGCAAATCCTCTCCAGAGGAATCATTCAGCGTGAGTTAGTGATTAGCTAGAATGAAAGGCAAATGCACAAACTGCATGTCTAACAAAATGTCCTAACCGGACGTGATTGATATGCGCAAGAAAACGCTGCATGATCAAGCCACCTTCACTTTGATGGATTTCCTTGTGGCATTTGTCATACAACATCTGGTGAATCACTCCATCACACTTGGTTTTTAATAAATCAGAAGGGCACATTGTGACTGGTCACTATATCTTGACTATTCATGCTTCTCGTTTTATCGTATCATGTCTGGTCAGGAGGTTTGGACCTGTTTCCATCTTTCCGTCCACAGCGGCGGGACCGTCCAACACCAGACTCTTGATCTGCAAGAACTCATCTGGCTCGTCCCCACCAACTACAGTGAAGCCAAAGCCTCTCCTGCTCTTCAGCAGCTTAGTGCTTATAAACGTCCCCTTCAGTTCAGCTGGATTGCGGGTGAAGAATGGCTTTCCTCCTGCACACACACACACACATTAAGTGATATATTATTCAATTACGTAATTAATTGAGAATAACTGCGGATTCAGGTTGGGGTAATTTAATGCATATGAATGGTAAAGAAGGAGAGATTCTTACGTTTGGGCCCCGGGGCCTGAGGAGCCGACGGACAGCTCTGAGGGTCTCTGTACGTCTCCAGATGACTGGGCACATACGAGCCGATCGCAGCTCCGGCAGACGAGTGCTCCTCGATCCATTCTGACAGAAACAAACCACACACACATCAATTAAGGATCAGATTTCCGACGATAAAACATTTGTTTTCATGCGTTTCTCTTTGAACGATTATGAAAATCATTAACAGGCTCTTCAATGTTCCATGAAAAAAAATGCATAATATAATTATAGTTTGGTTGACCTTACGCTGGCATCTTACTGCCATTGCACTGCCATTCAAACGTTTAGATAATGATTTAGTGTCTTGTCAATGACACATGTAAACATGTAAAGGATGGCGTTTCTTACACTGTGCAAATAAATACTACATAAGTAAGGAATTTTTCAGTATGTTCTCATGAAATGAGAAGATGAAGCAGACAGACAGATGGAGAGACGCACCTCTGATGTAGCGACCGCCCTCAGGCGACTGCTGTGCGTCGAGCTGCTTCTGACGCCGTGCTTCTAGAAGAGGGTTCTCGTACTGAGTCTTACGGTTAATATGACTGACAGAGAGAGAGAGAGAGATAAGAAATCTGGCCATGGATGGGTAGAGTGTGTTGAATCGGGCAATATTCCATAGTTAAGATGTATGTGGATTTATTAATGATAAATACATAACACAAATACATTAGGACTATTCCAGAAATCGGACCTGTTTAATTTAAGTATGACTGACAAATATGCATCACGTTACATTTAATTTATGTAAAAACTATGTGATCCAAATGGATAGAAACATTTATGCAATTTAAAAACATGTCTCAAATTTCCGTTTTTAAAAATATGCACGAGCACATGAAGTGGAGGGAGAGTCGACAAGCTTTACTCTTACTCAACATAGTAGACTCCGTACACCGGGTCATCGATCTTCTCCCAGCCGGGCGGCAGTTCTGACACACAAGAAGAGACGCATTGAGAGACGTGAGAGGATTCTGTGTGCAAATTCTGCAAATTCTGTGTGCAAATTCTGTGTGATTACAGGATAAGGATTTGTAGAGATCATTTTATAGGGGAAAAGGTTGTTTGTAGCTCATTCAACACTTTGAAATTCCCTGTGTTGTTCTGGAGGCTGAATATGTGTTAAGAGCCAGTCATGGCCTAATGGTTAGAGAGTTAAAACTAAGGTTCCTGGTTTGATTCTCAGTAACGGCAGGAAAGGATTGAGGTACCAGAACCCCCAATCGCTCCCTGGGTGCCACAATGGCTGCACACTGCTCCAGGTGTGTGTCACAGTTTGCAGTGTGTGTGTGTGTGTGGGTGTTCACTACTAATAAGTGTGTACTAACTTGGATGGGTTGAATGCAGAGGACAAATTCCAGTTATGGTGGACCACACTTGGTCTTCACACATTACTTAAAATAAGATATGAGAGTATTTTGTGGTTAAAATACTGTAACAATGTAATTGTATGTGGGGTGGCCTACGTACTTCTGCTGATGAAACTGCAAACTAAACTTCAATCAAATTTTCTGGGGATACATAACACTTAATATTCTTCAATTTTATTGATTGGCCTGCTCCTTTAAGGCTGCTGCACAGACAAAAAAAAATTGTTTATATTGTTTTCCTGTGACCACTGTAAAGCTGCTTTGAAACAATCTCTATTGAAAAAAGCCCTATATAAATAAAAGTGACTTGACTTAAAATTCATATGATTTGAGTGGGTTTAAGTTCAGATCACAGAACTGCTGTGACATCACAGCAACAATATACATTTTGGGAGCTGGAACGGCAGAATATCAGTAAAGCCACTGGCTGTACCCGAAAGCACATACTTCCCTCCTACATAGTAGACAAAAAGCAGTATGTGCTGTAAGACGTATTGTCTGAATTCACAATTAAGAGGTCAAGGGTCATGGTGTATTTTCATCATTGTGGATATTTGAGAAGTGTTTCTTTGATGATATGAGGTTAGATTTTTGTGAGCATTTTAAATGCACGAACAAGATAATCAGCAAAGGCATTCTGCTCATATTCACCAAGAGTTCAATCATGTTATGGATTATTGTACATTTCACATCACTTTCTTATGCATATTAAAATGATATACAGTGGAGTTCGGTTATGTCGACGGCCTAGGGGGTTGCAAAAAAGCATCGAGATAACCCATATAACATATATTACATATATTAGCATATATTTTCCCACATATAACCCGCAGACGCAGATAATCCACACGCTCATATAGCCAGCGGGTTTTGTGTAAAAAATCGTTGGCATAACCCACACCCATAGATTGACGAACTTTTTTGTGTAAGATCACATTTCGAATTTCAAATGTTGCTCGCATGACGTCAATTATCCATAACTGTTCAGCTCGGTACACAGTGCTTGAGTGCGAAATTCACACCATAAGAAAACAAACACAAGTCAGAATCAGAACAGAAAAGCAGTCTCTCCAGCTGCGCTCGTCCCTTTAAGAAGTGTTGTGTTGATCATCGGATGAGATGAGAAGAGCTCGCCCTCATGGCAGCACAGCCAATCACGTCTTCTTGCATGATTGACAGGTCAGACAGCCTATCAGAGTGATAGTGGAAGTGAAAAGCCAGCTGTCAGAGCGCCAAAGATAACAACCCTCGCAAGAAAGAAAAATGAAAATGTATTGATGTACATGATGCGAGTTATTAAATGAGAATGTACATGCTCGAGTTTTTGGTGTCTTTTTACACAACAATGTTGCCGCGATTTGTTTGATGAAGTGATCGCCATTCATCTAAAAAATGTACATACACTGTACAGTGTATATGTTTGCTAACAACAAAAGGCATATGTAGAACCACCACAATAAAAACCACCTTCGATTCTTGATACAAACCTTTAATTATATTCTCTAACAATGCAAACACAAAAGATTGCTCACAAAATCACAAAAAACATGTGGGAAGCTACAGCGTGTTATCCCTCAGACGAGATCAACGACAGTGAGTGAACCGTGAGCGGACCGCGATCCACGTGCAAGGCAAACTCAGCCCATGCGCAGTGAACTAGGTACGCTCATTAGTCATGAAATAACCATGTGAAGTGGCGAATGTGTCCCTTTTTTGTGCTCGAGATATTAGATTTCGGCGACATTAAGGAATCGACATTAAAGAATCGAAAATACTAAGACAAATAGGGAGTTTCCCGATTCCACTTCAAAAACGTTGACATAATAGGACTGGCGAGTTAACCGTGACTCGAGATAAGTGAACTCCACTGTAAAATCAAAGTTAAACATCATACACACACAGAGATTCAGTCACACTAAAGACGTTTTAATAAATCACACCTGCCGCAGGTGAGAAGAGAGACGTACCGAGATCAGCGTCCAGCTCTTCTGTATGTACACCCTCTTCTCCAGAAGAAGAACAGACAAGACACACAAAAACACACAAGTGTGAATATTTGATGAATATCACTTTCAAAGAATGATAGAATACTGCGTGCAGAATTACACTAGCACTGACTGTAGTATTCAGAAGAATCTGATTTTATTTCTATGCATGTTCGCTGTTTATATTGTGGGGACGATTCGGAAATCCATTGCTGCTTGTATATATATATATATATATATATATATATATAAAAATAAATTTTTCCTATTTGTTCATATTTTCTTTTCTTTTTCTTATTTGAATGACTTGTAATGAGTGATTTATAATCAAGCTAGGGATTTTTATTAGTTAAAGCCTTTCTTTACTTTCCTGTATTTTTCCATAGAGTAAGGATGAATATTGTCTGTACTTCTCACCAGATAGAACATGTAATCAGAATGTTTTGAGAGTCTTTCTGTTGAGAGTTGGAGCCTGAGCCGAGTTCAGCCTTAGAGAAGCTGTGTATCTGTGTGTGTGTGTGTGTATTAATATGCTCTGTATTGGTGAGGTGATTAACTGGCACCATAAGGAGACGGAATAACTTGTTGTTCTCGACAAGCCACATGGAAGGACACTAACCCGTCAACCATGTGATCAACGAAGATATGCTTCAGCCTGTCTTCTCTTGTGTGGAAAATTAGTAAAGTTACAAAATTTTTTCTTAATTTTCTTTCTCTCTTAGCCAATCGGAATCATTTAATCTTCAGTAATGACGTGGTTAGTAGCTTCTGTTAGAGTATAATTGCTGTAACAATGTTATTGTAAGTGGGGCGGCCTACGAACTCCTTGTGAGACTTGAAGCTTCTGCTGATGAAACTGCAAACTAAACTTCACTAAAATTTCTTCTATTGACTGCACTTCTGACTCCTGGTCTTCATTCAACATATCTGGTCCTCAGGTCTTTAACTGTAATTCCCCTACAATAGGTGAACAAAAGCCTAAATGAAATCCGGTCATCATATAAAGTGATCGTGTCTCTTCAGAGGTCTCATTTATAAAGCGTGCGTACGCACAAAACGGGGCTGGAAACGCAAAGGTTGAGATCTATAAAAACAAACTTGACGGGAATATTTGCGTACCAGCACGCAAACTGTGACCCATGCGTACAAACATTTTGGAGACGGAGCGGTTTTGGCGACAACCGATGGTGAGCTGAGGGATTGACAGTAGAATTAATGAAATTAAACACATTGAACTTGAAAAGCTGTGCATATTATGGAAGCCAGTTTCCACCACAGTTGAGAAAGGGGAAAAAAAAGATTATTTAAGTCGAAATAATGACTTAGTATCTCGACATAAAGAGAAATTTTCTCTAAATAATGACTTAACTTCTCTGTTTCTCCGCATGGTCAAAGCGTGTAAATGCAAGATCACAGCAAACATGACACGTTCTGTAAAAACTGCTGTCTTAGTTAAAGTTTGTGTAATATATAAAATGCAATCTATAGCAACATGAATTATAAATTATCAGTATATTTTTCACACTTTTCCATGTGCATAGGAAGGCATGGAAGTGGAACAGAAGCGAGGCGGTTACCATGATATCGAGGAGCCGGTGAAAAATGTTGCGCCAAAAATGCACGATTTACAAAACTATCGGATTAACGCTGGATTTATTCGTTAAGTTTAAGTGTAACGTCTTCATAAAGTGCATGGGTACATGTGTTAATATTAACGCGAATTTCGCGGATGCTCTTTGATGTGCAGGTTCGTCATAAAGAGTCACTAAATAAAATAAAATACAATAAAATACTATACAATAATATAATACAACATATAACAAATATATTTGTTATATATGTAACAAATTATATATACTATAATTCCTCTGTTTGAAATCACTGTGCTGCTGCTTGTTCATACACAAAAATACAAACAAATAAAATATTAAATACTATGGAATCCCTCTTCTATACTGATGATTTATCATTCATGTTCTTTAATTATATTATTGATTAACACACTGACTTTAACAGTGTCATGTTTGCTGTGATCTCGCATTTACACGCTTTGACCATGCGGAGAAGTCATTATTTCGAGAATTTTTCTCGTTATTTCGAGATACTAAGTCATTATTTCGACTTAATATTTTTTTTTCTCAACTGTGGTGGAAACGGACTTCCATACACATATAGACCTATCCATATAAATATTAACATACAAATCACTTTCAATCTTCATTGTGTCCTATAAAACATGCATGTCCACAATAGCAATTTATATAAATAAATGGTAATAAATTATCAAATAAAAAGTGTATCAATTTAATTTATTTTACTTTCACTTGCTAATGATCTATGGGTTTATGTACATTGTCTGATTGGTATGAGCAGGTGTAAAGGATTTAATGCGATCGCTGTAAACATAAATACGGTGACACTCCTGCATCTACGGCATGATGGATGCGCTGGCATTGCTGGAGGACTATGCCAATGGCAGTTGGTGTTGCCATATCCCAATGCCAATGGCAACACACTCTGTCAGTGACTGGCAAGCCTTTTTTTTGCCCCCACTCTTAAGTCGGACCCCTTCTTTTTTTATTTCGGGAACCGTCTGGTTAGCTGAAACAACTGCATTTACAGCTGCTGTCACATGCTGCCATTCCACACTTTTTTGTGTGTGTTAGTGACGCCAACACTATGGCTACCAAACAAAATAAATGTCCTTTCCTCCACCTCTGTCACAAGAACCTCTGTTTCGGTGTCTGTGAAATTTCCATTGGTGCCATTTTTACGCAAAAAGAACCTCTTGCTCCTTTATGTTAATATGCACGGCATTATTATAATAATCATGAGCTGATTTGCATGGGCTATATATGGTTGAAAGGGGGGGATATCGATTTTTTTCACGTACGCAAATTATCAGTTGGACTGTGATTTATAAATGGAAAACTGCGTGGAGGTGTGCGTGCGCACGGTTTTATAAGTCTCAATTTTTGTTTGCGTACGCCATTTTTTGCTTTTGGGCGCACGTAAACTTTTAGTAAGGATCCTACGCACAGTTTTATAAATGAGACCCCAGGAGACTTGGATTTAACCCTTGATTCATATGAATTTATTTAATGATCTCTTTATGAACTTTTTAAGGGTGACTTTCAATGGAGGGACAGAAATCTCTCATATCTCATTAAAAAAATATGAACGGAAGAAAATGATGATAGAATATACACTTTGAGGAGAACAATCCCTTCATAGCTAGTTTAGAAATCTTTTTTCCTCATAATATACAGATTTTGATATAAACCTACGAAAATCTTTAAGGTCTGGGGAATGAACCGAGTAGATGAAGGACTCCCTCTGCTGGAGAGACTCAGCCTGCAAGGATTCGCTCTATGGACTCAAGCCCAAATAGCATTAATGAGGTCAGCCAGTTGATGGACGATTCTGATGCCGATAAGAACCTGAGGATAAGTAAACCTGGAAAACCTATTTCTCAAGGGCTGTCCATGCAGAGAACATACACAGACCCCGCTAGACGCAGCCCTTACGTTCTTCAGCCAGTTGTAGAGAAGCTTTAAAAACATCTGACTCTTTGCAAACACACAGTGTGCTGAAGTGTGCATCAGTACAGTGGCAGAACGAACACAACTAGTCAAGCTAGTAAGTGTGTGTCAACTAGTACACAGGCCCGAGTAACTGCATGCATTAGTGCTGGTCTTACCATCATCTTCACAGTCCTCCAGAGGTTTGGGCGGTTTGTCCTGACATCGAGGGTCAATCCATGAGGTTGTCTTTGTGTTGTGGCTATAAACAACAGCATCACTGGCATTCATATTGACATCATTAAAAATAATAAAAATGTAATAAAATTAGACATTTAGATTCTGATTCTGTCAAACACATTAATGGTGACACTATCAGCTACTACACCGTCACTAGACATGTGTTCAACTTTATAAAACGTGTGCGTGGGAATGATCTTGTACCATGATAATACAGTAAAACCTCGGTTTACGAGCGACTTGGTATCCAAGCAAATCGGTGTACAAGCATGGAGGGTAAAAATCGGTGTACGAGTATTGTATCGGTGTACGAGAAAATGTTTCCCTCAAACACTTGCATGTTTTGTGTGGGAAAGTCCTAACGCTCAGCATCGTCGAGCACATTTTTACTCTCAGCGTCGCTTGGTTTGGCTGCATCATTCACCATTGTCTCCTAGTCCTGCCTGTGTGTACCTGAGAGCACTGACACACCTGATTCTCATATCATCTGCCTATTTAGTTCACTTCTCTCCACTCTTGTCTTGTCTTCGTTCACGGCTCCCGCATGTTCCTTGGCAGCCACAGCTCCCGTGTGTGATACACCTCTGGATTATCACTTTGTTTGTTTTCTGCTCTATTATAATAAATTCACTCATTTGCACTTGAATCCTTGGTTTCCCCGCTCCCCCCTCCTTCCTCCTCTCGTCTCCTCCATTGCTGAAAGCTGAAGTGCACTACAGTAAATTGTCAAGTATTTTTATAGTTTAATTGTCAATTATTTATTAGTATTTATATGAGATCTTAATGGTTATAATTGTAACTTTAATTAATAGGGTAAAACCCCCAAAAATATTTAAAATGGGTATTTATGGTCGTGTGGAACGAATTAATTGATTTTTAGTGCATTCTTATGGGGAACATTGTTTTGGTGTAAGAGCATTTTTGTTTACCAGCTCGCTCTTGGAACGAATTAAACTTGTAAACCGAGGTATTACTGTACTATGGTATTCTCTGAAGATTCTCAGAGTACCGTTTCAGTTCCATGAATATCATGGCGTTACCTGCAGAAAAACAGCTAAGACCAGCTAAAACCAGCTAATAACTCACTCCAAATTAAACCAGCGCAGACCAACTATATCATCTTAAACCTGTTAAAACCAGCTATATCCATCTTAAACCAGCTATACCATCTTAAACCAGCTATGTTCATCTTAGACCAGCAATACTATCTTAAACCAGCAATACTATCTTAAACCAGCTATACCATCTTAAACCAGCTATACCATCTTAAACCAGCTATACCATCTTAAACCAGCTATACCATCTTAAACCAGCTATACCATCTTAAACCAGCTAAGACAAGCTAAATCCATCTTAAACCAGCTATGTTCACCTTAAACCAGTAAAGACTAGCTATATCAATCTTAAACAAGTTAAAACCAGCTAGATCCTCTTAAACCAGCTAAGACCAACTATGTCCATCTTAAACCAGCTATGTCCATCTTAAAACAGATATGTCCATCTTAAACCAGTAAAGACTAGCTATGTCAATCTTAAACAGGTTAAAACCAGCTAGATCATCTTAAACCAGCTATGTCCATCTTAAACCAGCAATGTAATCTTAAACCAGTTCAGACCAGCTATGTCCATGTTAAACCAGCGCAGCGTGGGCTGCTTTAGCTGTGGTTTTCAGCAGCATGTGTCTGGTATGTCAGAAGTGTGTTATGCTGCAGCTCGTACTCAATGAAGTAAATTTCCCCGTTCTCCGTGTAGGCCGTCTCCCAGTTGTCCGGTAGCGGTCCGAGCGGGTCCTGGTCCGGAGGGAGCCCAGGGTGTTTGGATGTGGGCGACGCAGCCATGTTGTTCAGCACATAGGTGGGGGCATTTTCTCGCACCACGCCGTGTGTGTCCGGCCGGCTGGAGTCTCCTGTGCACAGCAGGGGAGAGGGGAAGAGACTACGAGCTAAGAACTCTGGGTAAATTATAGGAGGAGGCGGGAAGAGACAAAAAACTATTTACACTTCCATACAAGAGAACAGTCACAAAACCAACACACACATGCACACTCAAACACACACACGCTCCCACTTTCTCTCTCTCTCTTGTGCTGTCTCTCATACACACACACACACGCTTTCTCTCTCTCGCTCCCTCTCTCTCACACACACACACACACACACACTCTCTCTCTCTCTAACTCACTCTTTCACACACTCCCTCCTTCTCTCACACCTGTAAATGTGTTGTTCATGTCTGCGCTGCTGTCTGCATCCTCCTGCAGCTGTGTATGCACTACTCCTGCATTCTGCATGCGATCGCAGGACTTTTGGGAAACAGTGAAACGGTCTCGCAAAGCATCATGGGTAATCACTGTCCTACTGAGAGGCTGGGTTGGCGGCTTGAGTGTCCCATAATAGTTACCTAGACAACCAGAAACCCATTAGCATACTTGAAAAGAAAGAGGGACAGAAAGCACTGCATTGTGTGTGAGAGATTAGAAAAACATACACACACACACACTCTTGCCCCAATCCAGACACACAGCAGAGGCATGCACTACAAGAAACAACGACTGCGTGTTGGACACTGATAACTCAATGTAAAGCAGCAGTGCACGGGTCTGCATGAAGAGTTCATGTGCAAGTTACTGTTTTTCTGTTCCAGAGAAAATGTGTTAGTGAAGGTTCATTTTTGATTGCTTATGGTTGCATACCATTGTTGGATAAGTTATTACCATGATATACGAGTAAGTAATTCTATGAGATGATATCAAAGTTCCCTGGCATTGCCATCTGCTACCATCACCGTAACTGCATGATCGCACTGGATCTACTGTGAGAGCTGAGAGCACTGACACACCATCATACGTGCCGATCTCTAACAGCCCTCCGCGCCGATCCAGCTCCAGAAAATCCTCCACAGACAGAAAGTTGTAATCCACACCATGAAGCTCGCAGTCTCGAGGGCGACGGGTCGTACCTGCAAGAGTGAAAAACACGAGAGCTTGAGTCAAATCACCAGCTCCAGAACTTAGGAGAACGGTTTTACAGAGACAACGACAGGAGGCCGAGGAGCAGCACTGACACACACAGCTGAAGTCAGAGTGGATGGAAGCCGGGATCACTGTGGAATATTACAAAATTGGAATATGGCATGAAACATTTGCAATTAAAAAAAGAGTGTTCAAAAGAACAAAACTGTTGGTTTCTGGGAAATTGCTGAAACATATCAGTATCATATCATATCATTTTTTCTCCATTTTCCTCCATTATAAATGACTTGCATCACAAAGCATCAGGCGAAACGCAATCATTTTCCCTTGCATTCGGATGCTGGTGTTTGGGAACACAATCGTGTGAGACGCTTCTGGATGGGATTAAATCAAATCATTCTGATGCCTTTCAGAGACACCAAACCAACGTCTGAGATGCTGCGACGCCATTGGTCCGCTGGTTAGTGCAGTTATCACATGACCACATGACGTTTTGAGGGACTTATCTGGTAAATGTGTTTCCATCTAGTTTACGTGCATGTCTTCTTATCGGATGATGCATCCGATCCGATTGACCACACAATACTTTTAGAATACACACACATCATGACGTTTCCATCTAGCGATTTATGTGCAATATCCCAAAAGCAATGTCATTTAATTTTGCTTAAAAATACAATGGCTGTGGTTCTGGAGCTTGACCTCCAAGATACGTTGTGATTTTACACTGCATAACACAACTTAAGGGGCAACAAAGACACAACACTGGAGCAATAATGCAATGAAAGAGTAAAACGCTAATCTTGTTGGTGGATTGTGGAAAATCCCACAGCTGTGTGTAAATCCGACACGATATTTTGTGTGTGGTTGAATACTGATGAATATGTAAAACTGCATTTGGATCTCAAGGGTGAAGAAGATGAGCAAAATGAAGGAAAAGGCAAACAATAACTTGAATAATCACAATCTTCTGTTGTTCTGGCAGTAGCAAACCATTGCATTCAGATGCATTATGATTCATTTCTTCAACTAACTTGCTCAGGAAGGTGTTGCGTCATGAGAGTAGTTGAGCTAAAAGTAAAGACATTAATGTTAATGTCTACTACATCTTAAGTGTGCAACAACACGTCACACTGAACCTCCATCACGGTTTTCCTGCACTTCATAGAGTGTTTCAGGCGTAGCGTTCAGTATGGATTTGCACTGATCCCTGTAACATCCTTCCACCATGCTTTTTACCTATCCTCATGGTTGCTAAAGTCTCAAAGATTATAAATCATTAAAAATAATCATGATGGGAACATCACTGCACCTTTAAACCTTCTGCATCTTGTCAAGAGGTCAAGTCATATTGGGTTAGTGTTTCAATAAATACATAGAATGAGATCCAGAAATATGTTAAATGGAAACATTTCTCGCTATGAGGTGGGCAAATACCTGGACTCCGCCCACAGCCTAACGAAGACAATCAGAAAACGGCCACATTGCGCTGACCAATCGGGTCAAGGCCCTGATATGTTAAGTAATGTAATGGGGGAACGAACAGTGTGTGACAGCGACTGCAGCAGCAAGCCTGACCCCGTTCTTTAGGAGATTCGTTGAACACGTTATTCTTTTTCTGTGCCTTTCTGAATCAGGCACTCGTCTTCAGGCACTTCCTGACATTCACTACATTCTCCTGCCACAATAGGTTTAATTCATGTGCTACCTTTGCAGTTAAAATGAATAATCCATCTGGCATATCTTGGCCTTTGCTCAACAGGACGCTGTGTTTCCTCAGCTGGACAGGCCGTGGAGTGACACACAAATACAACTACAGTCAAAGTGAGCAGGACGTTAACTGGAGTCAGTCGAACCATCTAATGTGAGTGAAATCAAAATATGACGCATTTATGCAATGAGTGTTATACAAACACTAGTTTGTGCTACACTTGAAAAACCCTAAAATAAACCTTCATTTAACTGTCGTAACTGTGAGGACCATCACTGTTTAGATATCTGTGTTCATAAGTGAAACAAAATAAGAGCAGGACATTTCCTCGGATCGAGTTCTTAATCCTCAGTGTAAACCCCTCTGTACATTAGCGTCGGCATTGCCATAGAAATGCTGTACAACACTGTACCAGCTGAAGTACAGTGGAACCCGGTTATATCGACGGCCTCAGGGGTTGAAAAAAAAGCATAGAGATAACCGAGGATCGAGAATATCAAACAAATCGCCATATTGGCTTTTGGTTAAGCGATCGGCATGCTATAAAAATGTACATACACTGTAAATGTTTGCTAACAACAAAAGGCATATGTGCACCAACTAACAGCAGAGATTGTAACGGCTACTTTGTGTTTATGTTGGGAATATACCTTTAAGACGGCGTATGCTGTTGAGCGCTGTTCTGGTGTGAGCGCGCGCGGGAGGAGAGTGTGTTTGAGTGAGGAGAGAGATGGCCGCTCTACCGCTGACTGTTATATAGCATAATCTACAGTTTCTATTTTCCTTCATTTATTTGTCAGAGTATTTTCTTTTTCCTCGTCTGTACTTGCTCTCTTTACATGTTTGAGAAGAGTGTGAAACCCATCTATAAACCTTGTGTGACCAGTTTAATCACCTCGAGATTTCTTTCATTTCCATTTAACATCTGGGCAGTCGTCAACCACTCTGACAGCCGTTACAAGATTTACCAGTATAAGATAAAAACCACCTTCGATTCTCGATACAAAACTTTTATTATATTCTCCAACGTTGCAAACACAATTTCGCTCACAGCGTAAACACAGTCACAACACACATAAACACATTCGCTCATAACAGTCATTTCACTCGGACACAGTTCTGATAGTATTGCACACGCAGTTACTATGGTTTCTTTACAAAGTCTAAAATGCTTTGTTGCTTTTTGCCTTTAACTGTCTGAAAACAAATGCTTTCTAAGCTTCTATCAGTAACGACGTCTTTGTCGATGTCAATGTATTCTGGGAATTCCTGGACAGTGAAAGCGAACTCCTGTGTCTCTTCCAAGACAGCATCTGTAAGGCTTGATTTTTGCACGAGTTGTTCAGCGGCTGCACGGCACTGCGACCAAGAGTGAGTGAAATGTCATTGGAGTGAGCGACTAGACAGACCGTGATGATCGTGCAACATAAACTCAGCGTATGCGCAGTGAACTCGGTATGATCATTAGTCACGGGGATCGAGATAACTGATGTGAAGTGGCCACTTTGTCCCTCTTTTGTGCTCGAGATATTAGGGTTCAGCGACATAAAATCATTGACATAACCGATAAGAAAACGGCAATGAAAAAAGGGAGTTTGGCGGTTCCACTTCAAAACCGTCGACATAACAGGGTTGGCGAGATAACAGAGCTTGAGATAAGTGGGTTCCACTGTATTTTGATGTCATACAGTGTTGTGTATGCATTCATAAACATGTTTTCTTAAATGTATATTTAAATAAAAACAGACCAGATTTTCCTCTGAAAACTTCATTAATGAGAATGAGTAACTGGGTATTGTTACCAGGCAAATGAAATCAGCATACACACAATCCATCTCAGCTCTGCAGAAGTGAAGTTTAGATGTGCTATTAATGAATTTACAATGCACTCACACTCACCTAAAGATTATTAGGAACACCTGTTCAATTTCTCATTAATGCAATTATCTAATCAACCAATCACATGGCAGTTGCTTCAATGCATTTAGGGGTTGGTCCTGGTCAAGATAATCTCCTGAACTCCAAACTGAATGTCAGAATAGGAAAGAAAGGTGATTTAAGCAACTTTGAGCGTGGCATGGTTGCTGGTGCCAGACGGGCCGGTCTGAGTATTTCACAATCTGATCTGTTACTGGGATTTTCACGCACAACCATTTCTAGGATTAACAAAGAATGATGTGAAAAGGGAAAAGCATCCAGTATGCGGCAGTCCTGTGGGAAAAAATGCCTTGTTGATGCTAGAGGTCAGAGGAGAATGGGGCGACTGATTCAAGCTGATAGAAGAGCAACTTTGATTGAAATAACCACTCGTTAAAACCGAGGTTTGCAGCAAAGCATTTGTGAAGCCACAACACGCACAACCTTGAGGTGGATGGGCTACAACAGCAGAAGACCCCACTGGGTACCACTCATCTCCACTACAAATAGGAAAAAGAGGCTACAATTTGCACAAGCTCACAAAAATTGGACAGTTGAAGACTGGAAAAATGTTGCCTGTTCTGATGAGTCTTGATTTCTGTTGAGACATTCAGATGGTAGAGTCAGAATTTGGCATAAACAGAATGAGAACGTGGATCCATCATGCCTTGTTACCACTGTGCAGGCTGGTGGTGGTGGTGTAATGATGTGGGGATGTTTTTCTTGGCACACTTTAGACCCCCTTTTTTTTTACACACCAGATCTCAACCCAATTGAACATCTTTGGGATGTGGTGGAACGGGAGCTTCGTGTCCTGGATGTGCATCCCACAAATCTCCATCAACTGCAAGATGCTCCTATCAATATGGACCAACATTTCTAAAGAATGCTTTCAGCACCTTTTTGAATCAATGCCACGTAAAATTAAGGCAGTTCTGAAGGCGAAAGGGGGTCAAACACATTATTAGTATGGTGTTCCTAATAATCCTTTAGGTGAGTGTAGAGTGAAAAATTTCTATTAACAAAGTTGTGTCTAAAATATCAGTTAATATTAACATTTTGTTTGTTGTATATGTTGTTGTAGCTGATGTATAAAATAATTGCAAGGTCTTTCAAGTTTAAGGAAAGTAAGTTTTTTTTTTTATTTCTCATCAGTCTTTGACACATTATCTGTAATAAATCTGCATATTTGTGATATTTACCTGAGGGCTTTTCTTAAATGAAATAAAAATTCTCACATTTGGGTGATTCCGCAAATTTTTTTTTTGTCATTGATGTTTTAATCAGGTTACTTGTCTGGTCGAGTAAGAACTTAGCCGTGATAACGGCCTCAGTGTTGGAGAGCGATTGACGACTAATATTAAGAATGTAAAATCTGCTTTAAAGAGCATAAAGATGAAACATAATTGGTTATGTGATAGAAGGCAGATAAGCCAACAGCGGCACATACTGCGCAGTGATTAGTGAATGTTTTGCAGAAAAATGAAAACGCAGCTTGAACTCCTCAATGTGTTTGTGTGGATTATGCAGTATTACAAATGATTGTTTAGTTGAATGTTTGTTGCTGTCAAACAATGTTGCAGATTTGTTATTTCTGTGCCATTGTCAGGATGAATACTTAAACATTGGCTCCTGGGCATCCGGCTTGAATTCATTCATTGGGATTCATAGGTCAGAATGAGTGAACCCTGAATTACTTTGCCTAGGGCCCATTCAGGGATTTTGCCCATCTAATTTACGTCATAATAAAAGCAATATCAAATATGAATACTGTTGAGGTACTGTATGAAATTGATCTTGCAGCCAGCCTTCTCTCTGTTGTTTTGTTATATAGGCTCATGTATCTCTTCAACACAACATCTCTTTGAAGAATGCCACAAATGTTTAGGGCAAATATCAAATAAACTAAAAGGTCCTAAAGATTAGCGATCAGGTTGAAATCTAATATCTCATGATCATCTCTCTGTTAATTGTAAACAACAGGCATGATATGTGAAACCTGCCGTCTGCCGGCTGTCGCTCCGGCTCATTGTCTGTCTAAACATCTGCTGCTGTGAGCCCATAACGACAGGGCGACGTCTACATGCTCTAGATCTGCACCTGATCACATGACGAGCACGTCATCTAGACCTGTGTCTGATCACATGACAGGCATGTAATTTGCATGCTCTACATCTGCATCTGATTCACATGATGGTCACATCGTCTAGACTTGTGTCTGTCACATGACAGGTGTGTCGTTTGCGTGCTCTACATCTGCGTCTGATCACATGACGGGCCCGTCGTCTAGACCTGCGTCTGATCACATGACAGGCATGTCGTCTACCTGTTCTAGATCTGCATCTGATCATATAACGGTTACATCGTCTAGACTTGTGTCTGTCACATGACAGGCATGTCGTTTGCGTGCTCTAGATCTGTGTCTGATCATGTGACGGTTACATTGTCTAGACCAGGGGTGGGCAAACTATTTGTCTCGGGGGCCGCATTGGTTTCTTAAAATTGACAGAGGGGCCGGGGTGAAGGTCGTACCTGTGCATTTACTTATAAGAAATCCTAGAAAACCTGTATAAAGTATAGTTTGGTCTTAAATCACTCGACTGGGACACGTGAAATTACAACAAAACAATATTAATACAATTTAATCGACAGAAAAACCAAAATATGCAATGTGACTGACAATCACAGGCGTCCAATCACAACTGACCTCTGGAAAAAAGGGAACTAACCGATGACCTTGATGTTACTATTACAAGAGCAAGCCCCGCCCCACGACTGACAAAAAAAGTGCTCGCGCGAGCAAAAACGGCAGTCGAGAGCGGGCGAATGTTCGCGCGCGAGTGATTAAAATGAGCTCGCGGGTACCCGTATTTACGTGTAGCTCTGTTTTCCACTCGCGGATGTAATTTACGCGCGCGCAAACATCAGTTCAAACATGCAGTCAAAACCGTGCCATTAATATACAAGCACAGAACTGATGTTTGCGTTTAATACAGATTCGGCAAGTTCGGCGGGCCGGATTAAAAAGCCCAACGGGCCGGATATGGCCCGCGGGCCGTAGTTTGCCCACCCCTGGTCTAGACCTATGTCTGTCACATGACAGGCGTGTAATTTGCATGCACTACATCTGTGTCTGATCACATGACTGTTACATCGTCTAGACTTGTGTCTGTCACATGACAGGCATGTGGTTTGCGTGCTCTAGATCTGCGTCTGATCATGTGACGGTTACATTGTCTAGACCAGTGGTTCTCAAACTTTTTAGCCAGCGACCCCTAAACTAACATCGACGAGAACTCGCGACCCACTACCACAGAATACACAAACAATAAACAAAAAAAGTTGTTTTAAATCCACATCCACTTCCATTGGAAGCTTGTTTCCACCACATAATAAAAAAAATACAAAAGGTAATTGCGACTTTATATAATTTATAACTTTATAACTCGCACTGTAAATTTATATTACAATTTCACAATGAGAAAACAAGTCAGAATTGCGAGATGTAAAATCGCAATTTTTAGATTAAAAAAAAAAAAAAAAAAAAATCGCCATTATCTTTTCAAATATTTTCTTACATAGCGGAAACAAACTTCCATAATATTTACTGTATTTACGCTTACCTTTCAGTGGGATGGGTGCACTTGTTTTTCGGTGCACAAAAGCGTAATCTGTGGCCTGATAACATGTAACATTGGTCAGAAGCGCAATAAAAACAGAACAATCTTGCATTGACATTAGTCAGAAGGGGTCTTGCTCTTGTGTTTTGTAGAGGTACACGGTTCAGATGATTCAGGCAGACTGTCCACAATTTCCTCAACATTTTTAGCCTTGCGAATTACAAATTATCCATTCTTGCAGTTGCAGTTTCCACATGCAGTATCGATAACTAGCGATCAGTCGCCGCACGGTGACGTCATATCTTAGTCACAAAATATTATTAAATTTTTTTTAAATAAAAAAATAAAAACCCTTCTAATCAATTCTGTCTTTAGAAATAAAAAAAAATAATTATTTGTAATCTTAACTTTTTAGTATTGAAAAATATTTTTGTAATCAGAAAATACTGAATTTTTTAAGACCAACTCGCGACCCCTTGAAATCATCCCGCGACCCCCAGTTTGAGAACCACTGGTCTAGACCAGGGGTGGGCAAACTACGGCCCGCGGGCCACATCTGGCCCGTTGGGCTTTTTAATCCGGCCCTCCAAACTCGCCGAACTTGTATTAAACCTCCTTCATTTTACATTTCCCTGTGACGTCAGTCTGTCGCGGCTGCAAGCGGCAGTGATGCTGAAGCTTTGGTGGAGAGTAGGCGCGCCCCCCCGTCAACAATCGCGCATCACGCTCAACCCGGCCCCTCTGTCAATTTTAAGAAACCAATGTGGCCCGCGAGACAAATAGTTTGCCCACCCCTGGTCTAGACCGATGTCTGTCACATGACAGGCATGTCATGTGCGTGCTCTAGATCTGCGTCTGATCATGTGACGGTTACATTGTCTAGACCCGTGTCTGTTGCATACAAACTCACTCTCTCGCACACTCTCGTGCACAAACTCTTACACACTCTGTCACACTCAGAGAACCTAAAGACTCAATGACTTAAAATGGGCAAAACACTCTAAAATAAAATAAAATTCTTTATTACTAAATTAAAAGCCTGATTCCACTCACATGTCAAATATTACACTGGCTTTAGCAGAACGTGTGCAACAAACACGTCAGTTTATCACAGAATAGCATGTAAACACTGGAACAATACAAGGATGATCGCTATTCGCGATTCTTCGGTTTTTAGGGTTTTGATAAAGCATTAGCTAAAGCAAAATAAAGACAAAGAGCAGAGGTTAAGCATCATGGCTTATGTACAGTATGCCACCACAGATCCACAGAAAGGTCAAAGTTCACAGACTAGCACAGTTGCTAGTAGAATGCCGAGAATCCGGAATGAAAAAAGGGTTGTGATCAAGTGAAACTGCGCTCAGAACCTCTTAGTATACAACGCAACCATTAAAGACAAGTTAACTCTGATAAGAGTCTATGTTCTTAACACAGTGCCTGACTCTTCAAGTCAAGTCACCTTTATTTATATAGCGCTTTTTACAATGTAGATTGTTTCAAAGCAGCTTTACAGGAAAAACAATATAAACAAAGTTTGTTTGGCTGAACAGAAGCCCCAAAAGAGCAGGCGAATCAATACAACTGATGAATTTTAAGTGTTAAGTTTCCCCAACTGAGCAAGCCATAGGCGACAGCGGCAAGGAACCAAAACTCCGGCAGGTGACGTAACGAATGAAGAATAGAACGGAGAAAAAAAACCTTGCGAGAAACCAGGCTCAGTTGGGGGACCAGTTCTCCTCTGGCCAACAGCCAAACCGTGCATGATTATTATACAACAATTCAAGTCCAATATGAAGTCCAATTTGGTCCGGTTAGAGATGGGTTCATGATCGTCACAGGGGAGGGTCCAGTAGAGTCACGGTCTCCGCAGACACCCCAGGGCAGTGCTGTGCTCGTGTCCAGGTCTTCAGATGGAAGCATGTAAGGGGCAACTAAACTAAGCTAAGCTAAGCTAAGCTAATGGTAGAATGCCGTTGTGTTATAGCATGATTACTGATATCGACTGTAATGTTAACTTTAATTCTGACGATGAATGTTTGCTCCTTCAATCCAGATGAATATTGAAAAATATTTTCACTATTTTTCAGGTACGTCCAGATGAGCCACAAACAGAAGGATCAGAAAAACAAAAGCAATATATGCCAACGATACTATTATAAATGATATATTAATGATATTATAAATGTTGATCATTGCCCAAACTCCTCCAAATGAAAACTTGAGGTTAATCCAGCCTTTTCCAAAGTGACTATTAGATCCCAGTGCTTTCATTAGAAGTATGAGTCGGACACTTACATAAAAAAAAAAAGTGAGTAATCAATTATAGATGTAAAACTGTCTTTTCTAAGCTGCACTCATTTTCAGACCAAACTGCGACTGTGCTTTTGCTTTTATGCAACGGCTCAATAAACAAGTTAAATAGATGAATTGAGACACGATAAAGGTATATCAGAGCTTTTATCCCAACTGCCTACAATCACGACAAGGGATGCGTCCAAGACACGTCACGCCATGGAGTCCCGAACGCACACATCCACTAATGGTAGAGCCGGAGAAACTGCCTTCAGGACGACTGGAGAAAACCCAGAGCAAAATCAGCCGATGCAGGGAGTTTCACTCCTGAATGAACCAGTTGAGTGAATAATTCAACAACTCACTTATTTACTGACATAATGATGTAACCGCACAAAGAGGAGATTGAAGAGAATCCGGCTACAAGTTAACGTAAGTTGAAGTGTTAATATATTTATAGTCTAATATGTCAGTTCACAACAACAGACATACACAGAAAAGCCATTAGGCCTGGAGCCGGATAAGAGTGAATGTGAGGACCAAACAGTCGCAGACAACAGAGAACATTCAACAAACACACTCTCATGTACCCTCACACACACACACACGCACCCTCATGCTCTCACACCCTCATACTCACACTCCCTCACACACACTCATACACCCTGACCCACATTCACGTACCCTCACACACTCTCTCTCGCACCCAAACACACAATCTCACACACATTCACACAATGGCTACCACGCTTCGCAGTGTCGTTTCCTGAGAAATACTCTTTTGTTTGGAGAGCATCTGGCCCTGACCTCGACTGTTTGTGACACAACTCACGCCCCTCCCTCTTCACAAGCTCCGCCCCTCACAAACCTCAGGCCTCTTCCTCTCATCGCTCAGTGTGTGGCTTCCTCACGCTGCAGCTGCCCGCTCCGACTGTGAAAAGAGTCTCTGTGCAGCACTGGGCCGTCCACAATGCCGAGATGAATTGGATAAGCTCTGTGTGTGTGTGTGTGTGTGAGAGAGAGAGAGTGAGACAGAGATTGAAAGCAGAGAACCAAGAGCCATCTGTCCTTTATGAGCTAGACGTGGAAGATTTTCAACTCGAGTTGCTCCTGGCCTCTGCCTGGATCACACCATGTCAAAATATTGAACCTGGACACAAACTGTGTCTATCGGCGATATCATTTTCCCCAAGATTCATCTCGCATGTCTCATGAGACGCTCATAACCAATTGATATCCAATTGAAATATGGGTCTGCTTTATCAGAAACACATCACCATGTCTTACACCGTCCCCTGAGCAGACGTGATGTGATAAGATTCCAGAGACATGCCTGTCCACACCAGACACGACACGACTACAAGACGCCGCAGATTAATAAAAACATCACAGTAAATCAGAAGAGCCCGTGGACGGAGTCTCTATCAAATATATGCATTCGCAGCCAAATGGACAAATAATCAAATTCATGAATATTATACCATTTTAACATTCATAAAAAATACATGAGTGACTGAATCAATCTTTGTCATTGAATACAATGGTTTGTTCCGTTTCCTTTTATTTTTCAAGGTCTGTGGTACAGCTGTAAACTACATTCAAACTCATTTTTAAAATTCTTTTAACACACGTAATATAATCAGTACCTGAGATTATCATAGACATTCTAGAGCGGCACGATTCTGGATAAATTGAGAAGCAATTCTGATTCTGAACAGACAATGAAACAAAATAACATGTAATTTACAAACATTAATTACACAGAGAGCAGCAGGAATTAGGTTGCTGTCACTTTAAGACTTCATACATGGATCCGATTTCTTTCTCAACAGTTTATGTTCTCTTGAAACCAACACTCAACTGTGTATGTGTGTGTGTGTGTGTGTGTGTGTGTGCTCAGGGTTAAACTTGCAATTAATCTGCGAATCACATGCGTGCTGAACTGCGTAGCTTGGTCCATACAGATCAAAATAACATGTAATTTACAACATCGTTCTGACAAAATGTGAATTGATGTGGTCTAACTAAAAGATATTCATTTGAATTATTGTTCTGAATTAATTAAAGTCATTGAATGATTCAATGACTTCAAGGATTTGACACATTTTGATTTCTACTGTAGACATCAGTGTTTATATCTGAACGATAAACTTTTAAATCGCAGAAATAATGATCCTGTGTGGTTGAAAAGACTATTCGTGACAACTGCTGTCTCTCTCTGGATCAGAACACAGATCTGAAGGTTCACTTGTCAAGGTTTAACAGACAGAGCAGATTCGCTTTATGAATGAGATCACATGTGTGCTTGAATCTAGATCGCCATCTTTTAACGATTAATTGCGCAGCTCTGTCATTTTCTGTAGTGGTTCAATGGATCACAAAACTCACAGTTTGGATTATATTGTGTTTGAGTCACAGATCATTTATCGGATCAGAAAAATAAATATTTTGTGGGTTGGAGGTGGAGTTCACTTGGCTTTCCATCACACTTTCCAGCACACTTTAAGCCCTCCAATACCACACAGTAAGAACTTCTAGCCTAACTAATAATGTCCAAACACTACTAAAGATATAGGACATTTACATCTGTAAACAAAAAGAACAAATACTAAATACAAGTAATTACAAGCATAGACGAATACAATATTGGTAAGGTCTTTCATTTTAGAAATGTAATAATTAAATGTAAATAACATTAAAGAGTTCTCTGTTTAAACTGAATACGTTTATCAGTCTTTGTAAAAAGCGGTGTTTTGTTGTTTGATTAGCATTAATTACACAGACAGCAGCAGGAATTTAGGTTACTGTCACTTTAAGACCGAATACACAGATCCAATATAATAACACACATTCGATTTCTTTCTCAACATGAAACAAACACTCAACTGTGTGTATGTGTGTGTGTGCTCAGGGTTAAACTTGCAATTAATCTACGAATCACATGCGTGCCGAACTGGGTGGCCTGGTCCATACGGATCACGAATCCGTTTAACCCTGTATTGTATGTTGTTGTTGGCAAGGACAGAAACTGGTTAGACTGCAGGCAAAGGTGTCCCTCATCTGATGCTTTTGCTCACATGTGACTCTGTTTTTGTCATCCCTGACTGTGTGAACAGCACAAAACACATTGAATCTGATCTTTTCAATTCTGATTGGTGCCACTTCCATATGCAGTCTTAAATCCGATACATGATTCATGTATTGCAATGCAGTTTGAACAGTCAAATAAGAACTTAGGCGACTTTTACGTCACTCTAGAGAAACAATCGTCACAATTCTGCGCTCATGGGAGTCACTTCAGAGATTTTACATACCCGCTGTTATCAAGATAGTTGCGAAAGGTAGTCAGTGAAGGACAGTGATGTGTCAAAACTCATAAGTATTACAGTGACAGCTCCATATCCAAGCAAAACACTTTCTTGCACCTTTATCTTTTATATTGTGTGTGCATAAATTGGCTGGCATCTGCGGCATATCACACTATAAATAAACACGCAACACCTCGATTTTACTCCTGTATGGTGTCATGTATCGCACTTTTGCACATGCGGGTCAGTTCAGGACTATAATCGGTTCACACTTAGACACATTTAAAACAACAATGTGAAAAGCTATACAAAAAAAAGTACATCTGAATTGCTGAAAGCCTGACATGGAAAAGACGGCTTTTATCGCAGGTCAAAGTGTCATGTTAGGGCGTTTTAAGGGTCGCTCACACTGCAATTTCCGTTCCATTCAAACACATAATCCAGAGTCAGAACTCAAATCAAACGTCGCACATGCTTTTCAGTCACAATCAATCACAAACCAGGAATAAAACTGTATTTGAAAGCAATATCAAGATGGGTTATTCTGAAGGAAAAAGACAGACAAAATACAAGACGCATCATACAGAGATATGTTTCAAATTTACGTTTAGTTTAAAGGATCTGCAACAAAATGCTTGCATAATTCGACGGGAAGAATTTGATGTCAATGACACCAATGAGATTTGAGAGATCAGTCAACAACATAAACCATACTTTCCCTTATGCTAATCCCAATATGGCCATATTTGAAGTAATCCCAACGAAGTGTCGAGTCCTCAAACGTTCGCTCATTCATCTCATCAAACCGAGATACTGTTCTGAACTCCAGCTCTGACATGATTCACACAACAGCTTTTAATCAAGTGCAGATTATTATGAGTTATCCTTATCAAAGCCATGTTTTATTTACTTACACTCTTCTCATTAAATGATGGGAGGCACGTGATATATTTATACACACACACACACACAACTGAACGGCAAAACAGAAGATGATGCAGTAATATAACAGTATTTGATTACCGCAATTTGAAAAACTCGTGGTAAAGAGAGTAAATATTGAGCATTTCAGCATAAGCGAAGTGAAGCCAGTGTTGACAGGTTTGGTGTTGCGTGAGAAAACATGGCCTGAGGCTGTGAGCTTTACATGAGTGCTGAGGGAAATCATCAGAATGAATGAATTATATGAATGTGTCTCTGAAGGGTCTACTGATGTGTCTACTGATGGAAACCCAAACCAAATGATGAAAGACAGCAGTATCGATAATCTCAGACATCTGTACTTCTGCTGACTGTACAAGAGAAATTAAGAAAATACACGCACTGCATATTATTGCCAATAATTTCTATACACGTTAATATTAAACCATTGTATTTCATTCATTACTTTATTAGATTTATTTTGTAGGCCATATTAATTACAGTAACAGTTAGTAGACCTTCCTGAAACTAAAGCACTTTATTTCATTTGTGCATTTTCATTTATTCAACCGTTTGTTTGTACATTGTTTCTTTGTTCTTGTTCTTATTGTATCTTAAGTAATAAAAAAAGAATAACGAAAGAAAACTGATAAGAACACAATTAAAGAGCCAACACATTATTTGAAGCTATTGTAGGCCTACATTTACATTTCAGCATTTGGCAGATGCCTTAAGCGACTTGCATGGCATTCAAGAAACACATTGACATTCTAATCAGTTCTTGCTTTCCCTGGGAATCGAACCCATGATCTTGGCGTAGCAAGCGCCACTCACTACTGTTTGAGACACAAGAAAGCAAATGTTATGTTGTAAGTCGCTCAATCAAAAAGATTGTTCGTTTGAAATCTGGACAACACTGTTTATTTGATTATTTGAATGACGGTGTAAACAAAAAGTGCGCAGTGCTGCCACATAAACTTTGAAGAGTTAAAATTTTTGAAGCATTTCCAGAACATTTTAACAATACCGTTTGATTAATGACAAGAAATGTCATACCGTTTTATCTCTAATTTAGACAATTCATTTAAACAATTAGCTTTTGAGTTATGCCGACAGTATACTTTACAATTCATAAAAATAGTGTTTTCAAATGCATTTGGCAGACATTTTTATCCAAACCGACTTGCATTGCATTCAAGAAACATTAAAAAATGTTCCCTGGTAATCGAACCCATGACCTTAACGTTGCAAGCGCCACTCTTTACTGTTTGAGCTACAGGAAACCAGTTTTTTTAAACAAGGGAACCAGTGTGAGTCAGTCTTCCCTGCATTACCCTATAATATAATCATACCAAATTGCTCAGATTTAGCAGATTTCTGACCTGTGAAGCGTTGATTGGAGGCGCGCCCCCTGCTGGCCAGAGCAAACACCGCAGCATTGAGGCTGTAACCTGTGGCCATCACATATTCTTCACTCTGCGGGCTTTCACACTCTTTAAAACAGCACTTTTCAGGGCCTAAAAGCCTCTTCTGATGTTATCCGATTTGGCTGATGTATCGTACGCGGCGTGGAAATTTATTGCATAATAATCACGCTGATTTTATCAAACATGCCCATTATGTTTATAGATCAACACTGCATGCACTGGCAACAGCCTTTACTAAACACAAATGCCCAATTCTGCTCAAAACGAAAACAGTCGCGTTAGCTTGATGCAACAAAAATGTTTTTCCCAAAGATAACCCGATTTCCCCATTTGACAGCTGCAATTAAGATGTAATATGCGTCATGTGAAAATGCAATCATGTGTGTTTTACCAAACCCGACCTCACAGATAAATCGGCACAGTTAACTCAATGCATCAACGTAGCACTTCAGATGTATCAAAATGTCATTTCCCACACCGAGAGCTTCACACATCTGCTTCATAATCCACGCACAATAACACTGTCACCTTCAGCTTGATACATTCAGAGCAGTGTTTGCTGAGCCTCCGCCAGCACAGATCAAACAGGACAGCCATTTCAAAACATCAACACAAGCACAGCCATTAGCACAGCATTAACTAAGCTGATCACGGGATCCGGATGAACGGTCACGGCTTCTGATGGTCGGCTGATCCGCAAATCTGTGCCGATGCATAACGCCTTTTAAACGCGCACATTAGTGAACGGCGGAAGATAAATCCACTTGCCTGGATGTCACGCGAGTCCGCGCACGCTCCTCCTCTGCGATCAAGCGCTAATCCTGTCTTTGTGTCCGATCCCTGCGGAAGAACCGGATCCGAAGCCGAAACCGAACCCGAACCCGAACCCGAACCGCGAGTGTTAGAGGAGAAACGGCAGCTGCAGCGCCGCGGACCCGGTGAAAGAGCGCGCGTGCGGCGGAAGAGGATTTGTAGAATGAGGAGCACAGGAGGTGCAGAGGGAGATCTGATGGGGGAGGGAAGAGAGAGAGAGAGAGAGAGAGAGAGAGAGAGAGAGAGAGATAGGGGGTGTAGAGGTAGAGGGAGAGAGAGGAGGGTGTAGAGGTAGAGGGAGAGAGAGAGAGAGTTAGAGTGGGGGGGGGGGTGTTGAGAGAGAGGGAGGGAGAGAGAGAGAGAGGAGGAAGGAGGAAGAGAGAGAGAGAGGAAGGGGGGGAGAGAGAGAGAGAGAGAGAGAGAGAGGAAGGGGGGGAGAGACAGAGAGAGAACGATGAGGGGGGATTGACAGAGAGACACAGAGGGAGGGAGGGGGAGGAGGGAAGCTGAGCGGGATCAGGGATAACTTTGCTTTAGCAGGAAGCAGCAGCTGGGAGAATAGTACGAATGGACCGAGAGAGGGAGAGAGAGAGAGAGAGAGATGTTTTCTGTGCACCATAACAATAGCCATCTGTGGAGGGGGAACCTCTGGAGGAACAAGCACCTGTTAACCGGCTCCGGCCAGCAGGAGTGTGGAGGGGGGCGGGGAGGGAACCAGAGCCGCGCTCAAAACACAACAAAGGCGGACAAAGACATCCTCGTGCTGTACAACACTAAACGCCTCACGCCGTAGAGCCTCTGTCCTCATTTCTGTGCAAAACAATCCTTCGCAAGCTGCAATCTTGCTACATTGACCGTCCACAGACTGCTGGCGGTGTGGGCTGATGCTCTGTGCTTGAAAACATAGTGAGCTGCCTATTAGGATGGCTTTTTACTCAACATACAACATATCCATGCTGCTCTCCTTAACAGGGTAGAGTTTCTGGGCATGAAACCTTGCTAAACCATATTTTTGGGTGTCGTAGTCTCAAGACCTGCTGACACAGCATTATTGTCCATCTTACATCTTACGTTAAAACCATGACCTAAAGACGCTGAACCGGCAGATCACTGGCACACAGTCTGCATTACGTGAAAATCCTCCCCCACCCGATCAGTCTTTTGTGTTTTATTCTTTACATATGCAAAACCGCTGGACTCCACAGTCCACACACCGGCTCCATGTATTTCTCAATGTTGCTGTGCGCCTCCATCTTGTCCTCCATCCTGCTGCATGAACCGTGAGTATCCATGCGCTCTCCAGCTCTTAAAGGGCCAGGTCGTGCATCATGAAACTTTCCTGCTGTGCCTTCTTGATTGTTAAAAAAAGACGAAAGGTAGAGTTTGTACAATAAAGATAATTCCCTCATTATTTACTCACTCTTGTGATGTTGTAAAGCCTTATTACCTTCTTTCTTTTTGGAATTAAGTCCTGCTCATTCTTGTCCATGAAATGGCAGTGAATAACTTTTCTCAAGCTTTAGAAAAGCTGGCAAAAGTATCCTGAAATAATCCCACTGTGAAGCATTGGGTATATTCCAATGGTGGTATATTCCAATGGTTCTGAAGACATGCGACAGGGTTGGGCAAAAAAGAAAAAAAGGATGAATTGAAAACATCAAGATGCACATAAGTAAAAAAAAAAGCTTAAGTGAAAGTACTGTCATTTGAGACAGTTATGCTTATATTCGATAAGAGGAAATGTACACATGATTGAACTATTATTGAAACAAATTTACCAAACAATTCCCTCAAAATGTCATGTGACTTTGTCTCAACTGGACTACATGAAGAGCCAGACACCCCATCATCCAGGCTCCTTCTCCTGCACTCCTTCCACCCTTATCCCCAACAGGGATCATTGGCCATTTGGCCTCGCTGGACTCCCTTGGCAAGACTGTTCCACCTGGGTCAGACTTTGCTTGCCTCCACTGAGGACTTGCAGACAGTCCGCTGCTCTCTGGTCCTCCACCCCTTCAGCTGCGGCTTGCTCCGCCCAACATCAGGCTCTGCCTGTGGCCTCGGTCGCATCAATCTACCCTCAGACCTCCCGATTTCCCCCTCGATGTCGGGAGGTTGTCACTGCAGCTCCATCCATCTCTCCATCACCTTGGCTCATCGGCTGCGTAGACATTGTCTCCCGTTATCTCCATGGTGGCCCTCATCAGTACTCCTCCTCCTCCATCATCCATCAATGTGTGTGTGTGTGTATAATTGACAAACAGCCATCATCCCTCCTCAACATCATTCCATGGCTAAATCCACCTCAATCACCACCCTGGACTTTATTTTTCTTCCTCCCGGCCTCACCAGCCCTCTTCACCACTCCTTTAGTGTCATCACTTAATGGATGTGCTGTGTGTTGCTCTGTGCTCATGGATTTGTTAAATATCGCCTTTTTGCCCAGATCTTCATCTTTGTGTGCATTTATACAACCAAACAGGTGGCACAAACATTCCCCTAGGAACATTACTTCTACTTCTCCACCACCACACCGTACATACTCTCTAGGATTGCTTTGTTACTGGAGTTCATCCCACCATCACAGGCCACAGGCAGGGTCCGACCCATAGGCTCACACATACACGCTTCAATATCACTACTTTACCTCTTCTGCATGTCTTTGAACTGTGCTGGAAACTGGAGGAAACCCACACTGACACAGAGAGAACCTACTAATTTTAGGGTCAGCGAGACTCCAGGGATCCTCTTGCTGTGATGTGACAGAACTACCCACTGAGCCACTGTGCTGCCCTACTTATAGTTATGTTTATATTCATAATATATTTCATATCAATATTTCAAATGATAAAAATGGATCAAATGTGAGCAATTCATATCTTATAGCCACAGGTATGGATTTCAAATTAACTAAATTTTGTAAGTACCAAAAAAACGTGTTAATGGCACAGTATGTAATATTTGAAACAAAGTCATAGCAAGATGATGCCGTGATGAGTGTGAAATCATGCAATCAGTTGACATCTTAACCTCTACAGCAACTGGAAAGCAATCTGACAGGACTCATGGATGAGTGAATGTATTACAGTTTTATTAATGTTACTGAGGTATGAAGCAGGGCAAGCCGTGAGCCATAGGAGCGGAACGAGGCCGCTGTACCGAATGCTAATGAGAAAGACTTAAGAAAGTCTCAAGTCCAGTGGAGGCTTTATTATGCTTACAATGCAGTCGGCTGCTTCCAGAACACAGAACACTAAACAAGGGCAGGGGGCTGGGCACCCTGGAGACCCCCTGGACTGGTTCCTGTTCCCTAGTCTCCAGGGTGCCCAGCTTTGCTGGGAGCTCAGGGCTCCAGGGTGGCCCAGCTTTCCAGGGCAGTGCCGCGAGCACAGGGAGACCATACCCCATAAGGCTACGGGTATATAGTCCCTCCAAAACATTTCTTGGGGAACACCGCTGGGTCTTTAGAGGGGACTGGTTTGGGTTTCAGAGGGGGTTCTGGAGCAGGCTCGGGGACAGGCAAGAGTTCATGCAAATGAACTAGAGGACGCACAGGAGTAGGTTTGGGCACTAGGTGACACTCAGTAGAGGTCTCGGGCACTAGAGGGCACACTAGAGAGGGTTCAGTCACAGGAGAGAGTTCGGAGTGCTTTGAGCACCAGAGGGAGCTCAGGAGAGGGCTTATGGGCTGTCTGTAGTATTTGGGATGTTGTGTGCACAGCCGAGCATGGTGGGCACTCAGTTTGTGTGCTTGCTGGAGTTTGTAGGAGATTAGTGAGACTGACAAATAGCAGACTGACAAATAGCAAGCGTTGGCGCAGACTGACAAGTAGCGAACGTCGGCGCAGACTGACGACTAGCGGGCGCTGGAGCAAACTGACGACTAGCGGGCGCTGTAGCAAACTGACAACTAGCGGGCGCTGGAGCAAACTGACGGCTAGCAGGCGCTGGAGCAAACTGATGGTTAGCTGGCCCTGGAGCAAACCGATGACTTGCGGGCGCTGGAACAAACCGATGACTTGCGGGCGCTGGAGCAAACTCACGACTAGCAGGCGCTGGAGCAAACTCACGACTAGTGGGCGCTGGAGCAAACTGATGACTAGCGGGCGCTGGTGCAAACTGATGACTAGCGGGCGCTGGAGCAAACTGATGACTAGCGGGCGCTGGAGCAAACTGATGGCTAGCGGGCGCTGGAGCAAACTGATGACTAGCCGGCGCTGGAGCAAACTGATGACTAGCGGGCGCTGGAACAAACTCATGACTAGCGGGCGCTGGAGCAAACTCACGACTAGTGGGCGCTGGAGCAAACTGATGACTAGCGGGCGCTGGAGCAAACTGATGATTAGCCGGCCCTGGAGCAAACTGATGACTAGTGGGCGCTGGAGCAAACTGATGACTAGCAGGCGCTGGAGCAAACTGATGACTAGCGGGCGCTGGATCAAACTGATGACTAGCGGGCGCTGGAGCAAACTGATGACTAGCGGGCGCTGGAGCAATCTGATGACTAGTGGGCGCTGGAGCAAACTGATGATTAGCCGGCCCTGGAGCAAACTGATGACTAGCGGGCGCTGGAGCAATCTGATGACTAGTGGGCGCTGGAGCAAACTGATGATTAGCCGGCCCTGGAGCAAACTGATGACTAGTGGGCGCTGGAGCAAACTGATGACTAGCAGGCGCTGGAGCAAACTGATGACTAGCGGGCGCTGGATCAAACTGATGACTAGCGGGCGCTGGAGCAAACTGATGACTAGCGGGCGCTGGAACAAACTCATGACTAGCGGGCGCTGGAGCAAACTGATGACTAGCGGGCGCTGGAGCAAACTGATGACTAGCGGGAGCTGGAGCAAACTGATGACTAGCAGGCGCTGGAGCAAACTGATGACTAGCGGGCGCTGGAGCAAACTGATGACTAGCGGGCGCTGGAGCAATCTGATGACTAGCGGGCGCTGGAGCAAACTGATGTCCCTCTGTTAGTGGTCCCTCCAGCTCACCTGGTTGGCCAGCTCCAGAAACTCCTAAACATTCTCATCCAGCAGGAATACCCTCTGACAAAGTGTGAGGAGTCTATCTACTGCCTGCTTTCTCTTTTCCATCACAACGTCCATAGCAGCAGACTTTTAGTGCATTGGTGATCACTAGCTGGGTCGGTAGATCTTTCACAGTCATGTGGAGAGGATGGAATGCACAGAGGTTGAATAACAAAGATAACAGATATTTTATCATAGTAGTACAATAAACTGGACACATCATACAGTCCAAAATATAGAGTCATAAAAAGCAAAGCTTACATTTTCTAAGCCAAAAACACAAGGGAAAAAAAGAACAGAAACTCAAACATACAGATAGACAGCACACAAGTCAAATATAACAAGACATGTGGAAAACAGCACAATAGAAAAAAACAGTTTCAAAGACGATTGTGATTTTATACAACACTTTGTGACGCTTCAGGCTGAAGAGAGAGCTGAGAGAGCAATGCTTGTGTGCAGACTTTAAAACAGAGTGCACGAATAACAGATAGACAATGAGGGAATTTAGTTTAGAATCAGATGAGGAGCTTTAACAGAAGAGCTTCAAAGTTTAAAGTCCTGATGCATTAGGTTCAATGACGTCAGTGTATTAAACCTGCCTATACAGTATATTTCATGTAGAATTTGTATTCATTTTTTGTTCCTCATGAATATCTTGTGACTTCATCTTCTCTACTCTTCAACTCTCTTTAATGATCAAATTAATTGTAATGTTTAAAAAACATGTTAGATGAACATCCAACAAAAAAAAATCCCATGAACATTGTATAAATAATGGCTGTGAGCTAATGTTTTGAGAATGTTATTAAAGACCAGATAACTTTGAGTGAACGCACAGTTAACATTACTGGAAGAGCGTTTGTTCATAACTTTGAGAGAACCTTGAACAGAACCTTAGAACGTTTCCAGTTATATGGGAATCTGCTAACAGCGACAATTAGGCATGAAGATATTATGATATTATAAACATTAAAACATTATGATTTTCTGTAAATCTGCTTTGAAACAATATGTGAATAAATAACAATCTGAAGACATTTCATTAAAATTGTTCTCACAAATTCTCACAGAAAATATTGATAACATTATAAAGACATTGTGAGAACATATTCTCTAATGTTATGAGAACGTTCATCAAGTAAAAATGCAATTGTAATGCCGATACAAGAACATCATAATCAAAACGTTTTATTATACAATCTTGAAAACATTCAACAAATAAAAATAACATTATAAGGACATTCTGAGAATCTTCTCAGATAATATCTTCTGATGATTTTCTCTCAACATTACAAGACCGCATTAACGAATAAAACTGTTATAAGAACATCCCATAAACATTATTTTAAGAATGTTTTGTACGAACATTTCCATAACTTTTAAAGAAGGTTAATGAAAATACTCTGTTAGCTGGGATATTGCTGCTCTTTTGTTGCCTCAACTGCTCTCCTCATTTGTAAGTCACTTTGGACAAAAGTGTTGCTAAATTATTAAATATAAAATAATACGGTAATAAAAGTAACACGTTTCCATATGATTGTGCTGCGTGAGAAATTGGCCCAAATTCAAGTCTTTATTCAATGAATAAACTCATTAAAAATGCAAAAGTTTCATTAAAAATTAAAAAATGTTATATGCCAATATGCAATAACAAATGCCAATTGTCTCACTGAAAAAAGGAAAAAGGAAAAAAGTTGGCCTAACTTGATTTAACAGTTCACTTTCTTGACTTTTCTTCACTTACTAAACTCACCCTCACTAAACTTTGTCAGAGAGACCAAACATCTCTCTGACAAATGTTCAATTTTAAGGCCTGTTTCGCATCCAGTGTAGAGCAGCTGTCCTTCTACTTGTCATCTGAAAAGGCCTTTGTTTATTTTTTATAACTTATAATAGTTTCAGAGAGTTACTGTGTGTGTTCCACTGAAACAGAGATGAGATGATGTCTCCCTCTCTCTCTCTCTTCATGTGACTATAGTACGTTTTCCAATATATCAGATTCAGACCTTCAGAGAATCATTATAATCCTCAAACCCAGGGGGATTGAAGCAGTTTACCGGATTTAACCGTCACATGGCACCAGGGAAACAGACACAGCAGAACGTGCAATCAAACAGGATGGCCTTTTTAATCTGCTCGCCATCACAAGATCCACAACCACAACTCTTCTGGAGCAATATGTGCCTCAACAATCAGCGGTTTGAATGCTTCTTACCAAGAAAGTATCTGTGGTGCCTCTAAATCTCCTGCTTTGACCTTTGAAGGGTTAGAGTTTAATTCCTGTGCCCACAAAACACACACATGCGGCTAAATAAGAGTGTTAAATAAAGTTAAATAAGAGTGACAAAATATTTCAGTGAATGATGATGAATTTCATTGAATGACGATGACGGTATCGTGATGTTTTTAGAAACATGGAAACCCAATGTGCGTGTGTGTGTTTGTATGAGTGAGTTTTATACCCTGATATCACACCTACATCTCAGGGATGTCTATTCGATGTGTGTGTTTGCATCTTCATCTGCAATAAGTTTTCAGAACATTTCCTGTCAGATGTTTAATAGCCATTTAGAAAATGTTTGTGATTTAGTGTATGTAAAATTGACATCTTGTTTCAAAGATGTTTCACAGATGTTTGTAGTCAGCAGATGTTTTCCAGATGAAACGCTCTTCAACAGACATCTTTCAGACGTATGTGTGTATGTGGGTATCTTCGAGGTCAGCTCATTGGTGTATGTGTCATGAGCGTCGGTCTGTGGTTTGTGTCTGCAGGTGTGAGACTCACATGGCGCGGCGTGTAGATGAAGGTTCTTCCTGATGCTCTCCTGCAGCTGCTGATCCGCCGAGCGTTTCTGAAAGCGCTGACTCAAGAAATAACTCAGACCTTTCTTCAGCCTGCCTCCTAAACACACACACATACACGCAGATTTCAGATGACAGCAACTTTGGATCCACATGCAAAACTTTCAAACATTATTATATTGTAATTTCATCCTCATATTATGAACACGAATTGTAATTGCGGCTTGCTGAACACGAGTTAGCTAACCTCATAACCTGTTCAACATTATATCTGTATATCACTGCCGAATGACCTTTACTTTGATCTCTAGCTGATAACTGAACATTTCCTAAACTGTAACATTAAATCTGCTTTGAAATAATGTGTAAAACACTGTACAAACAAATATGAATAGAATAGAATTAAATACTTTAAAGTCACCATGACTTACTGTTTATAGAATATTGCAGTTTTCTTCACATATGAAGTTTGAGAGTGACATAATTTTTATTCCTTTAGGCAATAGCTTTCTTTGTTTACACCAATAAATACTGATTAAAGATTAAAAGATATAATGAAATCACGATTACTCAAGTAGGTGCTAATGTGCACAATTAAACAACAGAAGAAGAAAGCAGAACTTTGAAAAATAAGGCTACACTTGTGTACTAGTTGTGCACGCGTATGCGTGTATGTGTGTGTGTGCTGATTAACGGCAGTCTGGTAACCAGTACATGGTAACCAGTGGATGAAGGCAACATCACAGTCCCTGCAGTTCACAAGAGCCTCGAGAGAACCAGAGAGGACAGGAGAACTTGTGCTACAAACAAGTGTGGCAAGGATAGCAATATCCAAAATTCTCGTCCTTGTTGGGAAATGTTTTTGGTCCCCATGAGGACATCACCTTATAAATAAAACTAAGTAATGTTTCTGGAAAATGTAAAAATGCAGAAAGTTTGTGTGATTTGTATGTTTTTTTGAGGTTAGTGCAGGGTGAGAGAATATACAGTTTGTAGACTATAAAAAAAAAAGTTTCGACCTATGAAGAGTCCTCACAAAACATGGAGACAACATTTGTGTGTGTGTGAGATAGAGAGAGAGAGAGAGAGAGAGAGAGAGCTCCACACTGCCCTCTGTCTGTCACTATTAACCACCAAAACTGCACGCGTGTTGCCATGGTAACGATCACATGGAGTGAATTCAGCTGTATCTGCTGGCATCTACTGGGCAACATTAGTATTACAAAAATAAGGAGAAAACTTTGAAGTGACATTACAACTATTTTCTATATTTCTATTACAGAACAATACATAAAACAAAAATAAAAATAAAACCATAAATCCCATAACCGGAAAACTTGTAAGCCTATTAACAGTTTTTCACAAACAAAGACACTAAATCCCATTTTCTGAACCAAATTCTTATTTGCCTAAACTCATTTGAAAATCACTCTTTTTGTAAAACATTAAACAAGAGGAGGAAGAGCATTAGTTAGAGGAGAAAGAGTATGATTGAGAGGAAGAGGATGAGTAAGAGTAGAAAGAGTATGATTGAGAGGAGGAAGAGGATTAGTAAGACGTGGAAGAGAATGTGCAAGAAGGAGTATGTGTAAGAGGAAGAAGATGATGTGTAAGAGGAGGAAGATGATGAGTAAGAGGAGGAAGAAGACGTGTTAGGGAGGAAGACGATGAGTAAGAGGAGGAAGAAGATGTGTAATGGGAGGAAGAGTGTGAGTAAGAGGAGGAAGAATATGTGTAAGAGGAGGAGGAAGAGTATGAGTAAGATTAGGAAGAGTATGTGTAAGTGGAGGAAGAAGGTGAGTAAGAGGAGCAAGAGGATATTTCAGAGGAAGAAGAGGATGAGTAAGAGTAGAAAGTGGATGAGTAAGAGGAGGAAGACGAGAGGGGTCTTTGGGACCTCCTCTTGTAAGAGGAGGAAGAATATGTGTAAGTGGAGGAAGAAGGTGAGTAAGAGGAGCAAGAGGATATTTCAGAGGAAGAAGAGGATGAGTAAGAGTAGAAAGAGGATGAGTAAGAGGAGGAAGACGATGAGTAAGAGGAGGAAGAATATGTGTAAAAGGAGGAAGACGATGAGTAAGAGGAGAAAGAGTATGAGTAAAGAGGAGGAAGAGTATGAGTCAGAAGAGTATGTGTAAGTGGAGGAAGACGATGTGTAAGAGGAAGAAGAATATGTGTAAGATGAGGAAGAGTATGAGTAAGAGGAGGAAGAGTATGAGTAAAGAGGAGGAAGAGTATGAGTAAAGAGGAGGAAGAGTATGTGTAAGTGGAGGAAGACGATAGTAAGAGGAGGAAGACGATGAGTAAGAGGAGGAAGAGTATGAGTAAAGAGGAGGAAGACGATGAGTAAGAGGAGGAAGAGTATGTGTAAGAGAAAGAATATGTGTAAGAGGAGGAAGAGGATCAGTAAGAGGAGGAAGAGTATGAGTAAGAGGAGGAAGACGATGAGTAAGAGGAGGAAGAGTATGAGTAAAGAGGAGGAAGAGTATGAGTAAAGAGGAGGAAGAGTATGTGTAAGTGGAGGAAGACGATAGTAAGAGGAGGAAGACGATGAGTAAGAGGAGGAAGAGTATGTGTAAGAGAAAGAATATGTGTGAGAGGAGGAAGAGGATCAGTAAGAGGAGGAAGAGTATGAGTAAGAGGAGGAAGATGAGGAGTAAGAGGAGGAAGAGTATGAGTAAAGAGGAGGAAGAGTATGAGTAAAGAGGAGGAAGAGTATGTGTAAGTGGAGGAAGACGATAGTAAGAGGAGGATGACGATGAGTAAGAGGAGGAAGAGTGTGAGTAAAGAGGAGGAAGACGATGAGTAAGAGGAGGAAGAGTATGTGTAAGAGAAAGAATATGTGTAAGAGGAAGAGGATCAGGAAGAGTATGAGTAAGAGGAGGAAGACGATGAGTAAGAAGAGAAAGAGCACACGTGTGAGTACAAGGAATGTGGACAAAGAACGAGGAAGAGGAAGAGCACATTTTTTAGTGTTGCCACCAGAGGTGATCCAATTATTTTTTCATCATCATACTTTTTTCATGTAATTGCAAAATTTGTTTACTGTAAGCAATATAAATATTTTCTGTAACCTTATGCTGTGGATGCTGTTCTCCATTTTTCTAATGAATAGTGTGAGTGTAGAGGGCACTATGGGGAATACCTCTGGCATGGCAATGCCTGAAGCGTGAGTGTAAACAACAATGAACTTGCTTTTCCCAGAGAAAGGAAGAACTGATTAGAATGTTAATGTGTTTCTTGAATGCAATGCAAGTTGCTTTGGATAAAAGTGTCTACCAAATGCATAAGGTAGAGCACGGAGAGGTGCTCCTCTTGTTGACTCAAAAAATAGACATTTTCTATGTTATGTATCTAATTCTGAGGAATTAGAGACAGAAAAAAACTGTAGTTGTTATTGTTATAAGAATTAGAAATGCATCCTCAACGAAGGAAGCTGTGTGATGCTGAGCTTGGCCTTGACAGCAGTATTGAGTTGTTCAGCTTTGTGTTAGCCTCCTTGGTAAGCTGTCCTGAAAATAGGACATAGTTAGGTCTCCTCACCCTAGTCCTCCACTCCCTGAATAGCAGGTTTGAGATGTTAGGCTTTCAAAGCTTCCTTGGTAAGCTGTTCTGATCGTAGGATGCCATTAAGCCCTTTCTCACTTTAAAGTGTTGTCATAGGCCTCTGTCCCCAGAGCTAAGCAGGTAGTAGTGCTGAGTTGTTGGGGTCTTTGGGACCCTTCTTGGCTACTGCTTTCAAAAGAAAGCATTGACAGGCCTTCACTGGCTGTAGATTCCTCTTATGAAGCCTCTGCTTCCTAAAACATCTACCTGAATAGCAGGGCCAAGTTTTTAGGATTTGCAAAGCCTCCTTGGTAAGCTTCTCTGTGCGTAGGGCATAGTTAGGTGTTCTCTCTCTGTAGAGAGTCACCATGCTGAGGCCTCTGTCCTTAGAGCTCGGCCAGGAAGTGGTGCTAATTTGTTAGGCTCTCTGTGAGCCTCTTTGGCTGCTGTTTGAGTTCTGGGTTGTTGCTAGGCATCCTCTTGCTTTGAGCATTATCCTTCTAAGGCCTCTGCTTCTTAGAGCTCCGCTAGTATAGCAGTTCAGAGTTGTTAGACTCTCCTTGAGACTGCATAGAAGGCTGTCTTGACTATAGGGCATAGTAGGTCACCTCTCGCTTTGGAGAGTCGTCATGCAGAGGCATCCAACTTTAGATATCAGTCAGGCATTAGTGTGTTAATTTGTTAGGCTCACTTGAGCCTGTTTCCCTGATGCCTTTAGTTTGACAATTTCTAGGCCTTCTCCCACTGTAGAGAGTCATCTTTCGGGGCAAGCTGAAGCCTCTCTGTGAGCCTACTTGGAAGTTGTCCTAAGTGTAGAACATGCCTAGGCCTCATCTTGCGTTAACAAATTGTGAATCTAAGGCCTTACAGCTCAGCTAGACAGAGGTACTGAGTGGCAGGATCTCTATGAACCTCCTTGATAGCGTCATCAGGCCTCTGCTACAGAGAGCCTTTCTGTTTAGGCCTTCGTTCTCCTGAACGCCACCTACTTACTAGTGTTAAGTTTCCTTGAAGGCGTTGGATGTAGCTAGGTCTTCTCTCTCGTCATTATGCCAGGGCCTCCGTCCATTGCGCTCAGACTGGGTCTAAGTTGCTAGGCTGTCTGTGAGCTTCCTTGATGCTGAAATTAAACCAGAGACTTCCTAGGAGTCTTCTCACCATAGAGAGTCATTCTGTTAGAGGCCTCTTGGAGCCTCTTGGAAGCCTCAGTGAGCCTCTATGTTCCTCCTGAGCGTGGAACATAGTTAGGTTTCCTCTCGATTTAGAGAGTTGTCATACTGAGGCCTCCACTCCTACAGTAGAGCTCGGCTAGGTGTAGGGTAGTATGCTAGGTTGTTAGTGTCACGGGTGGAGGACTCAATGATGCAGGGGAAAAGGTAATCTATTACAAACCAAAGAAACAAACACTGAACATAACATAACAGAATGAAACACCCACGAGGGGGAAACAGTACTCAAGGATAATAACATAAACTAGAAACCAAAACACGGGAACACACACAACCGGATGAGACGGTACTCTGGGAACAGGTAACATGAAGAGACCATAGATAACGACACGACAACGGACAGCAAACCCGAGAGGTTCTTAAGGACACAGGAGGAAGGGACGTGATCAGGAACAGCTGGAAAGGATTGCGGGAAACGAGGAGGCGGGGCAGACGCTAAGGAGACACAAACTCACTTGTCTCGTGTTTACAAAGCACATGAGACAAGCGCAACAGGTCGACACACCTACTGCGCTACAATGACAACAAACAGACACGAGGACGCGAGAGCGCGCACAGGATGTAACGCGCCCTCACACAAAACACGGGAGGAAGAGCAGTGCCATGGCTCTGTCACAGAAACACTAGAAACAGAAACTGAACTTGACAGAACCGTGACGGCTCAGTGTGAGCAAGCCTTAGTTTGGAGTGGTTGCTAGGCCTCCTCTTATGAGACTTTTTTAGCTACCACCTTTTAGTTACAGCGTTGCTCTCTTCCCCAGGTCTGCTTGAACAGAAGTTCTGAGTGTTATGCTCTCTGTGAGCCTCCTTGGATGCTTGCCTTAAATTTGAACATAGTTAGGCTTCCTCGCTTTTAGAGTCATCCTGTTGAGGCCTCCGTTCTGTGACGATATTTCTTTTAAGGTGCTCTTAGGAATTCCAACCTCTTGAGCTTAGCTGTAAGGGGTGTTGTAGCTCAGGCTCTGACCACATGGGATAAATTGCTGGTGTGCACCTTAGGTGTGGGAACTTCTTTGAGTCTTTGACTTGTGTCAGCCACTAAGGCACTTATCCCTTCAGCATAGCGGCATGGGGATTTCATTCCCCAAAGTGGCCTCTAGGGGAATTTCTTCATTACAAATGCTGCGCCCCTTTGCCATGCTTGAGGTATTGCGCACAACTCCTTCAGACAAGAAGAGGATGACATGTTTCCCAAGAACCCTTTTATACTCGGACCCATAGGGACAAGTTCATTGCTGTGTTTAGACCCATGTACATTTATAGCAAGGTGAGATTGCTCATAAAATTCTATATTTTCTATTCTATTGTACTTTCTATTCTGCTGTAAAAATATGAAAATCACAAAGAACTGATTTAATGAGAAGGGGCCATAGGAAAAAAGTGCATCAATGCATTTGCGTTTGAAGTTCATCCATATCTTTCCAACCAATGTTGCCTTCAAGAATTTGGTGCCTAAACACTCTTTACTTGGCTGCACTTCTGCCAATACCATAATGACATCAGTATCATCACAGGAGAACTGGGTCATTACTGTAACAAAAGTCTATGAGAGATTATTTCTCTGGAACACTCTCTAGAGGCTTGACACCTACAGTCCCTTTGAAACACATCTGTTCCCTCAGTGTAACGGAGATCCTTTCAAGGAAAAAGCAATACAAGTACAGCTCTACGTGAGAGATTGGCATCAGAATTTTATCAATACTTTGACACAAGTATGAGCATATTAGCCCAGTTCTGTCAAACCTGCACTGGCTTCCTATTAATCACCGAATACATTTTAAAATCTTGCTAATTACTTACAAAGCATTAAATGGTTTAGCTCCCCAGTACTTGAGCGATCTCTTAACACATTATAGTCCTTCACGTCTATTGCGATCCCAAAATACTGACCAGCTTATAATACCTAGAATATCAAAGTCAACTGCTGGCGGTCGATCCTTTTCCTATTTAGCTCCTAAACTCTGGAACAGTCTTCCTAATACAGTTCGGGAAGCAGACACACTCTGTCAGTTTAAATCTAGACTAAAAACACATCTTTTCAACCTGGCATACACATAACACATTATACATACATTTTAATCCAAATCATGTAAAATGATTGTTAGGCTGCATAATTTAGATAAGCCGGAACCGAGAACATTCCCATAACACCTGATGTACTCGATACATCAGAAGAAGAATGGCATCTACGCTGATATTGTTCTCTGTTTATTCCGAGGTTACCGTGGTCAGCCGGATCCGGGCCGTATCCAGATCAGATGAAGGACCTGGACCTGGACACGAGCACAGTACTGCCCTGAAGGGTCTGCGGAGACCGTGACTCTACTAAACCCTCCCCTGTGACGATCATGAGCCCATCTCCAACCGGACCAAATTGGACTTCATATTCGACTTGAATTGTTGTCAATATAATAATCATGTACTGTTTGGCTGTTGGCCAGAGGAGAACTGGTCCCCCGACTGAGCCTGGTTTCTCCCAAGGTTTTTTCTCCATTCTATTCTTCATTCGTTACGTCACCTGCCGGAGTTTTGGTTCCTTGCCGCTGTCGCCTATGGCTTGCTCAGTTGGGGAAACTTAACACTTAAAATTCATCAATTGTATTGATTCGCCTGCTCTTTTGGGGCTTCTGTTCAGCCAAACAAACTTTGTTTATATTGTTTTTCCTGTAAAGCTGCTTTGAAACAATCTACATTGTAAAAAGCGCTATATAAATAAAGGTGACTTGACTTGACTTGACTTGACACAAGCATGAGCCTTGAATGACAGCATGGACAAAAAAGCTGTGAAAAGAATTATCTCTATATCCTATGAGACTCTTCTCAGACTAGAGCCAAACACAACATAGATGATTGTCATCCTCTCAACGAGTTGTATGAGCATGTGTGTGTGTGTATGCGTGAGAAAGAGAAGTGTGGAATACTGCAGCAATTTTCACCTTTACATAATCTTGTCAATTATTTTCCAACAGATAAACACATTCTTGCTCAGTTGAGGCATAAAGGTGCAGCTCATTGTCTCTCTCTTTCTGTGTGTGTGTGCTTGTTTATATGATTTATGAGGACACCAATTTGTATAATGACATCCCATTTCTGAATCCTAATGGCTTAATGAACATACTAAATTACGCTTATTTGAAAAATGCAGAAATTTTTGTGTTTGAAGAAGAAGAAATGTTACATTTATATAGCTCTTTTCCAGAGCTCAAACCGCTTCACATAGTAGGGGGGAATCTCCTCAACCACCACCAATGTGCACCATCCACCTGGATGATACGGCAGCCATATTGCGCCAGAACGCTCACCACACACCAGCTTATTGGTGGAGAGGAGACAGCAATGAAGCCAATTATAGTATGGGGTGATTAGGAGGCTGTGATAGACCAAGGCCAATGGGCAAATTTGGCCAGGATGCCAGGGTTAAACCCCTACTCTTACGAAAGACATCCTGGGATTTTTAATGACCACAGAGAGTCAGGACCTCGGTTTACCGTCTCATCCGAAAGACGGTGCTTGTTGCAGTACATTGTCCCCGTCACTATACTGGGGCGTTAGGACCCACACAGACCGCATAGTGAGCACCCCCTGCTGGCCTCCTAACACCACTTCCAGCAGTAACCTAGTCATTCCCAGGAGGTCTCCCATCCAGGTACTAACCAGGCTCAACCCTGCTTAGCTTCAGTGGGCAACCAGTGTTAGGTTAAAGGGTGATATGGCTGCTGACATAGGGTAGGGTTAGGCTTAGTGTAGGGGGAGAGAAGATGCAGTTCTTGTTAATGCTCTGACAGCTTGCCCTTGCTGAACTCATACTGCTCATATTCTTGAATGAATCTTGTCAAGCCCTGTAGAAATTAAGCATTTGTCTCGCATGAAGAAAACAAGAGCTTTTGAGGAGCATCAATAGTGTGAATCTGTAAGCATCCAGATGAGTGTTGCTTTCTGTTGCAGTTTTGTGAATGCTTTATCTGAAAACAATCAACCTTTTGAGATGTTGTTAGAGGCAGTCCACACACACACACACACACACACACACACACACACACACACACACACACTCATGTCGGTATGAAGTCTCATCTCATCATATCTCATCTCTCTCTCTCTCTCTCTCTCTCTCACAACATGTGTGTGATGTCTCAAACACATCTTACAAACATCAGAGGCTGCCACGGATCCAGTTTGTTCAAAAAAATTGTTCAGACAACATAAGATTATAGGGATAGTGAAACTAATTGCATTTATTGTCATTGTTTAACATATTAACTTTAACCTTTATAATATAATATAACACAGTAAGCAAATCACCTGCGTTGACAGTTTTGATTCTGATGGGATCCTCACAGTTGTTAAGGACATTCAGCACGTCATAGAGGGGCAGTCCTGACACCGGCAGACCCTCCACCTCCAGCAGAATGTCCCTGTGAATGTCCGAGCTCAGTGGACAGATCCAGATGAAGTGTCCGGTCTCTGCTCCACCGCTCAGCTCCAGCGGCAGCCGGCCCTCAGCGTCCCTCCACAGCGCCCGCTCCCTCACACGTGTGCTCCAGTGAGGCCGAGTCCCCTCCATCAGACCCACACAAATCACACACACACAGGCTCAGTTCAGTCCTGGTCTCATTCCTGTCAGGTGTTGCTCAACTGTTCATATCAGAGAGCTGTGGATCACTCTGAAGCGTATGTGACTGACGGAGCTGCTCTAGTTCAGGACGGTCATAAAGTTATTATGATTCATTAGGGTCATGAGTTCAGTTTCATGTTTTCATTAGTCACTCCTTTTACAGGCTCCCGATCGGTCGAGAACATTCTTAACTTTGACTATATTGCCAAAATATAGTTACTTTGTTAAGATTGAGTCTTAAGGGAACTAGTCTGACCAACAAACGTTCAGTGAAGTGGTCACCACATTTGTTTCACATTCACATTAGACCGATCAGCTGATGAATCAGAACTGCCGCACACTCACAGAAAACTGAAAACAAGACACACTAAAGGAGTTTTAGATTATTTCTTGGCAATCTAGGTGTTATTTATGGCTTGTTGTCAGTCCTACATTTTCTGTTTTCTCACACATTTCACTTCCATCGTGTGAGTTTATGACACAGAAGACTTTGAACTTGGCTGTAAAACAATGGCATCAATCCTTTTCTTGAAAAGCACAGCCAGACCTTATGATTATTGATCATGGATCTACATTTTGTCAAAAGCGCATGGATTTAACTGAGAATTACATACGCATTGTCGTGTGATTGCTGCTGTGCACTGAGTTTGTTTAAATATGTGTTGTAACATGGTTACAGACTTATCATTAAAATGTGCTGTTTCAATGTTTAAGGTTATTATGAATAACAGAGGAAAGATGTGATGGACTGAGTCTCTAGAAGAAAGAAATGAGAAACAGCAGATTAATCTGGTGAGAAAAATTAGAACTAGGCTGCAAAGAACAGAATAAGTGGACTTTCACCCTGTTTCTTATCACTAACCAACCACAAATCACTGCAGCCACTTGGCACAAAGCACATTTTAATATATTACATATATATGTGTCACACCTGCCTTGGTAGTTAATACAATCACGATGATGAGGGTCAAATACTAACACAAAGAGAATACAGAGATGACGATACAGAGAAACTACTGTCAAGACAAGAACTGATGACCTGAATCATACAGAGTATAAATACACAGAGAAAACTTAATTACAAACAGCTGAACAAAATCACTAGAGATCAAGGAGATTGAGGTAATTCCGACTCAACTGAACCTGAAGCACAAACTAACAGTCCTGACAGTCAGAGAGGAAGAGCCCCACGGATGTCATCATATAGAGACTATGTCTGTTGCCAAACAAGGAAATATAATAAATTCTAAAACCCTTTAAAGAATAATAATTTAACTAATGTTCAACAAATAAACAAAACTGATTTAATACAGCTGATTGTCACAGTCATGTCGTGTCTCGTCACTTCCTGTTGCCTCCTGTGTGATCCATTGTGTTTCCGTCTCGTTTTCACTCCCATTGTTAGTCGTGTCAGTTGTTTCCCATTACTCCAGTGTATTTAAACCCTCACGTTCTCGCTTGTCTTTGTCGTTTCTTAACGATCCTATGTCGCTGTTCCCGTCGTGTGTGGTTGTGTCTCCAGGTTCTGAGTTCTCCTAGTTATTCAGAGTTTCCGTTTGTTTATGCACAAGTGTGCCGTTTTCTGTTTATATTTAAAGTGTTTTTGATTAATAAATAGAGTTTTCAGTTGATCCCTGTCTTCCGTGTTTACGTCATCCACTCCACAACTCATCATTCCGTGACACTGATATGAACAAATGATATCATGATAAACGATAAAGCTCGGTAACCGAAAATACAGTACCTTTCTTCAGAAGCATTTATTGTCAATTACATGATCGCAGATAATAACTTTAATGTGTGTTTGACAGAAATCTGGATAAAACCAGATGATTACATTACTGTAAATGAGTCCATCCCCTAAGATTACTGTGTTGCTGTAATTTATGATAAAATCTTCAGTATAACTCAGAGGTCTTGTTTCAAATACAACTCATCCGAAGTGATGGTGCTTTATGTAAAACTATCTAGTTGTAAGTGATAAATCCTGCTTGACATTTGTGCTGCTACTGTATACAGGCCACCAGGGCAAAATACATTTAGCTGATTGGGATCAGAGTTACAACTGGCTGCAGATAAAGTCTTAATTGACCATTTGCACAGAGCAATGTAATATGAACCAGCCTGAAAACTTCCAGTGAAATGTCACTTGTTGGTGTGTTGGTATATTCTGAGGAAGCGTTAATAGTATAACACTTAGTCTATAATCAGAAGCTGTTTAAATAGTCAGCATTAGCTTAGATATTCATAGGTAAGATTACATAAAAGAGACACGTCTCTGTGTTCCACCTCAGCAAAATTCAATCAAACCATCAGTTGTCACACTTGTAAGATTTGAGAGATTAAGTATTAGTATCAGAACTGAAAATGCATGAAGGGGTTTCTGTGATCTCTGACAGAGAGTCCCAAGACATTAGAGGGCAACATACTAATCTAATGTTTCTCTTTATGTACATGAACCGTTTGGTGAACAAGGTATGGACCTCCATTTCTCTGTGGTAAGGCAACAGGAGGGCCAGCAGGCTGCCAATGTATCTGTTGTAAGACTTGGACCACTGGCCATTTAGACTAGTTTTTGCACGTATAAGATTCCTATGATGTTTTCTGTATTATCTCATTGGTCCTCCCTGTGTTACTCCCCTAGAAATGTATCTATATTTATTCAAACAGACAAAGAATAAACTTTAGAGACAATCTTTCTCCCTCAGCTGAGTACTTTCAACCGTGAAAACAAATCTAGCATCCCTTTAGTGTGGAAAAATGCGTCAACACCGGGAATTAAAGATTTTTGTGCAATTCATTGAACTAAATGGAAGTTTTGTCAAGTGTGCCGAGATCAGTGATCTGCTCTGACTGAGAATGGTCAGTATAAAGAGGCGCCGCTGATTTCTGTGTATTTCATTCACAAGAAAAGCTGTATTTCACAAGACTTTGTAAGTACTTCATACTTCACCTTGACAAAAACTTTTTTTAAACCTAGTGATTTCATAATGTTTAACATTTATTCAAAAGCAAAACAAGTCGAAAATCTAGGACAGGAAATTTCTAATATGAGCCAATAAATTCTCATCCGCCTGCTTTCTATCAAGTGTTGGATTTACTAGATCTTTAAATGTTTGGTTTAACAAATGGGGACAATCTCAGAAGAATGAACAAATAACGTTTTGGACATCACATTAAAAATGCTGTGAGTGTGTTTGTTGGTCAAGTGCTGGAAAAATGTTGCGTGTGTGTCCAGTTACAGACCTGAATTTCTTATTAGAGTGTTTCTAAAAGCTACAAGTCGTTATTACAATCAATAAAGGTAAGTCAATTAGGTAAGTGTGATAACTGCATTAAAATATGTATACAATAAATAAAAGTCAATCATTGATGGTTTTCTGTCGATGTACAGAATGACAGCTAAACGTTCACCAGAAATAATGATGCATATTGTCAACTGTTGATGATTTTAATATCCATATAGAGATTTGTGACATTTGTTGAGTGTGTTTTGTGTAGGATTTTTTTAAATAGAGCCACAGTTTCAGAAATTGTAAGTAGGCCAATGAAGTTTAATAGTTAGTTTATACAATATGTAATACTAGATAGATGTATTTTTAGTAATATGTTGTTCTGCTTGCTCCACACAGAGAGTTGTGTCGTTGTGAGAGTGTTGCTATGCAGTTGTTAAGGTGTTGTAACTGTTGTTTGGCATGTTGTCATGTGGTTGCTAGGGTATTGCTAGGCATTGACGCAAGTGAAAACGGCCACATACACAAACACACACACAAACAGAAAGCACAAAAATAAAAAAATAAAAAACTAAAACCACTCAGTGATTTAACAGACGAGGACTTTTATTTTGAAACCCGTCTTCTGTCCTCACACTGTTGTTTGCAGCTTCAGCTTCCATCGCTCATCACTGATGATCCGACCTGTTGAATTCACGCGAAACACCAGCATTTTTCCGCAATGAGAGCTGTTCCCACATGGATCGATAAAGTACACGACCGGGATAAGGTTGAACAGTGGTAAGCGCCTCGATGTTTTTCTGAGCATCACTTGCAGAGCAGTCTGGATGTGGCTAGCAACCGTTGCTATGTAAACAATATAAGCGCCGATGACATTTGAGCGTTAGTTGTGATTTCTGCCTGTTTCTTTTCCATAACATCGTATTCTCACTCATGTATCATGTGGGATATTAGTATATTTATATTTTTATTTAATCTGCAATGGGAGTCGAAGCACTTAACATTCACTAAGGTATAATTCTGCACTAAACTTCATCGCATGCCCATGTTGTTCCAGTCATTAACTGTCTGTCTGTGCGTCTGTCTTTCAGTATTTATGATTTCGCCTTCAGGCCGGATGGATCTCAGCTTATAGTAGCGGCGGGGAGCCGAGTTCTGGTAACGAACCTCTACACACGCACTCACTTACAAACTCCCTCTCTCTCTCTCTCTCTCTCTCTCTCTCTCTCTCTCTCTCTCTCTCTCTCTCTCTCTCTCTCTCTCTCTCACACGCACGCACACACGCACACGCACACGCACACATTTATGTGGGTATGAAGTCTGGGGTCCACTAACAACTTTAGAGTTTACTAAATGGGACAAACGTTAGAGCAGGGGTCACCAACCTTTTTGTAACTGAGGGCTTCATCTTGGGTACCGATTAATGCGAAGGTCTACCAGTTTGATACACACTTCTGAAATAACAAATTTGCTCAAATACCTTTAATTATATGTCATTATTAATGATTAATGGTATTCATCTATGTGAAGACACTGATCATTTTAATGATTTCTCACAATAATTATCAACAATGATTTAACAAGGTAAGAAACAGATCAATATTTATATGCAACACTTTATTTCTATAAATCTTTGCAAGTATTTACATTTTCAAATGATCATTTCTACAATATTTTCACTAGCCACTAACAATTTTTAACAAATCATGCACTACGTTGCACCACGTTTGCCCTGTATTCAGTGCAGCTCGCTATTTTTTCAGGCTTTCTGATATACAAATTTTGGTAGGCTTCAGCTACTGATTTCATTGGTTTAGCTGCAGCTATCAGTATTGAGCACACCTGTTGGCGTCGCCATTGGTTGAGCTGTGTGGCTCTTCGCTGTAATTGGTGTTCGATTCCCTGTATTTTCAGGCTGATCTGCGTCTCTCTCTCACCGCGGGATTGAACACATGCATTTCAATGCAATGTCTCGTTCTCGTGGGTGAAAGAGTTTGTCGGGAGTGGGTCAGTGCAAGAGTGTAACAGTGTAAGAGTGCGTCAGTGCAAGAGTGCGTCAGTGCTCAATTAAGTGTGTCAGTGCAAGAGTGGGTCAGTGCAAGAGTGCGTCAGTGCAAGAGTGCGTCAGTGCAAGAGTGCGTCAGTGCTCAATTAAGTGTGTCAGTGCAAGAGTGTAACAGTGCAAGAGTGTAACAGTGCAAGAGTGCGTCGGTGCAAGAGTGCGTCAGTGCAAGAGTGCGTCAGTGCAAGAGTGCGTCAGTGCTCAATTAAGTGTGTCAGTGCAAGAGTGCGTCAGTGCAAGAGTGCGTCAGTGTAAGAGTGTATCAGTGCTCAATTAAGTGTGTCAGTGCAAGAGTGCGTCAGTGCAAGAGTGTAACAGTGCAAGAGTGTAACAGTGCAAGAGTGTAACAGTGCAAGAGTGCGTCGGTGCAAGAGTGCGTCAGTGCTCAATTAAGTGTGTCAGTGCAAGAGTGTGTCAGTGCTCAATTAAGTGTGTCAGTGCAAGAGTGCGTCAGTGCAAGAGTGTAACAGTGCAAGAGTGTAACAGTGCAAGAGTGTAACAGTGCAAGAGTGTAACAGTGCAAGAGTGCGTCGGTGCAAGAGTGCGTCAGTGCAAGAGTGCGTCAGTGCAAGAGTGCGTCAGTGCAAGAGTGCGTCAGTGCAAGAGTGCGTCAGTGTAAGAGTGTATCAGTGCTCAATTAAGTGTGTCAGTGCAAGAGTGCGTCAGTGCAAGAGTGCGTCAGTGCTCAATTAAGTGTGTCAGTGCAAGAGTGCGTCAGTGCAAGAGTGCGTCAGTGTAAGAGTGTATCAGTGCTCAATTAAGTGTGTCAGTGCAAGAGTGCGTCAGTGCAAGAGTGCGTCAGTGCTCAATTAAGTGTGTCAGTGCAAGAGTGCGTCGGTGCAAGAGTGCGTCAGTGCAAGAGTGTAACAGTGCAAGAGTGCGTCGGTGCAAGAGTGCGTCAGTGCTCAATTAAGTGTGTCAGTGCAAGAGTGCGTCAGTGCAAGAGTGCGTCAGTGCAAGAGTGTAACAGTGCAAGAGTGCGTCAGTGCAAGAGTGTAACAGTGCAAGAGTGCGTCGGTGCAAGAGTGCGTCAGTGCTCAATTAAGTGTGTCAGTGCAAGAGTGCGTCAGTGCAAGAGTGCGTCAGTGCTCAATTAAGTGTGTCAGTGCAAGAGTGCGTCAGTGCAAGAGTGCGTCAGTGCAAGAGTGTAACAGTGCAAGAGTGTAACAGTGCAAGAGTGCGTCGGTGCAAGAGTGCGTCAGTGCAAGAGTGCGTCAGTGCAAGAGTGCGTCAGTGCAAGAGTGCGTCAGTGCAAGAGTGCGTCAGTGTAAGAGTGTATCAGTGCTCAATTAAGTGTGTCAGTGCAAGAGTGCGTCAGTGCAAGAGTGCGTCAGTGCTCAATTAAGTGTGTCAGTGCAAGAGTGTAACAGTGCAAGAGTGCGTCGGTGCAAGAGTGCGTCAGTGCTCAATTAAGTGTGTCAGTGCAAGAGTGCGTCAGAGCTCAATTAAGTGTGTCAGTGCAAGAGTGCGTCAGTGCAAGAGTGCGTCAGTGCAAGAGTGTAACAGTGCAAGAGTGTAACAGTGCAAGAGTGCGTCGGTGCAAGAGTGCGTCAGTGCAAGAGTGCGTCAGTGCAAGAGTGCGTCAGTGCAAGAGTGCGTCAGTGCAAGAGTGCGTCAGTGCAAGAGTGCGTCAGTGTAAGAGTGTATCAGTGCTCAATTAAGTGTGTCAGTGCAAGAGTGCGTCAGTGCAAGAGTGCGTCAGTGCTCAATTAAGTGTGTCAGTGCAAGAGTGCGTCAGTGCAAGAGTGTAACAGTGCAAGAGTGCGTCGGTGCAAGAGTGCGTCAGTGCAAGAGTGCGTCAGTGCTCAATTAAGTGTGTCAGTGCAAGAGTGCGTCAGTGCAAGAGTGTGTCAGTGCAAGAGTGCGTCAGTGCAAGAGTGTAACAGTGCAAGAGTGCGTCGGTGCAAGAGTGCGTCAGTGCTCAATTAAGTGTGTCAGTGCAAGAGTGCGTCAGTGCAAGAGTGCGTCAGTGCAAGAGTGTAACAGTGCAAGAGTGCGTCGGTGCAAGAGTGCGTCAGTGCTCAATTAAGTGTGTCAGTGCAAGAGTGCGTCGGTGCAAGAGTGCGTCAGTGTAAGAGTGTAACAGTGACATATCAGACATCACTGTCAGTGAAACACTCACTAGGCTTTTGATTGAAGTGAGCAGTTGCTGTCGATCAGTGACTCATTCGTGTGTCTGACGTGTGCAGGTGTACGACACTGCTGACGGGACACTCATACAGCCGCTGAAGGGACACAAAGACACCGTCTACTGCGTGGCTTATGCTAAAGATGGTGATTATTACATGAGATAATCTGTGTTACCACTGTGTTACTGTGGTCTGTGAGTGCATGAGTTTCCTTTTCTCTTCTGCAGGGAAACGCTTTGCATCCGGTTCAGCGGATAAAAGTATCATCATCTGGACCTCAAAACTGGAGGGCATCCTCAAATACACGTGAGAAGAGTTTGGACTTACTATTTTGAAGCTATTATTTCAAGTATTGTGTGAATAATTTCTGTCATTATAGTTTGATTTAGTACAGGTCATGATCCTTCAGAATAGACTTGTTCACAGCTTTAGTGATATTGGTGTGTATTTGTGTTTTGTCTCTCAGTCACAATGACTCGATCCAGTGTGTGTCGTACAACCCTGTCACACATCAGCTGGCCTCCTGTTCCTCCGGAGACTTCGGTGAGTGTGTGTTTGGGTGAACGCAACAAGCGACTGTAATGTGACGCATTTACAACTGAATTAAGAAATAATGCAGGGCAGTGGATTGGGAAGATGATAGATGGCTGAAAGGGACATTTTTTTACTTTTTATGGGGGTCCCGCATCCCCCGAGGAAGCCAGACTTCATCAGGTGACAGAATGGAGGAAGTTTTGACATCTGTCAGACTCATCTGTGTGTGTGTGTGTGTTTTGCTGTGGCCGCAGGTCTTTGGTCTCCAGAGCAGAAGTCCGTCTCCAAACACAAAGTCAGCAGTAAGATCACATGCTGTGGGTTAGTGATGACATCCAGACATAACCATAATGATATATTTTATTAGACAGCACTATTTTTAATGCAAATAGACATTGTTTTATTCACAACAATGTTTAATGGTATTTTAAAATCTACCACCTGATTGTATTCTAGAATCGTATAGGGATGTTCACCCAAAAATGAAAGTTCTATCACCATTTACTCACCAAAACATTTACTCTTCCAAAGCGTTATGAATTTCTTTGTTCTGTTGAACACAAAGGACAATATTTTGAAGGATGTGGGAAACTGAACAGTTCTGGGGCAGCATTGACTTCCAAAGTGTTTGTTTTCCTACTATACAAGTGAATGGTGAACCTAGTTACAGACGTTATTCAATATATTTTCCTTTGTGAAAGAACAAAGAAATTTCTGTTTGGAACAACATGAGGGTGAGTAAAGGATGACAGAATTTTCTTTTTTGGGTGATTTTCTCAGAATAATCGATGAATGAATGAATAAATGCTATGTGCTGCTGATCTCAGGTGGACGAACGACGGCCAGTACTTGGCTCTGGGAATGATGAACGGTGTGGTGAGCATCAGAAACAAGAATGGAGACGAGAAGGTGAAAATTGAGCGTCCGGGCGGCTCTTCATCACCCATCTGGTCCATCGCCTGGAACCCGTCCAAGTAAGATGAAGATAAGCTAGTTATTACAGTGGAGTTCAGTTATGTCGACGGCCTAGGGGGTTGCAAAAAAGCATCGAGATAACCGTTTATCGCGATAACCCATATAACATATATAAAATATATTAGCATATATTTTCCCACATATAACCCGCTGACGCAGATAATCCGCACACTCATATAGCCAACGGGTTTTGGGTTTTGTGTAAAAAATCGTTGGCACCCATAGAATGATGAACTTTTTTGTGTAAGATCACATTTTGAATTTGAAATGTTGCTAGCATGACTTCAATTATCCATAACTGTTCAGCCTCGGTACACAGTGCTTGTGTGCGAAATTCACACAATAAAAAATAAAAAAACACAAGTCAGAATCAGAACAAAAAGACAAGGCAATCTCTCTCGCTGCACTCGTCCCTTTAAGAGTCCCCCCTTATGGCAGCACAGATTCTCTTGTCGTTTGACAAGCACATCGAGTTTCAGTCCTGTTTTTTGTTTAAAAATATGTCAACTAAACTCTGAGATATGCGCAGAAACCAAAGATTTATGGTATTTGTTTTTTTAGAACCTGCCTCGTTTTCTCCCTTCGTTCGGTTCGGCTGGTTTAGGCTTATATAAACACGGCAGTTGCACTCAGATCAGCAGCTCTTGTGAAATTCGTCCCAACAGACCAGCGATCCAGGACGTATTGCAGTGTATGATGGATAATTACGTACGTTGCATGAAAAACTGCAATGTTTGTTTTACTAATGCCTATCAAAATGATTTGGGTGGGTTAACCAGGAGATGAAGAAGAACTGAAATGGCTGATTTGGTCAGACTAACATATTCCATAACAGCTGTCCAAAACACAGTGTTTATAAGATGTTTTGTGAGCGTCTCAGAGATGGGCTTTAGCGCGTGATCTAACCCCAATGAGCCAGATCCCAGGGGCTGCTTGCTTAAACTGCTAAGACTAGTCTTATGAGTTAGTCATCCTTAATACTGTTCATAATTAACATAAAAATGTCATTTGATTGTGAAAAGTAATCCTGACTGCTAGTTTGGTCAGATGCGATCTTTAGTCTTTTGTTTATGGCTCCTGAACATAACGTGACTTAATTAACAAACTTTGGTCAGTTTAGAAATGTTTCCTTGTGTAAGCGCACCAAATCAAGAAGAAATTGAGAAAACAATTTCAAAAAGAAACAGTTTGAATCCCTGTTTCAGAACAAAGCAAACGATCTATAGGTGTGAGAACACCCAGTTTTGCAGCAGTTGGCGTCGTTGTGTGCATACGCGGTGACCCATAGGTCAGAGGTCAGACTGTTACGTCAAAACAAGGACGGATGATGGGCTGACATCTACTTTGTTAATTCCATGCGATTGACCCACAATACCTTTGCAATCGACGTATTGGGCCCCCCCGCGTTAACCAGTATTCTGCACATATTGAAGTGTGTCTTTATTTTGCTAACTCACTGATCCACTGTTGATGCATTTATCCTGCCACATTGTTTATCTGCGAACGCTTCTGGATCTTGCTCTTCTGTGAATTATGAGCTTCTTCATGAATACGAGTCATGTGAGGACACAGACACCAGGGGGAGCCGCTGCACCTCTGCTTCTGCTTCAGCCGCATCCAATAGAGTCATGAAAGTTGCAAATGTCTTACAGGATCACAGAAGGGTTGAAAAGTACAGTACAGATTGTGTTTGTGTGTTTCAGGGATGAACACAATGATATCTTGGCAGTGGCTGATTGGGGACAGAAGCTGTCTTTCTACCAGCTCAGTGGGAAACAGGTTTGCTTTTATTACACTGTGTAAACATTAATGAGCATGCCACGTTTTCCAGACTCAGGACTGAACACTAACACTTTCACATTTTTTTTTTTGCTTTATTAGTAATCAAATCTTTGCTTAAAACTCTTACTGAATCAAGCTGCAAAACACTGAACCGTTGCTGATGATATGTCAATTATTTTATGATAAATTCTGAAGTCAATTAGTTTCAGTAAGTGGAGTGAAGTGGGGCAGTATATACTAAATATTGCATGTAAATAGAACAAAATAAACGTGACTAGTCTCTTAAACCTGAGACAGAAATGACTTTTGTTCCACTTTCATGATCCTCCTGGAAAAGAGAAGCGTTTCACTTTCACTGTTTCACCAGTCTGACAGATACTCTGAGGGATACTTGTAAGAGACGATCACACAGAACATGCTTCTGCTTGCGCCGTGCGATAGTCTTGATGGGAAAGAAGGCAGGCAGTCAGTGCATGCGAACACAGAACAGCCGTTTTACTGAAAACTGCAGTGAGGAATCATCTCCCCATCATCTCCAGCAGAGCTTTATGATTGGCTCAAAGCTTGTTTTCTGTCCAAAGTAATCTACTGCTTCCTTCACACACAGCATCGCAGGTCTCACGCGGGATAACTGGCACCAAGTGTCGCTTTTTGAACAGAGCAGTGTGTAAAGTGTTAGAGCGGAGGTGAAGGAAGACACTGAAGAAGCAGATTTAGAAGACAACGTTTCCGTTCAGTGCACCGTATCATCTGTCTTTATTTGATGGCACTTCTTTAAGGTTGAGAGAGGGCTGTTTGTTAAGTTTGAGCGATGTTATTCTGCAACCCTTGTTAAGTTAGTCATGATTCACATGGTACAGGGTTGACTTGGACTATCCATAAGTCTGCCCTACATAGTATATTAAAGTCTTGTAAATGAACATGCTATTTTCCATACGATCTCCATAAAGCGTCAGGTTTAATAGGAGAAGTCTTCCTGAGCTCAAACCATCCAGCGTCCTGGAAAACATTATCTTTACAGGCGTTTAACGTGTTCTGCCCCAGGTGCACATGGGAAGTGTAGTAATTAAGGGAAAGTATGCAGCGCTCGTTATGCAACCGTAATGCCGTGGCCTGCAGCGCTGTCTGAACAAACGCTTCATTACTGCGCTGTTCATAGAGCTCGTAAAACCGCGCAGGGGAAACAGTCTCACTGATGAATGGATATTTATTCAGACGTGCATGAAATGTTTTGAGCTTAAATATACAACCGTGCTGGATTTCCACCCTGAAAAAAAGCATTTTTTTTCAATTAGTGTAATTCAATATGCTTTTGTGTTCCAAAGACGTTTGCCATTCATTTACTTTATTTGCTGTTGACAGATTTGCGAGGAGAAAAACAATCGAATCCAAAGTGTTGTTCTGTGTTGATCCTCTCATCTGAGCTGGAGTTTAGTTCAGAGATCCTCCATACACGATAGCAGTGAAACACAGAGAGTATGTGTTCTCTTGCTCAAACGGACGGTTGTGTCTTTGGCAGATCGGGAAGGACCGGCAGCTGAACTTTGACCCCTGCTGCGTCAGCTTCTTCTCGAAGGGCGAGTACATTGTGATGGGCGGCTCAGACAGACAGGCTTCGCTCTACACTAAAGACGGCGTTCGGCTCGGCACCGTCGGCGAGCAGAACTCCTGGGTTTGGACCTGCCGTGTCAAGCCAGACTCAAACTATGTGGTCAGAGATTTATGTGGTCACTTACTCATGAAATATTCATTTAGTCTGTGAATCTACCAAAATGTCACAAAATTAAATAAACAAGTAAAATTAAATTATGTTTATAAATGATGGTGATTTTCATTATATTCATAATACCTTGAGATACTGAGATCGTATCTCAAAATTTTTCCTATAAGAATTAACAGGGGGAAAGAAATCCGTTCCGGCTCTCTAAAAAAACTATAGAGTCGGCGTCTGTAAGCTGCTCGTATGTCAAATCTTTACTCGTATCTCAAAGCAAAAATTCGTCATCATTCGAGGGCTTGCTTGTATCTCAGAATACTCGTATGTCAGGACACTCATATCTCAAGGTATTACTGTACTATTTTAATTATACAAATTATAAATAACTTACCAACTTAAATACAATGAGTCATTAACATCAGTGTACGTTCACTGTAGCACAACAACCTCAATGCACCAGTACGTCATAAATATATTGATAAGTAATATAACTTGCTTTCTTTGTTTTATTAGCTTAAAAAGTGATGTCACAATGCAAAAACCTTAATGGTCCTAATATAGAGTTAATTTTTGTACATGCAAAATATATTGGTGGTGAAATATGTTATTGACGGTGTTAGTGAGATTTCATTGCACGAACACCCATATCTCCGCGGTTCTCACTCGCCTCTATTTAAGGCAGTCGTTTATTAATAGTAGAGAGATTAAAGGTGTAAAATCTTACAGTGCATATTTAATCAGAAAATGAGAGAACGTGCAAGAACATGAGTTTATTAGCTGTGTGAAAATCAAACTGAGCTACAAATCAAACTCTGCTTTTCTGTCATGCAGTGTTTTATAAAGCAGTCGCAGTCTTTCACAAACTGTAGGGCATCATTATAAAAAGGGAAGGTGATCGGACCCTTTATTATTATTACCCATCTCATAGATAAAATCTTTGTGGTGTCATGCAGGTTTTAGGCTGTCAGGACGGCACCATCGCGTTCTTCCAGCTCATCTTCAGCACTGTTCATGGCTTATATAAGGACCGCTATGCCTACAGGGACAGTATGACTGACGTCATCGTGCAGCACCTCATCACCGAGCAGAAAGGTGCTTTCCACATTACATCATCACATTCAAACATGCCGCTTTTAACAACAGCTGGGAGCAAATAACCATAGGAATGAAATATAACCGGATGATGTCTGCATGTCGTAATAATGTGACTATAATTCTTTATTTTTATATATTACATTTTTATTTATTTAAATCATAAGTAGTTTTAGCATGTTATTGAAAATGGCAGTGTTACTAAACAGAGTTGCTGCTGTGAGCATGTAAAATCTGTCGCTGCTGCTGCAGGAACAGACCCACATGAATCCCGTATCAGCTTTAGGCAGGTGGAGCTGGGGAGGTGGAGGGGTTCAGAGGAACTGCAAAACTAGCCTACTGCAAACACTGAACCAGACTATTTAAATGTTGAGCAAGCAATCTCATTGGCTTGTGAGTGGTGGGATTGCATGTAAAGGATCAGTCTGAACCCTCTAGGGTTTCATGTCTCAACTAGATGTATCTGAATTCTGCGTTTCACATTAAATATCAACCTACTCTGAGGAAGCTGAAGGTGATTGTAGATAATATTTATCAAGCCAAAGCACCGATTGACTTTGAACACAAGGAAGGAGAAATAAAGAATATACTCTTTCCGTTATCTCATGATTTTCATCATCTTCAGAAAGGAATAAAGCAATAGCAAATGAAGCAATGACAAATTTAGAAAATTTGTTAAAATATTCAAACAGTATGTATAAATTATCATGCTAATTTTGACAAGACTAAAAATAAATTTGGTCAAATCTCTTTCTTTTCTTTCACGCTGTGATCCATCTATTTCTTTGTGTCGGCTTTGTTGAATTTGTCCCAATTTCCCCTGACAGTGTGAATAAATTGCCATGAGTTGGTGAAGAAGATTGCTTGTTCAATCAGAGAAAAAGACTCCGAGTCGTAATCTCCAGGTCCTCAGAAGCGCTAACTTCACAGCTGAAAGTCACATCTAAAACAAAAGGATCAATTCGGCATATTTTATATGTTTTTCTTATCGTCATGGTCCAATAGGGATTCACCTTGTATCTTTTTCTTTTGGCTCTACCTGGGCGTTAAATATTTCCCCATGTATTTCTTGTATATTGGTGGAAAGTCTTCCTCCTTTCTATCTTTTCAAAAGATACATTTTTAAAAAAGCTTCTCACAGTGTCTGCACATTATTTTCGGTATTTTCCCAAGCAGTAGACCTGGTGTTTTTCCATCAACTACATGCTTAAACTATCTAAATGGTTACATGTTTGCACTAGCTCTACAGTTGAGTTTTTAAGAACAGATGAATTTCTCCAATATGATCCGTCTAACTTCTTTGTCTCGGCTTTGTTGAATTTGTCCCAATTTCCCCTGCCAGTGCGAATAAAGTGCCGTGAGTTGGTGAAGAAGATCGCCATCTACCGCAGCCGACTGGCCATTCAGCTTCCTGAGAAGATCCTGATCTACGAGCTTTACTCCGACGACTCCAATGACATGCATTACCGCGTCAAAGAGAAGATCTGCAAACGCTTCGAGTGCAACCTGCTGGTCGTCTGCTCGCAACACATCATTCTCTGTCAGGTAAAGACTGTCCTAAACTCATTTGACCGTTTTCTGGACGTGCTGTACATGCCAAATCATATGATTTCTATATAAACGTGTGAATATTTGACTGATGGATAAGAACAGCCAGTCTGTTAAAGTCAAGTCAAGTCACATTTACTTATATAGCGCTTTTTACAATACAGATTGTTTCAAAGCAGCTTCACAGTGGTCACATGAAAACATTATAAACAAAGTTTGGTTGGCTTAACGGCAGCCTTAAAAGAGCAGGCAAATGAATAATTGATGAATATTAAGTGTTAAGTTTGGATTATTGATTGATTTGATTGATTGATAGTTTGATTATTATATTGATAACAATTCAAGTCCAATATGAAGTCCAATTTGGTCCGGTTAGAGATGGGTTCATGATCGTCACAGGGGAGGGTCTAGTAGAGTCACGGTCTCCGCAGACACTTCAGGGTAGTGCTGTGCTCGTATCCAGGTCCTTCATCTGATCTCGATACGGCCCGGATCCGGCTGACCACGGTAACCTCGGAATAAACAGAGACTAATATCAGCGTAGATGCCATTCTTCTTCTGATGTATCGAGTACATCAGGTGTTATGGGAATGTTCCTGGTTCCGGCTGACCTAAATTATGCAGCCTAACAATCATTTTACATGATTTGGATTAAAAATGTATGTTATGTGTATGCCAGGTTGAAGAGATGTGTTTTTAGTCTACATTTAAACTGATTAAAGTGATTAATGATGATTTCTGTTGTTCTTATTCTTAGTGTGTAGTTTTTTGAAAAGTGTTTCCCGTCTGGTTTTATCCGTCAATACAGTTTAGTATGTATTGTATTTAGTTTAGTATGGTGCTTTTGGTAAGACATTGACAAGCTCTTTTGGGTTGTGGTTTTGTCTGTTTGTTCTGCTCTCACAACAAGCCTTGTGAGCAAAAACACCCACAAATTCGGACATGGCAATTTTTATTGGAAATCTGCAAAAATTAAATGCTGTACAACAAATCCGGACATCATTTATGAACGCATTATAATAAAAAGAATGTATTATTTTAAACAAAATGAGACTTTCTGCAGTACGGTAATGAAAGCGTCCTGAGGATAAACATCTTGATGGGTCTAATAATAGTGACAGAAAACAGTGTGTGAGTGTATGATCTCATATGAAAGAAATGCAACATTATCAGAGTCTGGTCAAACGCTCAACTGTACTGTGACTGAGACTCTGTGTTGTGCGGTCAGGTCAGATGTTGACCCACTCTCTCGTGACATGAAGCAGCCTGTTCAAAACAGCACACACACACACTCAGTCTATAAATAGAAGTATGTTGATTGAGAAGCGGTTTAATTTTGTAATGTTTGTGGATGTCTCTCTTTGTGTGTGTGTGTGTGTGTGTGTGTGTAGGAAAAGAGGCTGCAGTGTTTGTCCTTCACAGCCATCAAAGAGAAAGAGTGGCTGATGGAGTCTCTCATTCGCTACATCAAAGTGATCGGCGGCCCTGCTGGGAGAGAGGGGCTTCTGGTGGGACTGAAGAATGGAGCTGTATGTCATATTTACTGATATTGTCCATTTTGTTTATACACTCTTAGAAAAAGGCTTTAGTGGGTTATTTATAGAACTCTAGGGTTCAAAACTCAGTTTTAAAGATTCCTTCATGCCAAAAGGGTTCTATATAAGGAGAATGTCTTAAATGATCACTAAAAAACTGTCATGTTTAACAGGGTATTTCAGTGCTTTTCTTGTGATTAAAGTATGTTTACAGTATATCTAATTCATAAAATTTAATTTAATTAAAAACTAAATTTAAACAAAATATGCAAATGTATCCCATGACAGAAGCCTTTATATTTAACCTGTGTTGTGTGTTTGTGTGTGAATTCAGTGGTATTTCCTCCGACTCGAAATGTAAATATAACCCTAAGTGATAGTTGCACATTCAGTTTCGGCCCTGATGTGTGCAGATCCTGAAGATCTTCGTGGATAACCCGTTCGCCATCACGCTGCTGAAGCAGAACACGTCTGTGCGCTGTTTGGACATGAGCACATCACGCAACAAACTGGCCGTGGTGGACGAACACAACACGTGCCTGGTGTACGACATTCACACCAAAGAGCTGCTGTTCCAGGTCATGCTCACAAGAGGAGATCACACTTCACATTCTGAATCCTGACATGTCAGCTGAATGTCTTCGGTCTGTGTCACAGGAGCCTAATGCCAACAGCGTGGCGTGGAACACGCAGTGTGAGGACATGCTGTGTTTCTCCGGCAGTGGATATCTGAACATCAAGGCCAGCAACTTCCCAGTGCACCAGCAGAAACTGCAGGGCTTCGTAGTGGGTTACAACGGATCCAAGATCTTTTGCCTTCACGTTTACTCTATGGCAGCGGTGGATGTGCCTCAGGTATGAGAGCTGATGTTAGAGGCGTAAATAACTACCACATGACTGTCAGGGTTTTGGGGTGAAGGGAAGCGCGAGGACTCAATGATACAGAAAATGCCTTTAATTGTAATAAAAATAAAGTAAAAACACAAACAAAAAACACCCCGAGAGGGAAAGCATTACCTTGACTTGACGACACAGGACAGCAAACACAGGGAGAACAAATAGGGAACAAACTGGGCAGGTAATGAGGGAAGACAGGTGGGGAAAATCAAACCAATAACAAGGAAACAAGACGGGCGGGGTTACACAATAGACAGAGAGCACATGGCATGAGAAACAGACAGAACATGACATGATCACACTGCCAACGAGAACTCATAAGCCACGTATAAAGCCACGTGTAAGCCATAAACTCATTCACACAAAACAAGACGACATGAAAGCATGCAGCCAGTAGAAACACAAGCTGCGCTACACAGCACAAGACAAAACATGACATGAAAACATGCGGCAAATTTAAACATGAGCCACGTGCTACACAACAACTGACGCGGGCAAGAGAGCGCGCAGCCCGAGTGAACTCGAAACCACACACGCCCAAAGAACAAGACAGTGAACACTCATCTCGTGCGCTCACGATACAAGACAAACACACTGATCGTGAATGTCTGAAAAATAAAAACACGAAACTGAACAAGACTGGAATCAGAATCCAAACACCATGCCCCGCAAGACAGGTCCCGTGGACTGGAAAGCTTAAATCGCACACTCACACAAAAGACAAGACAGAGCTCTGCCACAAAACCAAGAAATGACTAGACCGAATATGGCAGAACCCTGACACATGTTTAATTGAAGTGAATTAATTGGTGGTATGGATGAGAAACTACATTTAGGTTTTTCTTTTGAAACATCTCCAAAATTCCATTTGCAAAAAAATGGGAATGAGTAAATTTTGTTGGTGCTGGAACAACAATCCTGTCTAAAAAAGATTTTGTTAGTAACCAGATCTCTAACCCAAACCATAACCATAAATATAAACTCAGAATATCTGCCAATAGAGTCTGAAAAATCAACTTAGTTCAGCTTAGTTCCACTGACAGATCTTTTTCTTGTTTTAAGCAAATCTTTAAAGACTTTAAATTGGCTTCTCCCATAAATGTATCTTGATTTTAGAATGCTTAGATGTTTGTTCTGGAAAACAAATTTCTAAACTCCTAGTATCTCTAAGTAAAGAAAACCACTTTGAAATCCTTGCATGAGATCCTTGAATACTGTGAGGGATGCGAAGCACTGCATCATATTTCTGCGTGAGTTGACTGTGCTTATGGCTGGTCTCTGCAGTCGGCTCCAATGTATCAGTACCTGGAGCGCCGCATGTTTCAGGAGGCCTATCAGATCGCCTGTCTGGGAGTGACGGACAACGACTGGAGGGATTTGGCCACTGAGGCTCTGGAGGGACTCGATTTCCACACTGCAAAGAAAGTGAGGCCTCAGCCACTGCTTGACTCTGTGCTGATTGATGCTGTAAGAACATTTACAGACATATCTCTGGTTTTATCTCTCTCATCAGGCGTTCATCAGGGTTCGAGATCTGCGCTATCTGGAGCTCATCAGTAGTATTGAAGTAAGACGAGCTACTTTCTTCATCTCCTTCACCTTTCATTATTGACTGATTCTTAAAATTAAGGTAATTCTGCTCATTAATGAGAAGTAGAGAATGGTCTGTGCTGCTCTTCTCCATACAGTAAAGCATACAGTGAGCAGAGCTGTCAGGCTCCATCAAATGTTATAAATATAATCCATTTATCATATATTGGAAGACATCCTAATTGAATCTGTTATTGACTGACAATCAACATTTGCATGCATTCAGAGAGAATGGAGCTACAAGTGTCTGCTAGTAAAGCATTATAGTGTTGAATGAAAGAAACACAGTCAGTTTTGGAACGGGTAGATTGGCAGATTGTTCATGAAAAACATCAACTGTTCCTTTAAATCTGTGTGTGTGTCGTATGTGATGAAGGTGGCTTGTGTTCTGGGAAGGAAAGTTTGTGTTGTTCAGAAATGCTTTTGATGTCTGGAATTCTGAATGGAAAGAATGATCTATTGAGTTTCTGATGCCTGTGGGTAGAGACGACTGACTGTGTGCGTGCGTGTGTGTGTGTGTGAAAGAGAGAGAGCAACCAATATAGGTTTTGTGTATAAATGTGTTGTTTTGTTCGAGTACACGGTTAAACTCTGATTTTAAAGCATATTTACAAGTGAATCTTATGTTTAACTCCAAATTATGCGTAATTTACTGTTATTACTATAGTAAGAATGTGTCACAAGCACACTAAAATAAAGTGTGTTTCTGGAGTTTTCAGTGCTGGTGTGTGGGTTGTAATGTATGAAATGCATATTTCTATATGTGTGCTTGTTCAGGAGCGCAAGAAGAGGGGTGAGAGTGATAACCAGCTATTCCTCGCAGACGTTTACGCGTATCAGGGCAAGTTCCATGAGGCAGCCAGACTCTACCGAAGGAGTGGGCAGGACAGCCGCGCGCTCAGCATGTACACAGACCTGCGGATGTTTGAGTACGCCAAGGTGTGTGTGCCGTCTCACTGCCGTCTGATCTGCCTGTATTCACAAGTGATTTACATTTATGGAACTAGTCTCTCAGCACCACGCACTGATTATTTCACTTATAACTTAAACTGCTGCACACTTACATTTTTTGTGTGTTTAAAGGACTTCCTCGGCTCGGCAGATCCCAAGGACACTAAACTGTTGATGAAGAAGCAGGCAGACTGGGCAAAGAATAGCAAAGAGCCTCGAACAGCTGCAGACATGTACCTGACGGCAGGAGAACACATGAAAGCCATCGAGATCATCGGAGAACATGGCTGGATGGATATGTGAGCCACGCTCACACACGCATGCTGTCATTATACACACATTGATTATAGATTGCTTACAATAAACGTGTTCTGCTGTCTTTTACCAAAAACATCAGCAGCCGCATTTGAATAATGAAATGCTTTATTCAGAACGTAATGAATAAAAAAACGCACAATGTGCAAATTAAATCATTGTAGTCAGTGTTTAGTGAATCCTTATAACATTTACACTCTTAAACCTCTTAAAGAAAATCTGCTCTACAAGATTCTGAACTACAGTAATATCTTGAGATACGAGCATAATCCGTTCCAGGACGAGCTCGTAACTTTCGAAATGCTCGTATCTCAAATAATTTTTCTCCATAAGATTAACTGAATTTTTTGTATCCGTTCCAGTCCTCTAAAAAACTATTTTATTAGTGCTAATAACAATGAAAACAAACATGTTTTTAATTGCTATAGAGACACACACACAATTATAGTATATAAGGATTCCTGTGATATAAAATAAATTGTGGTTTTAATTTTGAGTTCTTACCTTTGAGACAGACGATACAGTAGCGGCTAATGGCGCCATGTGCGGAGGAGGAGGAAGAGGGAGGGATAATGTAGATAACGCAAACACAATATGGAAGTGTAGTGTTCCTTCCTGTGTTGTGTATTGGATAGATGCCTCAGAAGCTCATATTTATTATTATTGAACACTCATAACTCGTGCTGCTCACAGCTCACTCGTCGCCCCCGGTAACCCCCGCTGTAAAACCAAGCTGCCTCTAGTGGAGATCATATGCAATTACCCCATAAATGAGGCGCTTGAGCTGCTCCGAGTGCTTGAACACATAACGTCGGCGTCTGTAAGCTGCTCGTATTTCAAATATTTACTCGTATCTCAAAGCAAAATTTCCTCGAAGGCTTGCTCATATCTCGGAATACTCGCATGTCAGGACGCTTGTGTCTCAAGGCATCACTGTATCATATGTACACACACAGACCAGCAGGTACAGGACATAAATCATCCTCTGTCTCTTTAGGCTGATAGATTTGGCTCGTAAGCTGGATAAAGCAGAGCGGGAGCCGCTGTCCAGATGTGCGATGTTTTTTAAGAAGTTCGATCATCACGGTTACGCTGCTGAGATTTATAATAAAATGGGTGATCTGAAAGCGCTGGTGCAGCTTCATGTGGACACTAGACACTGGGATGAGGTACGTGTGTGATTGCTTGTGTATGGCGAGTGTATGCGCTTACGAGTGTTTGTGTGTGCGAGTCATTTGTGCATGTGTGTGTGAGTGATAGTGCACGTGCAAGTGTGTGCGTGTGTGCTTGATCACTTGTGAGTGAATGCTCGTGTGAGTGTGTGTGTGTGCGAGTGATTGGGCATGTGTGCGTGCATGCATGTGCTTGTGTCGACGCGAGCGCATGTGTGTGTGGGAGTGCTTGTGTGTGTGTAGATGCATATGACAGTGTGTGATGTGTGTTGTTCTCAGGCGTTCTCTCTAGTGGAGAAACACTCTCAGTTCAGAGATGACGTCTATGTGCCGTACGCCCAGTGGTTGGCAGAGCACGATCGCTTCGAGGAGGCTCAGAAAGGTCAGTCAAACACACACACAGAGAGATAGATGGATAGGTAGATAGAGAGAGTGTCTGCATGTTGCTTTGGCAATGATTCACTCTGCAAATTAGAATTGGCAGCAAGATAAAGTTTCACATGCCTGCTCACGTCTGAATCCACTGAAACAACGTGATAATTAAATTCTACTTGACAAAGCTTGGAAAATGTTTTATTTTTGTCACAAATCCCATCTCGGCTGCTTTTCAACAAAAACCTTCCATTAATTGACTCAAAATTGAGGAAGAGTCATTGGTGTTAGTGTGTGTCGGTGTGATCACAGCAGACTCTCATCACACACACAGCTGAATGAAGTGTCACTGTTCAGAATTTGACAAATGTATTCTCTGCATTTTCTCTAAAATCTGTAGCGTTAAATATGGAAAACAATCAGACATGTTGGCTTGTTCATTTTAACAGCTTTAATATTAACTTATTCATTACAAGTATAAAAGCAATGCACGTTAATACAAAATATATATACAGTAATACCTCAGTTTACGAGTTTAATTCGTTCCAAGAGCGAGCTCGTAAACCAAAATGTTTGTACACCAGAACAATTTCCCCCATAAGAACGCACTAAAAATCAATTAATTCGTTCCACACGACCATAAATGCCCATTTAAAAAAAATAATAATTTGGTTTTACCCTATTAATTAGTTAAAATTATAACCATTAAGATCTCATATGAATACAAATTAATAATTGACAAATAAACAATAAAAATACTTGACGACAATTTACTATAAAGCACTTTAGCTTAGCCATGATGGAGACGAGAGGAGGCGGGAGTTTACTGTCAGCTAGGGAAAACACAAAACCCAGATTCAAGTGCAAATTAGTGAATTTATTATAATAGTGCAGAAAACAAACCATGTCCTTCAAGCAGGGCTGAAGTAATAATCCAGAGTGAATGTCATGGAGCGTGAGCAAACGGCAGGGACAGCAGATGACATGAGAATCAGGTGCGTGAGATGATGGCTGCTGCAGTGATCAGTGACCACACACACACACACACACACTCAGGCAGAACTAGGAGACAATTAATTCTTGAACCCTGACAGTTACTGCTTAGAGGTAATGTACGTGTATATTTCACTACGTGAACAATAGCGATCACAATTAATTAATGTTTATAACAGGTTTTAATGTTTAAAACCTCTGTAAATCACTTATAAAAGTATCACTGTGGTGAATGATGCAGCCAAACCATGCGATGCTGAGATAATTAATGAGTTAAGGGGTGATAAAGGGGTTGGAACCACGTGACTGTTATGAGAGGCTGTGTTCAGGATATTTCATGTAAAAATGCGCACAAGGATGCTGAGCGTTAGGACTTTTTCCACACAAAAAATGCCCGTGGGGGAGGGAAAATGTTTCCCGTACACTGATACAATGCTCGTACACCGATTCGACCCTCCATGCTCGTACACCGATTTGCTCGTATACCAAGTCGCTTGTAAACCGAGGTATTACTGTATTACAGTAATAACTCGGTTTACGAGTTTAATTCGTTCCAAGAGCTCGTAACCCAAAATTCTCGTAACCATTAAGATCTCATATAAATACTAATTAATAGACAATTAAACTCTAAAAATACTTTTACTGTATGACAATTTACTGTAATGCACACTTTAGTGCTGAGTCGCGTCGCTGCTGGCGTGAAGGAGACGAGAGGAGGGTTTTACTGCTTACAGCAGGGGTCTCAAACATGCGGCCCGCAAACGATGCAAAACGATATTTTGTGGCCCGCGGGACCATTTGAAAGTTTAATATAAGTGCGGCCCGCGAGTGATGAATGAATAGCGCTTTACCGCTTTGTGTGCGGAAGATTCCTTTTTCGTGCGAGCTGGAGCTGTACAACCCAACCAATCACAGTGGAGTATATGACTCCCGGGGGACAATCACAGTGGAGTAAATGACTCCCGGGGGCGGGGCATCGGCCGGGCTTGATGCAGACAGAAAAACTATGGAGCTGCCCGTGTAACATCACATTTGTCAAAGCCGTCATAGAATTATTACTTCTTATTGTGATTGAAATTGAGCATGTTCTACTTTGAGCTGGACGAAGTGAATGTTACTGTTATCGGCGTTGGGTTTAGCGTCATGTGGATTGTATTTGTTTTTCCATAATTTGAAATGGGCTGATTTGCGGGACATCGGTGTTGTAATATAGAAAATAAAATCCCGTAAATATCGCCTCCGTGGCTGCATCCCATTGTTTGTATATAATACATTTATTAATGGTGTCCCACAGTCCCAGCTAATAATTAACAGCCGGTAGCAGTCGCCTATATCTGTATTTTCTACCATATAAAATATTACGATGTTCATGTCATCAGGAAAGTATGGATGCCCGTTTCCGCCACAGTTGAGAAAAAAAAGGATTATTTAAGTCATAATAATGAGAGAGTTTCTCATAATAATGACTTAGTATCTGGACAGAATTAGAAAGTTTCATAATAATGACTTAATATCTCGAAATAATGATCGAATTTCTTATAATAATGACTTATTATCTCGAAATAATGAGAGAGATTATCATAGTAATGACTTAGTATCTTAAAATAATGAGAATTTCTCATAATAATGACTTAATATCTGGAGAAAATGAGAAAGTTTCATAATATTGACTTATCTCAAAATAATGAGAGTTTATCATAATAATGACTTAGTATCTCGAAAAAATTAGTAACTTTTTCCTCAACCTTGAACTTCAGTAAGTCCAAGTACATAGAAGAAGAACCCATTGAAGTTAAAAAATACCTTTGAAAAAATATTTTTTTGTGGAATACTTGATGCGGGCACCCAAGTACCCTGCCTCACCCAAACTCTGCCTCCTGCGGCCCCCAGCTCATTTGAGTTTGAGACCCCTGGCTTACAGGGAGAATTTCATCCCTTCTTTCTTACTCATCTTAAGCTCAGTCTATATGCTGCACTGTACGTGTATATTTCACTACGTGAACAATAGTGATCACAATTAATGTTAACAACACAAGGTAAAACCGCTGTAAATCACTTATAAAAATATCACTGTGCTGAATGATGAACCAAACCGAGCGGCGCTGAGAGAATGAACGAGTGAAGGGGTGAGAGGATTTGTGAGAGGCTGCCGTTAGGATATTTCCAGTTAAAATGCACGTAAAGATGCTGAGCATTAGGACTTTTCCGCAAAAAATGCGCTTGGGTGAGGGGAAAATTTTTCTCGCACAACGATACAATGCTCGTACACCGATTTGCTCGTATACAAAGTCACTCGTAAACCGAGGTATTACTGCATATATTTATAAATACAGTGTACATTGGTTTCTAAATTCACAATGCTGTCTATTTCCATGAATACCGCATCTTCACTGATTAATGGATCTGACTGCAGGATTATGGGTATATTACTGGAAATAAGTGTGGCGTTTTTCAGGCACAATCTTTTTAAACACATTTACTATTTTTAACTCTGTCTTTTCCATCTGTTGATGTTTTTCAGCCTTCCACAAAGCAGGGCGTCAGGCGGAGGCCGTGCGAGTGCTGGAGCAGCTTACCCATAATGCCGTGGTGGAGAGCAGGTTCAATGACGCCTCGTACTACTACTGGATGCTGTCCATGCAGTGCCTCGACATCGCCAGAGGTGTGCATGAGAACATGCTCGTCCGTCTATATGAGAAAGCCTTTGAAATATGTGCGGATGAATGTGAATATACATATTTCTAGATAACACAGAGAAGAAGGAGGAGATGCTGAAGAAGTTTCACAGTTTCCAGCACTTGGCTGAGCTTTATCATGTGTATCATTCTGTCCATCGATACATGGTAAGTGTGACGGAGTCCATGCAGAATTCACAGGGTTTCTAGTGTAGGGGATTTACAGTTAAGACCCGAGGACCAGATATGTAGAATGAAGACCAGGAGTCAGAAGTGCAGTCAATAGAAGAAATTTTAGTGAAGTTCATCAGCCGAAGCTTTAAGTCTCACAAGGAGTTCGTAGGCCGCCTCACATACAATAACATTGTTACAGCAATTATACTCTAACAGAGGTACTAACTACAGGGAGTGCAGAATTATTAGGCAAGTTGTATTTTTGAGGATTAATTTTATTATTGAACAACAACCATGTTCTCAATGAACACAAAAAACTCATTAATATCAAAGCTGAATATTTTTGTATCAATATTTTAAGTAGTTTTTAGTTTTAGCTATTTTAGGGGGATATCTGTGTGTGCAGGTGACTATTACTGTGCATAATTATTAGGCAACTTAACAAAAAACAAATTTATACCCATTTCAATTATTTATTTTTACCAGTGAAACCAATATAACATCTCAACATTCACAAATATACATTTCTGACATTCAAAAACCAAACAAAAACAAATCAGTGACCAATATAGCCACCTTTCTTTGCAAGGACACTCAAAAGCCTGCCATCCATGGATTCTGTCAGTGTTTTGATCTGTTCACCATCAACATTGCGTGCAGCAGCAACCACAGCCTCCCAGACACTGTTCAGAGAGGTGTACTGTTTTCCCTCCTTGTAAATCGCACATTTGATGATGGACCACAGGTTCTCAATGGGGTTCAGATCAGGTGAACAAGGAGGCCATATCATTAGATTTTCTTCTTTTATACCCTTTCTTGCCAGCCACGCTGTGGAGTACTTGGTGATGTGTGATGGAGCATTGTCCTGCATGAAAATCATGTTTTTCTTGAAGGATGCAGACTTCTTCCTGTACCACTGCTTGAAGAAGGTGTCTTCCAGAAACTGGCAGTAGGACTGGGAGTTGAGCTTGACTCCATCCTCAACCCGAAAAGGCCCCACAAGCTCATCTTTGATGATACCAGCCCAAACCAGTACTCCACCTCCACCTTGCTGGCGTCTGAGTCGGACTGGAGCTCTCTGCCCTTTACCAATCCAGCCACGGGCCCATCCATCTGGCCCATCAAGACTCATTCTCATTTCATCAGTCCATAAAACCTTAGAAAAATCAGTCTTGAGATATTTCTTGGCCCAGTCTTGACGTTTCAGCTTGTGTGTCTTGTTCAGTGGTGGTCGACTTTCTGCCTTTCTTACCTTGGCCATGTCTCTGAGTATTGCACACCTTGTGCTTTTGGGCACTCCAGTGATGTTGCAGCTCTGAAATATGGCCAAACTGGTGGCAAGTGGCATCTTGGCAGCTGCACGCTTGACTTTTCTCAGTTCACGGGCAGTTATTTTGCGCCTTGGTTTTTCCGCACACTTCTTGCGACCCTGTTGACTATTTTGAATGAAACGCTTGATTGTTCGATGATCACGCTTCAGAAGCTTGGCTATTTTAAGACTGCTGCATCCCTCTGCAATATATCTCACTATTTTTGACTTTTCTGAGCCTGTCAAGTCCTTCTTTTGACCCATTTTGCCAAAGGAAAGGAAGTTGCCTAATAATTATGCACACCTGATATAGGGTGTTGATGTCATTAGACCACACCCCTTCTCATTACAGAGATGCACATCACCTAATATGCTTAATTGGTAGTAGGCTTTCCAGCCTATACAGCTTGGAGTAAGACAACATGCATAACGAGGATGATGTGGTCAAAATACTCATTTGCCTAATAATTCTGCACTCCCTGTACGTCAATGATGACGGTTAAATTATTCTGATTTGCTAAGAAAGATAAACAAAACTAGTAATTGTCCCTACACTAGCGTTTGTTAATGAGCGCTATCAGCTGTTACAGATTTCACTTGGTCTTTAAAGAACTTCATTCCTTCTCACTTTCTCGTAGGAGGCATTCATAATTCAGAAAAGCACAGAACTGTTAGTTCAAGTAGTGTTTCCAGCAAGTATTGATTCTAGAAACCCATTCACACAAAGAATGATAGCTATAATTATAACTATATTAGCGTCCATACCGGCGGAAGATATTGATCTGGCGATATTGTTCAATGCTGGAGCTCTTTAAATCAGGATGGATTCTGTTTGGCTGTCAATGTTGTTGTCATTGAAAACAAAATTGAAATTGTTCCTCTATGCCATTGTCATTATAGTTATGGGGTGGACTCTGCTATAAACTTACACAAATATTTTTGTACAATTGTTTTAAAAGGTAAATATGTCTTTAGTTTGGACTCTGTGCTGTTCGTATTTCAGTCAGAGCCCTTCAGTTCCAACATGCCAGAAATTCTCTTCAACATCTCCCGGTTTCTCTTCCATAACTTGACCAGAGACGTTCCCATGGGCATCTCCAAAGTGTATCCTTCACTCTCTCTCACACACACACACACACACACACACACACATGGACGTGAATGTTTGGAGGGTTTCGGTGCTCATAGATTAGTGTTGAAGTGTTGGCAGAGCTGATGTGTGCTGTGATCATCTGCTGGTGTGTGTGTGTTGAATGCTGAAGAAATCCTTTCCCAACACCTAGGCCAACAGAGACGTGTGAATGTCGAAACACTTGAAGTAAGATTGTTTCTTCTGATCTCTCACTTCACACATAAACACACACACATATCTCTGACTTTCTTGTTGTAAACTCTCTGCTGTTTAATTCAATGTGAAGAACAGATCCAAGATGCTTTATTTCCTTTAGAGTTGATTCTGATGTGTTGGGGAAAGCTACATATGTGTTACAATATTGCGTTAAACCTTTAAAAATGTCACTCATTTATGTTACTTATTTTAAGGAGAAGAGAGATCACTTTAATTCAGTACCTTAAAAAATAAGCAAACTAATTAACCTATAATGTACATAAAAAAAAAAACTCAAATATTAATGTAATTTATGAAGTAATGCTTCTTGTTAGTAAAAAAAATAAAATTAATTTCATAATGCATGGTACTTGTTTTATTGTTTTACTCATTACATCAAAAAGTACTTGTAATGTTAGTTTACTCTATAAAGTAATGATTATATAATGCTTTCATGTACCTGTTACATAAAAAATAGAATGATTATGTAATGCATGTTACTTGCATTAATGCATTATTTTACTCGTCATATAAAGTAATCTGATTAACATAACGCACAATACTTGATACATCTGATTATGTAATGCACGTTACTTACACTCACCTAAAGGATTATTAGGAACACCATACTAATACTGTGTTTGACCCCCTTTCACCTTCAGAACTGCCTTAATTCTATGTGGCATTGATTCAACAAGGTGCTGAAAGCATTCTTTAGAAATGTTGTCCCATATTGATAGGATAGCATCTTGCAGGATCTTGGCCAGAAACAATGGTCAGGTAGGCCGTGGCATTTAAACGATGCCCAATTGGCACTAAGGGGCCTAAAGTGTGCCAAGAAAACATCCCCTACACCATTACACCACCACCACCAGCCTGCACAGTGGTAACAAGGCATGATGGATCCATGTTCTCATTCGGTTTATGCCAGATTCTGACTCTACCATCTGAATGTCTCAACAGAAATCGAGACTCATCAGACCAGACAACCTTTTTCCAGTCTTCAACTGTCCAATTTTGGTGAGCCTGTGCAAATTGTAGCCTCTTTTTCCTATTTGTAGTGGAGATGAGTGGTACCCGGTGGGGTCTTCTGCTGTTGTAGCCCATCCGCCTCAAGGTTGTGTGTGTTGTGGCTTCACAAATGCTTTGCTGCAAACCTTGGTTGTAACGAGTGGTTATTTCAGTCAAAGTTGCTCTTCTATCAGCTTGTATCAGCGGCCCATGACCTCTGACCTCTAGCATCAACAAGGCATTTTTGCCCACAGGACTGCCGCATACTGGATGCTTTTCCCTTTTCACAGCATTCTTTGTAAACCCTAGAAATGGTTGTGTGTGGAAATCCCAGTAACTGAGCAGATTGTGAAATACTCAGACCGGCTCGTCTGGCACCAACAACCATTGCCACACTCAAAACTGCTTAAATCACCTTTCTTTCCCATTCTGACATTCAGTTTGGAGTTCAGGAGATTGTCTTGACCAGGACCAACCCCTAAATGCATTGAAGCAACTGCCATGTGATTGGTTGATTAGATAATTACGTTAATGAGAAATTGAACAGGTGTTCCTAATAATCCTTTTAGGTGAGTGTATAATGCATTACTTTACTCTTCTTATAAAACGCATGTTTGACCATAGCGATTAAGATGTGTACATGTACATGAAGGACAACAGAGACATGTCCGTTTTGTTCTTCACCTCACATAATGTATGAATTCTGAACTACTGGAATATTGCGAGTGATGTTGGCTAGTTTTAAAATACTGTTTTCAGGATGCTTTTATGGTGCTTTTGCCTCCTTTTTGACGCTTGAACTCTCCTGTCCTGCATGAAAACAACCAGAACGTCCTTTAAAATAGTTCCTTTAGTTAAGTGTGAAAAATTGATGATGCAGTTGTCAGTTTTTACATAGTCTGTGCTTTAATTTGTTAAACATTCATAAAGAAAATGTGAATGCAAAGATTACAATGTGGCGCACTCGTGGTTCTCCTGCACGTCATCCCTTTGTCTCTGATCCTGATTTGAAGCATGATGAGCATAATGGTGGTTTGGATCCTTGACGTGAGGTTCAGAGATACGCTGTATGCTCTGGCGAAGCAGAGTAAAGTTCTGGGAGCGTATAAAGTGGCCCGACACGCCTTCGAGAAACTGCAGGGCCTGAAGATCCCGTCCCGCTATCAGGAGAGCATGGAGCTTAGCTGTCTGACAGTGCGCTCCAAACCCTACCGCGACAGCGAGGTGTGTGTGTGTGTGTCATGTTACAGCTGTTCCCAGAAGTGGTACCTGTTGGTCAAAGCTTATGTTTGCTGTAGGATTTGATCCCGATGTGTTTCCGCTGCTCCACCAACAACCCTTTGCTGAATAACCAGGGCAACTCCTGCATCAACTGCAGACAGCCGTTCATATTTTCTGCCTCCTCTTATGGTGAGTTGCTCATATACCCGTCAATCAAAACCCGTGTTGTTTTCAGCAAGTTGCTGAAAAAGTGGGAATGAATGAACAGTAGAACATTAGGGCCGTGTTTGTTGGTTTGTTATTCTTCTGGCTTTTAGTCGACCGCCTTGGTAAAACATAATGAAATTAGGTTTGTGAAAAACGGGTGAGATCATCTTCAGAAAATGTGTTGATCCACTTCAGTAGTGCGTTTTCTGGAGGATTAAGATAGCGGGGCAGTATCTTGGCATTGGTTGCACATATCTGTGTGATTTATGGTGTGTGTTCAGAGGTTCTTCCGCTGGTGGAGTTTTATCTGGAGGAGGATATCTCAGACGAGGAAGCCGTGTCTCTGATTGACCTGGAAGTGCCTCGCGTGGAGAGAAACGGCGGCTGGCAGGAAATGAGCCGCGGAGGTAACGTCACGTATCCATTCATACACAGGGCAGAAGAGTCAAAGAAAAGCTTTAGGAAGGCTAGAGACTCAATGGTGCCAATGTCTGGTCAATGAAAGGTCATTGACCTGATCAGTGACAGTTTTTGCTTGATTGGCAAGTTGAAAATGAATAGCAATTGTATTTTACATTTAAAAAACATGTTATTGTTGTGACATCCCTGTCTCTCTGCTTCCCATCACCTGAATTCTGACAGTGCCTGTAATCTGGCAGCTTGTTAAGGACAAATATAATCTAAACTCATTGTCTACTTCGGACTCCCTAGGACTGTGTTCTCACTCACTAGTTTATCCTCTTGCAGATTATCCGAGTGTATTTATGCTCTCCGTAACATTCTTCTACTGACCTTCTTTTGGTTTTTGCCTGTTGTCATGACCTGGCTGTTCATTTAAACCTACTATTTCTGAGGGAGAAACAGGCAGATGACCGAACAATATGTACTTGATAGCACTAGTCATGTCCAATAGTCAAGCACACCTTTACATTTTAGTTTGATTTTACATTATAATTCTAATATTTTGTCTTGAAGAAGTTCAAACACATAGGTTAGCTTGATGATTCAAAATGCCACAAAACCTTTGTTGGAAAGCGATACTATTTAGCTTTAGGCACATTCAAAAATGCTAATTAGTTTATAGCACAGCTTAAAGGGAAGTGGCTAGTGTGTGAGACTTTACTGATAATCACTGAAAGCAAACAGAGCAGGTGTGTGTGTGTGTGTGTGTGTGTCTCAGATTCTCAGTGTCTGAAGCTGGATGATGGGACTGAAGACCCAGACGACGACCCTTTTACAGCCAAACTCAGCTTTGAGGTGAGACTGACTGCAACATGAATTTATTTTCTTGAATTCACATTAAATTCTCGATGAATCAAATCCCACTTTACTGCTTTGCACCAACAGTCACGTAACATTGTAGAAACCGTTTCATGTTTCATGTAGCCGTTTTTGTTCTCCTTGTTTGTTACGAGTGCTGAGCCTGGGATAAAAGCATTCAAAACATCCTGTTTTAAAAATGCTTGGTTATGCGAACGTCAACGGAACATTCTATTGTATCATTCTTCAAACGTTAGGAGAAAGTTACTTTTGAATGTTCTCTGAAACCAGTGGTAACATTTTAAAAAGCGTTAGACGAACATCCAACTAAAAGTTTCAAAAACAAAAATGATGTTTTGAGACATTATGAAAGACCAGGGGCCTCATTTATAACCGTTGCGAACGCACAAAAAAGGCATTGAAACAGGCGTTTGCGCTTGTTGTGATATATAAAAGCAAACTTGATGGGAATATTTGAGTACCAGCACACAAACTTTGACCAATGCGTACAAACATTTTGGAGACGGAGCAATTTTTGGCGACAACCGATGGTGAGTTGATGGATTGACAGTAGATTAATGAAATTAAACACATTGAACTTGAAAAGTTGCACATATAGACCTATCCATATACCCATAAACATACAAATCACTTTCAGTCCTCATTATGTGTCCTAATCATAAAACATGCATGTCCACAATAGCAATTTATATTAATAAATGGTAATAAATTATCAAATAAAAGTGCATCAATTTAATTTATTTTACTTTCATTTGCTAATGATCTGGCGTATGGGTTTATGTACATTGTCTGATTGGTATGAGCAGGTGTAAAGGATTTAATGTGATCACTGTGAGCATAAATACTACGGTGACACCCCTGCGTCTACGGCTTGATGGATGCACTGACATTGCTGGAGGACTATGCCAATGGCAACACACTCTGTCGGTGACTGGCAAGCCATTTTTTTTTACCCCACTTTTAAGTCGGACCTCTTCTTTTTTATTTCGTGAATCATCCGGTTAGCGAAAGCAACTGCATTTACAGCTGCTGTCACATGCTGCCGTTCCATACTTTTTTTAATGTTAGTGACGCCAATACTATGGCTACCAAACTAAATAAATTTCCTTTCCTCCAACTCCGTCACAAGAACCTTTATATCAGTGTCTGTGAAATTTCTTTTTTCCCCCCTTAGTTTCCATTGCTGCCATTTTTACATTACCTTCTTATTAATATTCACGGCCATTCATGAAGTGATTTGCATGGGCCATATATGGTTGAAAGGGTGGGACGTTGATTTTTTTTTTTTTCCCACATGCGCAAATTATTAGTTAGACTGATTTATAAATGAGAAACTGCGTGCAGGTGTGCGTGCTCACGGTTTTATAAGTCTAAATTTTTGTTTGCGTATGCCATTTTTGGCTTTCGGGCGCACGTACACTTTTAGTAAGGATCCTGCGCACAGTTTTATAAATGAGACCCCTGATCACTTTGAACAAACGTTCTGTTAACGTTACTGAAAGAACGTTTGTTCACATCTTTGAGCTGTGGTTGATCTGGTCTTGTGTGCTTGTGATTGACAGCAGGGTGGCCGGGAGTTTGTGCCGGTGGTCGTGAGTCGTCCGGTCTTGAGGTCCATGTCCAGACGAGATGTTCTGATCAAGCGCTGGCCCAAACCTCTCAGCTGGCAGTACTACCGATCTCTGCTGCCCGACGTCAGCATCACCATGTGTCCGTCCTGCTTCCAGGTATGCAGACATGAGCTTCATGTGTTCAGCCTGTTTCCTCTCTGTGACCTCTGATTGCATTATGTTGTCTTTGTCAAAGATGTTTCACAGCGAGGACTACGAGCTGTTGGTTCTTCAGCACAACTGCTGTCCATACTGCCGCAGACCCATCGACGAGCCCAGCTAGCGCAAGCATATGTGCTGCATGTGCGTGAGCTCGGGCTGATCAGGATCGAACTGCTAGAATCCGTCAGTAAATGCCAGCTCAGCGCAGCTCTGATAGGATTACCCGGATCAACCGGCCAAAGCAGATTACAACGTGTGTCCATACCACTGTGTGCTCCTTATCACACTTACACAAACACATTTTAAATAAAGATTTCATGTTATCGCTCTAATGTGTATTGTTGTAATGTTTTCCTATCATTTCAGCTGAAATGTGATAGCTATATTAGTTTTTTTACAATTAAGTGAATTAAAGGATCTCTTTTTATATCTAAATGGATCTGAAAGGAGATGAATTTGTTTATATATATATATATATATATATATATATATATATATATATATATTTTTTTATTTTTTTTCTTGAGTGAAATGAATGCAGAACCCATTTCTTTTTACTCATTGCCGTTTTCCATCTTGTAAGTCTTTATTAACATGTATTTAACGAACCTCATGACCTCATCCTTTTGGAAGTGGCATCATTTATGGTGGGAAAACCAAAAACACAAACATATTTTGTGATATTTGTGTGAAATGTTCTTGATACAATTATAGATGTCTGCATTTCAAAAGATGGTTAATAACTTTCAGTATCTCAATGAACTTTAGTTGCCTATTTCTGTAATGGTCATTGTGTCAGTTAAGTGCATTAGTTGTGTGTTCGGTGTGGCTGGACTTGACTATTGGACTTGACTATAAAGACTATTCATGAAACAACTTGTAATTGGATTTTTAGAAGCAAAACCGCTAATGTCGCACTGACCCGTACTTGAGTATGTTTTTGTGGGCCTATAGAGATGCATTAATATTGATTTCTTTGAAGTTTCTGTGTGGAAAATGAAAGTGTTGCTGTGTTTACAGCCGCTTTACCTTCATGGATTATTGAGCCTCTCTGACCCCAATCTGCCTGTAACTCCATTCCTCCAAATTGCAGCGCCTCGCCGTAATCTCATTAATCTGGGCACATGGGGTTCATATAAGAGGGACTCTCAAGCCCCGGGCAGAAGATCTCTCACTCGCTCTCAGGGACGTAATTTGCTTTCCAGCTTCGTCTGTCTGCTTTGACCCTTGACCAGTGAACCGAATATGAACGGAACGGAAGGTCCGAACTTCTACGTGCCGATGTCCAACAGGACGGGTGTGGTCCGCAGCCCGTTTGAGGAGCCGCAGTACTACCTAGCGGAGCCGTGGAAGTTCTCGCTGCTGGCCGCATACATGCTCTTCCTCATCGCCACTTCATTCCCCGTCAACTTCCTCACGCTTTACGTCACGGTGCAACACAAGAAGCTCCGCACACCCCTCAACTTCATCCTGCTCAATCTGGCCGTGGCCGACCTGTTCATGGTGGTGGGCGGCTTCACCGTCACGCTCTACACGGCCCTGAACGGATACTTCATCCTGGGGGTCACGGGCTGCTACATCGAGGGCTTCTTCGCCACCCTGGGCGGTATGTGCACGCACTCACCGAGGGAAAACCAAACCAAACAGTGCTCCAGATGTTCATTAAACAACGAATAAGGATCAGAATGTTTTGTGAGACATGCTGAAAACAAAACATGGCATTGCTATGGTATTCTTGGGCGTCCCATGTAAAGACTGGGATGTACAATATTGGTGATTCAGTAACACTTTATTTCAAGGTGTCCTTGTTACAGTGTAATTATACATTTAAGTACTGAATAATAGTAATTAACTACATGTACTTACATTTGGGTTAGGGTTAGTTGTGTGTAATTTATAGTTTTAACTAGAGTAATCACATGTAACACGTAACAAGGACACTGCAAAATAGTGTATAACCAGTGATTTTCACAAGTGTCAGGGTCATATTTTATAAAAGCAGAGTATACATTTTATGACAATTTTGTGGCATGTTTTTCATGCAAAAAAAAACAAACAAAGAGGCGATGATGTTTCCAAGACCATTTAATCCTCAATTCTAATTACCTTTATGCAAAACTAATTCTATATTCAGGTAGGGTTTGCTTTACTATCCGTAACATATGCTGATTTTAAAATCATTGTTTTACAGTGGGGGTTATTTTACACTAAAAATAATTATAAATATTAGTAACCGTTCGGATTAATCGAAATGCAAGTTTAAAAATAGGATCTGTTTTTTTTTTCCTTTATGACTTCAGATTATGTGGTTTAGTTTGGATCTGTTCTCATACAGCAGCATCTTTCTGTTAATTCCTGAATGGATCTAATCATACAGTTCAATAAATCTACATGTAATTATTGACATTATGTTTTGACTATAGTCTGGGTAGAGGCTGTCAGGTGCCTCTTCAGGCCCTGCTAAAGAAAAGAAAGAACCGATGCAGATGTTACAACTCTGTGACTTTTCTCTTCGAGAAGCACATCAAGTAGTGAAGATGCGTCAAGGCACAGAGCCGACTGGTAGAGGTAGTGATAGTCCTCTGAATTCTTCCTCTTCTTGAATTCTTCCCCTTCCATCCAGGGACCAGGTATGGAGGTTCCAGCTGAGGTCTGGGCATGGGTGCCAGATTGTGCCCTACTCCTCAGAAATTAGGTCCTTCCTTAAAGGAATCCACCAGGGACCGGCCGAAGCCATGAGCCTAAGCTCTGAGAAGCAAGCCTGGTTGGGCCGGTAGGGCACAACCATTAGGACTCGTTTTTCTTCCTCCTTGACTTTACAGAGAGTCTGTGCAATCAGGCTCACTGAGGGAAACACATACACAGCTGTGTGCCAGTGTGTCTATGCAAAGGGAGTCCTCAGGGAATAACACAGTAGAGAGCGGGAGGATTCCTGGGAAGCAAACAAGTCTACCTGTGCTTCACCGTATCGACTCCATATTGGTTGGACCACCTGTGGATGGAGTCTCCCCTCTCCATGGACCATAACCTGTTGTGAGAGTGCATTGGCTGCGCTATTCAGGATATCCAGATTGTGGGTGACGCACAGTGACTTCGTAATTAGATGCCGCCCTGGTGATTTATATAGTCCACTGTTGTTGTATTGTCCGTCCAGACCTGGGATAGGCAACGTTGTTTCTGGTGAGCCACTGTCCAGCAGAGTTTAGCTCCAACCCTAATCATACCCATCTGACCCAGCTAATCAATATTTTCATGATTACTAAGGCTACAGGCAGGTGAGTTTTATTCAAGGTTGGAGCTAAACTCTCAAGGACATTGGCTCTCCTGGATTGATGTTGCCTACCCCTGGTCCTGACCAACTCTTGCTTTCCCTGAATCAACAGTCTAAACTTGCTCAGAGCTACTATCACAGCCAATAGCTTGAGGCAGTTAATGTGCCAGTGCAGTCCAGAGGCTGTGTGCCCACTGCCGTATGTTGTGACAACAACATGCCTGGACACTTGTTCTAGGGAAAATACCACCCATAAAAATGCAAGGTCTGACCAAAGGCCGAATAAACAGCAATAGATCGGCATAATGGCCACACATGTGTACTGTGGCACCATGCCCTTCTCGGGACTTGAGCCTGAATCTAATGCTGAAGCAGTCTCATATGCATCAACCCCAGGAGTGTAGCTGTTATTTTGTGCTTGAATGGCTTCAAGCAGTTCATCACTGTCTTGAGAAAGACGTGCTGCCATAGCAATCAAGTCCAACTTCGCACAAAGAAAAAAGATGCAGAGAGTTTGCTCTGATCCCTGTGTGCACACAGCAACTAAGTGAGCTATGAGTCATCAAGGATGTTGAAAATGGGAATGGCCAACTCTCTCAGTGGTGCAAGGGCAGCCTCTGTAAACTTTGTAAAGATGTGAGGAGACAGGGATACACAACTTTCGAGAGCGAACCCTAGAAACAGTCTGTGCCAAGCAAGGATTAAGACATGAAAGTATACGTCCTTTAGGTCTATTGCTGCAAGCCAATCCTGTTGGAGAATTCACATAAGAATGGGCTTATGTTTCAACCTCTACAATGGAAGCTTGTGCAGGGTCAGAATCAACAACAGGAGCAATCCACCGCCTTTTTTCAGTACGATAAAGTAAGGGATTTTGTAAAACCCCTTCTTCATCCCGTCTAGAGGGTTATTCTATTCTATAGACGGCTCTATTGCCTCCTTTGCAAGTAGGACCACTGTATTGTGCTGAAATCCAGCATCAGATGCTCTATTACCGAGGTTAAAGGATTTGCTTTTAAAGAGAATCAGAAGAACAAAGCTAAAATTTCTAAGGATGTCCGGGAGCGTGACCTTGCATGCCAATTCCATTGGCCTTTTCTGAATACGTCAGAGGTGTTTGAGGCTCTCAAGGGTGATCCATAGTGGTTCTGTTGGTCACAACTTCAAAAGTGACTGAGAGAAAGGGAACTGAAAGGGAGCCTGGTTTGCACACTAGAGGAATTCCCGCATATAACCCACAGACGCAGATAATCCGCACCCTCATATTGTCCGCTGGTTTTGTGTAAAAAATCGTTGGCATAACCTACACCTTCATATAAAATCCGCACCCATAGATTAGATTTTTTTGTGTAAGTTCACATTTCTAATTTTGACTGTTGCTCGCATGACGTCAATTATCCATAACTGTTCACGCTCGGTACACAGTACAGTGATTGTGCGCAAAAATCAAACAAAAAGAAAACAAACACAAGTCAGAATCAGAAGAAAAAGCAGTGTCTCCCGCTGTGCAGCAGCTCGTCCCTTAAGAAGCGAATCTACAGGTGTTGATCATCGGATGAGATGAGAAGAGCCCGCCCTCATGCAGCACAGCCAATCACGTCTTCTTGCATGATTGACAGGTCAGACAGCCTATCAGCGCCAGCTTTCAGAGTGATAGTAAAAGCGCCAGAGACAACAACCCTCGCAAGCAAGAAAGAAAAACAGAAAGAAAATACTGCAAAAAAACTCTTACGTCCTTAGGGACATATACAAATATATTGAAATATTATCATGTGTAAAAAAAATTGTGATATAGCCCGCACCCTTATATATTAGATTGACCAGAACTTGGTGATCGTGATCTTCTCTATGTTTCTCAGGTGAGATTGCGCTGTGGTCTCTGGTGGTCTTGGCTATTGAGCGCTACATTGTGGTATGTAAGCCAATGACCACGTTTCGTTTTGGAGAGAAGCACGCCATCATGGGAGTGGGCTTCACCTGGGTAATGGCCCTCACATGTGCCGTGCCCCCCCTGCTGGGCTGGTCCAGGTAATCAGTCACACTTTTCAGCAGAATACGCATGCAATAGGTTTAGCAACTCATTTTCAGCTAAATTCCCCACGACAGTACAATCTGAAAGTGCATTCCTGAATCATCATGGGATAACATCCTAATAAACATGCTGTGATGAATGCAGAGACATTTGGCGGTTAGACTGTAAGAACAACAGAAGTTCATGGATGTGTGTGTGTGTGTGTGTGTGTGTGCAGGTATATTCCAGAGGGGATGCAGTGCTCCTGTGGAATAGATTACTACACTCCCAAACCGGAAATCCATAACACCTCGTTTGTCATCTACATGTTCATCCTGCATTTCTTCATCCCTCTGCTGATCATCTTCTTCTGCTACAGTCGTCTGCTCTGCACTGTCCGCGCGGTAAGATACACACACACACACACACACACACACACACACACACACACACACACACACACACACACACACACACACACACACACACACACACACACACACACACACACACACACACACACACACACACACACAGAGGCTGGAAAGTCGGTTTGTTGAATAATGGTTGTGAACGGTTTGTTGCAATAAAAAAATATCTGATTATTACACGCATTTGAAGGTCATATTACTTTCTTATTATTTGCACATTGTATATCCACCTTGTGGCCAGCTTTCACAAATCTTTGTACACATATTCGTTTTCAAACAATGTATGAATATGTACATTCAAATTTGATCTTATTAGCCGGTGAGCTTTGATTGGCTGCTGGAGGCCTTGTTTTTGAAGTATCCTAGTCATATTGGAGGACATTTTAGGACATCCACCAAAGCAAATCCATCCCAATTTTCAACCTAGTGGATCATACAGTTTTAACTTTTAGGGCCCCCCTATTTTAGAAAACTTGATGTCCATTCTCAGAATGTCCTGTCGTCTACTTGTCAATTTTGTTAAGATTGGAAATTGTATTAAGCAGACATGGGTGAACTTGTAAACATGGGTATTACCTGACCAATTTGTAATTATTATTATTTTGAGTATTCGACTTAAAGAGTTAATTCCCCACAAAATAAAAATTACATCTTCACTGACTTGCCCTCATGTCATTCCAAACCTGTATGGCTTTTCTTTCTTTTTCTTTCTTTTGATCTTTTAAAGAAAAGAGCCATTGCTCTAAATCAAGGTTCTTGACTGGCATTGATGGTTCCATGAAGAACCTTTAACATCCATGGGATTTTTCATTGCACTGAGGGTTCTTTATTAAAATGTCCTTCTCACTAAGAAGAAAATGTTTCCTTTAACAGAGGTTCAGCTCTGCCATCAGTGGTTCCAATATTGCTACATAATTATGTAGCACAAAACTAGACAAATATGGCATTTTTTTACCAGCTATCAAAAGATCCCAAAAAGATTTGTCTAGTTTTGTGATCCACAACTCATCCCTGAAAGGTTCTTTGGGAACCCAAATATGGTTCTTCTATGGCATCAGTGCAAAAACCCTCTTTTGGGACCTTAATTTTTAAGAGTCTAAATGGACAAAGAAAATATTTAATTTTCATTCTTGAGTGAACTGTCACTATCACTAATTCACTATCAAACAAGCAGAGTCTTGGAGTGCTTCTACAAAGCATTTTCTACATTAAGGCCACAAGATCTAATCCTGATCAATAAACTTGGCTTAGCAGTTGAGCTCTATCGCTGCTGTGTTGTGAAGAACCAGTGTTTCCCACCACAGCACTTACAATAATCATATATGGTACTATACATGTTTTTATTCTGTTGTCAGGCTGCTGCTCAGCAGCAGGAATCAGAGACGACCCAGCGGGCCGAGCGGGAAGTGACGCGGATGGTGATTGTCATGGTGATCGCGTTCCTAGTGTGCTGGGTGCCATATGCCAGTGTGGCCTGGTACATCTTTGCTAATCAGGGGGCTGAATTTGGTCCTGTCGCCATGACAGTACCAGCTTTTTTTGCCAAGAGTGCAGCGCTCTACAACCCAGTCATCTATATCTTACTCAACAGACAGGTGAGACTATGACACGCACACTTTAATACTTGCACTATGTGTTATGTTATATTTGGGGCTGAAACTCAATGTTTTGTTGCTTTTGGTCCTGTACTGTATATGCTAGTCGAGGTCTAAGCATTTTAGCATTTAATATTGCCAGTTGTTGACCAAGAATAACTCAGCAACCAAAGAGAGCCAACAACACAAAGGTTTTAGGGTCAATTCCCAGGGAATGCATTAACAGATACAATTAGCCATTTTAATGCAATATAAGTTACAGTAATACCTCATTTTACTAGTGACTTTGTATACGAGCAAATCGGTGAACGAGCATGGAAAGTCTAATCGAGCATTGTATAGAAGTGCGAGAATATTTTTCCCTCGCCCACATGTATTTTTTTGGTAGAAAAGTCCTAACGCTCAACATCTTTGCGCATTTTAACTGGAGATATCTTAATGACAGCCTCTCACAAAGCCCATCACCCCTTCACTCGTTCATTCTCTCAGCGTCGCTTGGTTTGGTTGCATCATTCACCACAGTGATACTTTTATAAGTGATTTACAGCGGTTTTACCTCCTGTTGTTAACATTAATTGTGATCGCTATTGTTCACGTAGTGAAATATATACATACAGTACAGCATATAGACAATGACCTCAAGATGAGTAAGAAAGAAGGGATGAAATTCTCCCTGTAAGCAGTAAAACCCTCCTCTCGTCTCCTTCACGCCAGCAGCGACGCTACTCAAAGCTGAAGTGCATTACAGTAAACTGTCAAGTATTTTTAGAGTTTAATTGCCAATTATTAATTAGTATTTGAGATCTTAATGGTTATAATTTTAACTGTAATTAATAGGGTAAAACCAAAAAAATATTTAAAATGAGCATTTATGGTCGTGTGGAATGAATCAAGTGATTTTTATTGCATTCTTATGGGGAAAATTGTTTTGGTGTACTAGAATTTTGAGTTACGAACTCTTGGAACGAATTAAACTCGTAAACCGAGGTATTACTGTACGTTTGAAAAATAACAGCTGTAAAGCAAATTGTTACAACAGACATAGCAGAATTAACTGTTGTGTGAGTATTAGAGCAACACACATTAGTGCTGTTTCATTCCTGAATGAATCGGTGTTTTTGAACTGAATGAGTCTATGTTTTGATTCACATCGGTTGAGTGAATAATTCAATGACTTACTCATTCAGGCAGTGGTAGGAATGTTGTACGAAAAAAATGTTGTACAGTTGTACAAAAGTAACTGCTAATTGCTTTTACTCTATCCTGGCTGCTTTACGTTGGTACAGTTCAGGAATTGCATGCTCACTACGGTCTGCTGTGGAAAGAACCCATTTGGTGAAGAGGAGACCAGCATGACGGTCTCCAGTAAGACTCAGTCCTCGGTGGTCTCGTCTGCCCAAGTGGCTCCCGCCTGAAGATCCCAATGGCTCACAACTGGACCAATCCAGCCCGCAGCCTCCTACAGGCCAAATACAGCTCTACAAATCTACTTGGCTTCCATCTGCTACATCAACAACGTATTCTGCCTTTGTGTCTTCAAAAACTGGCCAGTCAAATCTCTATAACACTGTTTTGAACTTGTGTTTCGTGACGTGATGGCATTTTAATGTCTGTTTCATTCGCTTCGGCTTCACCACCGTTTGTTTGTTGATACTCCAAGTGTTAGCTGAATATATAGCAATGATCACTTATGTTTTGTACATTTTGACTATAGTAGGCTTATGTTGTGAATCCAAGTTTTCTGTTGACAAGAAGTGATTCTGAGTGCTAGAGCCACGAGAGACCTCAGGAGAACAAACAATTCAGTGAACATTTAGATGTCAATGTTGTCTGTGGAAGAATTAAGATTGAATGTGTGAAGATAGAAAACAATGTTTTAGTAAAGTTTGTCTTTACTGTTAAAATTTCCCTTTCTCCAAAAAAATTAAACATTTCCAGCAGAATATCTACAGAAGAATGCACACATTTTGGTTTGGACCCAAACCCTCCGAAAAAATAATAATTAATACAAATGCAACAGTCTCTTTCAAGCCTATTATATGTTCATCATATTTCTTGTAGTCCAAGGCATCGTGGAATTAAAATGAAAGGCCATTGAACAGTGCAGGTACAGACATCCCATTAGAAACGGTATTCACATTGATTGAATCACACTATAAACTCATCATACAGCTATAAATATTGCCATGGAGAAGGTCTTGTATAATCCAGTGCATAATGGCTCTCCCCGAGTGTGGGGTCAGTGCAACACAATAAAAAAAAACTCCTTGTTTGAATACTATAGCAATAGAAAATGAACAAACAAGAACAAGCGGCTGTTTCTTTTCAGCTGATCATCCTCATGAAATGAGCGAGAGTTTTGATCAGATGTGTGCGTCTCAGGCCTCGCTGCTGCACTCGTAGATGTTGTCCTCCATCAGAGCGATGACCTGCTCGAACTTGTGCTGCAGCTGAGTGCGTCGAGCTATAGGGTTCGAGTCCAGTGCGCTCACCACCTGAAATGCGCACACACACACAGACACATCAATATAACTGCACTTCAATTGATGTATAAAAGGTTTTCTGACAACCGTTCTATGATTCGAAAGTGCACGAGTCTCTCAGAGTCTTTGTTCAAACTCCAAATACATTTACATTTATATATTTGGCAGACGCTTTTATCCAAAGCAACTTACATTGCATTCAAGGAACACATTGACATTCTAATCAGTTCTTCCTTTGCCCTGGGAATCAAACCCATGACCTCTACCGATTGAGCCATTGAGTAAGTTTAGAAAGAAAAACAAAATGGCGGACAGGAAGTTTAGGCCAACTATGACATATTTGGTATCTGTGTTCTCTGGATGACCCAAAGAATATGTGAATAAAGACCATTTACATAACAATAGGTTAATGTAATCAAAAGTTATTAGTATATTTGCAAATTTCCTTATAACATTTGACCAGTAGGTGGCCTAACTGATGTGGCGTGTTCAGAGTGAGGTGACAATGACACGTGCAAAGTTTGGTGTCAATTGGGCAAAGCATTGCTGACATAGAGCATTAAAGTCATTTTGGCATCATTACATCAAATTTGTTGCTGTATAGTTCTTGCTTTCCCTGGGATTGAACCCATGACCAATGCTCTACTGATTGATCTACAGGAAAGCTATTCAAATACATAGTAAAAAATAAACACATTTTGTAATATATATGTTAACAATAAGTAACCCCCCTAACAAGGAACATTCTCAGCTAACTTTATTCCAGTAACATTAACCTCTCCCCCACCATTCACGGAAATTTACAGCGTTCTGTGTTTTCACTGTTATACAGTATGTGGCGCTATTACACATCTTCTGAAAGACTACAGGCTCACCGGATAAAAAGACTTGCGAAGAAGCAGCATAAACAAATGATAGAAGCATTGCTAACACACATTAAAATAACGTGATCATCAAACATTAAGCAGCAAATAACTCAAAACTGTCAATGTTACTGAATGAAATGCCGACCCAGGATGAGCTCGAGGACTGTGAAGCTTTGGGGTGTTGATGGACTCCATCTATGAAACTTTTGTGAAAATGATCAAAAATATTGTCTGGAAACTTAATACTGGTTGGTGAAAGAGTCAATAGAATGTTAGTTTAAAGCTATCTGGTATTTAAGAAATGTCCTCAAAATGTTAACAGAAAAACATAGTTTATATGTCGTTCACGAGTCATATGTCGTGAAACATTTCTCTTGAAAAATTGGAATTGGACAACGTTTTAATATCTTGATAGGAATGCAAGCAAAACATTCTTAGAGCAGGGTTTTGTTTGTCAATCCGCCACAGCTTCACACGGCCGAAGATCAGGAAACTCTTTCAGATGCAGGAGCTAAATCAAACAGAATTGCAGTGTTGTAGTTCTCGAGTTCAGAAAGATCAGTCAAGCCCGTCTCGAATCAGAGTCGAAGGCCAGATTTTCTCTGACTAGTTGAAACTAGCTCATTCAAATGCTCCTGAAATATGATCTTGGACTTTGAATTGTTTGGCAAACCCCCATGTGATTGCATTTTCATGTCAAATGAGCTTGATTATCTGCATGCTCAAACACGCTCACTTATGCTCATACGTGCTCACACACTCTCACTTGTGCTCTCACACACACTCACTCACAATCACTCGTGCTTACACACTCTCAAACATGCTCACCCGTGCTCTCACACACAAACACACTCACTTGTGCTCTCACACACTCTCAAACGGTCACTCATGATCACTCATGCTCACACACTCTCAAACACGCTCACTTATGCTCTCACACACACTCACTCACAATCACTCGTGCTTACACACTCTCAAACACGCTCACTTGTGCTCTCACACACAATCACTCGTGCTCACACACTCTCAAATGCTCACTCATGCTCACACACTCACTTGTGCTCTCACACACACTCACTCACTCACTCACGATCACTTGCGCTTACACACGCTCAAACACGCTCACTCATGATCGCTCATGTTCACACATGCTCACACACTCTCAAACATGCTCACCCGTGATTTCACACACAAACACTCACTCGTGCTCACTCAAGCTCACACTCGTGCACTCACGCATGGGATAGTGAAGGAACCTACAGGACAAAAGACTCACCTGACTGCGATATTTCTTGGCATACTTGTAGACTTCTGTTAAGGCCAGGTTGGTGTTAAACTCATTCCTGTATTTCTGCAGCAAAAATCATTCAGAAATGTGTTGTAAGTCATTTGGCTTTTTAAGAGTAAATGTTATCGTATATCATTCACATGAACTTGATATTTCTGCATTCTGGCATCCCTCAAGTGTATAATGCAGGTGCAGTGGCTCTCATTGTGTACTAAAGGAATTACTTTTGGAGAACTTGAAGAACCAACGAGTGTGACATATTTTAGATCAAAATCAAGCTAAAATTAAGTTTCTAGAGTTTGAAACATCTTGTCAAAGTGATGTTTCTGGAAAGTTCTCTGTGTCTTTTCGTGGCTCAGTTCCATTGATTCTGTTGTGATGACGTAATAGGTGTGTGTGGCTCTGAGGCCCCGTCCCAAATGGTACTCGTCATACGTGTGTGTGTGAGCGCCCCCTTTGCGGCCCTTGATGTGCACTTTTGTCAAGTCCGCACTGAAGTGATCTCAACAGCACACAGCAGACTTTTTTATGCTGCCATTTGGGAGAGGGCCCAAATCTCACTTCCAACGCAATTCAAACTTCTGTTCAGCCCTAAGTGAAGAACGAAAGAGAACCAGTCTCACCCGTGACTCCTCGGCCAGGTGAGCGTTCATCTCCTGTTCGCTGAGCGGCGCCATCTCCTGAATCTGTCGGTAGTAGCACTGCACTCTCTTCTTGTACTCCGGGATCTCTTTGGCATACAGGAGCTTATTGGTGGGAGAATCCTGTCGTAAAGACAGCAGAATGTGAGATCTGTTCCACTGATCAGGGAGATTTCATCTCTGTGCATAGCGGTGATTTAAAAAATGTGTTACATCACTAGCTGTTTAGTTCCTTTGGACCCGTGTATGAGTGTGTGTGTGTGTGTGTTCTCACTTTTCCCAGCTGCAGGTCAGACAGTGAGCAGGCATCAATGAAAGCCTGAGCGATGACAGACAGACACGCGTCCATGTGATCCGTCTTATCGATGTCAAACACAAACTGAGGATTCTTCAGGATATTCACCCAGAAGCGCAGAGGCAAACTGTACAGAGACACACATGAATAGGTATAATCTTTTATTCTTTTTCCTTCAGGATTAACAAGGATTACTGCTTGTGCCATTTTTGTTTGTATTAACTTTTGTTGAAGCTCAGTGAGGTCAGCAGGGTTAGAATTATTAGTACATTTCTTAATATAATTTTTTTTTTATTGAAGACCATTTTTAATACCATACAGGTGGGATAGTTACTATCTGCCAATAACTGACCTCAGACCATTGTGACTGACCAATCAGAATCAAGCATTTCAGAGCGTGTGAAGCAACACAGCATACGATACCTGTTAGTCTTCCAGATGTGTAACGTGTCTGGATCGATTATGCCGCGCTTGTCTGCTTGTTCTTCTAGAAAGTCAAAGAAGTATTTAACAGCAAGCGGAGGTTTCTCAAGAGGAATGCTGAGGATGGCCTGGAAAAGATCGTCCAGGAACTTCTGCAGTGTTCCCTGACAAAAACACATTCACACACGGATTAGTCTTCATAAATAGTGTTTTTTTTTTCAAAATCCTTTGTGCCCATGATACGAGTGTATTTTCACTGATGCATTCACATCTCAAGCTCTTATTTTGAACAGAACGCGAACAGCAGAGAGGCTTATTGTTATTTTTTTTTCCAATTTTTGTGACTGAATCCCCAGATCTGACACGGCTGAGGCGAGAGCTACCTTCGTGGAGAGCAAGCGTGTCAGGTAGATCTCCGGCAACACCTTCTTCCTGTGACTGTGTCTGTGGGACTTCCTGCTGTCGCTCAATTCATCATGTGGCAGCACCTGCAGTCAAACCAGCTCAGAGTTCAATCACTATTGGCTCATATCACTATCACAAACTATTGGTTGCATTTTACTATAACACACTTTTATATATTATAACATCATTATGTCATGCTGATGTGAGACCAACTCGCCATGCAGCTCACTCACCAGATGGACGTACTTCTCTGTGTCCAGATCTTTAACTGTGAAAAACAGAAAGGCATTCAGGGAAAGGAGAGTTCATCTTTGAGTTTGTTGGGTTTATGAGTATTGTGAATATATAAAGGCTGGTGTGATGACATTTCCAATAAAAACAAGACAAAACAAAGTTTGTTTCCGGAGTTTGAAACAGCTTGCCAAAGTGAACTTTCTTGGAAAGATCACATTTTCAGTGGTGATGATGTAACAGGAGGGTGTGTTTGTCGAGGTCAGACGCGAGTGAGAACATGAACTGGAGAGATGCTTTATAGAAGAAACTGAAGCTGTGATTCTTATTGAAAGACTCGACAATGTTTTCCATGTTTGATACGGTAAAACTGCTGTTTTAAAGCAATCTATATTGTATAAAGTGCTGTATAAATGACTGGAGAGCTGAATCTCAGAGCTGGAGCAAACACATCCACATATATCTTTGATCAGATGCTTTCTTTGTTGTGTTTATTTTGTTATTGAAAGGAAAGCTGCAGCCATCGGGATGTTTCCGAACAGTATGTCAAACTTGATTTTTACCCCAAGTGAAGGCCGTAACAGAATTTCGCATACATCAGGGCCTTTATGTGTGTCAGGTGTGACTGCTGTACCTCTGCCCAGCGTGTTCTCTCTCATGTCTTTCATGCTCATGGCCAGTGATGCCCCATCTGGTATCTGCAAGAGACAGGTCAGAGGTTATTAGTGTGATGAGTGCAGGGCTTTTCAAACCATCAGCCAACACTTCACTGTGGAGCCAATGCCGGCACTAAAGATATCAGCTCTAGATTTGTTTGTCCAAGGGTTCCATGTCGGCAGTATCTGAATTAGCCAGTTTTCGCACTATAATTTGGTTGAAAGTCTACTGAATCTGTGTAATGGATTTAATCTCACTCAAGAGTACTACACTGGCAATCCAGTTTCCATATACACTCTCAGCACACACACACACACACAAACAAACCTCCCAAACTCTCACACAGACATTCATGCACAGACACACACACAAGCACACTCTTACTCTCACAAACACACACACTCGTGCACGGACGCGCACGCATATACTCACACACACACCCACAAATGCACACTCTAACTCTACATGCAAGCACACTCTACATGCAATACACACTCAAACACACACACATGCTCACACACACAAAAACACATTCATGCACACAAACACACACTCACTCTCACACACACAAACACACACACACCCATGCATGGATGAGCACGCACACACACACTCACTCACAAACACCCACACAAGCACACACTAACATACACGCAAGGACACACACACACACACACACTCACAAATGCACACAATAACATACATGCAAGCGCACACACTGACCTGATAGTGGAAAACGGTATTGAGTTTTTTCCTGCCGTCCTCCATGACAGACGTGTCGTCCAGATCCTGCAGGATTCTACTGCTGCGTCCCTCTGGAAACCACTCTGATCGGGACAGACCAACACAGCACTGAGTGATCCCCTGACCATCCGCACACTTTAGTCACTCCAAACTAATTACTAATATAATAGCTACATTTAGCCCATTTTGTTTCCTACCTTTTTTGACATTCTACTGACATTAAATTCAAACATTTAGCTAGTATACAAATTACAAATTTCTCGTCTAATAAAGAATTATTTAAGAAGTCTGTCTGAATGTAAAGACAGACGTCGTTGAGCGATTATTTACCCAGCTCGACATCCTCTTCTCTAGGCCACTGGGAAAACGGCAGGTTCTTGTAAAAGGCCTCCAGTATTTTCTCCTTCACTTGACAGATAGTGTCCGTGTTCATCACGCGCACACTCACTGAGTCCATTCCGAAACCTTGGAACGATACATTAATGTTCTGGAACAGAGGCGGAAGAGATCCAAGGTCAAATCAGCACTTAAAGTTCTCACTTAAAGTTATGAATATAAACGTTCTTCGAGTAACGTTAACAGATTGTTAATTGGTCTTAACAAAAACCATTTGCACAAAACCATTGTCATACATGGAACATTTTTCGGAAAATATTTTCAGTAAAATGTTTCGTTTAAATTTTTTTAAAGTTTTCGTTTTTTAAATGTTTCAGAACGCTCAGAGAACATTCAAAAGTAACGTTCCCGTAACGTTTGAAGAATGATACAATGGAATGATCCCTAACTGGATGTTTTGAACATTCCGAGAACATTCAGACATAAAGTTTTCATAAAGGGAATGCTAGCAAAACATTCTTAGAACATATTTTTACAAGTTGGGTCAAAAGTGACTCTCACCTGTGGTTTGGCTTCGATGTTTTCTCGGAGAAGCCACTCCTCGTTGAGCGTGTAGCGTGCTTTCCCCGTGATGGCGTCAATCGAGCCCTTGTTGATCTGCTGTTTGATGGCGCACAGCAGCAGGAAGAACGGTTCGCCAACCGTCTCCTGATGGCATCAGAGAGAAACAACCGTTGACCAATGCGAGTGAAGCCAGCATCTCCAGCATAACCCCTAGAGGAATGAAACTCTCACGAACCTTAAGGTAGCTGTACATGCAGATGGACATCCAGTTGGTGAGCATCTTCTCCACTACTGACTCTGTGCGCCGCAGCATCAGTTTAGGGTTTTTGGAGGCCGAAGCGTCAATCAAATCGACTAGCAGATCCTTCATAATGCTGGTGTAGTACTCTAGTTTACCATGGAGGGCAATAGTGAGCAGAGAGGCAAGATTGCACCTAAACATCAACGAAAAAATGCGTACACATCACGACACTGACGCTAGAGACAGACAGCAATTGAAAACATTCACGTTGGTGTGTTGGTGAGTCCAAACAGAGGAACCGGACATCATCTACACAATCACACAATAGCTAATTACACACAGATGACAATGAAAGCAATGCAGGGTGTGTAACTATCGTCTCAAACTGCCCACTTCCATGAATGAGCAAGACATCCCAGTGTTTATATGCCAAGTGCTGAGGTGTGTCGCTCTTTACTCTAACATTATTACATTTACACTTTATAAATATTTACACTATTCTTTGCAATGAAATGTCTCCAGTGATTCTGATTTCAGTGAAATGTCTCCACATCTTAAACATGTGCTCCTTCTTCTGTGGTCTGTGAAGAAATGTGTGTTAATAGTCCCTTTACATGATCCTGCAGCGTTTTAAAGTAAGATTTAAAGTTTTAAAGACCTTTGATAAGACCTACACAAATAAAATGAACACTGGATGAGTGCAAAGTAAATGTACCAGATACTACAGTCTTGTTGTATATGTACGGCACCACAACATTACCTGTATTAAGTGTACAAAGTGTATAATTTGTAGGGATGAGCGAGTACAGCATTATCAGTATCTGTTAACCATATGAATTATCTGTATCTCTACTCGGACATGGCGGGGCCTAACCCGGAAGTGGACAGGATTTAGCCCGGAAGTGGTCGAGTTGTCTTGAAATGGGCAAGGCTTTAACCTTGTTATTTTTGTGTATGTTATTTTTAATCATGCAATTGATATGGGTTGATCAGAAATTGTTATATTTATTGCTGATTAGAAAACTATTTACATGACAGCACCAGCATTGAGCTTCAGATCAATGATTGTGATCACGATAACAAACAAACTATATACAGAACAAGTTTTACAACAATGAATACAACACATGCGGTTGCAATTATGAAGAAATCATAATTTCAGAACTAAATACCAGAACTCTACTGGTTAATAAGTGAGTACTACTAACAAACCGAAATAAAAAACAAAGCTGAAGAAACCCTAAACATTAACGGAAAAGACCTGTGAACCTGAGTGACTGAGGGAGAGACAGAGAGAGAAAGAGAGCTGTTCTCTTCTCAGTGTTCTGTGTGTGAGTGAGCTGAGCGGCACACAGCAAATCTGTATGTGTAGGGTAGGGACACTGTGACTAGCCTATCACAGAACGCAGACACAGTCAGCTACCCAATGAGGATTTGTATTCAATCTGAGCACAGATATTGACTCGTATTACTCGTATAATACTCGTACTCGGCAAAAGTGCTTTATCCGTACTGGATACTCGTTTCAGCCGAGTATCCGGCTCAACTCTAATATTGTGTATGGTTTTGGTGACAGCATAAGTATGTCTCCTTACAGGCATAAATCTGTGTCCATTTTAAAGCACTGCTGAAGTTATAGAACAGAACTTTGATGAATTGTATGACAGATTCTACGATCCACATGTTCTTTTTGTCCATTTTTGTCTGTACTCACCGGTCTCTCACGGCAAAGTCTTTCTGCTGCTCGAGGGCATGAACAAAGGTGACCAGAAAGTGTTTGTTGTTGAGAAGAGTGGAAAACAGAGTGATTCCCTCCTCCAGGTTGGGCCGCATGGTGTTACACGGCTAACATGAGGGAAAAAAGACACGGGTCACATCAACATATGGTATATAAAGCTTTCATTGTACTGAAATGCCCATATGCATTTTTTCTAGAATAATGTCATGCATAAGTTCAAGCTGTTTTGCAATCCTGTGTTTTGTCCTGTTAAACACACCCTGCCGACTAGATAACTAATAAATTCTTCTCTTATAAATCAGCCCGCTTTACAGTTCTGAAGTTTCACAATTGCACAAGGGAATCACAACAATAATTTCCCAACAGCAGTGAAAGAGCTTCCTCAGATGATGTTGTATTATGCAATAAATTCTGCTGACCTACAATCTGTGCTGTGTTGCAAGAATCATGGTGTGAAGAGCCAACAAGAAACCAGAGTGTGTGTGTGTGTTTCTGAACATGGAGTGTAAAGGGATTGTGTCTGACCTGCCAGTCCTGCAGCAGAGGATGAGTTTCGGACAGAGCTCGCGGGCCGAGCGGATTGTTCTCGTACACCGGCTGAACCAGACTCCGCTCATAGTCGCAGCACATCTACACAAACACAAAACAAGCTCATTCAAAGCTTCAGTTTCCCTTACTGTTCTTAAACAGTGCATTATGCATTATGAATGAACTACAGATGTTATGCTGAAACTGTAATCATTACATTCCTTAAACAAGTTAGGCAGAAGAAGACAGGACTGCAGTGTGTTGGAGGTCACGCTCACAGTACATGAACTGCAAACTCAAAATTCCCCCAAAATGCTGTCCACAAACTCTTCAGTGTTTTTAGGGAGTATCCAGGATTTCTTTGTGCCCTTGTGCTCTGCTGACACCAAGACTGGAAGATTGCAACATTTGTGGTTTTCAATGTAGAACAAAGAGGAGAGCCCTATATTTACCCTTGCTGTAGACTTTTAACTCTTGAATCATTTGTACGACTATAGTTGATCTAAACCTACAAATCCAGTGGCCCCAATCTAAACTCACTGCATTACATATGCAAACATCAGACCAGACAAATGATCCTAGAGCTAGCTTTACATTTACCAGCCATTTATGTGAAGATTTTCACCAGCTGGCTCCACAGATATTGGCTGAAGGATTTCAGTCAGTTCTACTTCAGGTGCTGAGAGTCATAAATCAACTATTAATATCATCCACTGACGTGAGACAGACAGTGTCACAATATCATAAGACTAATCATTCTCTAATGCTTTGCTTACAAACTGTGCTTTAAAATAAGTTCCAATTAATTTGTTATGTACAGCAAAGGCATTCATACATTTTAAATGTGAATTTAAGGGTTCAAATATATTTTTAGAGCCTCTAAGTGTTGAGAAAAATCTGACGGATATCACTGAGGATTGAGAGCTGAAACACTAGGTTTTGTTTTCTGTCAAGAGTATGAAACGATCCATTGTATAAGGAGTCATATTCCCCCGCCTCAGGCATAAGCAGCATACACAATCACTGCCAGTTATGAACACATCACGGATAAAACAGAGAGAATAAGTGAAAATCAAATAAGGTGACTGAGGACAGTGTTCTTCCTCATTCAGCTTCGATTCACTCTATGCATGTATAATATCACCGGTACCTTGGGAAAGAAGGTGCGCGTGACGAACTGCTTGTACTCAAGGAAGGGGATCCCCTGTGTGCGATTGAGCTCTTTAGTCAGATCCGTCATATCAGTCTGCAGCTCCGCAAAACCTGCGAGACACAAACACACGTCTGACATGACACATACATAATTGCTAGAATTTCATGAATTGCTTTCCCAGTTAAGGATGTCATCAAACATTTTAGATATGGGAATCCTTCAGACCATTAACATAGAACTCCAGTGTTGGGTAAAGTTAATATTAAAAGTAATAATAACAAAATAGAAAATTAATAGAAAATAATAACATTACTAAGAAACTTTTTATGGAAAGAATTGTTACATTACATTTGCGTTATTTTCTTCCACATGGGTTGGGCTTGCTTGATTGTTTTATAATAACAATAATAAATATAGCTGCAAGCAGCCATTAAGGGGCCAAGCAGAAGGAAGGCATTAAAAGTCTTGCCAACATGGCTGGCAGCATCAGACCAATGGCAGTAAGCAACTAAAGACATTTTAATATGACTTTAGTCTAAATGGCTGAAAAATCATCAGTACAGTCATTAGTAATTCAATTTAAAAGTTTATCAGACTGAGGTGACAAAGACATTCAAAGTTTGGTGTTAATTGGCCAAAGCATTGCAGAAATGCAGCATCAGGGTCATTTTGGCACCTACGAAAATTAAAAATTTGTTACAAAAAATAGGTTTTACATTACACATACATTGCATTAAAGAAACACATTGACATTCTAATCAGTTCTTGCTTTCCTTGGGAATCGAACCTACGCCAATGCTCTACAGACTGAGCTATTGATATTGATAGCTATTGCTATTTAGAAAGAAAAAAAATGGCGGACAGGAAGTTTAGGCCAACTATGACATATTTGGTATCTATGTTCTCGGCATAACCCAAAGAATATACAAATAAAGACCATTTACATAACAATAGGTTAATGTACTCAAAAGTTAATTAGTATATTTGCAAATTTTCTAATAACATTTGACCAGTAGGTGGCCTAACTGATGTGGCGTGTTCAGAGTGAGGTGACAATAACACGTGCAAAGTTTGGTGTCAATTGGGCAACGCATTGCTGACATAGAGCATTAAAGTCATTTTGCTGTGTAATACCAAAACCGTTTCATTTATCAACACGAACACGTTTTCGGTTTTTGAGAGATACGATTCGGTTTTGACCGAATTGGACAAACGGTCTAGGAAGAGTTAGAAAAAGTAGGTTCTGAAAGAAAAACAACATGGCTGACAGGAAGTTTGGCCCAACTATGACAAATTGGTTTCTAGATTCTCGGCATGACTCAAGGAACATATTAAGACAATTAATTAATACAATTGTCAGAGGATGGTGCCGAAGACACATACCGAGTTTCGTAATGATATGCTGATACATTCATTAAATATTGCATTTTACAAAAAATTCTAAATCGGTGATGCTCAAAATGGCCAATATGGGATAATTTGGTTTATGACTGATTCATAAAGCAAAATTTTCACTTTTTCATATCTCCTGACCACTTAGGGGCCACTGCGCCAAAACCTTGCAGGTAGGCTCATGATTGACATTGCACACAACGGATTTGGTCAGAATACGGTAATGCGTTGCGGAGATACAGCCTCACTTTCATTTTGGTGTCCATTTTTTCAAATTCGTTCGTGAGTTAATCAAACACAGTTTGACGAATCTGGATTTCCATAACTTTAGTTCAACATGGTCTGGAGGTGATGTGGTTCAACTTTCATGAAATTTGGAGTAACGGCCTAGGAGCAGTTAGAAAAAGTAAGTTTTTCGTAAAATTCAAAATGATGGAAAATGCAATCGAATCGTTTTGAGCAAAGTAATCAGCATAGAAAATAAATATGTTTCTAGGACTTCTGGTTTAAAAGTTATTAGCATAAACGTGAGTGAAATTTTGGACAGTTGGTGGCACTAGAGGGACTGGGTTAGAGACTCCAAATTTGCAATGATGAATGATTGGACTGTCCTCTATCAGTGTGCCAAATTTCATAATTTTCCCACAAACAGTTCTATGAGTCGTAGACTTCCATGGCAGAAGTAGAAGAAATGGCAGAATAATAATTATAATAGGAGCTGGAACAAACACAATAGGTGCCTCTGCACTATTGGTGCTTGGCCGCTAACAATAAAAAGTAGCAAATGTGAAATGAATAATCCTTAAGCTGAAGGTAATGCGCAAACACTCCTGTACAGTCGAGGGCGCCACTCAAACAAACCTGCAGCCGTTCTAGACCGCAGAAGTAGAAGAAAGCTCAACAAAAAAAAGTAATAAAAACTAAACATTTAACTGAAACAGTATGGTTAACAATAACTAGTATGGTTGAATATGATCACCGAAGGTCAGCGGCGAAAGCCATTGGTTAATAAAGTGAATTTAAATATATAAAGTATATTTATATTATTTAACATCAATTATTGCAGGTTTGGTCATATTCAGAGTTTGTGTTTCACTGTGTTTAATCATTTTATATAGACATCTGTTAATACAGAATCTGTTGAGTAAATGCAAACTCACATTTACACTAGAACTACATCATGTTCACACACCAATAAATGCAGAACACATATTTTGCAGGTAAAATTCAAAATGCAAGTCGGTGTCTAAAGACGCATTAAAAAAAAGTTTAACTTAATTTTTATAGTGCTGTGTCATGTGCTTAACGCGAGCAGCGGAAAAGAAAAATGTGTTCTGTGTGAACAGCCGCTTAATGTATAATTAGTTTTTTTGTCCACAGAGCTGACAGCTCAAACTCTAATTCACTGTGAGAATATCATGATTTCATGAGTTAAAATGAAGCGGTTGGTTTGTAAATGGCTTTGCACAAATACTCAGTTTGTGTGAAGCAGTGGTTTGTGGTGAAAAGTTCCATTCTGTAAACTTGCACCAAATGTGTGTGTGAGCGTGTCTTGAGTTTTCCTTTATCATGTGAGCTGATGTCAGATCAGTGCTATTGGGAAAGTCCTGCTGGGATAACAGGAAGTGAAACATCCTCTTATTGTTTCAACACAGGATGTTTGTGTATATTTAGGGATTGAATTACCATGGAAACCAAGAATATAACAGGAGGAAACGAGAGAGAGAGAGAGAGAGAGAGAGAGAGAGAGAGAGATGATGATGATGATGATGATGATGGGTGAGCAATCCAGAAAGCTCAGCTCCCTTGAGTCACATTCACAACCAAACACCCGAAACACAAGAACAATGACATACTGTATTTCAAAACTAAAACCATGAGCGTTCGCTGCTGAACATACTGTTCACCACAGTCACACCTGAGTTGAATTCAGATTAAAGTGTTCACCATCATGTCATCAGGTTCTTATTTTCATGTTGAACAGAAGAAATCCAAAAAAACAAGACTGCTAAACAGTCTAAAAATTATCTTCAGAAATAAGAAACAGAAACTTAGACAGATTTAACTTATCATTCCCCTGGCCAGGGACTTGAGAACTTTCTGCCTGGTGCTTTTTCTGATTGCTTTAAGAGGGAAACGCTGCTCATAACTGCTGGTCTAGGATCAGTGTTGTCCATGATAATAGGATACTAGTGAAACAGATTTGGCAAACGATCCAGTGTGTATCTGTGTTTGCGCTGTGGAGAGCTTCAAATGTTTCTGTTTCTGCAGCGTTGAGCATTGCAGCCAATCACAGACATATCTGTTGACTTTTGAATGCAACAACCAATCAGAAATGTTTAAATTAGGGCTGAACAAAAACTGGTGTTTTGAGTGATGAATGGATTCTGAGTTCAGCACACTTGCAAGTCCTCTCAAAACAAACAATTGTGTAAATAAGAGCCAGCTTCACTGATTATAACAGAACTTTATGAGATGAGTGACAGCTTTTTAATCATTATAAAGGGAGCGCTCTTTGCACGCTTTCTGCCACATGCCTAATCCCACATACAGTATGCTTGCTTTTGTGTGTGTGTGTGTGTGTGTGTGTGTGTGTGTGTGTGTGTGTGTGTGTGTGTGTGTGTGTGTGTGTGTGTGTGTGTGTGCTACCTTTGCGGATCTCATCGCGGATCTGTGACTCCATCTCCTCCATCTGTAACAGAGTCTTCTGCCAGTACCGCTCGGCCCTGCGGCTCTTGGTGCAGTACACCACCAGTGCTGAACACACAAACACAGATTGAAAACTTCTGATCTAGGTGGTCCAAAGAGCATCTTGAGCTTCAGCAGAGGAACATCAGACGTACCCACAGTGCACAGCAGCAGCAGCACACAGCACACAACGATGGAGACCACGATGGCCAGCTCACTGCCTCCACCCATCTGCACCATCGCAATGTCCTTATGGAAACGACCCACTCTCACCTGGAACAGACCGACAGAAGAGCAAACCTCAGCATGTGCTTCATCATCATCATCATCAGTGCATCACAAGCACAACACAAGCAGCAATACAGTCCACAGCTATGATTCTTTGAAATGTCTATTCTATTCAATTCAAGTCTATTCAGTTCTAATCTACACTATTCTATTCTACTCTATTCCATTCCATTTTATCCTATTCTACTCTATTCTATTGTAATTACTCCAATCTAAGATAATCTATTCTATTCTACTGTGCTCTATTCTACTCTTCTCTACTCTAATCTATTCTATTCAGTTATATTATATTCTACTCTATTCTATTCTACTCTAATCTAAGATAATCTATTCTACTCTATTCTATTCAATTATATTATACTCTACTCTATTCTACTTTAATCTAATCTATTATTTTCTACTGTATTCTATTCTACTCTAATATATTCTACTCTATTCCATTCTATTTTATCCTATTCTACTCTATTCTATTCCACGCTATTCTATTGTAATTTCTCTAATCTAAGATCATCTATTCTATTATATTCTACTCTATTCTATTAAATTATATTATACTCTACTCTATTCTACTTTAATCTATTCTATTATTTTCTACTGTATTCTATTCTATTCTACTCTAATATATTCTATTCTACTCTAATATATTCTATTCTACTCTATTCCATTCTATTTTATCCTATTCTATTCTATTGTATTATAATCTAATCTATTGTATTATATTCTACTCTATTCTATTGTAATTACTCTAATCTAAGATAATGTGTTCTATTCTATTCTACTCTATTCTACTCTGCTTTATTATGTTCTATTTTATCTTATTGTACTCTATTCTATTCCACTCTATTCTATTGTAATTACTCTAATCTAAGATAATCTATTCAATTGTATTCTACTCTATTCTATTCTACACTAATCGAATCAAATCCACTCTACTCTACTCGAATCGATTCCACTCTACTCTATTCTATTCGAATCGATTTCACTCTACTCTATTCTATTCTTTGTCTGCCAAAGCTTTTTGTTCATAGTTGGCAAGTGCTGTAATTGTGTGAAAACTCCATGACTGATGAAATCATCTGGTCTCTGGACGCTGCCGTCTCTCTTGTGTTTCTCACATTTCACACACTGATGCATGCTGGTCATCACTCGTTTCCCAGTGATCAAAACATTCCTCTATCTTTCACTTTTTTAAAATAATGCAGGTTTTCAGGGCTGTAGAGAGAAAGAAAAGAAGGAAGCTAACACGACGTAAAAGTACCACTGCAGGACTTCCATTGTTTTTCTCTAAATATAGCTCTGTGTGTGTGTGTGTGTGTGTGTGTGTGTGTGTGTGTGTGTGTGTGTTTCACAATCAGACCAAACAAAGGAACAGGGAATTCAGATATGAAAACAAGCAGGGCGGTTGAGGGGCTTGATTAACTGTTGTTTGAGCTGGTCCATCACGCCAGAGAAATTCCAGTGCTGCTTTAAACTCAGTGCTCCAGTAGCCAAGGGAGAATGATACTGATGAGTGGATAAAGTATAAAGTGATGAAGAGTGACGGTTACGCTGGTAGCGTGTGATTAACATCAGATCCAGCACACTGATAAGGCTGATGTGGGCGTGCGAGGTCACAAATAAAGACGTTCAGCTTCTAGTAACAGTGTGTTGGTCACAGTGAGTTTGCATGTGAAGCTCTTCTTTTCACAGCGTTTCTGTGAGTTGTGTAATAGTGTATGCCACAACACAAAACACTCGTAAACTACTACATTTTACTTAACATCAACTAACACTGAACAATAATTTAATAGCATTTATTCCACCTAGATCAGGGTCTAGAGATTAATGTTATTCTACTCTAGTCTGTTCTATTCTATTATTTTCTACTCTATTTTAATCTATTCTATTCTACTCTACTCTGCTGTACTCTATTCTAATGTATTCTACTCTAATCTACTCTACTCTGTTCTACTCTATTCTAATGTATTTTACTCTACTCTACTATATTCTACTCTATTCCACTCTATTCCACTCTATTCCACTCTATTCTACTCTATTCTACTCTATTCTACTCTATTCTACTCTATTCTACTCTATTCTACTCTATTCTACTCTATTCTACTCTATTCTACTCTATTCTACTCTATTCTACTCTATTCTACTCTATTCTACTCTATTTCTACTCTATTTCTACTCTATTATATTATTCTACTCTATTCTACTTCATTCTACTCAATTCTATTCTACTCTACTCTATTAATCAGTGATTAATGTTAATTTCTGTTCAATAATCTAAAGAAAAATGTTGAGAACATTTTCAGATTATACGATCTTTAAAGTTAGTTCATGCGTTCATGAGTTCAAGGCTAGATTATTGTAATGCTCTACTAGGTGGTTGCCCTGCACGCTTAATAAACAAATTCCAGCTGGTCCAAAATGCAGCAGCTCGAGTTCTTACTAGAACCAGGAAGTATGAGCTTATTAGCCCAGTTCTGTCAAACCTGCACTGGCTTCCTATTAATCACCGAATACATTTTAAAATCTTGCTAATTACTTACAAAGCATTAAATGGTTTAGCTCCCCAGTACTTGAGCGATCTCCTAACACATTATAGTCCTTCACGTCTATTGCGATCCCAAAATACTGACCAGCTTATAATACCTAGAATATCAAAGTCAACTGCTGGCGGTCGATCCTTTTCCCATTTAGCTCCTAAACTCTGGAACAGTCTTCCTAATACAGTTCGGGAAGCAGACACACTCTGTCAGTTTAAATCTAGACTAAAAACACATCTTTTCAACCTGGCATACACATAACACATTATACATACATTTTAATCCAAATCATGTAAAATGATTGTTAGGCTGCATAATTTAGATAAGCCGGAACCGGGAACATTCCCATAACACCTGATGTACTCGATACATCAGAAGAAGAATGGCATCTACGCTGATATTGTTCTCTGTTTATTCCGAGGTTACCGTGGTCAGCCGGATCCGGGCCGTATCCAGATCAGATGAAGGACCTGGACACGAGCACAGCACTGCCCTGAAGTGTCTGCGGAGACCGTGACTCTACTAGACCCTCCCCTGTGACGATCATGAACCCATCTCCAACCGGACCAAATTGGACTTCATATTGGACTTGAATTGTTGTCAATATAATAATCATGTACTGTTTGGCTTTGGCCAGAGGAGAACTGGTCCCCCGACTGAGCCTGGTTTCTCCCAAGGTTTTTTCTCCATTCTATTCTTCATTCGTTACGTCACCTGCCGGAGTTTTGGTTCCTTGCCGCTGTCGCCTATGGCTTGCTCAGTTGGGGAAACTTAACACTTAAAATTCATCAATTGTATTGATTCGCCTGCTCTTTTGGGGCTTCTGTTCAGCCAAACAAACTTTGTTTATATTGTTTTTCCTGTAAAGCTGCTTTGAAACAATCTACATTGTAAAAAGCGCTATATAAATAAAGGTGACTTGACTTGACTTAAAGGAACATTCCATTTTGGAACGTTATTTCTGAATGTTCTCGGAATACTCAAAACATCCAGTTAAGGAAGAATTCCATGGTATCATTCTTCAAACACTATTTTAACGTTACTTTTGAATGTTCCCTGAACGTTCCGGAACAAGCAATAAAAATATTTCAGAAAAACATTCCATTCCAGATAACACTGAACAAGCATTCTATTCATGTAACTGGAAGAGCGTTTGTTCGTAACTTTGAGAGAACTTTAGAACTTAAGGAGATCACTCATGTTTTGAATGGAATGAGTGAGAGTATGTGAGTGAAGATCAGTTGTGATTCTGCAGAGCTGACGGCAGCTGAACTCACAGTGACAGGCAGGTCTCCAGCGCTGGCGCTCAGCGATCGGTTGATGGTGCAGTGGAACAGCTGCTCGTTATGGAAGGTGATGTCACACAGGTCTGAGCCAATCGTCACTGAGTATTCGTCCAGTGTCAGGTCCAGCTCACTCGGCCCTTTCTGACACACAAACACAAAGATTGCTACTATGTGTGTGGATATGGGAGTGTGTGTGTGTGTGTGTGTGTAGGAGGATTACAGTGATTGACAGAATGTTCTGTCGCTCAACACAGCTGAAAAAGAAAACATGAGCAACTAAACATCCTGTGATAATTAACCACATACTTTGATGGCAAACACACAGACACTGGCTTCAGCTCTTCATCCTTCCTTCCTTCCTCCCCAATTCTTTAGGAGAGAATGAAAATAAAACTCTGTGCCTGTTCGCTACTTCCTGTCTGACTCTCAGAGACTCTCAACATCCCGTCACACAGCTGTGTGTGTGTATGACTGTGTTACTGTGTAAGTGTATGTGCATGTGCATGTTTGTGTGCGTGTGTGTGTGTGTGTGTGTGTGTGTGCGTGTGTGAGAATGTGTGTGTGTGTCTGTGTGAATATGTATATGTGTGTATGAGTGTGAGAGATAGAGAGTGTGTGTGTGTGTGTGTGTGTGAGAGACAGAGAGAGAGAGAGTATGTGTGTGTTTGTGTATGTGTGCGTCTGTGAGTATGTATGTGTAAATGTTTACTTAAAAAAAAGTTTTGTCTGTTATTTGTCTGTTATCTGTAAATTTAGTTTACTTACTATAAATATAGACCAAAAAAATATAATAATAAAACCCATAATAATATCTGCAGTTAGTAAAGTGAGTCTGTTTCTGCACATTAAGTCAAAATATTAATTTCATATTTTCTATGGAGAACGTTATTTGCTTGAGATGAACTGAAAAAGCCATGATTTTTGACCAATATTAAATGCACTTTACACAAAAATACACAAAGACACGGTCATTTGACTTTTCTCAGTATAAGATGGTCTTCTCATGCGTCCTTGAGCAGGTGGCCCACACACACACACACTCACATTGATGATGAGGATGAGCGGCTCTCCAGGGTGATGTTTGATGAGCTTCTCTTTGCTGGCCGTATAGAACTGTGGATCCTCCACATAGTCAAAGTGAAAGGGGTCAGCGAGAGGCTCCTCGTCCTCGTCCAGCCCTCGGCCTGATGAATACGCGTCCTCTCCTCTGTACAGCACGTGGTTGAGGTAGAAATGAGCTGTGGCCTGCTGGGATTGAGCCGCCGTGGGAGACTGACACACCATCAGAGTGGACGACACACACGAGCAGTTCTGGACAAAAACACTCATGTTCAGTGATATCAGTGATCTGACTGCAGCGACACAACCAGATTAACTTAACGATCTGAGTCATGACTCTGTTATCTTCTATTGAGCTATAGAGCCATTCACAGTACATGTGAATTAGTCTCATATAATCAGTTTGCATCTTTTCCTGATCTGTACTGTATAAAGCACTGTAGAAATAAAGCGGACTTGACTTGTCATGAATGAGTGGACACACTGAAATATCACATAAATATCACCACTTTGATCTCTAAACAATAAAAAGGCATTATTTCTCACCGACTGTCCGACACCAGTCACCTCCATCATGGCCGACTGCACCAGATTGAAGCCGTATCCAATGACGGAGATACTGCGACCACCACTAACACCGTCCCATGGGAAATACAGAGAAAGAGATTTATGTTTCACACACTGCACGTCAAAGGAAAGGTCTGTGTTTCGATTGGCATACTAGCATGCTACTCATGCTAATTCTGGAGAGGCCTGTATTCTGCACAGTATGCAACATCAATGCTAGCCCAGCTAACAGATACTGTACGTGTTCTGATAACGTTTTGCTAACATTCCCATTAAGTTATGTTCAAACGTACAGCACACATCCTAAAAAACAGCGCCAAATTGTTATGATCACCCTCTTGTGGCTGGCTGTGATATAAACGTGTCTCCCAATGGGACAAAAATCAATTACACTTCAAATAAACTTTTTAGAATGACTCGCTCTGTGATTTTAGGTCGTTTGATATGAGGATCGATAGCTGTGCTTGCGAATGAGTCCGCGGGAGCAGGAGTGTGGGTGGGGCCTTGATTTCGCTCTGAATGTCATCAACAACCATTACTGGGTTATTTTCGTCAGCGGGAGGAAGTGGAGACACACTTCCATCACTTATGTGAATGTTAATGGATCATTCCATTGTATTATTCTTCAAACATTATGGGAACGTTACTTTTGAACATTCTTCGAACATTTCGAAACAAGTTGCAACATTTAAAAACCATCTAACTAAAAGGTTTCAGAAAACTAAAAACATTCCACAAACAATGTATAAATAATGTTTTTTTACTAACATTTTGAGAACATTATTAAAGAGCAGATAGCATTAAACAAATGTTCTACTAACGTTACTTGAAAAACATTTGTTCGTAACTTTGCATGAACCTTGACAGAACATTCCCTGTTCACTGGGACTACATCCATCCATACAACACTGTATCCCACAACTAAGCCTTGCATTTCCAGTATAGCGAATGCAGCAGATATGACATAAGTTTCAGTTTCCTCATGATTCTTCTGCATATCGACTGTCGTACCTGAGGTAGCTCTTGTTGGGCTTGATTTGACTGATGGTGGGGTTTTTCTCATAGGTAAATGTGAAGTTTGGTGAAGAACTGTGGCACGACCGGCCGTCATACACCACACAGACGGACACGTCCTCTGCGAGCACGGCAGGAGGCATCACACACCGGATAACGTCACTGGACCGCCTGCGCAAACACACGGCACATTCACAATACTCCGACAATATGCATCATGTATAGTTCACCCAAAAGTGAAGGTTTAAGATTTAATTTAAATTTCTGTTTCTGCAGCTAGAACACCAACACACAAACTCTGACAGGGATGATCTCGGGTACTGATTATGTGCTTTATTTCATGTTAAAAGAATTACGTGTGAATTGAATATGATTGGCTATGATTTTTGGCGTCTCATAGTCGTGTCAAGTCTGGTGTGGATAGACAAACTGGTCAGAACACAATGCTATAAGTAATGATTTTCTAAAAACCTACCTTATCAACTCTCTTATGGCATTGTTTAAAGTAGTAAGTTATGAAAATAACGTATCAAATTGTGGCATGAGTGTATCATTACGCCAAGTGTGATATATCAGTGAAACACTGAGAACATGCTCACATGAAGATGCTGCAGTCTTGAGTCCCATTGATCTTGACATTAACAGTGGATCCAGCGTCCAGGAACCAGCCGTGGATGGTGAGAGTGGTTCCTCCGGCGAGAGGACCCTGCTGGGGCGTGAACTCCAGGAGTTTGGGCTCCTGTGCCACGGAGAACAGAGAAAACACTTACTCAAAGAATAATGTTCAGTCTAGCGCAATATCTGATCTGGTAAGGGCTGGTAGAAAAGCAAAAAATCTACTATTATTTTCCAAAACACAACATAATGTAAAAACGTGCAAGACCCCTTTAAGCAGGCTTTAGTTGTGTTGTCAATCAAGAAGGTGTCGTAATAATAAATTAGAGGTAGCACACTTAAACATTCATGTTCCAGAGTGTTAAAGAGCTAAAGCTGTGTAGATAAAGTCAGAGTGCAGTGGCTTTGATCACAGAAACAGTTCTGGCATGTTTCTTTAAACTAGCATGTCATTCAGAAGTAATGTTGCATGTAGAGCAAATTTTAGAACACACAATGCACACAAACTGCACTCAGTTGACATCACATCCTGTGGAGGCGAGGATATTAAAGCATAAGTGTGTGTGTGTGTGTCGCTCAGACAGATGTTTCCTGTGCTCTGTGAGTGGGCTAAAGGTTTGAGGAAGGAGCTTTGGAGGAGGAATGATTCCTCGGGGAATAATCCGAACTTTCCTCTTTTATAACTCCTCATCCATGTTTTCTAGTTCTGCTACAGCTCCATTTCCCAGTCCTATGTAACTTCATGTCTGACTATTATGAAACTCGACTCTCTGCAAGCTACTAGTTGTGTTTGGATCGAGATAGTTGGCTACTAGTTGGTGAGGAACCGGTTCAATCTGCCAAAAATTTGGTCTAAAAATGTTTTGCTAATATTTCCATTAATCTTTGAATGTTCTCTGACCGTTGAAAACATCCAGTTAAATTAAAAAAAAGTTTTTTCCTGGTTAAGGGAACATTAAGAGATCAATCCATTGTATCATTCTATGATACAATGCGCACAGAGCGCCATTTCAGTTGTTGTTTATTTATGGTTTTGATGTTAATAAAACTCCCCGAGCCTTAAACAAAGCCGACCCCGTCTTCTTCTTCCTCCTTCACAACGAACCTTACTACACATTCGTTTTTATCAACAACAATAAAAAAGTAACATTTTAAGCATAAAACTGAAAAAATCACATTTTTGTTAAAGGCTACATCCAGATGAGATTCAGAATGATCAAAACGCAGTTGTGAAAAAGTGTAAATGGAGCCCATCAAAATTACATCAATTCCCAGGGAAAGCAAGAACTGATTAGAATGTCAATGTGTTTCTTGAATGCAATGCAAGCTACTTTGGATAAAAGTGTCTGCTAAATGCATAAATGTAAATTAAAATGGAAGTGAAAGAGTTAAAGGCCAGATAACTTTGAGAGAACTTTCCACAAATTTCAGCTGAAATCAGAGCAGGAAAAGCAAAAGCATCTGATCTGCTCAGTAGCACCAAATGACACTCTGTTCTTTTACATTAATTTAAAAACAAACCATTGTATCTCTCAATGCCATGTGAAAATGACATCAGCCCAGAAACTCTCTCAGACAAAACAAAACATTCCTGAAGTTCACGAATCAAGCTGATCTAGAGAGTTCATTGTCTTAATTTACATTCACATTTATGCATTTGGCAGACGCTTTTATCCAAAGCGACTTACATTGCATTCAAGATTGAATCCGTTCTTGCTTTCCCTGGGATCGAACGTAAACACCAATGCTTGACTGATCGAGCTAAAGGAAAGCTTTGCTCTTTGCTCTCAAAGTCTTCAAACACGCCATCATATCATACAATGGTGGGTGAAAAGGTTCTGAATGTGTTAGCAGGCGAGGCGAGGTGAGGCGAGGGTGGTCTAAAGCACAGCAAAGGGTGTGATGGGAAAATAAATCAGGATGAAGATAAAAGATTGAATGCAAGAGATCATCAATCTGAGGGTGTGAAAAGATCAAACTAAAACATGAACAGAGAACAAAGGCTTGTACGTACCACAAAGGAGAACATGTCCTTTGATACACCCACTGCGCTCCCGGCCACCCTCACTGTCACATGATCACTCATCTTTTCCCACGATGCACCAGTCTCACAAACCAACCTGCAACAACACAGATCAGCCTATGGTCAGATCAGATCATGACCCAAAACACATCCCAATGGCCCAGTGTAGAAACTTTTTCTGATACTATTTAGTTGGATCTAACATTTTAAACTTGTTTCAATCGATGTTCCCATAATGTTCCCTTAACATTCACATAACTTAGAAAAAACTATGAATGAGTAGATTTTGAGTGTGCATATGCATGTGTACTCTTACCTGACTGAAACTGTGTAGTTGTGCGGCAGCAGTTGACAGGGCACTTCCCCGATGGAGACGTTGACGTGATCCGCTCTGTGTCCCAGATTCCTGCCCTGCACCGTGAGCATCGTCCCACCCGTCAGCGGCCCTGTCAGCGGCTCAATCTGCGCCAGCACACAGACACAACATCACTGACGCGTCAGAGAAACAAGCACCGCTCAGAAGAACTCGTGTACAGTCCACTGACTAAACACAGTGACTGCAGATACAAGCGTTCATTCCAGATCCACACAACTTCACACTTCAACTTCACAGAGTTTGAATGCAGCAGTGGGAAGAACAGCTCATGGTTTATTTTGAAATCCATCGGGGAGAGTTATCATAAACCTAACATGGTTAAAATGTGTACGTGTTCATTATGGTTTGGATAAGACATTCAGAGGCTCAGACTAAACCTTTGCGACCTAACACACACACACACACACACACACACACACACACACACACACACACACACACACACACACACACACACACACACACACACACACACACACACACACGTTTCTAAGGTAAACTATAAGTCAAATGTTCAAAATAAGTTATTTTTCAGCTATTTTATTGAAAATTCAGTAAAAACTGAAATATTATTATAAAATAAAACAGCTATATTCTATGTGAATATATACACTGCTAAAAAAATGAAGGGAACACTTAATCATCACAGTATAATACCAATTTATTTAAACTTCAGAGATATCAATCTGTCCAATTAGGAAGAAGTTTCACCTGCTTTGGTGCAAATGAAAGTGACAACAGGTGCACTGGAGAGGCAACCATAAGATGATGGTGTTCATAGACAATAGTTCTCTCCTCATTCCTCCTGACTGATTTGTCTTTTATATTTGTGTTTTATTTGGGTCCATGTCACTGTCTGTAACATGAGGCAGTACCAGAAACCCAATCAGGTTGAACAGGCAGTCCTGCCCCTTCAGGATGGCAGATCCATACGTGCCGTCACAAGGAGGTTTGGCGTGTCTCCCAGCACAGTTTCAGGAGCATGGAGGACATACCGGGAGAAAGGCCATTACACGAGGAGAGCTGGACAGGGACGTAAAAGGGCAACAACCCAACAGCAGGACAAGTATCTGTTCCTTCGAGCAGTAAGGGAACCATTGAACCATTGGATGATGTTACACACAGTATAACATTCCCGGATCTCCAGTCTCTTTCACATCTGTCACATGTACTCAGTGCTCAACGGCGTCCCAATGGTGGTGGACTTTCCAATTCTGGTGTTCCCTGGCAAATGCCAAACAAGCTGCACGATGCTGAGCTGAGAACACAGGTCCCACTAGAGGACGTCAGGCCCTCATGCCACCCTCATGAAGGGTACTTCTGACAGTTTGGTCAGAAACATGCACACCAGTAGCCTGCTGGAGGAGCAGACCTGCTATTAGGTACCGGGATGAAATCCTCAGAGCCATTGTCAGACCTCATGCTGGTGCAGTGGCCCTGGGTTCCTCCTGGTACATGATAATAATTCAGTTTTTTACATAGATTTTTGGTGTGATTCTGAACTCAGCCCTCAGTGTGTTGATGATTTTCGTTTCCATCGACCATTGTTCTTACCAAATTATAGAATACACACACACACACACACACACACACACACACACACACACACACATATATATATATATATATATATATAAAGATTTTCAAAGTTAATATTTTATTCAGAGAGATCCCATGTGTGATGTAAATGTTCAGAGGCTTATCTGATGGGAAGTGGACAATACTGGGCTGGAGATCACGGGAAGAATGCCTGAAGGTTCACGGAAGGAGATCCTGGACAATCGGGGTCGGTAATGACGGCGTCAACACGGGTTGTCGCTGGCATGAGAGTCTGGCAGTCAGTGACGAGACCGGACAGTGATTTGCAGGGTGAAGCTTGTATTTAAGGAATGCTGACTAGGCAGGTGCAGGTGTTCAGTATTCTGGTGATTGGGATCGTGAGTGAGAAGTGAATGAGTCTGGTGCGAGGGGTGTGGCTGGATCCGTGACAGTACCCCCTCCTCCACGGGCAGCTCCTGAGGACCGCGGCGGACGACGACGGGGCCGGCCTCGACCCCGGGGGGCTGGACGGTTGGGGTTGTTGGTGTGGAATTCTTGCAGGAGCTCTGGATCTAGGATGTCATCGTGGTTGACCCAAGAGCGTTCTTCGGGACCGAAACCTTCCCAATCTACGAGGTACTGCAGTGTGCCGGCCCGTCGTCGAGAGTCCAAGATGGAAGAAACTTTGTAAATGTTCTGGTCCGCCGGGTCAACAGGAGGAGGAGGTACAGCCTCAACACCAGACTCTGTGGATGAGGGAAACAGAGGTTTAGTGAAGGGCTTGAGGAGAGACACATGGAATGACGGGGAAATTCGGTAATGTGTGGGTAACTGAAGACGGTAAGTGACCTCGTTGATCTGCCTCACCACTTTGAAAGGACCTATGAAGCGGGGACTCAGCTTGCGACAGGGCAGCCGTAGGCGAATGTCCCTCGTTGATAGCCAGACGAGTTGACCGGGATAGTACCGTGGTGTGGGAAGGCGTCGGCGGTCAGCTTGGATCTTCTGCCTACGGACTGCCCTTTGCAGATGAACGTGAGCTGAATCCCATACCCTCTCGCTCTCCTGGAACCAGTGATGGACAGCTGGGACTTCCGTGGGCTCTCCTGTCCAAGGGAATAACGGTGGCTGAAAACCAAACATGCACTGAAACGGTGTGAGGTGTGTGGACTCTTGCCTTAGTGAGTTTTGGGCGTATTCAGCCCACGGAAGAAACCGGTTCCAGGTGTCTTGTTGGTGGCCACAGTAGGATCTCAGATATCTCCCAATTTCCTGGATCTTCCGCTCAGTCTGGCCATTGGTCTGGGGATGGTAACCTGAACTCAGACTAACGGAGACTCCGAGAAGGTGAAAAAATGACTTCCAGACTCTGGAAATGAATTGGGGTCCTCGGTCGGAAACGATATCTTCCGGGAGGCCAAAGTGTCGGAAGACTTGGTGAAACAAGGTTTCCGCCGTTTCCAAAGCCGTGGGGAGGCCCTTGAGGGGTATCAATTTGCAAGCTTTAGAAAACCGATCTACCACTACAAGGATGCATGTCTTGCCGTCAGATGGTGGTAAATCGGTCATGAAATCCACTGCAATGTGTGACCAGGGTCGGCGGGGTATCGGCAGGGGTTGGAGTTTGCCTTCTGGAAGATGGCGTGGTGATTTGGTGGTGGCGCAGACTGAGCATCCTCTGACATACTGGGAGACATCGCGGTCCATTCTGGGCCACCAATAGCGATCTTGTAGGAGCGAGAGGGTTCGCTGGCTGCCTGGGTGTCCAGAGCCCGGAGAGGTGTGAACTTGATCCATGAGGGGCAGGCGGAGTCGAGATGGTACGTAGAGCTGCCCCTCAGGGACCCCCGGCGGAGCTGGTTCTTCGCGAGTTGCTTCGGCGATCTGGTGGTCTATTGTCCATTGGATGGGACTAACAATCCCATAACGGTCATCATAAATGGCAAGTTGAGCACGGATGTTGGGTTGAAGTCCTTGACGGTAAACAGCCAGTAGTGCCGCCTCATTCCAGCCACTAGAGGCCGCTAGGGTGCGAAAATGCAAGGAATAATCTTGGATTGACTGGGTTCCTTGTCGTAAACGGAGGAGTTGATCGTTGGTGGATACAGTATCAGCTGCATGGCCGAAAACTTCCTTGAAATGATGGAGAAATGCAGGTAATGATTGCGTGACAGGGCCGTTAGAGTCCCAGATCGCGCGCGCCCACTGAAGCGCGCGGCCGGTGAGGAGGGATATGACGAATGCAATCTTGGCTTGTTCAGTTTCAAACTGTCGGGGATTGATTTCAAAATACAGTTTACATTGTAATAGGAAACCATCGCATTCCTCCGCCTTACCACTGAAGGGCGCTGGCCGGGCCATGGGACTGGGTGAGGCAGATGTAGAGGCAAAGTTTTGAAGGACATGGTGGAAAGCCTGCATGACATCGAGAAGTGGATTACTCTCCGCGGCGGATGCTTCGCCAGTTACCGCCTGGGTCTGCTGGGGGGTCCGGTCTTCTGTCATGATAAACAATCGGACACAGACGTGAGTGGTGATGATGTTTATTGAATAAAGCAAACTCAGAGCAAGTAGCTGGTGACTGAAGGTGTAGAGAAGAACTGGTAGCGGCAGAGAGGCTTATCTGATGGGAAGTGGACAATACTGGGCTGGAGATCACGGGAAGAATGCCTGAAGGTTCACGGAAGGAGATCCTGGACAATCGGGGTCGGTAATGACGGCGTCAACACGGGTTGTCGCTGGCATGAGAGTCTGGCAGTCAGTGACGAGACCGGACAGTGATTTGCAGGGTGAAGCTTGTATTTAAGGAATGCTGACTAGGCAGGTGCAGGTGTTCAGTATTCTGGTGATTGGGATCGTGAGTGAGAAGTGAATGAGTCTGGTGCGAGGGGTGTGGCTGGATCCGTGACAGATGTATTAAGTGGTTCAAAAATAATCATGAGGTTTACTGAATTAAGCAAACAGATAATCCAAAAGGGAGCAAACGCCAACAAAACAGTGTGCCATGCACTAACAACACCAGATAAAGGAACAGAAGGAACTGAAGAACTTAAATATACAAGATAACAAACACAATACTAACAGGTGTGTTCTAATTTATGAGTAACCAAGGACACTAACTAATGGCAGGAAATGAGAACAAATGAACACTAACTAAACAACTAAAACAAGCTAAACAAGAACAGAAGATAGTGACAATGAAACCAGAACCATACAGCTGTAAAATGTTTCATGCAAATAATTGTTTAATGTGTTCAGAAAATGGGAACTAAATGTTAAATTGTTGCAAATGACTGCTTGCTCATATAATTAAACAATTCACTTAATCTTAAAAAATAGTTTTCTGCATCAATCACTTTTTTATATAGTTTTAATAAACCTTATGTGTTTAATTAATTCAATTAATCTTTTCCTTAAACTGTATTAAGTATATATACACTAGTTTCAATAAGAGAATACAGATGCAAGCAGCAATTAACCAAAAGAAGGCATAATAAGTCATGGAAGCATGGCTGGGAGCGCCAGACCAACTGAAACAATGTGCAATTGAAGACATACAGTCATGGCCAAAACTGTTGGCCCCCCTGAAATTTTTCCAGAAAATCAAGTATTGCTCACTGAAAAGTATTGCATTAACACATTTTGCAATACACATTCCCTTTGTGCTTATAAAAACTGTGAATAAAAAAAAACAATTCAAGCATGTGATGCTCCTTTAAACTCACCTGGGGCAAGTAACAGGTGTGGGCGATATAAAAATCACACCTGAAAGAAGGTCTTTGCATTGTGTGTCTGTGTGTGCCACACTAAGCATGGACATAAGAAAAAGGAGAAGTGAACTGTCTGAGGGCTTGAGATTATTGACTTGAGCACATTATTTTGGTTGATTACCAAAAACGGAATAAGGCCTACAGAGAAAAGAACACCGCACCTACAGTCAAACATGGTGGAGGTTCAAAAGGTTTGGGGTTGTTTTGCTGCCTCTGGCACTGGGTGCCTTGACTGTATTAAGGCATCATGAAATCTGAGGATTACCAAAGGATTTTTGCGTCTGAGATCGTGGGTCTTCCAGCAGGACAATGACCCCAAACATGGGCCCAGAAATGGGTGGCAACAAAGGGCTGGTGAGTCTGAAGTGGCAAGCAATGAGTCCAGATCTAAATTCCATTGAACACCCGTGGAGAGATCTTACAACTGCTGTTGGGAAAAGGCGCCCTTCCAATATAAGAGACCTGGAGCAGTTTGCAAAGGAAGAGTGGTCCAAAATTCTGGGTGAGAGGTGTAAGAAGATTACTGATGGTTATAGGAACTGACTGATTTCAGTTTTTTATTTCAAAGGGTGCGCAATCAAATATTTAGTTAAGGGTGACAATAATTTTGTCCAGCCCATTTTTGGAGTTTTGTGTGAAATTGTCAAATTTGCTATTTTTCATCCTTTTTTTGTTTTCTTCCAATACACACAAAGGGAATGAACATCTGCATAGCAAAACATCTGTTAATGCAATACTTTTCTGTCAACAATACTTGATTTTCTTTCCTGTACTTTCATGTAGCTCAAACAATAGTGTGGCGCTTGCAATGCCAAGGTCATGGGTTTGATTCCCAGGGAAAACAAGAACTGATTAGAATGTCAATGTGTTTCTTGAATGCAATGCAAGTCACTTTGGATAAAAGCATCTGCCAAACCAATGAATGTAAATGTAAAATGGCTGATGCCCAAAATGTTTGATATGGGAAAATTGGGTTTTATTCAACTCACTACACTAAATTTAAAGTGACCATCATCATTATTTTTCATATCTTCTGACCAATAGGCAGCATTGTGCTGAAACATTGCATGTAGGCTCAGGTCATGCTTCTAATGACATGTACAAAGATTCATTTCAATAATCAAAAGCAATGAAGAGATACAGCCTCCTGTCCAATTTGGTGTACTCTTTGTCAAATTCATTCACACATTGTTCGAGAATGGTTTGGTTAGTCAAAAAGCTTTTTGCCAGCATGGTCTAAAGATGATCTGAGCTAGTTTTGATAAAATCACAGAATTAGAGGGAAAAAGTTAATTTGTTTAACTTTATGGTTAAAAAGTTATTAGCATAAAAGTACGTCCAAATTTGGACAACAGGTGGCGCTAGAGAGATTGAACTACAGACTTCAAAATCACTTTGGTTAATGTTGAGACTGTTCTCTATCTGTGTGCCAAATTTTATAATTTATTTTATAATTCAATGGGCTGCCATAGACTCATTCGCAGAAGAAGACAGCCTTTGGTTCTTGGCCCCTTATTACCAGCTAGTCCGACAACAGAGAGTTCTGGAAAGTCGCATACTGAAAATAATAGAAACAGTATTGCATGAAAAAGGCTGAATTTCACAAACCACCAAAGTAGGACATGTAAAGCATCATCTCCAAATTTAAAACCTGTAAAACAGCAGTTCTCCGAATGCCTGTAAACACTCCCGAGCTTATAATTATCACTGAACTGAGAATGATTCCTAGTTCAAGTCTTTTTACCTGCTGTTCTCTTCATTTACACTCCTTACCGAAGTGAGAGAAAGTGACACAAAGATACAAGTGTGAAGTAGAGGACAGAAATCACAGGCTGTTTTTACACACATTCAAATGCAGAAAATAAGTTTGAGGCAAAACTAGGACACTAAAAGCCCCAAGCCCTTTGGCCAAATTTTCATCACGCTTTGCGCGCGCGCACACACACAGACATTTTTCTTCCTACAAGGCATTAAATAGTTTTTTTTTTTTTAAGTTTTAAGAAACAATTGCAAAATCATCTGGTTTAAATCATCATTGTTCCTGTCGGTGAAAATAATTTTCCATAGTTGAAAGGTGCATTCACAGAATGTCCATGAAATTAAATGTTTCATTCAATGTTTTTGGTTTTGAATATTGTGCACAAAATTATGTGATAACTTTACATTGGTATGCAATTGTATAAAATACACAATAAAAAATACACACAAAATACACAATTTTCTTCTTAAATCTAAAATGACACATGGGATCCAGAACATTTCTAATCAAGATTAATTTGCTTAAAAAAAACCTTACTAATTTTTTTTTATATAACACTTTTTTACTTTACTTTGTTAACATGTTAACAGTAAAAACTGCAGAAATGTATAACTTTCACAGCCGATTAGCATTAACACCTATATGATATCTGATGAAATAAACATAAGTTCAGAACTGCTGCAAATGATTGTTGAAATAAAAGATGAAACCTTTGCTCTACATCTGAGGACTCTTGCAACACAAGCACAGTCACTCGGTTTCTTCTCTTTTCGCCTGTCTGTTGTCTCATTCAGTGTAGATCAGCAGTTTCTCTGTCTCATCTCTTTGTCAATGGGAATGAATCACTATAGCGTATTACACCATATTGTTAAGTCATGCTTGCTTATGTCTCTGTGAACTCAAACCAATCCGTTCTGTGGATTTTAATGTGTTTATAGAACAATAGAATGAAAGACTAATGGTTTGCAGTGGCAACTTATATTTGATGAGTGTGTGTAACATAACTCACCAACCTAAAAAATGACTAAACTTGACCATGTGAACTGTCCTTAAGGCAGCAATTCATAGTCCTTAAGGGCTGATCTTAACGTGCTCAGATATCGAGTTAGATGTTTAGACAGACCAGGCTGCCTCTTACTTTTGCTTGCAGACTTTAGCATAGCTTCTTAGGAAATAGTTCAAGTCAGTCTTTATTTACACAACCTGCTGTTGCTGTTAAGCCATATGGCCTTCGTTCTTTGCTTAAATATCAAATTATGTTTTGTTTAATTCCCAGAAAACGAAAGGAGGTCAACGCAGCTTCAGATCAACACCAGGCTGAGTAAATATTGACTGGATTTTCATCCATCCTCACTGCTGTTCATGATCTCATTTATGATTTTTCTTTGCTGTGTCTGTGTTATTGTGTGTTTGTCAGTCTCACCTTCTGGATGTAAGGATCTGGGCAGTGTGCAGTGATGGTCTGGCACTGGTCTTGCTGACGACAGTCGTTATGGCACCAGACACACATGTGACCCTGCGTCTCACGGCCCCAACACTGAGAGCAGTCACTATCCCCCGCGCCGCAGCTGTACACCTCCACTGCGCACACACACACACACACATAATCACTATCTGTCCACTGAAGCCCTGTGAAAATGTTGTATCAAACTACAGTCTGTGTATTTGATAATACCCGTGTTAAAAACACAACAGCGTTGTTGCTCCTCACTGTTATGCAACAGTGAACGGCGTGTTATTCATATGGGAAATGACCAGTGCGCTCTAAAACAGCAGGTCACATCCATTATTGAACACAATCAGGGCATGCTGTAATTTCCCAGTCAAGACAACCAGTGAAGAAAACGTGTTTAAAATGGTGAAAACACCACCTAAAATCAGCACCTAAACTCCACATGTTCCCTTACACAATTCATATGGAACTTCATATCAAAATCACAATATTATGGGGACATAATAGTCCATGAGTCAACACCAGTGTTGAGAAGTTACGCAATCCTGCTGTACTGGTACTTGGTCGATAGGATAGGATCCAGAAGGCCATGTTGTTGGAGAGCGCAAAAAGAGAGAATCTCCATCAGCCCTGCATATAGGAAGTTATTGGATGTAATAGCCCGTACCACGGCCAGGTTTAACTCAACCTAGTCTCATAAGAAACAGGAAGTTGCTTGGGGTAGAGTCAATGAATGAAATCCCTTACGTGTCTTCACACCAGCTATGCAGGGCTATGGAGAGGCATCTATTGTCAGGGATTCAGGAAGAATGCGAGGACCCAATCGCAAGGGGGAAAATACTTTATTGAAAACATAAGAAATAAGAAAAACAAGAACAAAATACAAACAAAACTACCCCATGGGTGAAAACCGATTAGGCCTAGACTTGACTTGACTTGACTAAGACTGGGCACATGGGCAAAGTACAACGAAGCAGCACAGGACAGCAAATACGAAGGGATTAAAGAGACACAGGAGGGAGGATAATTGAATGGGAAACAGCTGGGACAAATCAAAGTAATGACGAGGAAACAAGGTGGGAGGGTTACACAATTACAAGACACGAACACCCAGCCAATGCGGACGCGCATCACCACGTGTTCACATTAAACAAAGACGGCGCGCAACTGGTGAAAATCAAACCGTGCGTGACACAAAAACACAACATGAAAGCATGCAGCTGATCTAAACACGAACCAAGCAAAGCCCGAAACCGCGCCCATTCACATAACATAGAGCATGCGAGAACGAGCAACCACTCGAGCAACCTGCAACCCGCTCACGACAAGGACGAACATACGGGTCATGAATGTCTGAACCTCGACACAAAACCGAGACCGAACAAGACCATCTGGGGATCAAACATCATAACCAACACATAAGACGTTACACAGACAAGAGCGCTGGCGAATCCTCGCACACACATTCAAAACACTAGACATTATGGTAGTGTGAGAACTCTACCAAAAAATCAAGAAATAACTAGACTGAATGTGGCAGAACCCTGACATCTATGGTTGAATCTCTCCCAAGCTACTCGTTTGTCTAAGATGCAGTCAGTCTGTACTCTGACCAAGCTGTAACCTTCTTTTTTGTCACCCTTTCAAAGGGGAACACATTACTGCAGAAAACCATCAGGGAGGGAGGCAAATAAGAATACATACATATAAACAGCCAGCAGCCATATCACCCTGTACTCTAAGACTGGTTGCCCACTGAAGCTAAGCAGGGTTGAGCCTGGTTAGTACCTGGATGGAAGACCTCCTGGGAATGACTAGGTTGCTGCTGGAAGTGGTGTTAGGAGGCCAGCAGGGGGTGCTCACCCTAGGGTCTTTGTGGGTCCTAATGCCCCAGTATAGTGATGGGGATGCTGTACTGCAACAAGCACCGTCTTTCAGATGAGACGTTAAACCGAGGTCCTGACTCTCTGTGGTCATTAAAAAAATCCCAAGGATGTCCTTCGCAAGAGTAGGGGTGTAACCCTGGCATCCCTGGCCAAATCTGCCCGTTGGCCTTGGTCCATCATGGCCCCCTAATCACCCCCCTACATTAATTGGCTTCATTGCTCTGTCTCCTCTCCTTAGCTGGTGTGTGGTGAGCGTTCTGGCACAGGTTGCTGTCGCATCATCCAGGTGGATGCTGCACACCGGCGGTTGAGGAGATCCCCCCCCCCTCCCAAGCGCTTTGAGCTTGGTAAAAAGCGCTATATAAATGTAACTGATTATTATTATTATTAACATTATTATAAACGCTGTCAGATGTAGCTGTCAGATCCTCCTCCTCCTATCTCAATACTTCAGTCTGAAAGTACTGATTACTGAGGTTTTAGGACCTCACATACTCCCTTTGGTAGACCTCTCTCTCTTAGAGCCTCTCTGGTAATATTAATGATGCATACAAAAGCATAGCTGAGGCTATTCCTTGCAACTCTGCTCTTAGATCTCTAGGCTGAAGCCTGTCCAGTAGAGACAGGGAGTAGGGTTTGCCCTAGTGCCTGCGCACTTTGGCCTTTTTTAGTGCTATACCCACATTGTTAAGCATATTCACAGCTCAGTGAGGCAGGTATATTTCTTCACCATTGTGTAGTTGGTATTGGTTCCCCATTGTGTCAACACCAAGACGCAGCGTTGAAGTTCCACATCGAAAGGGAACGTCTTAGATGGCATTTGAAACCCAGTTCCCTGAGAAGGGAAATGAGATTCTGCGTCTTGTTGCCATGCCTCAGGCTTGCCTGCCTGTCTCCTTCAGGCAAAAGCGTTGATGAGGTGTAAGTCAGTTGCACTTGTATATGCATGGGCATCATGGACTGCAGTGCACCAACATGTTTACATGTTTCAGACACCGGTCATGCCAATGGCATTCCCAATAGGGTCAAAACCAAGACGCAGCGGGAACTGGGAACCTCTCAGGGAACCTTGTTTGTTGCACTTAGCGGTAGAGTCAGGGGATAGTATATACAGTTTCTACAGTATAAAAATATTATGCCTATGGAAAGTACCCATAAAACACGGAAACCCAACATGTGTTTGTGTGCTATAATGAGTCAGTTTGACAGTCATGGTTACGAGACACATGCTCAGCACAACTGCTCTTCTAATGAATTTCAATACACTTGCTTCAGAACACCAGTTGTGTGTGTGAGTGTGTGTGTGTGTGTGCGTGTGAGTGAGCGTGCTGATACCTGTCATTGGCTTTGGACTGTCTATATATGTTTTGGTTCCTCTTCTCCGCAGGTTCAGATGGAATATCTTGCTCCACATTGTAGTTTTTAGCTGCACAAACATATGAAACACTCAAATCAAAGTTCTGAGTTTCAGTTTCAAAGTTCAAAGTTTCAAGTTTCAAGTTTCAGTTTGAGTTTCAAACACAGAATTGTGCAATTGTGCCAGTGTGGTAAAGTGGATGTGAAACTGAATTTTCAGACATGCACATGATTTTGCAGTGCACTGTGACTGATTTTGAATCAAACATGTTCAAATACTCTCATGGACAGCTGTGTGTGTTTCTATCAGAGGAACTTACGGTCACTCCACTGCAGTTCACTGATGACTTGTCTAACCATTGCGCACTGTAAGGTTGCCCATCGCCAAAGTCACAGTCCAGCTCAGTGCCCTAAACACACACACACACACACACACACACACACACACACACACACACACACACACACACACACACACACACACACACACACACACACACACACACACACACACACACACACACACACACACACACACACACACACACACACACACACACACACACACACACACACACACACACACACACACACACACACACACACACAGCATGATGACCACAGCTGTATCCAATCACATCAGAGTCATGAAGGCATGTTCACACAACATCACAAGACCATCAGACAGACGGACGATCTCTCATGACTAACTGTCTCTGATATCCAGTGATTCCCATGTCCTCAGCTGCTCTCAGGAATGAAATACAAACTACACACTGTGTTTTGTTTAGTGAGTCAGACTTCTGATAATGCCAGTATGCACTTCAAAAAATCCCTTAAGTTAAGTGTCTAACTACAATGTACAAACATTTAAGTTAATTTTAATGCACTGCACTTACTTTGTGCATACACATTTTTACATTGTACTTATACAAAAAAAAATTGCATACAATACATTTTTGTAATTCCATCTACAATCACACAGTTGACCCTTAACCCACCCTTAAACCTACTAAAGCTAAAGGTAAAGACACCTAATGTAAAGTGGACTCAAGAATGATTCCCACACTCTCAACCAATGAATGTACATGACATAAACAGCCACAGAATGCATACAAACATCATGGTGAATACCTGTATACACATCATGCACGTGCACATGTGTGAAGCAAGAACTCATCTGGAAGTCATAATCCAGACCCACACAGAGAGAGACGCTGTGAGGCCGTCATTATCCAAAGGAATACAGCAGAAGCAGCGTCGTGTGTGTTTGTGTGAGAATGTCAGAGCTGATTAATGTAGCCATGTGCTTCAAGACTATGAATTTAGTCTAAGGACCTGCTGTGTTAGGTTAGTTAGATGGATCTTTAGTTGATGTCAGCGTTTTTTGATGGCTGTTGCATGTCTCGAGACCAATTTGACACTCTCTAGATTGCATCTTACTAATTCGGTGTCCTCTTTCTTTCAATAAAAGAAACTCAAGGTTACGACAGAAAAGAATATACTTTGTAGGAATCTACAAAAAGCACTTTGACAGTTATGCACTTACAATGGAAATTGTATGCACTTATACACTTACAATGTTGCAGTATAAAGCATTTCTACTGTAAGTGAATATTTGTCAATGTTTTTATTATTGGTTTTATTATTTGTCAATGTTTGTTTGTTTATATAAACTGATAGCTTGTTGCTGCTGCTTAAAGAGATTTTTTATGCCCATTTTGAAAGTGTGATGTTGTTTTTGGGCTCTACCTCTCAGGTCTTCATGCTTGAATATTGATTATTTACCTCATATTCTCTATTGTTTTGCTCGTCTCTTCTCAGTCTGTCAGAAACGCTCTGTTTAGTTCCTGTCTCTATGAAGCCCCGCCTTCTCAAAAGCACACTTTCTGATTGGTCGGCTGGATCAGTGTGTCGTGATTGGTCAAATACTTCTAGCACGTTTGGGAAAATCTTACTAAATCTTACTAACCCCCCCCCCACCAGGCCTTGCCTCTTTATGAATTATTTAAATGAGGAATATTGTAACGTGTTGGTTCCCGGAAGAAAATTCAAGACTACAATGGAGGCATTTGAGGAAGTTCAGAAACAATGACACTGATTCTGTTCAGATTTCAACAATCATGCATTTCAGCCTTCAGAAAGGGCAGAGGTTCTTCTAGCACCATTATCTCTGTTTACAGCCACAAAGAATATTGCAAAAATAGCTGTGAGGAATGCAAACCAAAGCCCATCAGTCTTGAGACAGGTACCACAGATCCAGCACTGTATATGCATGTGTGTGTGTGTGTGTATTTATGGGTCATATATGTGTACAAATGCTAGAGTCCTACATGATCTACATTCTTCAGGTCCAGGGTGAAAACATGAGTGCTTCCAGTGGGCAACGGAGGAACGTCACGGGCCTCCATAATTGGACAGGACCTGGAATTCTGGGAGAGCAAAAATGAGATGTTTAGAGAACTTTAAATGCAAGCAGTCTCCTCTGTCTCTCTCTGTGTGTGTGTGTGTGTGTGTGTGTGTGTGTGTGTGTGTGTGTATGCATGTGTGTCTATGTGAGGGATCATGTCAACACCAGAGGAAGGGTGGTGACAGTGAAAATGCAAACATCAGTTATTTATGACCGAACAAGCGCAATCAGACCACATTCTGCCCCTCGGAATGTTTTTATGGAAAATCAGACTGTTAGTATATGAGAAAAAGACAACAAATCCTAAGTGTCTTAAAGTGCCAGATATTTCCCAGCAGTTTTCAAAGGCCATCTCGAGAAGCATACTGGCTCGCCTTACAGACTGCAGAAATTCCATTGTGGGTTTTATCTATTCTTCTGAAGTATTTTTAGAAAAATACATGATGCATCATAATAAACATTAACGTCTTACAAAGCTTTTATTTATTTAGAATAACTAAGAAAACTACATTAAATATTGAATAAATGTTTTATAATGTCATTCTGATATGACATTATATAATGCTGTAAATGAGGTTTGGCACAGAATCAATTTATATTGCTTTCTCTGGCCTTATGTTGTGACATGTACACTTTTAACAATTACAATTGTGCAGTTGTTTCCTTAAAGAGCAATCAGACCCTTTTTTATTTGAATTAAAGCAAAACCACATTTAGCACATTAAGCACATTTTAAGGTTAGCTGGAAACACACATTTCTCAGTGTATGCTGCTAAAGATGATTGTGTGTTGCAGTGATGCTCCTCACCTCTAGAAATAAACCCTGTGTGTTGTTTTTGCTGGAAACACATGAGTTGAGCTTCAGGTCCCAGTAACAGCGCCATGCAGCACTCAAACAGCTGCTGCACCTACAGCAACACACACACACCGCACCATTATAAAACACACACACATCACACATTCTCGATCTGCTCACTGAGGGAGAGAGAATGTTTTACCTGAAAATCATACAATCACTTTAATGCTAGTCAAATTGTATGAATTAATATGAAATAGCTGATATGTTTCATGTCTCATGAATCAGGGTGGGCACGCATGAAACATTATAACTTCAGTAATTAAGTTAAACACACTTAGGTTTCTGCTTTTGAAAATACAGAGGTTAAGAGAACGCAAGCTTAAGTAAAGGTGAACACCAATAAACGACTTTCTGGTGTGTACGTAAACTTCTGACTGGCACACCAGTGATAAGAAAGCAAACAGCTGCTTTACTGTGTGAAACTTGACACTATTCAGAGCTGGATCCACTTTGTTTCATAACTGATGAACTTTATAATGTCATTGAACTGGACTGATGACTAATGAAATTATTGTCAGTGTTTTAGATCAGAGCTTGAATTTATTTGACGTTTGCATCATTGATTCTCTTCTTTTCTGTTGCTTTGAAACTTTATTTTATAAAGCGCTATAAAAATGAAGCTGACTTGATTTGAACCAGTGAAGTGTGTCTGCGGGAGGTGGAGAGGCTCTTTCATCCACACAAACACAATTAGCCCAGCATTCATTACGACGCTATCTCACACCGAGAGAGGCCGTTTGTGTGTTTGTTTAAGATAAGATCCAGCACTCGTGTGTGTTTGAGTCACAGCAGTGCGACAGATGGAGTGAGTAACATCTGATTGTGAGGCTCATTCAGTGTGTGTGCATACGTGTGACTGAGAAAGTTTGAGTGTGAAATTGTGTGTGTGGGGTGGTGGTGAGAGTAACCAGGCATAATCAGGCTAAAACACTCTTATCCCAGATTCTTCTCTCACGTTTTGCCATCATATCTTTGTCTCTTTCTGATGAAAACACCTCAAATCATGTTTTGCATAAATAAAATTAAACCTATATTCTACAATTTATTTATTATAAGTTTGTAAAATATTTTTTTTATTTTATTTTGTGGTGAAAGATAATCAGAGCATTTCATTTCATAATATCTTAATATAATAATAATTAACATAATATAATATCTTTTTACTGTTAACCATTCATGTAATGGAGACAGTCAGAGGTGTAAACGAGCGCACTTATTTAATACATGACGTATTAGTGGAGAGCCTTGTCCTTGTCAGGGAATGCAGGAGAGCGAGAAGAGAAAATTTAACTACAAATGTAAACCACCCTGAGGGGGGAAAAACATAACTAGAATTGACTGAACCGACTGGACAAAGCACATGAAATGACACCATACATGAGACAACAATGAAGCGACACAGGACAGCAAACACAGAGGGATTAAATAGACACAGGAGGGAGGATGATTGAACAGAGACAGCTGGGACAAATCAAAGTAAAGCAGGAGAACAAGGTGGGTAGGTTTCACAATGGCAAGACATGAACACGCAGCCAATGCGGACGCACATTGCTGCATGTTCACAAAAACACAAAGACAGATGGTGAAAACCAAACGACACAAAACACAACATGAAAGCACGCGGCTGAAGTAAACACAAACTGTCTCTTTGTGTGTTGTTGGAGCACGTGGTTTCGGGCTTTGCTTAACCCACTCACATAACGTAGAGTGCATGAGAACGAGGAACAACTTGGCTCACGACAAGGACGAACACACAAGTCATGAATGTCCGAACCCCGACACAAAACCGAAACTGAACAAGACCAGTCTGGGGATAGGACATCATAACCTGCACACAAGACATTACACAGACAAGAGCGTGCACGACTCGAACCCTCGAAGCCACGTGCACACACACAAAACTCGAGACATTACGGTAGTGTCAGAGCTCTGGCACAAAACCAAGAAAAGACTAGACCGAATGTGGCAGAACCCTGACAGTCCTCAGGTGTGTTTGACTTTGTGTGGTGCTGCGCAGACCGTTTGCAAAGAGTTTTCGCTTGCAGTCATGGGGTGGATTTGAAAACGGAGCCATCAAAGTCTGACACTTTCTGTTTCCTGCTTCCTGTAGTGACTGAGGGAGTATGGGGGGGGGGGGGGGGGGGTGGAATGGAGCGGATGTAGATGCACTGAACTGATAGAGTTAGAGGAGTGCGAAATGTCTGTCTGTCGCCTGTAACTGAATTATTATTGTCCTTGAGGTTCCCGCCCTCCTCCTCTGCCTGTTCTGTGTCCTCAGTCCTCAGTCCTTCAGCCTCCTCCTCACTGTCTCATATCAGCCTGCTCTATTCAGAGCGTCATGGATCTGCCTTGGACTGATAGTTTTCCAGCTTGATCCTGGACTATCAATGACCATTTGCTCCACCTCTCTTACCTAGTGGCTGAGTGTGGTTAGTCGCATAATCTGAGCTGTAGGATTTTGGACTTGCAGTAAAATTATTTTCCAGTCTTTGCTTGTGGTTCCTTATATCCTCTTCAACTTGCATCACCCACGTTTCTTTGGTGCTGAGCTTTCCTGTAGCTCGATCAGTGGAGCATTGGTGTTTACAACGCCAAGGTCATGGGATCGATCCCAAGGAAAACTGATTCAATGTGTTCCCTGAGTGCAATGTAAGTCACTTTGGATAAAAGCGTCTGCCAAATGCATAAATGTAAATGTAAAATGGAACCATCGGAAAGGTTGTGTTCTCCAGAGGAATCGGTATGCTAATCTGTTATCGCTGTATCTGTTCCTCCACCATTGGTTAGACAGCCAATCCAGAATGACTTCATTCTGGATACGATCGCAAAGTGATAATCACAGTATCTGACGCAGACGTTGCATCTGAAACACTTCAAGCTTGTTCAGGCCTGGTTTGATCAGAGTCCACTCTAATCCATAAAGAAGAACTGGCAAAACAAGGGTCCAGAAGAGGCAAATCTTGTTTTTTCTGGAGATGTTGGTCCTCTTCCACAGGCACCATTTGAGGCAAGCAAATTCCCTGTTTCGCCTGCCAAGTCTTCTCCATGGCGCCTCCCTCTTCCTACCACCCAGGAGTTATCTGTTCCCTGTATCCTGTGAATGTCTGTTGTGAGCCCCCTCCACCCTCCTGTATTGGACAGCTTTTTGTTATTATAGTTAAAGCACAAAGTCGCACATTCTTGATGGAGGGGAAATATAACTGGTTTACATTTACCTGTGTCTGTTTTAGCTGTGTTTTAGTTCGGGTTTCCAGTGACTGTTTGAGATGTTGCACCTGATGTTCATTTCATTGATTAGTTTACTTCGGTATTTAAGCCCTGTGTTTTGTTCAGCTCATTTCTCTGTTCTCATGTGATGTACCAGTTGTTCTGTTCCAGTGGCTCGAGTTTAATTATTCTGAGTACTTTGTTACTTTGAGTTTTCCTTTAATCTCACTCAACTGCTGCATTTAGATCCAGCTCTTCATTTCACTTTAACAGATTGCATAGTCTTACACCATTTTAGAGAGTAATATATATAGTTGTGCACTGCTGTGAATGTTTTAAACTGTTCTAGATGTGAAGTTATACATCACACTGTCTCCTGCGACTCGGAGCTTATTATCACCTTCATAGACGCCACATGCAAATGAACTTACACGCACCTGACAATCATGCGGATCAGCACTTTAAATCAACACTTTAAAACAGTGTTGTCCTTCTAGTCACTGTTCAAGACTGTGATGAATGAAAGATTATGGCCACTGGGTCATATGATGTGCGACCGTAGAAATATGGCCGGATATGTGTGTGTGTGTGTGGTGTTTACTCACGGAGTTGTGAAATGGATCGCTCCCATTCGTTCACACTCGTAAATGATGAAACTTCCAGAAACCACGGGAACACCATTAACCTTGATCGCCACGGGAACAGTGATGTGATCTAAACACACACACACATTCACCTGCATCATAACTCTAAACTAAATATAATAAACTAAACTTCAAAAAGTACACAGTGTGTTTCCGGCTTCCTTTTTTCTAATCTTGCACTGAAATGCCTTAATGACAAGTTTATTAAATTCACATAAGAACAATACAAAAAATTCAGCTGGAATTATTCACTACAATTGTTTAGTGAAGCTGTGTTTGTGTGTTTGTGTATGCACCATTGCCGAGGGGGATTGTGGGATACATGTGAGGCGGAGGCAGAGGGCACGTCTGGATCTGAGTCGTGCCGGACACCAGATGCACGGTGGCGTTTGTGTTGATTCCCACCCCGAAATCACACTCTACCCGCAGACCCTGCAGATCCGGGACGCTGCCATCGATCAGGATCCCCACGTCCTGAGAGAAGCACCACACACACACACACACACACACACACACACACACACACACACACACATACACAAACACACACACACACAGAGACACAAAGAAATTATATGATTTGGGTTTGAGGTTGACATACTGCTTGACTCAGAGCATTTTCATGGCATTCATCCAATCATACAAGTTTCTTCACACTAGCCAAGACAATTCTTCCTCATCTCTAGAGTCTCTGAACGTCACACAGACAGTCACTTAAGGTTTAGAAACAGAACTGATGAAAGATTTCAGTCGACTCTCTTCAGACACTCATCTCTGCCATCACACGCCACATTGAGCTCTATTGTTGTCAAGATGGTAGACTTCCTGACATGGTGCCTGTTTCCTGTTTCCTGTTTCCTGTTTGGGCTGAAGAGTTATTTCCCCTGGATCCTCAGCAGAGATTCATTCAGGACAGAAACTCTTTCACATCAATAGCACAACCTGACTGTGTTCAGTGGATGACGTTCTGTTGTTCACTTGCCAATCATTTCATTGCACAAACACACTCAATTACAGGTTATTATATTACTTTTTATCATACGAATGAATGAAATAAGCTTTGAAGGGAAATAATGACATCTCTCACTCAGACGAGACTGAGTGATGACAGAAACAGAGACACATCTATAATTCATAAAAAAGCTAAATAAATGTTTATTATTACGGCTTCATGAAACAATTGTTGTATGTTTCTGTATTTGTTGTGATAAATGATACAGATAATTCGATAATTTGTAGATTGCTTATTAAATGTTAAAAATGTCTCGAACACTGTTGATTGTTTGTAACGATTTATGATAGATAGATGTGCTATTATGTATATGTATTATGTATAAAAAACATGTTATTAAACAAATATTATAACATTTATAAATAATTCACATTCACAAAATTCACATGATTAAATGCATAATGTTACATCAAATTAATAATGATTAATCAAATAAAGCTCCATGATTTATTACTTCAATAAATTCACAGTCCTAAAGCTTACAATTATCATTGTATACACGTCACTGTATCTGTATGTATATATATATATATATATATATATATATATATATATACATATATATATATATATATATATATATATATTGGGTTCTTCTTTCTCTTTGTGTGTGTGTGTGTGTGTGTGTGTGTGTGTGTGTGTGTGTGTGTGTGTGTGTGTGTGTGTGTGTGTGTGTGTGTGTGTGTGTGTGTGTGTGTGTGTGTGTGCATGTGTGTGAGTGTGTCTGATTAGCAGTTTTGATAAGGCTCTACAGTGATCTGTCTGCAGAGAGAAGTCAGTTTGCTGGACATTATTGAGAAGCTCTGATTTGGTTTAAATGTGTGTGCATGTGTGTACATGTGTGCAGATGTATGCAGAAGTGTGTTACCCTCATGTGTGCGGCGTGGCTGATTTCGGCCGGAGTGACAGTCATGGATGGACACTGCTGGACGCCGTCAGCGCTGCTGATCCACGAGCGGCTCAGAGTCCCACTGGAGCAGTCCTTCTGAACCGAACATCTGAACACATGAACACATCAGTCCACCTATGTTTCATAGACGGTACGGCACACAGAAAACCGTGGTCGATCTAGACTTCCCTTCACACGTGTGTGAATGCAGAAGACCTGAGACGCAAACTCATGTGAAGAAGAAGCTGAAAGTCATGAGTGCTCACAATAAAAGACGCACAACCTACAGACGATCAAACGTCTTGATTCAAAACAAAATCAGCATCAAGACTTTTATATGCTGTATTATTCATTAAAACAGAAGTCCATCACAGCAATATTATGCATGGCAAGAAAAATGGTTGATAACCATAAAATTATGCTTCTTGAGCCAAAGAGTTAATGCTCTGTCTTTAATCCATAAATCATAAATAGCAATGGCAAGGTCATGGGATCGATTCCATAGAAAGCATGAACAGATGTAAAGCTCTCTGCAGTCTAAGACACTTTGGATAAAAGCATCTGCCAAATGCATAAATGTAAATGTAATTAGATCAACTTTTTTGTCATGTGGGCTTGTAATGAATAGCCCTTTTTGATCCTAATAATAAGGCCATTAAGCTAAAAACCCATTGAACAAACATAAAACAGCATTAACTGAATTAATTGTACTCAGAGAATGTCATTTATAAATGTGAGTGTATTATAAATAATAATAAAGGGATAAAGTTTGCTGTACACTAAGATGTAAGAGCAGGTTATAGATGTGATGAATTTAGAGAAAAATCCAGATTCATCTGACGAGTTATGCTTGGTTTTTGTTGAAGGGACACACACACACACACACACACACACACACACACACACACACACACACACACACACACACACACACACACACACACACACACACACACACACACACACACACACACACACACACACACACACACACACACACACACACACACACACACACACACACACACACACACACACACACACACACACACACAAACACACACACACACACACACATACATACATACATACATACATACATACATACATACATACATACATACATACATACACTAACACAAATACATGAAATCTCTCTCTCTCTCTTTCACACTCTCTTACATACACACAAACACAAACATGCTTAAACACACTAACACACAAATACATGAACTCTCTCTCTCTTACACACACACACACACACACACACACACACACACACACACACACACACACACACACACACACACAAATACACAAACATGCATAAACACACTAACACACAAACTCTTTCTCTCTCTCTCTCTCTCTCTCTCACACATTCTCTTACACACACACACACACTCACACACAAAGAATGAAAAGACTCTCAGTGCAATTTGGCATTTTCCTCTGAAAGAGCTTCTATCATGAGAACAATCATCACGAGTCGGATAAATGTTACAAATGAGTGAAGTTCAGAATTGCTGCACGCCTTTCACCCAGTGACGTCTGCTTTAAATTCCAAGCATTCAGGAAAACCCTTGAATAAAGATAAACTCTACAGGAAATCCAGCCCAAAACATCTGTAATCTCCTTCAAACACACCTTTTGACAAATTCCACACTTGTATTTTTGTAACTGAATCTCACAGGATTCATGTTCAAAAGCGCTGTGACTCTTTCTGCTGTGAAACACAAAACAAAATATGACAGCACTTTATTCTGATGCTCCCCTTGAGACAAAGCGTTTTTGTCAATTAAGACGTTATCCTGAAACCCATCATCACTATTTCTATCAAGCATTCAGATTTTGGATCTACGGTTGGACTGTGGCTGATGTGAGAGTAGATGAAGAGAGAATGAGAGAAGATCTGCAGGTTTACCGTCTCTCCAGAGTACACCAGCCGCAGTGAGCATCGCTGGCGCTCAAACACTCGCTGCAGGAGCCGTACTGGCCACACGCCGCCACGCCAACACGCAGGAGCTGCACACACAAACACACACGCCTTCAAACACCACACACAACATGTGAGCCAACACTTGAGTATCAGACTTACATTCAGTCATATGTTCAGTTTCACAGCCCCGTCAATGATTATTCACACAACACTCATCACCTCACCCAGAAATAGACTCGATGTCAGACTCAATGAAGACAAATCAACATTCAAGCAGCTCCACTAATATATGACGCAAATGGCTTAAAGTCTTATAATAATAAACGAATAAACTCATAACAAGGTTTAAATTATAAACATTAGTTAACACATTAACTAACGCAAACTAACATTGAGCAATACATTTGTTACAGCGTTATTGTAAGTGTTAACTAATGGTAACTAAGAGGTAAATGTTACCATGAACTTAATCTTTTTGACAAAGTCTGCATACTTAAACACTTAGACTTCAAGTGAAATCAAAGAACGAATTGCTGTCACGTAATTTAAATCGAAATCAGGCCGAAACAAAGTTTATTTCAGGAGATTGATTTTGTCAGAGTTCTGACACATTCTGTCTAGTCATTTCTTGTTGTTGTGGCAGAGCTCTGATACTACTGTAATGTCTTGTGTTTTGTGTGTGTGTGTGCGCGACTTTGAGGGCTTGAGTCGCGCACGCTCTTGTCTGTGTAACGTCTGGTGTGTGGGTCATGATGTCCGGTCCCAATACTTCGGTCTGGTTCAGTTTCGGTTTTGTGTCAGGATTCGGGCATTCATGACTTGTGTGTTCATCCTTGTTGTGAGCGCGCGAGATGAGTGGTTGCTTGTTATCGCGCACTCTATTTTATGTGAGTGGGCACAGTTTCGAGCTTCGCTTGAGCCGCATTCCCTCGTGTCTTGTGCATTGTCGGAGCTTTCATGTTGTTTTCGTGTCGCGCACAGTTTTCACCAGCGATGTGCGTCCACATTGGCTGCGTGTTCATGTCTCGTCATTGTTTACCCGCCCATCTTGTTCTCCTGGTTAACTATGATTTGTCCCAGCTGTTTCCCGTTCGATTACCCTTCCTCCTGTGTCTATTTAATCTCCTCGTATTTGCTGTTCGTTGTTGGGTCGTTGTCTTCATCATGTGTGTTACTGCGCTTTGTAACCTGTCTTGTCGTGCTCTGTCTTAGTCAGTGTAGTCTTGTTTTTTCCCACTCGGGGTGTTTTTTGTTTGGATTCTGTGTTTTGTTTAAATAAAAGCCCTAGACCCTGCATAATTGAGTCCTCGCCTTTCCTCTCTTTCATTTCTTCTGTTTGTCGAGGTCAGACGCGAGTGAGAACATGAAGATACACTGGAGATACACTTTATTGAAAAAACTGAAGCTGTGATTTTGGCTTCAGCTCAATCCATCTTCAAGCAAAGGTAACTGGGTCCCAATCTGAACTCTGACTTGATCAATCATTATCATACACTGTTCTGACCAGAGGAGAACTGAGCAACCGAGCCTGGTTTCTTCCAGGGGGTTTTCTCCATTCTGTCACTGATGGAGTTCTTGCCACTGTCGCCTCTGGCTTCCTTAGTCAGGGAGACTTTATATTCAGCAATATCATTGATCTGACTGTCCTGACTGTGCTGTATGAGACCAGAACTGAGCTGAGCTGGATGAGGACACTGTTTTCTCCAGAGCTGCTGGATAGATGAAAATAACTCCTTTCATGATTGATGTACTTTACACAGTTATTGAACCAAAAAATATCTCTTTAGAGCTGCTTCACAGCAGAATTTAATTCTGTCTTCATCATTCAATTATTATTTTCTTATTTATCACTGTAAAGCTTTTGATAAAATCTGTATTGTATAAAGTGGAGTAGAAATAATTCTACTAAGACGTGACTGGAGAACTGAATCTCAGATGTGGAGCAAAAACATCTCTATGATCAGATGCTTTCTGAACTGATGTTTTTTCATATTTGTTTTTGAGATGATCGTGCAAAATTTTTTCACATATTCATCCACGCTCAGCATGGATGGCGACAAGGAAGTGTCTAAGTGCAAATCAGTGTCTAACTTCTAACTGAAGCAAAGGATGAAACACATTGCTGCGGTGAGTAATCAATAGCACAAAATCAGTAATCAAATACAGTAATAAAAAATGTGATGTGAATAAAGCTTGATTTTTACTCACGTGGTGTGTGGTCATGAGATACAGGTAATTTTTGTCACTGGGGTCGAAGGTCATGATGTGGTGAACTGGTTCAATAGCAGGGAGTTTCAGTGACCACAGATTGGCCACGGAGAGGTTCGCCAGCAGGGACAGCTGATGAAGAAACACAAGCGCTTAACACACACCAGCATACGCCATCTACTGTCAACACAGTGTATCCCACAATGCAACACACTCGACTTGACCTTCCATTTCTACTGGGTTTAATCTTTTTCTTGATGCATTATTTGATACTTGGACTCTTGAGACTTACAACTGCATTACAACATTACTTTGACTGAAAAGTGAGTTAAGAAAACCTAGCTTTATTTCCAAATGATAACTGAACAGCACTCACTGAATGATGAGGCAGTGTACGCACAACACTGGAAGGTTTACTGTGATTTCATACTGTACTGCGCTCCCTTTTCTATTTAAAGCTAGGCTATTTTCTCTAACTGCTTCTCGATGGCACCTAGTTTAAATGAAAAGGCGGCAGATGAGAGGAAGAGCATGATAATGATATGATATCATAATGCACCATAATTATAATCCCCTGAATGTTGAGAAAAGAGCATGAAGACAGTCAGTGGGTGTGAAACATTCGTCATCTCAAATCTGACATGCCGAAATCAACCTTCAGAGACAAAGTGCTAATTGCAAATGTAGACAAGTTTTATTAGTTTAGACACGCACACTCACACACACACTCGGTTTCACTATCTTTGTGGGGACTCTCCATAGGCATAAGGGTTATTATACTGTACAAACAGAATATTCTCTGCCCCTACACTAAGCCGACCTCTAAACTCCCACAATGTAATATAAACTTGCACACACACACACACACACACACACACACACACACACACACACACACACACACACACACACACACACACACACACACACACACACACACACACACACACACACACACACACACACACAAGCACTCACACCCTCTCACTCACATACACACTCACACACCAATACAGATACCCGCTCATAGGAGTGTGTCTATCACCAGAATATCAGATAAACCATTGTGTGTCCTAATTAAAGGACCTGTGGAGGAGAAAGCAAATCTTACATTGTTCTGTACAGTGCAGTTGCCTGCAAGCATGAATGTGAGTGCTAGTATTATATGTGTGAGCAGATGAACAGACAGACAGAAGGATAGACAGATAAGCAGAGGTTGAGCTATAATTGAATTAGACTCTGCTAATAGAGACCCTCAAATAAGCTTATCTCACCACACAAATCATATTATACACTCCTGAAACCATCAGCGGCACACACACACACGTACGAGCGCACACACACATCATAAGTATGACATCACAAGCTTATTAACATATTCCCACCCCCATTCACACATCAACACCTCTTCACTGAAGCTGACCGATCATGATGAATTACAGCTTGAAACACTGTATGTGGAGATAAGCCAGTTAGAACGGTGCTCATTTACATGCAGCAGTCTTAAAGGTACAGTAGCTCCAGTTTAAAGTCATCATGAAAAGGAAGTTGTGCCAGTCTTAAATTTCCCACTCGTGTATTCCCTGGTGTTCCAAGGGAAAAAGTTCTCGAAGAACAACAAATGTGGGGTGGGGCTTGATTTTATCTGTGAGGAATTAGTATTGGTTGTGCTTTCCTATTGGTGGATCTCATTTGAGTGACAGATTGTCAACCTGATCATTAACATTTTTTTGGAATGTTTTGAATTGAGTGATATAGCAGCAGAAGCATCAGGAGGAACTGTGGACTGAGGAGTTGATCGTGCTGCAGATGATGAACATATACAGGTGTTGCAAGAGCTCAGCAGTAGCGGGGAGGAGGAGGGTGAACTGGAGGAAAACATTTCTACTAGTGAAATTAAGGCAGTGATGGCTATGTGGCAGAAGGTTTCTGATTTCAGTGAAAAGAAACACCCTGAGAAATCGTCTGCTGTTCGTGCTTCGGCATTTTTTGACGACATATGCCTTTTGACGAAATCTTCCTCGATAAGTCTTATATTAAAAGGTCTGCAGCAAGTGAAAGTGAAAGTGAGGGCAGTCAGGCGAAAAAAGGGAAGAAAACATTGAAAAAAGCAAAACATTAATAGAAAATAGAAAAGTTTAAAAGAAAAAAGTAAGCCTAGTTCAGTTAATGTTAATTTAAGTTTATGTAAGTTATGCAGTGTTCGTGTAAGATACAATACGGAATCAAGTGTCTTTGTACCAACTCCCGTTCCTCCCTCCTCAACACCTGCTGCTACTGTCTGTAAAAACCTTACAAAAAATAATCAAAACCACATTTTATTTGATATCACTGTACTGTTGTCAAGGATTCGGGAAGGACGCGAGGACCCAAGAGGAAGAAAATTTATTGAAACAAGAACAAAATACAAACAAAACTACCCCGTGGGGGAAAAACCTTCTAGGGCTAAACTTGACTGGAACTTGACAAGACTTGACACTTGGACCAAACACATCATACAAAGAACAACAAAGCAGCAAAAGACAGCAGACATTGGGAGAATAAGTACACACGGGAGGATCGGTAATTGATCGGTAATTGATCGGTAATTGACAAATCAAACTAATGACAATGAAACGAGAGGGCGGGGTAACAGACAAGACACGTAGCCAATGCGGACGCGCATTGCTGCATGTTCACATTAAACAGAGACGACGCGCAGCTGGTGACAACCAAACTGCGCGTGACAAAAAACACAAGAGATTCATAGAGCGCACAAGAAGGAGTAAACACCTGTTCTCACGACAAGGACGAACACACGAGTAATGAACGCCCAAATCCCGACACAAAAGCGAAACTGAACCAGACCAAAGTATCGGGACCGGACATCATAACTTGCACAAAAGACGTCAAACAGACAAGCGTGCACACGACTCGAACACTCGAAGCCGCGCGCACACACAACTCGAGACATTACGGTAGTGTCAGAGCTCTGCCACAAAACCAAGAAATGACTAGACCGAATGTGGCAGAACCCTGACAACGGTATACATGTACTATAATTGTGTGTCTATACCAATAAAATTTTTTTTTTTTTTTCCATTGTTATGGATCTGGAACTGATTAATTTGTTTTCTATTATTTCTTATGGCAAAACGTGATTCCAGAATCGAGCAATTCGAGTTACGAGCTCCGCCCTGGAACGGATTATGCTTGTATCTCGAGGCATTACTGTATATTGTAACGAACGGAAAAACTATAGAGTCCTCAACAGTTTTAAGGTTTCTTTATTAATATGAGCACCTGAGTACATCCAACTCTCCTGACTTCAGGGTCGAACACAACCCCCACACAAACACACACTGCCTATCCACATCTTTTCTGGAGCCTTCCCCCAGAAAACTGCGCATGCTCGTTCTTCCGACAAACACCCCACTCCTAAAAGCCCCACATTCACAGAACACATAACACAGGAAAAGAACATATGCACTGAGACCACACCTGATTGGAAAAAAAGAACAGACTTATGAAGACAATATGAAGTGGACTTGCTGAAACGTGAATAAAACATGCTGTTGCACACTAAAATAAACTCACTTCCACCAGCAGATTAAAGCTTAATAAATTAGTTAATTACTGTGAATATATTTAATACATTACAGTGTATCTATGACAGGATAGTGTAGTGGTAAAGCTTTTGTTCAGAGTGTGAGACGAACTGTTCAAATCCACACTTTACATAACGGAAATATTACAACAAACGGCAAATCGAGAAACAGCAGAAACAGAAAAGACAACCGAAAACATGATCAAGTCAGTACAAAAATATATAAAACTAGTAATTTTCCACACAAGAGCAGTTTGAAGCATATCTTCGTTGATCACATGGTTGACGGGTTAGTGACGTGGCTTGTCGAGAACAACAAGTCATTCAATCTCCTGATGGTGCCAGTTAATCACCTCACCAATACAGAACATATTAACACACACACACACACACACACACACACACACACACACACACACACACACACACACACACACACACACACACACACACACACACACACACACACACACACACACACACACACACACACACACACACACACACACACACACACACACACAGACATACACGCACTCAGCTTCTCCAAGGCTGAACTCGGCTCAGGCTCCAACTATCAACAGAAACACTCCCCAAAATATTCTCATAACATGTTCTATCTGGTGAGATGTGCAACAACAACAAATTTTATTTATAAAGCACTTTAAAGCACTTTCATTCCACATTTTGACAATGTTCATCCTTACTCTATAGAAAAATACAGAAAATTAAATAAAGGCTTTAACTAATAAATATCAAATAGATAATCAAATAAGAAAAAGGAAAAGAACATATGAAAATATGAAAAGACAAAGAAAAGAATATAGGTACAAATAAGATGGATCATTGGTGTAGATCTCTCTCTCAAACACATATTTGTGTGAGCAGATCCTCCAACACAAGCCATTTCGTCTGAGCAGACGTTGCTCCTGTGTCTTGGCAGCGAAACAAAAAGCCTTTTCTGACTCTTTAAAGCAACTCCCTGCAGCCAGATATTCCTTATCTGTGTGAATGAAACTCTCAGTAATAGCACTGCTCACAAAGAGCCCAGACTTCTATCATCTCCAGGCTTCAAATAACGTACTAAACGTGACTCTGAGTAACTGTGACACACCTTCCTGGAATCTGGCCCTAATTACGGATCTTTTGTTCGGAGGTTTTGTGGCTCGCAGATATTTTCTAAGGCAGCAGCACAGGAATTATCTTTCTCTGTTGGGTTTTCATGAGTAGGTGTGTGGCTCAGGTTTTGCTTACATTATGAGGTCAGTAAAACCTGAATTCCCCTGCGTTGTGAGGAGCAGCCACCAGTCCTGGCTTTATAAACATGGTAAATGATGTTTTACGCTATTTTGGCTAAGGCTTCTCTATTGTTTTGGCATCCAAGGTCAAAAACACTTTAAATTTTTCTTATAAGGTCCACAGCAGCATAAACTTTTTTTCTCACAGTGTCTGAAACGCATCAATCAAGGATTCAGTCTCTCCCTTGCCCCTCTGAGAACCTGCTCTGCTGTGATTTGTCAGAAAACAAATGCTCATTATCATATCTGAATCTCACTAAAGGTCACTAGAAACTGGAAGCGGCAACTCAGAGAGTGTCTGAAGCAAGTCCGGAAGCATAATGAGGCAAAAGACATCTTGTTCCCTCTCAGCGGACTATGGTTACACACGTAACCTGAGTCGAAACGCTAGGGGAACGATGTACCAATGCCACCTCATTGACGCTGGCCACAGGTGTGTTGCAGCTCATCACGAGAGCGTCCCCCGGAGAGGAGTAGAGGTAAAGCTGGTAGAACCTCTGGAATGTAAGCTGGGAGGACCAGCCTGCCAGAGTGGAATGACCTCGTTCTTAAGTCATGGCCATGATCACCAACGGGATAAATTAGAAATAAAGATAAGAAATAAGACCAGAAACTATACGCTATTCCCCCTCGGAGGCCAAGCCACAGAAAAAACAGTTCTGGGCAAGAAAAGGCTATACGTGCTATAATTCCGATTTACTAACTTGCCGTCAGGACTTCTTCGTCATAGCCCTCTCTGCGAGGAGGACGGTCCTCAGATCTGACCTCCTGCCCAAGGGCTGTGGCTGAGCGTGTCAGTCTGACCGGTTGGCGGGTGTCTCCCAAACCCTTGAGGGACACATCCGTCGATAGCATAACGCATCGACAAGGAGCTCCGATTACAGGCCCTAGAACCAGGGTTCTTCCACCTACCCACCTATAGGTGCATAGGCAGCGCCTTGTGACCTTGATAATGCGGAAACGGGGTTATTCCTCGGAGAAAAAAACCCTCTGGTTCTGGCCACCACTGCCGTGGCCTCAAGTACAGCAATGGAAGTGGGACGTCACTGGGAGCCGCTGCCCTGCCCTGCTCAGAGATTGCTAGCAGTGAGTGCCCGGCCTATTGTAAGCTCTTGACAGCTAAAAGGATGGCATTGATGCGCATGGGGGGAGCAGTGCTGACATCGACACTGATCCAAAAGAGTCAGACTTGTCTTGAGTTCAGCCTCAATCCCAACTCTTTCATGGGTGCGAGAATGACATCTCGATGTCGAAGCTAGCATGGCAACTAGAGAGATTAGCCAGTCTTCGAGGGATGTTCTTTTGAATGTGTAGGGATAGCGCTGCACCCAAGCATTTGGTGAAAGTGTGGGGTGACAGAGCTCTGATACAGGCCTGATACAAGTAAGCCTGCAGGTATATGTTCTATGGCCCCTTGCCTAGCCTGACCACCCCAGTTTTTTTGGGGGGTGATGACACTGTTTTTGAGTGGCCATAAGAGAGGAGCTGTGAGGCTGCGGCTGGCCAGGTGGGACTGGAGCGAGCGCAGCATGCAGCCAGCCCCGTCAAGCACTGAACATGTACGCTCTGCTCCAGACAACTCTACACATAAGTGTTGTGTAACCCTGCCTGAAATGTAACGAGGGCAGGAAAAACACACACTCTAAAATTGTTGGTTCGCCACAGAATATCATATTAAAGGTGTGAAAGTCCCTTGTCTTTTTAAACTTGCTAGGGGAAGATATACTTTTTCGTTTCACACACACAGATCAACCAGCTTCACACAAACACAATGACACAGAGATTTGTTGAAGACACTCAAAGCTGCCGCTTCCGGTTTCCGGCGCCCTTTTATGATCCTGGATCATAACGTCGCTAACCCATGACGGTCATTCACACAATCGTTCGATCGATTTCAGTGCTTCACGAGACTACATGCCAAGGCATTCCCCTTGCATTTCAAATGTGAGTTCTCTTTAAAGGGAACAATGATTTCTGTTAATTTTCCAATCAAACATAGTTACCCATTTTTATATAGTGTTTATAATTAGATAACATCATAGTACTTTGATACATACTATGGAAGTAGAGAGTGATATAGTTATTAACTATATTAATAAAACATAGTATTTGTATGGTACTACAAAAAACATGTTGTGCCATAGATGAATTAAGTAGATGCCACAGAAGAATCATTTTTGTTCCCCAGAGAACTAGCAGTTCCCTTAAACAGCCCCTGAGTTTCTACAGTGGGTAAGGAGACTCATGATAACAGAGCAAGCTCTGTGTCTGTGTGAAGAAGTACAACAAACACACTAACAAAAGAAGACAGACCACCTGATCGGACAGGAATGCTTTAAATGGAGTTTGTGTACAAGGCAAACACATTTTAAACAATAAGAACAAATATTAGAGGTCGTGTGTTTCTATGTGCTGTAGCATCACTGCAACCAATCACAGCTGTGCATTTATCAAAAACTACAATGTCTAAGACTCTTCAAATATTGTATAAATTAGGAAGGCATCAGGATGGTAGACACCAACCAAATATGTGATTAGGTCAACACATTTATTGACACATTATTCAGATATCTGTCTTAGTTTTGATATTTGATCATATTAAGAAGTTGAGGCACATTCTCAAACTTTATCAAATTCTCAAATTTGATCAAATCCTCACTAACAAAATCAAGCCCCGCCCTACATTCGGAGAAGCCGTTTCTATATGTACGTCATGAAAGGGAGAAGAGCAAGACAAGTGCAATTTCAGTCAAACTATTTTTATCAAGCATATAAACCATAAATTCACTGCCTTCAACAACAGATTTCAGATCATCGCTGTACGTCTTTAAATCATCAGTTACTCATATTGATAGGCTTCAGGTCTCAGTTTTTGCCTGTAGTATCATATTTAATCTGGTTGAATACAGACCGTCAGTGCAGCAGCTCAAACAGTCCCCAGGGAATCAAATGAACGCAGAGTAAGCCACTTCAGATAAAAGCATTTGATTTAAACACGTCTAACAAATAGTATATATATACTCTGCACAGTATGTGATAAAATGTAGTATAATTTTCGTCCATCATCTCACCTTGCGCAGTCGGCCCTTGCTCGTCCCCAGGAACAGCACGGTGCGGTTGTGGACATTGTCTACAGCAATAGATCTGAGCCCCGGCGCCTCATAGATGGGTTGGGCCTTCAGGGGCCTCCTCAGGGCCAGCGGGTGCTGGAGGTGAGCGGCCCCACAATTCAACTGCTCCGGCTGCAGCTGTAGCACATAATAACTACATGTGAGTGATAATAACCTCAGCGTTGCTTTTATTCGTGCTGGATGAAGTCGAAACAGTTTCTGTGAAATTATTCTCAGCTCCACACCGAAGGATGTCAAACCAACCGTGTCATTTCAACGGGTCATTTAATCATTTTGAAATTCCTAATTTGTTAAAAAATGCTGAATCATTCAAGAACGAAAGAAAACGCTGAGAAACGCAAATGTTCTGCTTTTTTAAAAAAATATTTTCATTGCTGAAAAACAGTAAAAACTGACAATGTTGGGTCTAAAAAGGGTCAATAATTATGATTAGCTTACTGTTGAACTATTGTATAAAATCACATAACATTTGCAATAATGCTGATATTCGGGAAAAGAGAGCTCATGATCAAGAGATGTTGCTTAACTATTATAAACAACATTTTTTCACTAACTAAAATTAGATAGTAATCAACGTAGAAGGCCTAAGTATGTTTTTAGGCCTAAGTATTCAGTATTTTTTAGACCTCAGAAAGGCCTTCGATACAGTAAATCATGAAATAAGATTTTAATTATTTAGGTTATTATAGTTATTTTAGATTTTCAATTCAAATTTGATTAGCATATAAAGAGGCTGTGTAGAACAATCAGAACAAACGTAAATTGTTTTTATATGATTAGACTGCATATATCCCTAAAAGCAGCCGAGTTCTGCATGCATCCGATGAGCTTCTCATGTATCTTTGTGTGAGCGTCTGGAGTCAGGATTCTCAGTTGCCTATTAAACCTGTTACATAACAAAACCTGAAACCAATTGGGATGGCATCGCTATAATACTTTGCAAAAATATAGTTTTTGGTTAGTTGTGAAAATTATAAACATAATTTCAAATGTGTAAATAATCTTGCTCCAGATATCATATGCCAATTAAAATCCACACAGAGTAAAGGTGAAAGTTTTTCAGAGAAATCTAAAAAAGCGGTTTGTGAGCACTGATGGTCCTACACAGCTTTCTTTTATTATTGTTATACTTTTTTTCTTTTCTCTGTGATTATTGTTGTTAAAAAGGCAAACCAGGTACTGCAGCTGTGGCTAGAAGTCTGTATGTAGTGCTTGAAATTGCGGAAATGTCATTCAGCATTGTCCCTGTTAAATAAACAAATAAATATTAATATTAGTATTATTTAATTTGATCCAAATGAACATCTTTTCAGTTTAGATGTAGCTCTTTGTGTCCACAGTGTAAGTGTGTTTGACAGCAAGAGTGAATCGGTGTGATGAACTAAAGATGAGCATCCCTAACCAGTCATTAAGAATGACGAGCAGCGCTTGTGCTGATCCTGTGTTAACACACTGATGAATCTATTGTTCAGGCAGACGTCAGGAGCGAGAGGGAGGTTCATGGCAGGGTGACGGGAACTGACGCGGGGGAGAGAAGGAATCCAGCACAGTTTTTCTCACGGGTTTCTCCCCCTCTGCGGCGTGACCTCCTGCGCTCCGAGAGACTGCAATCTATCAGACAAACCAAACACAGCTTCGCCAGCCTTTAACCACGGGACACGGCTTGAACGAGGGCATCGAGTGACATCACTGGGCTCCGGACACGAGCGACGAGAAACACTGACTAATGTAAAAGAACAAATACACACCAGACTGCCATGTGCTTTTTATAAAGTGCAGTGTTCCCCTAATAAAAACAGCATGTTTTCAGAAACGAGCTGCTCCAGAAACTGCTTCACGGAGGGTTTTAAATTCACATCAGATTTATGTCACGTTTGAGATGGATTGTGTTGTTTTGAGTTCTCAGTGTATTATGAGCCTGTTCAAACTGATTCACAAAAGACCAGAAAGAGACGGATTCAGTTCCATAACAGCTAAACATGGACAGCACCAAATGGAAAAGGACTGTAAAAAAAATAACATGATCCATAAGTTATGAGTACATATGTTTTCCGTTGCTGTAATTCATCAAAACAAGCCATTTTCAATTTTTTTGGTAAGTTATACAAGATTCAACACATTTTTAAGTCAGTCTAATGTAATTTAAGCTGAAATGACAAACATTCAAGTTGAGTGTACTTAAAAATTTAAGCCAACAATTTTTTTTTTTTACATTAGTCAAAGTGCCAGACATTATGGTTCAGAAATCAGAGAAGTGATTAAACTCTGCTCTGTTAATGAGTTTAATAGTTTATATATCATGTTAACTAGGGTAGTTTTGATGAAAGCCTCACACACTCAGCTTTTGAGTTTTTGATGATGTCCTCCTAATACAGTATTTCAATTAAACGAGATGATTAAAGCCATTTGAACACACTTAGGCATTGTGTTTTATGTGATTATTACAGACAGAGATTTTGGGACTAAAGCACATATGCCGACTGTGACTTAAATACGACAGAAATGTCATTACAAAGTAGAATTAACTCAAACAAGCCTTAAACAAATCATAACTTGATGTGAACACATTCCGTAGTAATTAAGCAATCATTCATTACTGAACCTTCTGACTGACTCCTGCTATTGAAAAGGCAATCAGTCATGAAATCTAAGGTAAAATTCACAAAGAAAGTTTGTCACCATTTCCAGAAACCTCACATTGTAATTGCCGGCTAAACTTAACTTTTTCATGCGCTGTGTTCATGGTTTCATCACAGCTTTATCTGAGCAGTAACAATAGCTTGGAAGAGCGATCTTACCACGATGGCCCCCTTGGCCTCGCACTCGGCCCCGGAGCCCTGGATGACGCTGTCCAGCACCTGCACGTCGCTGTTGGGGCCGCTCGAGCAGTTGCGGCGACCCTGGCGGATCATGTCCTCCACATCCGCCACCCGGAACGCGCACACAGCCGCCTGCTCGCCCGCCCGGCCGAACACCCCGAACAGATGCGGCTCCGGCACCGCGGCGCTGCGCACGCTGATCTCCGCCGGATAGATGGACAGCAGACGGTTGTAGATGTTTCCGTCGGATCCGCACTGAATTCCCATCTGGATGTAGGACTCGGTGAGTTTGCGGCTCTCCGAGGACCTGCGGGGCCCGTCCGTGTCCAGACAGATGCGCGCCAGGATGCTGTTGGGCTGGCTCTCCTTCAGACCTGTGTTGGCGTCGTTGTTGATGGCTATGTACGAGTAGCTCTTGAGAATGAACGCGTGCACAAAGTTGAGCTTGTTCTTCTGCTTGACTTCTTGCTTGATCTTGAACACGTTGTCTTCGGACGGGTTGATGTCGTAGGTGAAGAGCCGGCTGAGGTCTTTGGTGTTGAGCGAGCGGATGGCGATCTCGGGTGTGTTCTCGAAGCGCAGGTCCTCCTTGCTGTGGTTCTTGGGGAAAAACTCGGTCCCCATGCCCGTGTACGTCGCTGCCACCAGCAGCCGTGGCACGCCGCCGTGACTCCGGAACACCAGCCCGACGGTGCTCGCGTTCTCGTGGTTGGCGACGATGTTGAGCATGCTCGGGAACACGGTGGCCCCGTCCTCCGGGAACTTGACGGCCACCCGCGACACGTCGTCCACGCTACGCAGCTCGCAGAAGCCCTGGTACACGGATCCGCAGACCAACAACACGCCCTGCTCACGGTCCAGCGCGAGGAGCTTGTTGTGGTTCTCGGTGAGCGTCTTCTCGTGCTCGCACGTCGCCTGCGGCAGCTGCGGCGCGTGGCACAGCGGGTTGTCGCGCACGGGTCCCGTGCGCATCTCCACCTCCAGCGCGAGCGTCGCGTTCAGCTGGTACAGGCTGTTGACCGCGGCCAGGTAAACGCGCCGGGTCACCGCGTCCACCACGAAGTTATTGGTGCGGTTGGGAGACACGAACGCCTGTTGAATCTGGAGCGCGCCCACCGCGCGCGTTTGGAGAGCCGCTAAAATCACGGCGAAAACCGCCACTAAGAGCCCGAGAGAAGATCTTTCCGCTGTAGAAGGAGGCATTTTTCCTTCTGGCTGGCTTCCGCGGGTTCTGGATGGAGAGGCGCATTGAGCAGGCGGAAAAGAGCCCAACTATCCGGGAGGAAAGGCTGCTTCCTGCCGAACGCCTGAACGCCGAATGACGTGATGAAGAGCCTCCGCTTCCTTCACAGAGACTCCTCGCGCAGCTCTGCGCTCCCCATCTCTCTGGAGAGACTCGTCTGCGCTGCTCTTAGTGCTGATCAGATGAAAACTGGCGCTACGGAACAAACAAAGTATTGCTGTATTCATCAAGTCTCAAGCTGTTCCAGTAGAGAACACACAGCGGCTGCGACTCTTTTAATAGCGATTATAAACAGGAGGATTCATGAGATCCATGAGAAATTAGTCGGGATGGGTTCGCTCACTTCTGCCACATGCACTTTGTGTTTTGATGCTATATCTTAAGTTAAAGTTTAAAAAGATGTTTGATATTTGTTTGATCTGCATCGATAGATCCTCGAAGAGCCGTTGACATCTACGGAATCTCTTTATACAACATGTGCTTTAGATCATTAAAATGTTCATCACACTGAGGGAAAAAAAAGTTATTTTATTAACCCATAGAAAAGAGTTATTTATCACTGAAAAAAAAAGTGTATGTGTGTGAGAGAGATCGAGCCTCATCTGGACTCCACAGCTGACACGCATGCATATTTAAAGACGGCCGAAATACAATCAGAATAATTGAGTATGAAAAATGATATCCATAACACGTCTGTCTCTCAGGCCCACGAGCGTTATGGGCTTTCAGAGACTTATATTGATCGCATGTGAAATTATTACTTATGTTTTGCACAGAGAAACGTTATATTGTTTTTGTTTATTGTTAAAGTTTATTTGGAAAGTTAGGGTTAGATTATCACACATAAACTAAATACTGTACATAATTACCACAAACAGAATAACTGATATCTAATGATAAGTGTACTTAATACGCGTTTATGTTAGATGAGGTTAATTTGACAGCAATACTTTTAACCATTAGTTCATTTTCATATTGGTTTTTAATGGCATGAAAATCATAATGGATATTCAGACTGGGAATGAATTATAGAAAACAAATCACATTTTCTTCAAATGGTCAGTTAGATCGAAAGACAAAAAATATGAAATCAAAAAATGTGATAAAATATGATTGGTTTGCTATTTCTGAAAGTCTTAAATGTAAGGTTCTTCCAGAGAGAAGAACTGAGTGATTAAACTCACTAAAGGCAGTTCTTGCTCCAGTATTGACTGTTCTATCAGCTTTATTAGCGGAGTCACACATTCAGCGTGTCTGAAAACATGTTTAAGAGAAAGGAGGAACCCAGTTGAGCTGTGAAGGAAGAGGGAAACAAAGTCCACAATCCTCCTCTTCCCTCCGGCGCTCGCCCTCTGCCTCCGGTCAGATAATGCGCCGCGGTCATGTGACACACGCACTCGTGCACGCGCGCGCAGGTTACAGTGTATCAGCTTTCATCAGACACACGAACTCCGAGCACATATAGAAACACACACACACACACACACACACACACTCACACAAGCACACACACACACACACACACACACACACACACACACACACACTCACTCTCTCATACACACACACACAAACACACCACTGAACAACTCTCCTTCTGCAAATAACTGCTTCTGAGAGCAATGGGAAAATATATATTTCTAATATAGAACATTTGTACTGTAATAAAGTGGCATGTAGCCTATCATATGCGGCATATTTTCTCGTGTAATCTGATATATAATATTCAAAGCTCGCATTGGCGTGTTGAGAGCTCGCAGGACTGGAACAGCATCATTGTGTCGGGTGTGTAGCGCCACCTGCCGGAGAACACGCAGACAGCAGGATTTCCTCAGATATCTGCCCTCCTAAATGGTCAGTTACCATATTTCACCCTGTTTTATTTTTAATTAATATGATGATTGGATTCTCATCTTTGCTGTGATATAAGCCTTTCACACTGTTACCATAAAAAATGACTCATTTAATTTAAAATACAATAATATAATCAAATAGATGTGGTTAATATTTCATCCCTTCTGAAATAACGCCACTTTAAAGTGAACAACTTTTAAATTAAATATGATGTTCATTCACTTTAAAGGGTTGTTATCGTTAACTAAAGCTAAAACTGTAAAAAATTCATTAACTGAAATAAAATAAACATAAGAGCTGTTTTTTATATTTACAAAGATACTTTAAAGAGTCATTTTATTTCTACAAAATGCCACAGCAACACTTTTAAACTAAAACTAAAACATATTGGTCACACTTTATGTTAAGTGCGTTTATGAAAATTTTGGGATATTGCATTAAAAACGTTGGAGGGAAACACCAAGACAAATTCTACTAATGTGCTTCAAAATCTGAGGCGTTTCTTCCTCCATAGTTGTACATTTAACATGCACAGAATGGCTCAGTCATAAAAGAGTTGGATCTCATCATTCACACACACACTGTTTGACTTTCTTTCCTCGATTTTTTCCTGTGCAGTCGGTCGCAAAGAATGATCACTAAAGTGTTCATGAAAAGAACAAAAGCATCATAGAAGTATTGATCGGTCCTTCATCACACATTGAAGAGCATCTCATTTTAACTACAGTAAATGTCTAATAATGAATGAATGGATGGATGAATGAATGACAGACTTTTAATTGCAAAATATATTTGATTTCATTTTGACATTGAAATGAGGATGAAGGCGTGGAGATTATTTCAGGCCATGCGAGGATTAATCATGGACTCACAATCAACATGTGAAAGGAGATTTAAATCAATATTCAGGAGACTTATAATTGCATGCCTTTATTCTTTTTGATTTAAAAGACAATTTGATGTAGTGATTTTACATGCATTTTTAAACTAGTGTTTTGTCATATTCCTTTTCTTAATTCATAAAGAGTTTAAAAGAGTATAAAGAACACAGCAGTGTAAAGTTCACTCTTCTACACTGTAAACATGAGTTATTGGTTCCTCTTGCTAGACTCAGCGTTTTATTGACTCATCATAACTGTGTCACGCCGATGATGTGCAAATATATGAGTTTCATTATGAAAAATCAAGATCAAGGTCATATTTCATGATTTGAAGGCAAGTCAACCCATTTCAAGATCACTAAGGTATTGATCTGGACTTAATTAGTTAAGATTAGTGTTAACATTTTCATTGTTAACCTTATGCTAAACCATTATCATTTATGCTTTAATGTATTACAGATATTAGATCCTAATGAAACTCTTCTTTGAGGATATTGTCAATTCAATAATCTCAACAATAAGACTTTCTTTCGAATCTCTCCGTCTTTCAAATCAAACCCAGCTTCACACGTCTCATCTCTGCGTCTGGAGACTTGCGGGCCGGTAAACAGGAACTCCGGGGTCGTGAAGCGAGGGAACGCCTTTGATAGCGTCTGCCGCCTTCTCTGCAATCATGATGGTGGGGGCGTTCAGGTTCCCGCTGACCATGCTGGGCATGACGGAGGCGTCCACCACCCTCAGCCCTTCCACGCCGTGCACACGCAGGTCCGGTCCGACCACCGCCATGCTGTCCGCCGCGCTGCCCATCTTACAGGTGCAGGCCGGGTGGTAGGCGCTGTCCGACTTCTGCCGGACGAACGCATCGATCTCCGCATCGGATTGGACGGCAGGGCCCGGCAGCACCTCGGGGCCCCGGAACGGCTCGAAGGCTTCCTGAGCAAAGATTTCCCGTGTGAGCTTCACACACTCTCTGAACTCCCACACGTCAGTATCTGAGGGACAGAGAATGCTTATCAGCAACTGGTGATTCGGGTAACAAGAGCATGGTCATGATAATGTGGGAATCGACCCAGAGGGTCAGATGAGAGCAAACGCACCAGTGGAGAGGTAGTTCGGTTGGATAATCGGATGGGCGTTTGGGTCTTTGCTTTTTAGTTTGAGCCACCCGACACTCGTGCTCCTCATGGGTCCAACGTGAACCTGCACACGCACACAGATCACGCATTAAAGGAGCAAAGATCGCCTCTGCAGCCAATGACTGAAGTCGTTTGCAGGGTGTTCACACGTCATTAGTGTTCATTTGAAATATGTGATGAAAAATGTTCGTTTGATGACACCTATCTCATTAAACCTTAACTGTGACTATATCAACATGAAATATTGTTGACAAAAAAACAAGACTACAAAATATAGTTCAAAAATAAAAACGTGTCCAGAAGCCGTTACGAGCTTTCATTCTTACGACTGGCAGTAATGTGAGATTTTCTGTTAAAAAATTGTTCTTTTCGCTCGATACTTGCAATCTGGCGACCCGGCGCACGCGCTCTCTCTACACTGGGAAAGAAGCGCGGATGATCTGAAAACACAGACAAACAAGTAAACCGCAGTTTATCGATTTACATCGAAATTGTCTACTTCAATAAAAGTGTTGTGCCGTTGTGCTGTTTACTCCCATCAAACCTTCACTGATTTTTATTAAGTGTAATAAATCCAAACATGAATCTGAGCAATATTTGTGATTGTGTTACCATGAGACCTGTCCTGTGTGTTAATTGTGGACTTCCTGTCTGTCATGTTCTTTTGTCACTTCCTGTCTGTAAGGTCATTGTTACACTTCCTGTCAATCGTGTCATCTGTGCACTTCCTGTCTGTAAGGTCATTGTTACACTTCCTGTCAATCGTGTCATCTGTGCACTTCCTGTCTGTAAGGTCATTGCTACACTTCGTGCACCTGTCGTGTAATCTCGTACTTATTAGTCTCCTCAGGTGTTACCCATTCCCATTAGTATAAAACCCTCTTGTGTTTCCCTTGTCTTGGTTGGTTGTTGATGTTCATGTGTGTGGATGCTGTCTCCTTGTTCCTGTCTCCTGGTTCTCTGTGTATATCCCAGTTCTCCTTGTATTTCCTGTTTGCACAAGTGTGCCCTTTTTGTTTTGTTATTTAAAGTGTTTTGGTTTGCGTTTATTAATAAAATGATTTTGAGTTGGAAACCTGCTCTCCTCGTCGTAACGCTCTGCGTTTTTGCTGATGTTTTAATAGAAAAAACATTAATGTCATTTGGAATTGAGAAAAATAATCAGGATTATCAATTTAAATATTTTCATTGGCTAAAACTAGACTAAACAAAAACAGAACAAAGTTGAATAAATATGATAAAAACAAAAGATTTAAATTGACAAGACCAAATTAAAAAAACAGCTGATATCATTAACACGCTCACACAGTCATACCACAGAGAGAAGGTCATGTTATGAGATGTTCCACCTTTGACAGGGTTTAAAAGACACGCATTATTATCAGCAGTTTTATCGGTTTGACGAACTGAACTGAGCTGAAACAAGATACAAGTATTTTGTATATCAGCCCACATCTCTGACTCGGTTATTCCTCTTTATCACTGCGAAGCTGCTTTGAAACGATCTGTACTGCACCAGCATTCTGAGCAATCAGACTATGATTCATGAATGATTATGACTATATGATTCATAACGCACTGCTGTGGTTTACGTACGAACACTTTTCTCTCCAGACTGCGAATGTTAGGTTTGACACACCTAACAGGCTTGAGTAACACAGTCACACACACATCCAGCAGGCAGACTTGTGTAGACATCAAACTGCCCTGACCTGGAAGGCCTCAAACTTGGATTTAACGCGACCGTGATCGATGACCTGGGAGGGCAGGAAGTGGAACTGAATGTCAGGATGAGGAACGCCGGGACGACTGCGGATGAAACCGCCGCTCTCCAGATGAGCCGTAGCGCCGTAACCTACAGCAAAACACAAGTGTGTTATAGGAACAAATCACCCAAAAATGTGAAACTTCCTGATTCTTTACTCATGCATATGACTTTCTTTCTGCAGCTGAAATGTCTTTGAAGAAAACATCCCAGGATTTAATGCAAGTGATTGCCGCCCAACGGAGAGCATTTCTGACAGTCCAAAATCCATATTTAAGGAGCTTTAAAGTAATCCACATGCCTGCTCTAGTCAAACAATCAGTCGTTTTCAAAATAATATCAAAGATTATATACTTTTAACTACAAACATTCGCCCGGATCCAGCTCTGCGAAGAACTTTCATGAATCAATAATGGATCACACTCTACATTAGGTGTTTTTAACTACGACACACTTAGTTAAGTGAAATGTGCTTATTGTGTTGATGCTGTAATGTACAACACTTGTGGATACAGGTAAGGTTAGGACAGGTTTGCTGGTGTGGGTTAAGGGTCGCAAGTGTGATTATTATAGACGTGATTACAGAAATGCAGGTAAACTGATGGACTCCAAGGCCTTCTGCTGTCTAAAACAAGACACAGGGAAAGCAAGAACTGATTAAAAATGCTTGTTTCTTGAATGCAATGCAAGCCGCTTTGGATAAAAGTTTTCTGCCAAATGCAGAAATGTAAATGTAAGACACAAAGGATTTTTTTAGTCATTTGTGATTTACTAGACCCAAATCAGTATGTTTAAATCACAATTACCAACCAGTAAAATATTTTAGATCACCTATTTTTTCCAAGATTTTAACTTGCTTGATTTTTCAAGCTTCATTTTGAATTGTTTTATATTACTTTAAACTTTGTTTTCTCTCACCTTTAGGCACCAGGTTGAGATTAACACAGTAAGTGCATTCACTTCAATCTAAATTAAAAACACCTAATATAAAATGAGCCGTTAATAACACTTTACAACCGAACGCATCATTTAATCTCAGTTATGAGATGACATACAGACACCAGAGCTCTCATGGGATGCTGAGATATACCTGTGAATCTGAGAAGCCACTCCAGACCGATCTTCAGCATGTGGAAGGGCTTCTGGGCTGTGTAGAGAGTGATGGGTTGAGTACAGCGATGCTGCACGTACAGGTCCAGATGGTCCTGAAGATTACTGCCAACACCTGGACACACACCAAAAGACCATGAACTCATCTGAAATTTGTGCGTGAAGCATCCACCTCCTCCCAACAGCCCTATATTACAGCAGAGGTCATGCCACAGCCTGAAACTCCTGCCAAAGCCAGCATCAACCCGCAGCTGGGGCATACTGAGTGATCTGTGGAGAGGGGAGATCTTGGAGGACAAAAAGGAGGAAATTAGGTCACCTGGAAGATGCTGTATCACCGGAATATCGTGTTTGCGAAGCTCATCTGCATTTCCCACTCCAGACAGCAGGAGGAGCTGCGGAGAGTTTATGGCTCCACCGCTGAGAATGACCTCCTTATCAGCAAACACCTGAAGCAAACATGAGAAACACTAATCTCGTCTTCATATACATATGGCAGTTCATTTTAGCTCCATTTGTTCCCAGTATTACTTGCCATAGTTGCATTTTTAATAGTAAGGTTTACAATTAGAAAGCTCTACAAATGAATTTTAACTAGTCATATGTCCCCATTGACTTCCATTTCTTTTTAATTACAGAGCTCTGCAACTACATTGTTACAAGTAAGAATTGCAATTAGAGGACTCTACAATTCAGTTCTTATTAGTAACCATTACAATTAAAGAGCTCTCTAACTCAATTTTTCCTAGTAATGATGAAATTGCAGAGCTCTCTTATTACATTTTCACTAGTAAAAATACAAATGAAAGATTTGTAGAATTGGAGAGCTCTCTAATTGAATTGTTACTAGTAAATACATAAGCGTTGAGCTCTCTATTCAGCGCGACCTCATTATGATAATTACGCCTCATGCAAATTCATAAAATGGGCGACTGAACTTCCAGGTTGTTCAGTTAAGCCATTTTTAATGATGAATAGCAAGAGGTAGAGGCTGTAATGATCTGTTAAGCATTATAACCAATACTATTTTTGGTGTTTATTAAAACCATTATAAAATGACAATTTTACATTTGGCAGATCTTTTTATCCAAAGGGACTTGCAGTGCATTCAAGAAACACACTGACATTCTAATCAGTTCTTGCTTTCCCTGGAAATTGAACCCATGACCTTGGTGTTGCAAGCGCTGCTCTCTGTTGTTTGGGCAACAGAAAAGCTACTTTATAGGTATTAGATCATTGATCATTCTTAATAGATAACACGTTACATTTATATAGCGCTTTTACATAGTAAGGGGGGAATCTCCTCAACCACCACCAATGTGCAGCATCCACCTGGATGATGCGACAGCAGCCATATTGTGCCAGAACGCTCACCACACACTAGCTTACTGGTGGAGAGGAGATCTTGTTCTTGTTTAGGACATCTTGTTTAGTTCTTGTTTAGGACATCCTGGGATTTTTAATGACCACAGAGAGTCAGGACCTCGGTTTAACGTCTCATCCGAAAGACGGTGCTTGTTGCAGTACAGTGTCCCCGTCACTATACTGGGGCATTAGGACCCACACAGACGGCAGAGTGAGCACCCCCTGCTGGCCTCCTAACACCACTTCCAGCAGCAACCTAGTTTTTCCCAGGAGGTCTCCCATCCAGGTACTAACCAGGCTCAACCCTGCTTAGCTTCAGTGGGCAACCAGTCTTAGGCTACAGGGTAGAAACATAATGGGGCTAAATACACAGAGAGGCGCATTTGACTCTATTCTCTTTAAATTATATGGCGTAATACTTTGATCTAATATGTAATGTTATATTTAAAAATGTTTTTCTTTAAATGTTGCAGGTTTATGTAGCAAATGAGAATTGATAAAATTATTTGAAGAAGCTTATTTGTATGTTGATTATTTGACATTAAAAAAACGTACTATCATTTGTTTTAAAGTGAATTCACACTCGCTCAGAAAAAATGTGCATAAATGTAAATGACTATTTATTTATTGATAGTAAAGCATAGACTATTAATTTATTGATTGTAAAACACTTATTTTGTTCAGCATTGCAAGAGTTTTATTTGCATTATTCACTCACAAAATAATGCTGAAGCAACTTGGCTAGGGCTGTGTAATACTGAACATCACAGACTCCAAAAGAATTTGCAGCATGACTGTTAGTGTGTGCGTGAGTCGAGGAGAAGGAATCTCTGTGGTTCGACTTCATTTACAAACTCAAAAACAAAACACTTTAAATAAGAAAGAAATCGGCACACTTGTGCAAAATCAGGAGTCATCAAAAATACGCCGAACGGGAGAATGCCAACATACATCAAAACATTAGCAACAGCCGACAAAGACAAAGGAACACATGAGGGCTTTTATACACAAGGAATAATGGGGAACAGGTGACAAGACTAATGAGGGAAGTGATTACACGACATGTGAGGGAAATGACACTGGGAAGCAAACTGAAGGAAACGAAGGGAAGAGTGAAGAGACATTTTTACATTTACGCATTTGGCAGACGCTTTTATCTAAAGCGACTTACATTGCATTCAAGGAACACATTGATCAGTTCTTGCTTTCCTTGGGATCGAACCCATGACCCATTCTCTACTGATTGAGCTACAGGACACGACAAGACTGTTACAACGCTGAAGACAGTCATGCTGCTATAATTCAAGTTATGAGGGCAAACAAACTCTTAATGAGTTGTTATATAACGTATTAGTGTCACGGATCCAGCCACGCCCCTCACATCAGACTCGTTCACTCCTCCCACACGGTCCCAAACACCTGCACCGGTCTCGTCAATGACAACTAGATGCTCAGGCCAGCCACAACCTACGTTGACGCCGCCTTTCCTCTCCTAAACTGTATCAGAATCTCCTTCTGTGAACCTTCTAGTGCTCCTTCCGCGATTCCCTGGCCGGCATCCTCCATGCTATTTAATATCCATCGTCAGATAAGCCTCTCTACCGCTACCAGTTCCTTACTGCACTCAAGTCACCAGCTACTTTCTTTGTGTCTGCTTATCCTTAATAAACCTTGCCATCACTCACTTCTGTGATCGATTGTTAATCATGACAATAGGCGTGATTGTTATGCAGTTGAGCTGGTGTGCGATGTGGAGAAGCGAAGAACACGGAGCTTCAAACAAAAATACTTTATTTACAAAACAGGAAACAAAAGCGGCACTCGATGGTGCAAGAAACACGGAGAGCAAGGGGCATACATCCATACACGAACTACCAACAATAATAAACACTACAATTACCGACGAAGACAAGGGGTAACAAGAGGGTTTAAATACATGAGGAGATTACAGACAGCTGGCAAACTAAATGGGTAATCACAAACTAGACAGGCGTGGGAAGGAATGGGGAGACACGGGGAAACCCGGAAGTGACAGACGCGACTGTGACAGTGATCACGAATGCGATACTTATTTTAGAGTTACAACAAATAAGAAGTTTATTATTCAGTGGGTTACATTTTACACACAATATTGTATGTTTTTACACTGATTAGCCAGTGAACCATGTGTTTCATACCAGGCTAGAACAGAAACAGATTTTTACTGTTTCGTACTTGATATGAATCAGTGTTTTAAACAAATCATTTGTGTGTCGTGTGTTCGTCCTTGTCGTGAGTGCGTGAAACAAGTAGTTGCTCGTTCTCATGCGCTCTACGTTACGTGAGACTTCGCTTGAACCGCGTTCCCTTGTGTCTTTGTGCATTGTTGGAGCACGCAGTTCGGGTTTACATCGGCCGCGTGCTTTCATGTTGTGTTTTTGTGTCACGCACAGTTTGGTTGTCACCAGCTGCACGCTGTCTTTGTTTAATGTAAACATGCAGCGATGCGCGTCCGCATTGTCTACGTGTTCGCGTCTTGTCATTGTGAAACCCACCCACCTTGTTCTCCTGCTTAACTTTGATTTGTCCTAGCTGTTTCCCGTTCAATACCCTTCCTCCTTTGTCTATTTAATCCCTCCGTGTTTGCTGTCTTTGAGCGGTTTCGTCCTCGCTTCATGGCTGTGTTTCTGTGTTTCAGTCCAGTGTCGAGTCTAGTTTCCAGTCCAGTCGAGTCTTGTTTTTCCTCCTCTGTGTAGTTTCTTTTGAGATTTTTCTGTGATTTTCTTTTATTATAATTAAGTCCTCATTCTCTTCAAATTGAGTCCTCGCCACATCCCCTGCCGCACAACCTGACAAAATGTAGATTAGGGCGAGTGTGGGCATCTCAAACCTGCAGTAAAATGCATTCATGTCATCAGCCATTTGTTGATTACTATTATACTAACTACTATAGTCGTGGTTATTGGGGAATTACAACAAACATGATGGATAAAAAAGAGCGAAATGTTAAATCTGTTCAATTTTGTCAGAGTGAAATGCTGCTCAACTTCGGCAAACGTTACAGTGTATAATAAACACCAAAATGAGAAGATATTTTGTCAAGTAAACTTTATTATTACCAGATATGTTGACCAGCAGCAAGTTTTCTTAGAGGAAATAAGACGAAGTAAAGACATGAATTAATGCAGTGATAAAAAATATTTCAAAAGTAACCAACACCGTAGGCACGATTTGGGGACAGAAATGGGAAATCGTAAAATCTGTTTTGCCTCACAAGGTTTTGCTAATAAGAATACAATTTTGAAATGAATTAGAGAGCACTCTAATGCAATTAAAGATCTAATTGGAATTAATACTGGTATATATATATATATATATATATATATATATATATATTTCATCAGAAAAAATTAGTAAGAGTGAAAGAGTGAAGATAAGCCACAAAAACAGGAACAGACGTCAATACACGCCTCTCAGCACTTATCAGCAGTCAGATAGGGACATTTTCAGAGATGTTAGGGGGGAAAAAAGATAAAATTGCAACGGTGACATATAATGTAGGTCGATCACACAGATTACACAATCTGCTGCTAAAGTTTGATGATTCTGATTCTTAATGCTGAAAGTCAGCTGAATTATCCAGGAAATGCTGCATTCAGTGCTGGACAGTAATGAAGTAGTTACGAAGTATGAGTGTTTGGAGAAACCTTTACTTTTACATCACTACATTCACATCGCTAAATATTACACTTTTCAGTCCACCACATTTATTAATTTCTGAACTAAATCTGCTGTCAAATTATGAAATAATTTCAAAATACAGGCTTTCCTGTAGCTCAAAAAGTAGCGTGTGGTGCTTGCAACGCCAAGGTCATAAGTTCGATACCCAAGGAAAGCAAGAACTGATTAGAATGTCAATTCTTGAATGCAATGCAAGTCGTTTTGAACAAAAACCGTCTGCCAAATGTAAATGTTTAATCTACAAGTTTTGGCAATAAAATAAACAGCTCATTAAAAATGTTGAACTTTTACTCAAGTAATACTGAAAGAACTTTGACCAGAGTAATATTTTAGCAGAGTATCTACTGAGGGTCCTTCAGCGGTACAGATGCTGTCTTTGTTCGGGATTTCAGCCATGCAGCAGCAGGGCTGGATTATAATAATGCAGCCCTCAAGGACCTGCTTAATTCTGTGCTCGACAAACCACAAAACACAAACAAAACTGCCCTGAGGGGGAAAACCATAACTTGCCAGGAATGACATAGAAAGACAACAACGGGACACAGGACAGCAAACACACAGGGATTAAATAGGGAACACATGAAGAAGGTAAGAAGCAAAAACAGTTAGGAACAATTAAGGGAAACGAGGGAACAAGATGGGCGGGGTTACACAATAATGAGACACAACAAAGGGGCAGTGTCAGAACTCTGTCAACCAACACACTAGAAACCCAAACTCAAGTGACAGAACCCTGACAGATTCATCCTTGAGGATCACACAGTCTCATTTGAGCGCTGTCTGAATGGTTGAAGGAATAAAAACGGCAAAAACATTTGCTCGGTTATGTCTAACCAGACATCCATAAAAGTCTGTTAAGACATGGGAAGACAAAAAATGAAAAAAGTGAAAAAAAAAACAGTTTGCAATATTTAAACAAGTTTAAATTCACCATGAAATCAAACTGGACATATCTTGTTTTCTGTAATGTTGCAGTGTTTATTCTAAGTGATTTATCGGAGTGCATCATTGTTTGAATGATCTTAAATCACAATAACTTCCCTTCATCTCTTCTTTTCTCTGATGACAAGGGTGGGACAATCTATTAATCACATGAGATCCACCAATAGCAAACCAAAACCATCCAATCAATTACCCATGGACAAAATCAAGCCCTGCCCTAAATTTGTTCTTGTTCCTGAAACCTTTAATTCAAATATACAGCACAACAGGGAAGAAAAGACTAATGCAACTTTGCTCTCATGATGATTTTAAAGGTATCAAGCGATGCAGCTCAACTCAACAAATGCAAGACTTTACTACTTAAGGCCAAACCTATATCAGCCTTCTATAATACGAGTAAATCACTCACAAATGCAACTAAAGACTAAATCATGTGTCTTCACTGCTTTTGTTCTATGAACAAAATTGTATAAAAAAAATATACTGTAGGGCTCTAACAATTTAACACACTAACTGAATGTTTGCTCATATATCCAGCTATGGAACGACACGTTTCTAGCAGTAATACAGGAAACTGGACCACAAACATTTCCTTAACAGTGCACTGGTGTAGGTTTTTCATCTGAGATCGACTGCTGAAATGCAGAGAGGTGTGTTGCGGTCTGACGGATCCATCTATCACATCAGAGCTCACGTCTTAAGCGATCGCTGTTAAAAGCACAGATATATAATGAAGTGGAAAACATTAAACCTTTTAAGTTTACATTTAAAAATACAATACACCGATTTAACAAAAATAGAATGAAGTCATATAGAGAAAAATTTCACAAAGAATTTGTAAATGATTTCTTTTTTGTTTTTAAAATTTATGTTTCCTATTACTGATTAAACTATAATTTAAAGTCATTCAACAGTGAAAAGTATAGAGAGAAAATAGAAATGAACCATTTAAAAAAAAATGTGTGTACTAATTAGAAAATTGCACCATTAGTTTTCAGGCCACAAAGCCCAAAGTCTACTTCACTCCACAGTCCACATTTTTGCTCCATCTTGCTCACGTACAAGTAATTGAAAACTATGCAGTGCACGTAAAAGTCAACTGTTTCTATTAGCGATGCCCAGAAATCAAAATTCTGGGTCAAAATTCTGAAAATCCTGAAAATTCAGGATGGACTAGTCTGAAAACAGAAACTGAAAATATATAATACAATAATAACCAGTTAGTTAATCAAACTTATTTAATAATCAATACTTAAATAGCTAAAACTGAGATGTGCACACATTTATTTTGCACATTTTTATATATACTTTTAATATCAGAATTTTTTCTACTCTAATTTACTGGTGAAATACAGACAACATACATAAATAAAGTGTAATAAATAAGATGCATTCAAACACACATTTTGTATTCAAAATAATGGACATTACTAACAGGTTGAGTAAAAATATTTACCAACTGACTATGATAGTTTATGGACACTGAATGTCTTTTCTGAGGTAAATGTGACGTTACGTAACATTATTGTTCTCCAGCTTTTCTAGTGACATCTTGATCGTCACTGATAGAGTGATTTACTTGAAACATGATTTATTTCAGTGAGTTACTATCAGTTAGTACTATATCTTTCTTTACTCCTTCTGACATTCCTTCATGTTTACTTCCTGCTGTAAATCATAGTAAAGAGGAAGAGATAATAGGCTTTAAAGGTGATCTGTCTGCACACATTAAAGACACACAAACTTTACGTTTTTCGACTGAATTTGCTCACAGAATTTGAAAGCTGAAACTTTGTTTCATATCAAAAGTACCAAAGCACAAAGACTATAGGGCTTTATCGGATGGGAGGCAACACTACAAAGTTTTGTTCATTCAAAATCTGAAAACAGCATAGACTAAAAGACCAATCCTTATCATTTAAGAATTGACACAGGTTCATAAAAAACCTGAGAAATCAATATTACTTACCCAGCCCTACTGAGCAATACACAGACTGACAAAGTATGTCCCAAACTTCAGTGTAGTGTAAAAAGCTGCGTTTTTGTACCTTTTTCGTTTGTCCATTCTGCTGGTACTCCACCCCTCTCGCATGCTTCCCATCAAAAAGAATACGGGTCACCATGCAGCGCACTTCTGTTCTCAGGTTGGGTCTGGACAGTGCCGGCCGAAGGTATGCACTAGCTGTGCTCCATCGCTTACCTGTGGGAGAAAAAGAGACATGGTGATTACAAACTTGAGCACAGAATTAGCACTCATAATCATAGTGTCATGGCGTGCGATCCTCAGGTTAAAACTCAGGTTATAAAACTCAGGTTTATTCATAAACGAAAACAAAACACTTTAAATGGAAACATAAACGGCACTTAATGGTGCAAAAAGTCAAACCTCTCAGAAACAACGGAGAATACGGAGAAACATCTACACACACACACGCACGCACGCACGCACGCACGCACGCACGCACGCACGCACGCACGCACACACACACACACACACACACACACACACACACACACACACACACACACACACACACACACACACACACACACACACACACACACACACACACACACACAGAGAGAAAGCGTCCGTGTAACAATGACACTAACCGACAAAGACAAAGAAACACAGGAGGGTATGAAAGGACAAACACGGGATTGGGACCAGCTGACGCGACTTGGGAAGTGATTAGACAGAGACAGGAGCGTGTAAAACCTAGAAGATACACAAAGGGACCCGGATGTGACAGACGCGACGAGACAAGACAAGACTGTGACAAATACCAAGTATTAACCTTAAACACATTCCTCTGGGCTTTTTACTACCCAGGATGCCATTCACAACCCTCGCCCTCATTCAGTTTTTACAGTTAGACAACAACCTATCATTTTAAACAATATAACAGTATTTTTAAAAAAGTATTTTAAAGAATCTATGTTTTCTAAAAAAAATAATTATAAAATGTTTATCGGGTCGCTATTGACCCAAGTTAGGTAATAGTGCGAGTATATTTTTCTCTGATGAGATTCACCTTTATTCCTAAATATTGTGACACAATGATGTTCATTCATCATTCATAATTACCGCAGGTATAAAACCGTGTTAGATACAGATCCGGGTCTCTAAAGACCCCAATATATAATATTGATTAATTATTAATGACACATTCATGCATTTAGGGGATAAATCCTCAGATCATGTATAAGGGAAAAAGTGTGGTAGTTCTGACTAGTTCTGAATGGAATGTGTCAGAGCCTGAGGCCACCCCTAAGCCCAAGTGACTCGCCTTGCTGGCGCCGCCCTGGCCGTCAGTCAGGACTCTAGAACCGCCGGAGCCCACCTGATTCGTCTCCCCAGCTCCAGCCTGGACCTCTGCCAGGACTCCTGGTCTGCCTGAGCCACCCTGGCTCAACCCTCCCATCCTACCATGGACTCTGTAAAACTGGCTTTACTTGGCTCCCCTTCCTCCCCGCATTGTCTTTGTGTTTTTGATTTTCCTGTTTTGTTCTGTTATCGTGTATCTGTCTTGTGCTGTCTGTTGTCATGTTCCTGTCTGTTGTTCTTCTCTTGTCTCTGGTGTTCCTTGTAGGACGCCAGGTGGGGGGTTCTGTCACTTTGGTCTTGTTTTCTAGTGTTTCTGATACTGCCCTGTTGTCGTGTCTTTGTGCGGGAGCGCATTTCGTCGAGCGTTCTCGAGTCGCGCGCTCTGCTGTCTGTAACATGTCTTGTGTGCAGGGTGTGAAGTTCAAATTGAACATTCATGCTCCGTGTCTTTGTCCAGCGTTGTTTTGTTTTGAGGTCTTCGAGCTGCGTGCTATCTTCGTGTTTACATCAGCCATGTGCTTTCATGTTATGTCTCTGACGTTGTGCGTAACTTGTGTTTCACTAGCTGCGAGCTGTCGTCTTGTTTCATGTGGACACGCACCTTAGCGCGTCTGCATTTACTGCATGCTTGTGTCTTGTCATTGTGTAACCCCTCCCGTCTTGTTCCCTTGTTACTGTTTGACTTGGCCCACCTGTTCTCCCTCATTGATCTTGCCTTGTGTGTTCACTATTTATTCTCCTTGTGTCAGGGTTCTGCCACATTCGGTCTAGTAGTCATTTCTTGGTTTTGTGGCAGAGCTCTGACACTACCGTTATGTCTCGTGTTTGGTGTGTGTGCGCACGGCGTCGAGGATTCGAGCCGCGCGCACGCGTGTCTGTGACGTCTTTTGTACGAGTTATGATGTCCGGTCCCGATACTTGGGTCTGGTCCAGTTTCGGTTTTGGATCGGGATTCGGGCATTCATAACTCGTGTGTCTTCGTCCTTGTCGTCAGCTCGTGAGAACTCGTTCTTACAAGCTCTACGTTATGTGAGTGGGCGCGGTTTCAAGCCTTGCGCGAGCCGCGCCTCCTCTCGTCCGTGTGTTTATGTTTGGCACGCGGTTCGCATTCCATCGGCCGCGTGCTTGTGTTTTGTCACGCGCAGTGGTTGTCAACAGCTGCGTGTCGTCTTTGGTTAATTGTCTGCATGTTCATGTATTGTCTGTTACCCCGCCCGTCTTGTTTCTTTGTCATTAGGTTGATTTTTCCCAGCTGTTTTTCCTTGTTAATTTCCCCATGTCCTCCCTATATATTCCGTCTTTGTCTGCTGTTCTGTGTTGCGTCGTTGTCGTTACTAGGTCTGTTCCTGTCCTGAGTTTTTCCTGTCAAGTCAAGTCAAGTCAAGTCGAGTCAAGTCGAGTCGAGTCGAGTCGAGTCTTCAGTCTAGTTTTTAGTCAAGTCTAGTCTGGGCTTGTTTTTTCCCCCCTCGGGGTGGTTTATGTTTGTATTTTGTTTTGTTTTGCATTAAAAGCCCTTTCACCCGCATCTCTGAGTCCTCGCTCTCTCATACCTGACAGTACGACGCAACCACAATGAGGACTCAGCGGGGAAAGGGCTCTCATCCTCCACCAGCCGCCGCACACTCCAGCCCTCTGTACCAACGAATGCTGCAGCTAAAGGTACTGAGCTCCCTCCACCAACATGGGGCAGACTTAAGAACCTTTGCACGGGAGTTCAGCCAGACTGCAGCAGGGCTGGGGTATAACGACGATGCCCTCAAGGACCTACTTAACTATGCCCCTGACGAGCCCCTCAGCTGCTGGAGGATGAGGGGGCTAGAACACCTGGGTTTTTGGGAGTTTGTGGACTTCCTCGCCACGCCCCCCAACGTTCTGACCCCAGAGGAAGTTTTGGCAGCTGCAGTACCCCCAGAGCTGCCCAAGGACACATCTGCGCCAAACCCTCGCACACTTAGGAGGAGGAGAATCACAAAACGTTAATCACGTTAATCACAAAACATGCCATCATTGACTGAGCTACAATTTAAACTTTTGTATATATGATTTTGTATAAATGTATTTAATTACTTTAGTTGTTATGAAGACATTGTTCAAGTCAAGTCTCAAGTCATTGGATCTCAAGTCAAAGTCGAGACATTTTTTTAGTCAAGCAAGTCTCACGTCCTTAAATTGGCGACTCGAGTCCCTCACCTCTAGTTCAGAAGTTCAGTTTAATTAAAAACTTTAATTAAGACTTTGATTAAACTATTTTAAGATCTCTTTATGAATGTTTTAAACGGTCAATCCTTCACTGGAGGGACAGAGATCACTCAGATTCCATCAAGAAATATCTTAATATGAACGAAAATCCTTTGTAACGACATGAGGGTGAGCAAATGATGACAATTTTATAATTTTGTTGGGTGCAATAAGCCAAGGTCCTAACATTTACCTCTGTGGATGGTCATATCCATCCAGCCTACTCCTTCTTGCTGGAATCCATTCATATCGTCCGTGAAGGGGTATCCAGCCTGCTGGGCCGCTGTGATGAACGTGTGGTGCAGAGGGTGATCAGTCTTTCCTCGCGTCACATGCAGCGGGCCATCGCCCCCTCTGTATCGGTTCGCTCCGAGCTCATGTGTCTGGGCTTTACGGAAGTATGGCAAGCAGTGATCGTAGTCCCAGCCCTCAGCTCCCTCCCTCTGCCAGCGGTTGTAGTCCTCTGCGTGGCCACGAATGTACACCATGGCATTGAGCGAGGACGAGCCGCCCCAGACACGCCCGCGCGGCCAGTACATCACTCTGTCGTCCATGTGTGCCTGAGGTAACGTGTGGTAAAACCAGTTGTACTTGTCGTTGCAGAGGTTATAGGTCAGAGCGGCGGGCATGTGGATCTTCCAGGACAGACGGGTGCTTCCCAGATACTTGTCTTTGGGTCCTGCTTCCAGAAGGAGCACTGAATCGGACGCATTCTCTGACAGGCGATTGGCCAGAACGCAGCCTGCAGATCCAGCTCCAACTATCACATAGCTGCAGGACGAGGTGCTCGTATTTACTGTCGTACTGCTGAACCTCTGATGGTAGATGTGGTTTTGTTGCAGTGCTGGACATGAGTGTGGGAAGCGAGGCACGCCGACGTACCTACGAAAGGTGGACGTGAGCCTTGCAGACAACGAGTAACTTGACATACTGACGGAGATCACAGCTTCTGGAGCGTTGCACTGATGATCATCTGCAGGCTTGAGAAAGCAAAGCCAAAGAACACTGCATTAAACACAAGGTCATACAGGACCTTTTTTGCTATATATATAAACATTATATATATAATGTTTTTGTTTTATAGACGATTTTGTCAGGGTTCTGCCACATTCGGTCTAGTAATCTCTTGTGGTTGTGGCAGAACTCTGACACTACCGTAATGTTTCGAGTTGTGTGTGCGTGCGTGCGGCTTTGAGTGTTCGAACCGCGTGCACTGTGTGACGTCTTTTGTGCGAGTTATGATGTCGGGTCCCGATACTTTGGTCTGGTTCAGTTTCGGTTTTGGATCGGGATTCGGGCATTCATGACTCGTGTGTTCGTCCTTGTCCTGAGCACGTGAGCCTAGTGGTTCCTCGTTTTCGTGGGCCCTATGTTTTGTGAGTGGGCGCAGTTCAAGCGCTACTCGAGCCATGTGTGCAGTGTTGTGAGCATGCGGTTTGTGTTTATATCAGTCGCGTGCTTTCATATTGTGTTTTTATGATGCGTCTTTGTTTAATGCGAACACGCGGCGATTCGCATTGGCTGCATGTTCATGTCTCGTCAATGTGTAACCCTCCCACCTTGTTTCACTGCTTAACTTTGATTTGCCCCAGCTGGTTCCCAATCAATTACAATTCCTCCTGTGTATTTATTCTCCCGGTGTCTGTTGTCTTGTGCTGTTTCGTCGTAATTTCTTGCCTTATATTCAGTGTTCCAGTGTCGTGTCCAGTCATGGTTTCTAGTCTTGTTTTTGTCGAGTTTATCCAGTCTTGTTTTTTCCCCACGGGGTGGGTTTTGTTCTGTTTTATTTTGTTTGTTATAATAAAGTCCCCATACTCTAGCAACATTGAGTCCTCGCTTCCTGCTACCTGACAGATTTATGTTTAGATGTTCCTCTATTTAAAACAGCCTCTTGTACTTTTTTGCTTAATGTATAATGGATGTAATAAAGAATTTAATATAATGATTGTTATAATTAAGATCAAGCAAGTGAAGGTTTAAGATTTGAATGAGAACCACAATATAACACCTGAAGATCCTAAAAGATCCTTTAAAGAATGAGATTGTACTGGATAAACTACAATTCTTCATTTCCATTTGGTTTTGTGTAATGTTAATCAGAATACTAGTTCTAGGCCTACTGTTTTGAAATAATCATAATCTTCAGGAAACAAAAACAAACAAAGAAACGAAAATCCAGATTTTGTTTTGTATGTTAGACTTTATTCAAAAATTATAATGAGATCCTGCGCAAAGTCCTTCAGGATTGCTTGACTTGATGAAATCCGTCTCATCAATGATTAACAAGACAAGTCCAAGCTATCACTCTTACATATTTTCTTTCTAAAGTGTCTGCTTTTTGTCGATGTTTTGAGTAGTTTAGTTTAGTGAGAAAACACCCAAAACAAGAGAGATTCGAGCGAGTGTGAAACTTCATTAGTCACATAAGGCGTTGTTCCGCAACTCTTCCCTTCAAAACCACAGACTTTTGAGCAGACAGTCCATCGCGGTTATTTTGCAGCTGCTGTATGCACCGTTATAAACATGCAGTTACACGTTAGTAGACAGAAAAACAGCTTACCGTGCGGTTCGCACAGCTGAGCCACAGAGAAGTGAAGGACTCTGCTCGAAGCCCCGCCCACTCGCCGCCCACTGCTGAGGTGATGGGCGGAGTCTGTGTGTCGTAGGCGTGGCGTGTAGCCCCTCCCACACTTACTGCTCAGTGCATTCATCCATCAACATATGTTTTATCAACATAAGTAACACAGCTGGTCTGGACTTAAGATCTTAAAAAAAAAAAACTACTTTTATTTTACTGTTACAGCACTCTTTATTTTTTCTTTATTTTACATTTCTTTTATTATTTTTCCACATTACAAAAAATTCAAACAATGTACATAATCAAATCTCTGAACATAACAATACTTGTTCTGCCTTGGGTATATTCAAATTTTTTTAGGTTCAAATGTAGCCCTGATGCTTTGGAAAAATGTTGTGTCACCAAAATAACTTTTAATTATTTGCCCATGCAAAACTGTTAAACCATTATTTTTAGACTAATAGCCCTGAAACCATAATAAATAATAATGGTGAGCTCCCACATGCCTGACAAATCCCCCTTTTATTTGGAAATCTTGTGCAAGTTCCATTGATATCAGTTAAATTGATAAATCTCACTCCAAAACCAAAATGCTGCAAGGCTGTCAAAATAAATGGCTGCTCAACGGCATCAAATGCTTTGTAGAATAAAAACAATAATTAAGAAACCCACTCCCTTGAACCACATCACTGTTATCGAGTAAATCTAAAACCAATCTAGTGCTAATATGGATTGACCTTCCTCCCAGAAACCTTGATTGTGTCTCACTAATTATAGTAGGAATATCCTTTTTTAGTCTAACAACAACGGCCCCAGAACTATTTTTATAAATGGTGTTAAGCAAGGTGATTGTCTAAAACTCTTCTATCTTTACCAGCTTCAGGAATCAATGCAATCAAGCCTTTCTTCATACTTTCGATCAACTCCAAAGTCATGGGTTCGATTCCAGGGAAAGCAAGAATTGATTCAATGTGTTCCTTGAATGCAATGTAGGTCGCTTTAGATAAAAGCGTCTGCCAAACGCAGAAATGTAAATGTAACTCTTTCTTTTAGGCCACTAAAAAATACATTTCTCAAATCCCCCCAAAAACTGTTTTTAAAAGTTATTAGTGTGTTCATGGGGAATTGTTTAAAGGCATTTTCTCAACAACTAACTCCAACTCTTCAATCCTAAGATCTAATCACATAAACTTTAAAAGAATCCTCAATATGTGGAATTGTTCTGGATTTTAGCAAAAATAATAATAGTAATGAAAAAAATTACTCATCGGAGGAGAAATCGGAATATTATAGTTAATAAAATAGAACTGGAATACTGAAAATCTTTACATTCCTCTTCTTGGATCATTGAACTACTGATAGAGTTCCTTTGCTGCCTGTTTTTTTCTAAATGACATAAATATGAAGAGTTATCTTCACCTTCCTCAATACACTTGTTGAGCAACCTTATAAAAGCACCATGAGCTCTCTCAAGATGCAAATTATGTATTTTTTGAAAACTGCATGTTGCACTGTAGTTTTTCTTTTGTTGTGTGTTTCCTGCTCAACCAAGAGGGAGTCGGTATGAAAGCAGAGCAGAGCTCTCAGCAAAGAAGAACCATTCTCCAATGAATGCTGGGTCCCTGCCCAGTCCAGTGTATTGAAGCTGTTGTGTATCTTTTTCTTGGAGATGCATGACTCTTTGCCTCTTCCATCTGAAGTATTGTGTCTGTCCATTGAATACTTTCGTCTTGTTGAATGCTGAAGTCTGAAGTATATCTTTGCTTCACTGTGAGAATCGCCAGTGTTACCTTATTTATTCTCAAAAGCTTCAACATTTAGGTGGTGGTTTGTTTGATAATATTTTTGCTTTTGTTTTATTGGGAACTGTAAGGAGGTCAGTCTATTTTTTTAAAATCTCATTTCTCCTTGTTTGTGGTCAAATAGGAAGTGTTTTAGCCTTTTATTAAAAACGTTAAATTATCTTGTTGTGGTGTGGTACGAAGGCCCAGAAAAACACTCTTTCAACCTAGACTTTTGTTACATCTGCTAAAACTTCCCAATTTTAGGATGTAATATTTGAAGCTCCAACACCCTGTGATTTTAATAATTGTTTAAAACTGGTTTGTTACAGCACTTATTTCATGTGGATGGCTGACTTCACTAATTAAATTCCTTTCATTCTGCTTTTTTCATTTAGTTTCATTTACTTCTATAACCATCAAAATAATCCTTTGTCTCTATACTCCTTATTAAATGATTGATTTTATTGTAAAGTTGATTTAAATTCTTCAGAGAAAGACACTGAACTGCCAATAACCTTTTGATGTAAATTGATTAAACGTGCATTCTAAAACGAGATCTATAAAGCATCGGTCCATTACCAGAGCATTAGAAATTGTAGATTGTAAAGCATATAATAACAATTATATATCAATAACCATCCAATGACCAACTCCAAATTTGCCCTCCCCATTAGGTTTAAACCACGAAAAACAATCGGCCTTAGGATTTAAATAATCGCCAATTACCACTAAAATTTTCTTCTGTCTTTAAAAAACAACAACACTAATATTAAGCCGCCCCTTGTGAAGAAATGACTTCATCCATCTTTGCCTCCATTTCTGGTGCAATCTTACTAAAGGGCTGAATGACATTAAAGTAATCTTTTCCAATACCCATGAAGCCACCGTTGATTTCAATAAAGTGTTTATTGAACATATAAGGTGTTTCAAATAATAAGTGTTTTAATATAACTGTATGATTATACACCATTATTAGTATCAGTATGCTAAGGGTCTGATGAAGCATGTCTGCAAAAAGCTGGAAGCACATGGCTCACATAGATCGCAGCTGTGAGTGTGCCATATGTGGTCACAGAGTGTTGAACTCAGGCCAAATTACAATGTATAGATAGAAGAACAGTCACATGACATGTCTAGAATGTCTAAAACATAGGGTATGTAATAGGGGTTTTCCCTGTGACACGAGCTGAGGCTCGGTTTTGTTTTCAAGAATAAAATCTAAATTCTGGAACCAAACCACAACAAGTGTCTAATTTGTAGTTCTGCACATTCTACCCCATTACAATATACACCAACACACATTTAAATCTATATCTCGCCGATAAAATATCTATGACCAAGGTTGAAAATACAAAGTTTTTCTAGCTTTGATGAGCTCTGTTGTAGGGAGAGAGGTATGACCATTTGACGGAACTTCTTTACATACTGCCAACTGAGGAAGGGGATGTGGATTTGTATGCTACCCTGCAGTGGACCGTGCTGTTTGTCTGACTGGGCCCACTTCTACTTGCAAAGATGGTTCACCTTGACATGATGCTGAGATCAACTCCTAATCACATTCTTCTTCTAAGGGAAGACAGATTAATTGTCCACAATTATACAAGGTAATTCCCCTCACACCCCTCCAAAATCATCATGAACATTGCTCCTAGGGATTAGTCCCAGTTTCTTTACTTGCCCATGTGATGTAACATAAACTGGTCGCAGCTCACTGTAATGGATATGTCTCGATTTACCACCACCAACCGAAACAATAAAATATATTGACCCTAGCCAAGATTGGGACTGAGTGATCAGGACCTAACTGTAGAGAAAGACCGCAAGAGCAGAGACTGTGTTAACTGCGCTCTCAGTAAGAGCTGGAGACAAAAGAACACTTCCTGTTGCACAGTGATTACTATCACAACATTACATCTTCCTATTTCACAACATTTCAACAACTAGCACCAAATTACTACATTGAGAAAATCAAGTCATAGTTTGGTAGAAAACTTTAACCTGATCACAACAGCAGCAAAATAATGTTAAACACTAAGGGTCGTTTTTACCCTGGGCACGTTTGCAATTGTTTATGGCATTGGTCTAATTTCTAGTTTCTAGTTTCACACTCATCTTGATTCTATCGAACCCTGGTGCATTGCATGCATCTTACATCATCAAAAACATGCACGACACATGATAAAAAAACAGATGGTTGACTGTACGAAAGAGGCGCACAACGAAGGAGAATTGAAAGGAACAGGGTTTAATAACAAACTGAGAATCACACAGGATAAACTCAACCACACTTCTACAAATGAATGAGAACAGATAATGACAGGACTGAAACAGAGGGCTTATACACAGAGAGCAAACAAGGTGTAAACAAAATAATTAATGATGATTGACAAGACACATGTGACATGGATGAATTGAATGAAACACATGGGAGAGTGGATATGTAAAACACATAAGAATGAGAAATATATGCTCAAAACATATAAATACAAAGCAAACTCAAACTGTGACAATACAGGGTGGAGGGGGATCTGGAGGAGGATGAGGAGCTGGAGATGGGAAAACCAAAACAGTCCATATGGGAATGGAGGGTGGGAGGAGTCAGAGGGGAGACTGGAGCAGGAGGAGCCAAAGGTTGGTCCAGAGACCAACCATGATGAAACCCCAGGGTGGCGTAAAAGCAGGACGAGCCATGGTAGAGACTCAAAGGGCACCACCCTGGGGACGGCCGATGGACACACCACTGAAAATGGAATCCCAGGTGAGAGGTCAGAGATGAAGTCAACTCCAAGATAGGACCAGGGATGATGAGGAATGGGAAATGGATGAATTTGCCTTCAGGTAAATGGCGGGGCACCTTGTACATGGCACAGACTAAGAAGACTTTGATGAACTGGGAGACATCCTGGACCATGTGGAATTATGCAACCAGGAGAGGGCATCAGCCCTGAGGTTCTTCTTTCCGGGTTGATAGGTTACGGTGTAGTTAAATCAGGTGAAGAACAAGGTACATCATGCTTGGCAGGCATTTAGAAATTTTGGAGAGTTTTGGATGCTCATCTTGCCGTTGGTACAGAACAGGGAAGACGGGTAAACAGGTCAGTGGAAAGCGATGTTAGCGGTGACAGTGGTACTTGAATGACAATGAGTAGAAGGTTGATAGCAGAGATGTAACAAGTCAAGTCACCTTTATTTATAGTGCCTTTTACAATATAGATCGTTTCAAAGCAGCTTTACAGTGGTTACAGGAAAACAATAAAAAACAAAGTTCGTTTTGGCTGTACAGCAGCTCTAAAAGAGCAGGTCAGTCAATAAAATTGGTGAATATTAAGTGTTACGTATCCCCAACTAAGCAAGCCAGAGGCGACAGTGACAAGGAACCAAAACTCCAGCAGGTGACGTAATGAATGAATGAAGAACAGAATGGAGAAAAAAACCTAGGGGAGAAACCAGCCAAACAGTGCATGATTATTATATTGACAAAAATTCAGGTCAAAATATTAAATCAAATTAAGTTTGGATTTAATAATGACCTAAATCCAATTTAGGTCAGCCGGAACCGGGAACATTCCCATAACACCTGATGTACTCGATACATCAGAAGAAGAATGGCATCTACGCTGAAGTTAGTCTCTGTTTATTCCGAGGTTATCATGGTCAGCCGGATCCGGGCCATATCCAGATCAGATGAAGGACCTGCACCTGGACACGAGCACAGCACTGCCCTGAAGTGTCTGCGGAGACCGGGACTCTAATAGAACCTCCCCTGTGAAGATCATGAATCTCCAAACAGACCAAATTGGACTTAATATTGGACTTGAATTGTTGTCAGTCATGCACTGTTTGGCTGTTGGCCAGAGGAGAACTGGTCCCCCGACTGAGCCTGGTTTCTCCCAAGGTTTTTTCTCCATTCTGTTCTTCATTCATTCCGTCACATGCTGGAGTTTTGGTTCCTTGCCGCTGTCACCTATTGCTCAGTTGGGGAAACTTAACACTTAATATTCATCAATTGTATTAATTCGCCTGCTCTTTTAAGGCTGCTGTTCAGCCAAACAACCTTTGTTTATATTGTTTTCCTGTGACCACTGTAAAGCTGCTTTGAAACAATCTGTATTGTAAAAAGTGGCATATAAATAAAGGTGACTTGGCTGTACACAGAACAGTGAAAGTTTTCTCATCTAGTTCATTGCTACTGTAATTATACTGTATGTGAGAATATATAAAACACGACATGTGCAAAGGGAAAATATCTGTGAATACATTTAATTGGAATCAGCTCCAATTCAGCTGAATCAGCTTTTCCACTTATTTATTGGTTTTTGTCAATGAACAACCTGTTCGTCAACACGTTGCATCGGCAGATTCGATACTCAGATTTGAACTGCTTTTCCTGCAATTTGAATTTGTCAAATTTAAACCACTGAATTTGAAGAAGCAAATTCATAAAGCAAAATAAAATAGACTGAAAATTGCCTGTTGAATATTATAGGTTGTATTTTTAAACAGACCAACGATTTTAAAAGTGAAATTTGAAACGGGAATATGGATTGTTGAATTTCAGTCCAAAAAAATTCAATCCATAGAAATACAATGCATTAAATAAAACAAGCAAGGTTAATGAAATTGTTATTCCATTTAGTGCAATTCAAAAATCTGTTTTGTTTCAAACACGGATGGGAGAACTCACGATGCAGGGTGAAAGTGAAGCATTTATTAAAATAAAATTAAAACAAACAAACAAACAAACAAACAAACAAACAAACAAACAAACAAACAAACAAACAAACAAACAAACAAACAAACAAACAAACACTGCCCTGAAGGGGAAAACCATAACTGAACAGATAAACTGCACTAACAGTCAAACTGGCCGGGCCTCGGCATCACACAAACCACAGGGCACAGCAGCCATAACAACAATGCGGCACAGAACAGCAAACACGCAGGGATTAAATAAGGAACACATGAGGAAGGTAACGAGCAGAAACAGCTGGGAACAATTAAGGGAAACAAGGGAACAATATGGGCGGGGTTAAACAATAACAAGACATGACAAAGAGGCAGTGTCAGAGCTCTGTCAACCAACACACTCGAAACCCAAACTCAAGTGACAGAACCCTGACAGTTCGTCATTACTTTTCTTCTATGAAATATCTCTTTACAGGTGTAATGAAAGTAAATGTTGAATAAATGTTGAAATTCTCTGTTTCTACACCTCTCTGTTTATGTGGTAATAGAGATTGAGATGTAAAGCGATACCTGACTGCCGAAAGAAGGTTTTTCTAACAGTGTTTTGGAGTGATCTCTCCAGTGTGTCAGACAGAGGTGTGTTTGTGTGTGTGTGTGTTTGAGAACTTGTGTGTGGGTGAAGAATGTGGAATTGAGAAGTTATGGATTTTTTGTTTTGAGTTTCAAGAAATGGTGTGTGAATGCGTGTGTAAGAGAGAGAGAGAGAGAGAGAGACAGACAGAAAGAGGGTGCGTGTGTGACTGACTGTGTGAGTGCGTGCGTGTGTGCGTGGGTGGGTGGGTGGGTTTGTGGATTGTTCATGAGAAGAGATAAAAGCAGAGACTGCTCATTTCAACACAGACTTCAGTTGTACCCTTAAGAAGGCACTTGTCGCCAAAACGCGTGTTAGGTGTCCAGTAGGTGTATTTTAAGCTTCTGAAGTGTGTCTAATTAAGGCTTCTGAAGTGTGTCTATCGTTGTGTCTGTCATTGTTGGGATTATTTAAGTCTGTTGAGATGGATCTTCTGAAGCTCATGAGGAAAATCACAGTTTTTATCTCATTAATCCAGTGGACGGCTTCTGACAGCATTTCTCACAGTATAGTAAGTGACAATCTCCTCACAGAAATCATTAAATCGGTCATTTATCAGTCATGTTTTTGATCAGTCATTTATTAAATAATTGATTTCAGGTTACCAAATGCCAGCAACAAGGTCAGTGTTAAGAACATGCAAATGTTTTTTTCTTTATTTCCTTCCGTTCTTTCAATGCTGCAAAACAACAATTTAATTTGTTTTGTTTGTTGTACATTTTTTAGAACGTAGTTCGTCTGATGATTTTCTTGAAAGTCATAATTCGATTCCTTCACCCCTGCATGATCTGACTATGGAACTGAGTGAATCTCCATCCCCACTCACTATCAGATGGGCCATTAATGTCGACAGTAAGTGACATCACATATTACTATTTTAAATCAATTGTTATTATTTTTTCTGATTATTGTAATCAGTCATACATCTCTTGTTGTTGGTGGATTGTGGGCTTTTTTGGCATTCACAAAAAATGGTAATTGTTGGAATTATGGACCATTTCTCAAAAATGAAAGTCCACTGTGGTACATTAAACACAGCCTGGAAACTACGATTCATTTGATGAAGTGCATTATCAATATTAATGAACGATTCAAACCACAAGTGATTTTTGTCAATTGTATTTTGAGTGTTTGAAAGTTTTGTGTTATATAAACCGATTTTAGTAAAAGCAACATGATTGTTAAAATATTTTGTGTGCACATTTGACAGCAGTTAGAATTACAGCATTGAATGTTTGTCATTGTCCAGGAAAAAGTAGATAAAACTGTTAAAATTAAAGTGAAAAACAAGTCTTTCAATTGGTCTAAGAGAGATTGAGAGAGGAAGTGCAACTCAGCCGTTCAAGATAACAGATGACTTCCTGAAATGACAGAGGGACCGCAGATGAGATGTGTGATGTGTTTCTGAGTCTTTAGCACAGCAGTGATTAGAGAAGACGCTGGATCTTGTGTTCAGAAGAATGCTTGAGAAAGGCTTCACAGTGACTGAAAAGAAAGAAGGCACATTTGAAAGCAATTATAGCTGATCCCATTAGTGTTAATTTCCTGATGTGATGCACATGGAAATAAACAGATGCTTCACACACACACACACACACACACACACACACACACACACACACACACACACACACACACACACACACACACACACACACACACACACACACACACACACACACACACACACACACACTCTACAACAGTGACACACCTAGCTTCGCTATATTTGTGGAAACTCTCCATAGGCATAATAGTTTTTATACTGAAATAAACTGTATATTTTTGTTTTATTAGCATCAGATTACTTTTAACGTAATTTTTTTTGCTATTTTTTAAAATGTGTTTTTAATAACAGCATTAATTACATCATGTTAATAGTAAAGTATTGTTTACTAAATATCTTTGAGTTTGAATATGGTCTTCTTAGGTACGACTCGCACTATTACTGGCACATGGATATCATGGTCATTAAATTATAACGAAGGGTCAAATTATCGATGTGAATACCAGCCTCCATTTACCTCAGAGGAAATCAGCCTCGCTGGTCTACAACAGGTGAATATACGACGATCAAACATTGTTTCATAGCAGAATGAGAAAAAAAATCATGGCACTATAACTGGAGAACTCAGATAGCCTATTTTACTGAAAAACAAGATTTACACTTTACACCTGAAACAAGAACAAATCTCTGGCAATGGCTCTTGTTTTCCTTTTAAATTGTTTTTTAAAATGAATTTGATTTTATGAATGAAGTTAATTTTTCAGAAAGCAAGATTTCATATCTTGAGTCATTTTGTTTCTCCAGTAGCAAATGTATCTTAATTTGAGAATGCTGAAAAACAGACAGAAACACTGAGGAAGAACACGATTTTTTATCTGAAAAGCTTTATGAAGAATTATCAGAAAACATTTTAAAATCATTAGACAGTCATCAGTGTGTTACTACAACATCACAGTGCCAGTCGACAAGCGTTACAGAAAATACTCATAGATTCGGAGTTCTAATCTCACTCTTTTCTTGATTGACAGCTGTGGTTCAGTTTCACTGTGCCAAATGTAACCGTTTGTCCTTCCAACAACTATGATGTCGACGCCTATAACCTTCCCACACCAGGCCCTGGATCTAACGGATATATAAAACAATTTAAAAAAAAAGGTCAGTTTTATTTGCTGTTACAGTCACTCATTTCATCATCTCTGTTCTACGTTTTGTGATGTTTGATTGTTTCCTCTATGTCTTATTAGAATTTAACATTAAAACTATAAACTATTTATACAAGCCACTGCCCATTGTGTTCCAAGCTTCATTTTGAGTTCTACTTCTACTTCTCATTATTTGATTCTGTGACATCTGAGCTGTGTTTGAAATCATCTCCATCTTGTTCAGAAATCCCTATATTCATGTCACACACTCATTACGTGAGGAAGGACTGAATGGAATTGTTCACTGTGAGATTAAATCATTATATGTTGACTGTCTAACAGCTTTTAATCACTTAGAGGTGGATGTTAACCAATATCTAATTAATTTTCAAACACGGTAAGGAATGGCATCATGATATAATAACTCTACCTGAATCTAGAAATGTAATGAATTGAATTTAAAACCATATCCCGGATTTCTCAACATGGTCACTTAGATGACTTCTAATTTAACCAAAAATGCTCTCATTAAATTCAGATCAGACTCTTTGTGAAATTGTAACCAATTAATGATAATAAATAAATTTTTATAATAGGAGCAGTTTTCTTCATTGCAATATACTACTAAAACACATTGTATTAAGTTTTGATAATTTTAAATATTTTGATAATGCTTGCTTGATTGTTAAAATCTTATTTGGACATGCACGTCTCCCGTTTATAATGCAGAAGGATAACAAGAGCAACTACTAGAAGACACTGCGTTGAACAATTTAGACATATTGTGTTTAAACAGTTAGAGCTATTCAATACTGGAATACTTCAACTGAGTTAGATACAATTTATTTAAATATAAATCAAATATATGGCTTAGAGAAAATCGAAACTTGTAATCATGTGTAAATAAATCATCTTTGATATTGTCATTATCCTTATTCGTTTTTTTAGGATATTTTTATTTATTAGGTACTATCCTCTTTTTGATATGTTCAAATCTGTGTTTCTCTTGGTTTTGTATAGACTTGTTTCACTGTTATGCCCTTTTACAAACTCTTCGTGCTGTTTTTTGTCTCTACAAGGACAGATTTTTCCTGCTTGAATGTTTGTCATTTTCCCCATATTCTCCATTGTTTTTCTTCTTTCTACACAGTCTGTCCAAAACGCTCTGTTTAGTTCCTGTCTCTATGAAGCCCCTCCTTTGAAAAGCACAATGTGCTCTGATTGGTCAGCTGGATCAGTGTTTTTTTATTGGTTGAGCACTTCCATCGTGTTTGGGAAATGTCCCGCTCCTTACCATGACCGCCAGTTTCGAACCACTGCTAACTTAATCAGCATTTGAATAATTGAAATGAGGAATTTTGTGACTCGAATTTCAAACAAATCTCTGGTAGCTTTCGGCTCAACCTTTCTGGATCTTTGAGTATTCTGGAACAGGCTGACACACTCCACTGTATTACTTAATACATTTTCAGTGTTTCAGGACTGACTGCTCTTCTTGCTATTCTATAGAGCTTCCATATGAAATCTGGAATACTCACATTTATTCAGTCGTTCATGATGATAAAATAGTGGTGACCTTTAATTCGAACTCTACGGCGGACATACACTTCATCAACCTGAAAAACAGAGAAAGTTCACTAAAAACTGTTGAGAAAAAAGGGGTATGTTTTATTTATATTCCATTTGTATTTATTTAAGATTTCACGTATAAAGGATAGACAACACTATAAGCTGCAGGAAAATCGGTAAATTAATAAAATATCTAAACATCTTTTAAGTGAATGTACTTTAAAGATATTAACACTTGTTTTAAGAGAATATATCATTATAATGTGTGAATATTGTTTAGACACTCTACTGTCATTATTTTCACTTGTTTTAAGTATAAACAAGGAAAAAAGGTTTAGAAATTTGATGGTGTTTTCTGATAACTGATAACATGTTTTCACTTACTCAGCAATTTTTTCATGTCTGTTTGTTGGCCCAACAGGGATGTAAAGTAGAAGAATGTCAGGTGGAACTGGAATACACTGGTCCCTGTGAAGACCTTATTATACAGGTGACTACAAAACCAGATCTAATTTACGGGAAGGTGTGCAAAACAATAGAAAACACCATCATGGTAACACACATGACTGAAATAAAACAATAAACATTCATTTAACTACATGAGCTGTAATATAATAGCCTAAAAAAGGAAATAGTCCAATCAGGGTGATATTGTGACATTACGCCCCTCCCAGAAAAAAAACTTGACCTTGAGCCTGTAGACGACTGGAAGAGGTTTCAGTGGAGGATGGTAGTTTGGGAGAGGGATGGAACAGAGGGAAGTCTATGGAGATGCAGATGGTAATGTTATACAGAGGGTGGCCTTGAGAAGGAATTGCCTGATGGCTCTCCAGGCCTCAGGCAGGATGGCTCCAAAATGGAGCCATATGGGTTGTAAGACTCACCGAAACAATGGCTTCTGATAAGCGGGTGAAGGAGGGCTGGAGAACAGTGAACAGCTGGAAAGTCCATGGTGAAGTGATGGCGGTGTCTGAGCCAGCCAGAGCCTATGGTTAGAGTGAGTCCAGTGGATCTGAAGGCTTGATGGTTGCTGTTGGGAGTCAAGGGGATGAAGGAGTAAAGGTACCAGAGTAAGGGCGATGGACTGATGCAGCATGACGGAATCTGAGGTTGGAGTTGGAGACACAGAATCCATGGCCAGGATAAGCTGGCTGAGGGGCTTATAGGAGTCAGCAAGTTCATGTCTGGCGTAAGTACATTTCTCATTGTTTCGTCCGTTGGCGACTCCTACAGGCAATGAAGTGAAGCTGCAAACATTACACAACGAATTGTTCTACAAGTCTGTAGGAAACATTGCTATTAATTTGCAATTTATAAAATAATTGATATTGTCACACAATTATTAAGTAAACAAATAAGTAAGAACATATAAAAGCACGTGCAAATTGGCACAACCCTTAGTCTATGGCTATGGCAGCTTTGGCCTTATTAGAGGACACTGCTAATGGCAGAATCCGAAGAGAACAAGTTTTTAGGGACCACAATGATTTTCTGGCCCAGGATGATGACTGGCTTATCAGCCATGTCAGATTTCCAAGGGCTATCCTCCGAATCTAGTTGGGTCCGAATCTAGAGACAGGGAAACAGCGAGGAAACATGCAATAACCGTTCCGTTACGTGCTGACAACGCTTAGTTTCCTGGCAACTGATTCTTTCCAAAGGGAACTGGCTGACCGCTCAAGAATAAGCGAGTCGTATTTGAGCCGCGCAATGCCGCGCAATGCCCATATGATGGTTCCCATATGATGCAGTTGACCAGCCAAACATTAAAATGCAATTTGCAGCGATAGCCAGTTTCCCTAATGTAAACGGAGCGATCGACTGCACACACATATAAGGCACCATCTGAAGATGAATTTGCATATGTGAATCGGAAACATTTCCATTCAACAAATGTGCAGATTATATGTGATGCGCAAATACGCCTGACAAATATTGTAACAAGATCAAACAGCATGGTTGGGTGGCAGCTGGTACCTGACAGAATGCGCGATGGGTGGCTTCTTGGTGAGTGATGCATTTAAAGTTATGGTTCTATCTAATAGTACTTTTTATTTTTATTTATTTGCATTTAATTATACAACAACCCTTCAGGAGACCGCGGTTATCCACTAAAGACAATTATAAGACCATTTATTTTTAGGATCATTTACAGTGTGACTTTCAGATCCAACCGCATTGACGGCATCAGCCAAACTCCCCCACTCATATTTTTTTCCTTTTGTTATTAATTCCGGAGGACAAAGTTCCAAATATTTTTTTTTCTTATTTCTACCTCCGATAGTAGCACCTCCACTTCACTTTCTGTACTTTCACTTTCGTTTTCGTGCCGCTTGCTTTTGCCCAAGTGTACTCATCACCATATTTAAATCAGTTTAATTACGGGAGGAGATTGCGTGGAGTGTTGTGCTCGTGCATGTGCGCTCAATTTGACGTTAATCGGGATGTACAAAGAGAATATGCGGGTGTCAGGATCCTGCTCAAACTTTCTTGTCTGTCTTGTCTTTGTTTAATGTTTGCCTGTTTGTGTTGTGTTTGAGCACATGGCTTTGTCTTTGTTCCAGTTACCAAGCCCCCTTGTCTAGTCCTCATTTGCTGAGTGTTTTCACCTGTCCCTCATGTGCTCTGCTCCCTTTATATTGTGCTCCTTTCCCTCATGTCCTTGCTGGTTCGTTTTGTGTATGCTGTGGTATATGGTCCTGTTTTGTTCTAGAATCTGTACGGTAGCTTAGTCACTTATTCTAGTTGTGAATAGTTCCAGCTCTTTGTTCTAGTCTTTTCCGTATAGAATTTTGATGTTCTTTCAAGTCTTGTTCTAGTTAGTTCTTGCCCTTTTGTTTTCCCAGTTTTGTTTTCTCTTTTGACTTTTAAGTTAACTTCTACTTATAGTCTTCTCCCTGAAAAGTTGTCCTGTTATCGTAGTCATAGTTTAATTCTCTAGTTCTGTTTTCCTTTTCATTATCGCGCTCATCTGGTTTTGTTGCTTTATTTCATTTACAGTGATCCCTCGCCACTTCGCGGTTCACTTATCGCGGATTCGCTATTTCGCGGATTTTCATAATGCATTTTTTTTTTTTTGGTGCATTGTGCTCAGCATTCTGATTCGCTAAAAACTCACTTCCGCTTCTTGTATCAAAACATGCTACGAATTGTGCTATCATTTTGTCGTCTCGTGCAGTTATGTGTACGGAGGAAGGACTAACGCTTGGTCGCTTAGCAACCATGGTGGGAATGGCCACTGAACTTAAGCGATTAGCTGAGGAATGGGACCCTTTGATGGGCCGTTCATTACAGTTCTCCAACGTAAGCGATGGTGGCATGTCGGTGTACAAGGATCTTTTTGCAAAGAAGAAAAAAGAGCGACAACAGCTGCCTATCACTATGTTCTTCTCCCGAACAAACACACCTGCACCGCGGGCTTCAGAAGAAGAGAACACTGCAGAGCGTAGTCAGGATGCAGCGGCCCAGTCTGAAGAGCTGTGAAACGGCCTACACGTGAGTCACTGTATTTGTATCAGTGGCGTAGCCACGGGGGGGCCTGGGTGGGCCTGTGCCCCCTCATTTACATGTCCGGCCCCCTCAGATTTTCAATTGTTTAAAATCGCGACTGTGAAAACTAAAGTGAAAACACATATCGCCCGCCGCACAAGACGATCGCAACGCACCCCCAAAGTCAAGAGTAGCGCGCTGCGCATCTTACTACAACCAGTCTTGGTTGAGAGGTTAAGGCGATGTATTAGAGATCCATTGATGTGTCCCCGCGCAGGTTCGAATCCCACCGTCTACGTCATGCTCAGGCCCCCTCATTTTAAGCTGGGCCCCCTCAAAAATAAATTTCTGGCTACGCCCCTGATTTGTATACATGTAATAGTTGCTAATTGTAAAAAAAAAAAGTTTTCTATTTCGCGGATTTCACTTATCGCGGGTCATTTTCGGAACGTAACCCCCGCGATAAACGAGGGATTACTGTAATCACTTTCTCTTGTCTTGCATTTTTGTCTTGTCTGTTGTGAGTTGTGTCTGTTCCTGCCCTGAGAGTTCCTGACCACTGTCTCATCCACCTGGCAGCTAGTCTGGGGCCTAGTCTGAGATCTCCTAGAAGCTGTGGCCTGGCGAGCTCCTGCTTGGTCTCTCTGTTAGTGCTGCCTCTTCCAAACTCCTCAGTCTGCTGTCATTCTGGACTGGTCTCAGTGGTCGTCATAGCTTGCCTGTCTCTGTCGTCAACCCTGCCCTGCCTGTTGAACTCTCATACCTCACTACCCCTATTGTGCCTTGTCTTCAGTTGTCAATAAAACCCCCATCACTTCATTCTGCGTTTGGGTCCTCTCTCTGCGAAACCCTGACAGCGTGATCCTTCGAACGCAGAGATTGATACATCTGGATTTTTTTGTGCGTTCGCACATTCACAGCTTTGGCCGTAAGCGATGTTTTAGTATGAATTCAATGCCATAGCGACTTTAGTATGAATTCTTAGTACAGGAGGCCCCAGCTCATCCACATAAAGCAGACATGAAGGATGAAAGGGAGCAGGGGATCCTTTTTGCCAAAATCAAAATAGTAGTTTATGTAGCGAGACAGAAACACACTCTCAGTGGCGGGAGTGTGGGCGGGGTTCCATCATACACCCACACACTCATCACAGACTCCCTCTGCGTCAGACATGCAAGGGTCTGTCTCTGTGGTGATGTCTAGCTCAGTATTTCATTTAATCACTTCTGCATCATTCATGGTTGGCTCTCTGTCTGCGATGGGCTTATGGTGCCGTTCCTCACTGGGCCCTGGATTGGGAGTGGAACTGGTGTCGTCATTATTGAATCCGACAGTGAAAGATGATCCACATGATGCCAGCACCTACTCCACATATGTGGCAAAGGTCCTTCCCTTGACAACTATGCCTTTGCCGATGCGTTGAGTGCAAAGTAGGAGAAAGCACACAGGCAGTTGTCTAATAGGTTTGACAGATTGGCAAAGTCGAGGAATTCAGCTACCTGTGCCTCAATGAAGCGATTTCCTTTCTCAAGACAGATTAACAGGAACAAGGGACAGTTCATGGTGACAAAAAATGGAACGTCTCGGTTATGTAAGTAACCTTAGTTGCCTGAATATGGAACTCGCGCTGCATCTCTGCGCCATACCTCCTGCCAACAGCATCCACTTCAGACACTTTTAGCTACCAGCTGTTTGACATGGCATGCATTTACAGATTCCTGGTTCATGATGTCACCTGCTCTGACGTCCTGTCACGTGATTGGTTAGATTGCATATGTGCTTCATGACGCATTCACGCAGAGGCTTTCCCACAGCACTTTGACGCAGCGCTAGTTCCCTATTCAGGGAACTATGGTTACATACGTAACCGAGACGTTCATCTTCCTCTCCATGCCTTCCTCATCCTCCTGCACAACATCACTAACAATAGGCCAATGAGGAAGAAAAATTCAAATTAATTTCAATACATATCATCTGAAGGAAAACATCCATTTTCTCCTCTCCTTTCACTTTTTCTCACGTTGACCTGCCAAAGACACAAAATAAATATACAGTGGAGTTCACTTATCTCGAGTCATGGTTAACTCGCCAATACTATTATGTCAACGATTTTGAAGTGGAACTCTCTATTTGTCTCAGTATTTTCTTGTGGGTTATGTCGATTCCTTAATGTCGCCGAAATCTAGTATCTCGAGCATAAACAAGAGACAAATTATCCACTTCACATGGCTATTTCGTGACACATGAGCGTACCTAGTTTACTGCGCATGCTGAGTTTGCGTTGCAGGTGGAGCGCGCGCTCACTTCAATGACAGTTCACTCACGTTGATCTGAGGGGTAACACACTGCAGGTATTCTGTTTGTTTTTTTTCCTTCTAAAATCGTACGGCAGCTAGAAAAAGGAACAAAACCGGCAGAACTTAATCGTCAGCATGGCATTCCAGCAAACACCATTTCAGGATGGAAAAAGAAGGCCGACGTGATAAAACAAATGTATTACAAGTCTGTATTTGATCCAGAACATAAAAAACTAGACTGGCTGAGCACAAAGATGTCGACGATGCAGTGTTTCAGTGGTTCACAAATACAAGAGCAACACACCTTCCCAACAATGGTCCCTTGCTGATGGAGAAGGCGGACATTCATGCTGCAAAGCTTGGATAACCTGACTTTAAAGCAAATCCGGGGTGGCTGAATCGTTTCAAAAAGAGGCACAACATTGTCTTCAAAGAGCTGCGGTTAAACAGGAGCAAGTGGATTCGTGGCTTAAGACTCAAATGCGCACAGTTTTGGATACCTATGAGATTCGGAACAATTCAGCCGATCGCTTCATCAAACAAATTGCGGTAACACTGTTGTGTAAAAAGACACCAAAAACCCGAGCATCTACATTCTCATTTAATCTAATTGTTCTCATTTACATCAATACATTTTGATTTTTCTTTCTTGAGGGTTGTTATCTTTGGGCTCTGAGAGGGGACAGCTGGCTGCGCTTCCACCATCACTTTGACAGTGTGACAGTCTGACCTGTCAATCATGCAAGAAAACATGATTGGCTGTGCTGCCATGAGGGCGGGCTTTTCTCTTAAAGGGAGGAGCACAGCGCAGAGAGGAGAGAGGGAGAGACTACTTTTTTCTTTTTGTTCAGATTTTTTACTTTGTTTTGTGTTTGTTTTCTTATTGTGTGAATTTCGCGCACAAGCACTGTGTACGGATTATCTGCATTTGAGGGTTATATGTGGGGAAATTGGTAATATATTATATGGGTTGTATGTTAATATATGTAATATATGATATATGGGTTATCTCGCAAAACGGTTATCTCGATGCTTTTTCCCGACCCCCGACGCCGTCGACATAACCGAACTCGACTGTATATTGTTTTTTAACATACAAAACTTGACTTGAGTCAGACTTTTTTTTAATTAACATTGTTCTGGCATTATATATTGGCAGATAAAACCTCATTTTGAACGCTGTGGGAAGGGAAGGGAAGTTCGGCATAAAGTGAACTGTACAAGTGAGTATGCCATAATTCATCTTATTTTTTTACTCATTGTCTGTTAAGAACATTTGTCTGGTTACTCTTGAGGTTTTCTGTTCTGGATTGGATTTTCTGTTCCAGACAGGTCCTGGTGGATGACTGGTGTTGGATGCGTGCTCACGCTTCTTTTCTTGCTTCTCTGCTGCTGCATCATATGTAAGTGAACAATACAATTATTTAAAACCTGCCTTTTGTTAAGGGTGTGTTTGGGTGTGTAAACTGGCATGAAGTCTAAGTAGCATTCAGGAAACAAAGTCTTTTAATCCAAGTCATAAGGGGTTTAAAGAAAAAAAATACACATGTGAATAATGACCCAAAATTAAACGAGAACGGACGCACAGGATAAATATACCCTGGGAAGATTAGGGCATGTACATAAATCGGACAAAAAGGGAATTTGTATATTAATAATTAATTATAATGGATTATAACAAATGATTAATATACTGTACATAACTTGATTCGGCTCGTAGAATTTATCTATTTTTTAGAATTGAGTTCAAAGAGCTTTCGTTTGTCCACCAGACAAACCGTGTGATATAAACTCTTAGAAAGACTATTCTTATGGTGACAAAGAATGATCTTTCCTTTTCTTTTGTAATAAAGTATCTAAGCATGTTGCAAAAATCAAACATTAAAGTGACTTATTTATGAGAAGTACAGAGACAATCACGTGTGAATATTTTTATTTTAATTCACAAAACTATGGTTACAAACATTAAATAGAATACATACACAGATTAACACAGAGAGAGATAGAGAAAGAGAAAGAAAATGTCATGCAATGGGGTGCGTGTGCAATGCGGAGAAGAACAAGGAACCAGCAGGATAAACTTAAATACTCTTTATTCAAAAAATCACGGAAAACAAAAAGACTGATAAACAAATAGAAACGGCACTTAAAACTCGGAACTGCTAGGAAGAACTAGGAAAGACGGAGACGACATCCACTCACGTCAGAAACCTTCAACATATGAACGTCAACAAGAGACCAAGACATGGGAACATAGTAGGGTATTTATAGAGGAGCACCTGACAGGACTTAACAAGGAAAGTGATTAACAAGACAGGTGTAACAAGGACACAGAAAGGCTCGGGAGCATGGACTCGGTAAGTTCACGGGAGGTTCAAATTAGCTTGTTTTTTTGGGTGATGTAGCCGTGAAGAGGGGAGTAGAGTTCACAAAGTGAAGAGAGTAAGAGTTGTAAGAGAAGTAAGAGCTATCTAAGAGGGCGTGTATCTGGCCATTGGGCATTTTTGAAGGCACACAGAGAAGAGCCCCCTTTTTGCCAGAACAGCCAATCGGTGGGAATGAACCTCAGAGCGGGAAAGTTTCCTTTGTTTCTGTTCCCAACTAATTATCATACTTAATGATGCCTTCTGATCTGGACAGAATTTGGTTCAAAGGAGTGAAAGAACTAGTTTGGTAAATTTTAGCGTAACACAATCTACATCATCATTTTACTAATGCAAAGACGAGCGTTTTGAGACATGCATGCCTGAAAGATAAGAGAAATCGTCTCGGGTTACGAATGTAACCCTGGTTCCCTGAGGGGAACGAGACGCTGCGTCAAAGCGCTAGGGGAAATAGCCTTGCTTCAGTCACGTGAAGATCTGTGCAACCAATGAGAGACGAACGCGTGTGAATGCGTCACTGCCGGCACGTGCCGGTGACGTCATGAGGAAGAGCATAAAAGCGCGTCTGAAACCCGGAGGCGTCAGCATGAATGTCTGAAGCGGGCACGGAGGCGCAAGGAGCTGAGGCAAAGACACAGCGTCTCATTCCCCTCAGGGAACCAGGGTTACATTCGTAACCCGAGACGTTCCCTTTCAGGGAACTCAATGTGCGTCAAAGCGCTAGGGGAACACTATATCAACGCCACCTCAGCGACGCCGGCATCTGGGTGTGTCCCAGCTCACTGAGAGAGCACCCTGGTTCCTGGGGCGGCATCGAGGTCCAATTGGTAAAACCTCATAAAAGTGTGCGGCGAAGACCAGCCAGCCGCAGCACAAACATCAGGCAAGGAAACTCCGGAGAGGAGAGCCTTGGATGCCGCCATACTCTGAGTGGAGTGGGCTCGGACCCTAAGAGGAGAAGCATGTCCGGCCAACTCGTAAGCTAGACAGATAGCCTCAACTATCCACCTGCTTAGGGTTTGCTTAGAAGCTGGAGCCCCCTCAGGAGCCCCAAAGCAAATGAACAGTTGGTCCAACCTACGCCAAGTGGCAGTCTTGGGACGTAAGCGTCCAGTGCTCCCAACTGGACAGACCTTGTTCTTGCTCCAACTCATGATCGCCAAATGGGGGGAGGGCAGAAGGCCTGCAGCGTGACAGACCGAGCCACATTAGTGGGAACCTTGGGGACATAGCCTGACCTCGGGTGGCGAAAGGTTTTTCCCATCCCGGGCCGAACTCGAGGCATGAGGGAGCCACCGAGAGGGTCTGAAGATCCCCGACCCTCTTATGCGAGGCAATAGCCAGCAAAAGAAGGGTGTTAAGAGAGAGAAGCTGAAAGCTCCTCTAAGGTTCAAAGGGTGCCTGGGACAGGCCTTGGAGTACCATAGACAAGTCCCAGGCAGGCACCCTGGTCTGTGCCGCAGGTCTCAGCCTTAGTGTGCCACGGAGGAAACGAGTGACTAGGGAGTCCCTGCCCAAGGATACCCCACCCAGAGGCACATGGCAAGCCGCTATGGCAGCCACATAAACCTTCAAGGTGGAGGGGGACAGCCCTGCCGCAAATCTTTCTTGCAGGAACTACAGCACTTTGCCAAACTGACAGGTTACTGGGTTCACCTGCCTTTCACTACACCAGGACGTGAAGAGTTTCTACTTCAAGGCGTAGAGTTTCCTCGTGGAGGGAGCTCTGGACTGAAGGATGGTCTCCACAACCTCGGCTGAGAGACCGGTTTCTATGAGCTGGACCCCCTAAGGGGCCAGACCACAGCTACATTAGCTCTGGGCGGGGGTCAGCAACCCTCCGCCTGGGCCAGAACTCCCAGGAGCAGAGTGATAGGGGGAAAAAATTTACAGGCGTAGCCTCGGTCACACCTGTACCATGGCATCCCGCCCAGAGGCGCTGGATGTTTTAAACGAAAGCCACAGAGGGCAGAAAAATTCTTACGGAGGCAAACAGGTAAACCTGTGCCCTGCCATATCTGTCCCCAATCTGCTCCAGATAAGAAGGGGACCAAGAGTTCTAGCCCTCGGGGAGAACCCCTGGTTTTCAGCCACCGCTGCAGAATCTTTCCATGGAGGGAGCTCTGGACTGAAGGATGGTCTCCACAACCTCGGCTGAGAGACCGGATTCTATGAGCTGGACCCCCTGAGGGGCCAGACCACAGCTACACTAGCTCTGGGCGGGGGTCAGCAACCCTCCGCCTGGGCCAGAACTCCCGGGAGCAGAGTGATCGGGAGAAAAAGCATACAGGCGTAGCCTCGGTCACGCCTGTACCATGGCATCCCGCCCCAGAGGCGCTGGATGTTTAAACGAAGCAACAGAGGGCAGAGAAATTCTTACGGAGGCAAACAGGAGACCTGTGCCCTGCCATATCTGTCCCAAATCTGCTCCAGATAAGAAGGGGACCAAGAGTTCCAGCCCTCGGGGAGAACCCCTGGTTTTCAGCCCCTGCTGCAACGTGAGTGGCTGCCCCTTGATACTCTTGACGGCTGAACGAAAGGCCTGAATGTGCTCGGGGAAGAGCCGAGCAAAATGGCCACTGAGTTATACCTGATCCGTACTACGGTCTGCTTGAGCGTCATATCTCATTCATTTTGAATTTTAGACGCCTAACAGCGACTTAAGAGACGCAAATCCCGAATGAGCCGCAACCCTCCATCCTCCCTTGGAACAGAGAAGTACCGGTTGTAAAACCCGGACTTGCTGTTCGCGAGGGGTACATACTCGATGGTCCCTTTCGCCGGCAAAGTATCTACTCCTTGTTCCATGACCAGAGCCTGCTGAGGGCCTACCACTGACCTGAGAAAGGCATACCCGAAGGTTACCGTGCGCATGACCCACTGAGAGATACCGGGTAGTCGTGACCACGCATCCCGTGAATTCTACTAAGGGAACCAGCCTCCCAGTTCTGGTCTCTGGTACTGTGAACATATCCACCACTGAGCCGGGGCTTATTCCGGAAACCCGGGTGGATTGCTCTAGGACCCTCCTTAGAGGGGGTGGTTTTCCCATGGCGGGCTGACTCTGGAGCTGCTCCTGGGAGACACCACCTTGTTGCGGCTTGGCCTCAGGGTCGCTTATTCTTGGCCTCCTTGGCATTCAGGACAACCCTCAAATCACCCCTTCTACCAGCGGCATGGACTTGAACTTGTCGGCCCGACCTTCTACCGGAGGAAGACGGGTAGCGACACTTTGTTTCTGAGCGACCCTGTGTGAGGAGCTTTGAGACCACGCTTGACTAGCGGTCTCACGTGGAGGGCGGCGGGGAAGAAATTTACTGAACGCCGCCTGCTGTCAAGCAGCCTCCTGGAACTTGTCGACAACGCTTTTTACGGCATCGCCGAACAAGCCCGAAGGGGACAGAGGAGCGTCCAGCAAGACAAATTTGTCCCTATCCTTCATAGCTGACAAATTAAGGCGTAAGTGTCTCTCCGAGGCCACCAGAGCTGCCATGGAGCAACCAACAGAGTAGGCCGTCTCCCCAGTGGCCCGAAGAGACAAATCCACGGTCCGGCGCAGCTCTGCCACCGCCTCCGGACCGATACCGCCGCCCTCGTTGAGGTCCCCTAGCAACTCAGCCTGATAAGCCTGCAGCAGTGTCGTGGTGTGTAGACACGCTGCGGCCTGACTATAAGCTGAGTATGCTTTCCCCACCAAAGACGACGTGACGCGCATCGGCTTGGAGGGGAGCGCCGGAGCTTTAATGGAGGACGCAGACTGGGGCACGAGGTAACTCGCAAGAGCCTCGTCCACTTCGGCATCCCCCCATAACAATGACCTTGAGCCCCTACAAGATTGGTATATATAGCACTGTTTGGTGTATGAACCTTTTTGGAGGCTGGCTTTCTCCAAGATCTAGATACCTCAGCATGTAAATCGGGTAGAAAGGGCATAGCTCGGCACGGGGGAGTGACGCGAGCAGGCAGGTAACGCTCATCTAAAATACTTTTTCTAGGACTTTTTCTAGCGCTCCTGGTCTCCGCCGGCACATCAATATCCAGACGTGAGACCGCTCGTGCCACAACCTCCACCGGTGAGGAGGGTGCACTCATCTGCAGTCAAGATGCCAACAAAATCCAGCACCTTGGTGCTGGAAAAAGCTCATCCCACCGGGCTTGAAAGTGAAGTGAACTCCTCAAAGCTGGGCCGTTGTTATTCAAGTAGAAAGAAACCGCATAGGGCGTGCTTCTGAAACTTGAGAAGCCACGGCGGCCTCATACAGACCGCCAGGCGGGAGCGGAGAGCATGCAAGGAGAACTTCTCGCAGTGCTCACAGCCGGCATTCTCAAGTGCCGACCGCACATGCTCCACTCCCAAACAGACCACACTTTTCACACTCATATTCCCTGATTTTTTAATTCTTAGTCTCAAAATCACTCTCACACAGACACAGCGCGCTGAAGACATTCAGAGCTGACGCGTCCGGGTTTCAGACGCACTTTTGTGCTCTTCCTCATGACGTCACCGGCACGTGCCGGCAGTGACGCATTCACACGCGTTCGTCTCTCATTGGTTGCACAGATCTTCACGTGACTGAAGCAAGGCTATTTCCCCTAGCGCTTTGACGAAGCTCGAGTTCCCTGAAAGCGAACTCTTTTCACACAAGGTTATAAGCATTTAAAACTACCAAAACATAACTGAGATGGCTACAAAATAGGTGGTATGCATATATACATAGGAGTATATCATATAAAAGTTGAAATAGATGTGCATTTGTCACATGGAACATTTTGTGTATTCCATGTGAATGTGTGTGTGCGTGCGTGCGTGCGTGTGTGTGTGTGTGTGTGTGTCTCAGGTTAGGCCCATGTGACAGTTTTTCAACTGTTAGGTTATAAAATTAGGAAGGGAGGAGTCCGGGAACAGTGTTTTTTTATATTCTAAATCATAACAAACAAAAAGTCAGCACGAGGGCTTGTAATAAACATAAATAGCAACTTTTCAGTTGAGCTCTGAGGCTTCCACAATATCAGCTGGCCGTGTTTCAGCTACTCCCCAGGCAGGCTTCTCTCTCTCCTAGGCACAGCTTTTAAACTGTCTCTCGACTCACTGCAAAGTGAAAACACCTGTTAGATTTCATTAACAAGAGGCGTGTCCTTTAACCATTAACTCCCCCAAACTCCTCCTCCGCTTGCATCAGCCTTTAAACCACGCCCCGCTGGCCACAGCCCATTTGGCCTTTTATGTGTGGGGGGAAGAGGACTGGAGGACCCAAGACATCATGCTTAATGTCCAAAGAGGCATAAAGCTGTAGGGTCTTAGGCCCTTTGGAGCCACTCTCTTTTAACTAAAAAATCATAACTAAATATTAGTGTTTGATCTATCATTTTGAGCCACTGTCCATGTGTTACAATAGTATGGGGAGAATCTGGACTTTTCCCAAAGCCAGTCACCTGATGAGATAGAAAATATGACTAAACCAGATATAGGTAGTAGGGATGAGCGAGTACAGCATTATCTGTATCTGTATCTGTATCTGTTAACCATATGAATTATCTGTATCTGTATCTGTACTCGGACTGGGCGTGGCCTAACCCGGAAATGGGCGGGATTTAACCAGGAAGTGGGCGGGACTGTACCTACTATGTTGTTTTTAATCATGCAATTGATTTGGGTCGATTAGAAATTGTTATATTTATTGCTGATTAGAAAACTATTTACATGACAGCATCAGCATTGAGCTTCATATCAAAGGTTTTGATCACAAGAACAAACAAACTATATAAAATAAGTTTTGCAACAATGAATACAACACATGCGGTTGGAATTATGAAGAAAAATGTAATGAACAAGATTTTTCATTTAAACATAACTTTCTTTTTTTAACTTCTAATTTTTTATGATCAGTGTGATTTTTTTTTAATTTCCACGCCAGGTATGCGTGTGTGTGAGTGAGTGAGTAAGAGAGAGAGAGAGAGAAAGAGAGAGACTGTGTGTTCTATGGATCAAATAGTCTGACGTTGTTTTTAAAATCTGCATTTATTATGTATGAAATACAGCAAGAAAGTGTCAGACACTTAGTGCGTGAAGTTAAACACTCGTTAGAGCCAGCAGACGGTTAAAAAAAAAAATCTCCGACAGGCAGAGACGCAACGACAGTCACATACTACCGAGCAAACCCCACGTTTACCAGAACTATACTGGCTAATAAGCAAGTACTACAAACAAATTGAAATAAAAAACAAATCTAAAGCTGAAGAAACCCTAAACCATAGGTGTCAAACTCCCGGCCCGGCGTGTTATTATGTCCGGCCCGCGAGATCATTTTATTAATGGCCCGCGAGATGGCCCGCGCTCCAGCTACCGCGCCGAACACTTCCTGTATTAATCAAGTCTAGCTTATGGCTTATGATGCTTCGCGCTCGCGCTACCACCCTGCCCTAAACGTTAACGGAAAAGACCCGCGAACCTGAGTGACCGAGAGAGAAAGACACCTGTTCTCGTCTCAGCGTTCTGTGTGTGAATGAGCAGGGCGGAGCAGCGGGACGAAGGAAATTTGCACGCAGACACTCAGCTGCCCAATGAGGATTTTTATTCAATCCGAGCACAGATAACGACTCGTTTTACTCGTATGATACTCGTACTCGGCAAAAGTGCATTATCCGTACCGGATACTCGTTTCAGCCGAGTATCCGGCTCAACTCTAATAGGTAGATGATTTAATGGCATATTTCACCCCAAAATAAAATTCGATTTACATTTACTCACTGTTATTGTGTTCCAAACCTTTATTTCTGAATTTATGATGTGAAGAACATTGCTTATCAAAAAGTATTGGTGCCCTTTGGATTCCATTGTATTGGCAAAAAACTGTAACTTCTCGTAAGTTGGCAGAACTACAATAAGATTAAAAGTTAAACTCAAATTTTAACATATATTTTCCTTATTCAGTCTGACAAAAGCTTGCTGTGAGCTAGAAACCTGTTGTAGCTAATTCAGTTCAAATTTCTCGTTTGTTCCCTATTATGACGTATATCTGAGTGACATGGCTTCTGGAACGAGAACAAGTGTAGGCTCAGGCTTGATTTTGTCCGTGGGGAATTGATTGGATGTTTGTGGTTTGCTAATGGTAGATTTCTTGTAAGTGACAGTTTGTCCCGCCCTTGAGCAAGTAAATGTCATTAGAGAACAAATGTTGCTTCGAGTGGGAGGGGACGTGATTTTGATTCAAGATTACGAGGTACATGAAGTAAGCAAATTATGTGCAATTTAGCTGTAAGAAATTACTAGTTTATATCAACATTTGGTTTTGTGAATTGGCATGATTCTTCAAGGCACAAAGAAATATAGAGTGGAGTATTGTCAGCATAACAGTGATGATGCATACCTTTAATGTTTTTGTTCTTTTTAGTAGTTTGTGGAATAGACTAATTTCATTTAGCTGTTATTTTTTATATATGATATCAAGATATGATATTTACAGAATAAATCCACAGTCATGTAAGGATTTAATGTTCATCCATAGTAATTAAGGCAAACTAATGTGAAGTGTGACCAAATGTTATACGATAAGTGTGGCTTGACCAGTCCAGTGTTTCAGTGTTTGAATTAGCATCGGTAATGTTTTAACTAGAGGTGTCATTGTACCTCCAGGTCTCATGCAGTGCAGAGACTGAGTAACGACTCACTCTGTTCCAGGTCAGATCCTTCGGCGGATTCGTGGCTCGAAGCGCTACACGTCTGTGAGAGTGTTGCTGGTGTATCCTGCGGTAGACGCTGTGTTTCAGCGTGCTGTGATTGTCCTGGCTCAGTTCCTGCAGAGTCGTGGTGGTGTAACTGTCATCATGGACATGTGGGACAGAGGAAGTCTAGCCGAACAAGGGCCACTCCGCTGGCTCAACACGCAGGCCGAGCTCGCAGACAGAGTCCTCATCATCTCACCACCTCAGCGCACTCAGACTGGTACAAAACTTTGATGATTTCCTCTCAGCACCTGTGAATTTGACTCAGGTTTTGTGAACAAAATGCATCTAGAATCATGTCAGAAAATGCTTTTCATCCAGTAAATATTTTGTGAGTAAAGTCTGATGTGTGCATTTCATGATGTGCTGAATCATAAAAAGAAATGTGCCAAAACATTTTGTGGCCCTATAATAATAATAATTCATTACATTTATATAGCGCTTTATCAAAGACTCTCAAAGCGCTTAAATGGACGGGGGAATCTCCTCAACCACCACCAATGTGCAGCATCCACCTGGATGATGCGACGGCAGCCATATTGCGCCAGAACGCTCACCACACACCAGCTTATTGGTGGAGAGGAGACAGAGTGATAAAGCCAATCAGAGAATGGGGATGGTTAGGAAGCCTTGATGGACAAATTTGGGATTTTTAATGATCACAGAGAGTCAGGACCTCGGTTTAACGTCTCATCCGAAGGACGGTGCTTGTTACAGTACAGTGACCCGTCACTATACTGGGGCGGTAGGACCCACATAGGCTGCAGTGTGAGCACCCCCTGCTGGCCTCATCCAGCAGCAACCAAGTTAGTCTCCCATCCAGGAAAATAACCAGCCTCAGCCCTTAAGGCCCAGTCACACAGCCGAAAACGCATGAAGAACGCACAAATCATGCACAAATCACGCACAAATCACGCACAGATTGGGTTTGTGCGTGCTTGTGCGTCGAGAAATTGACCAAAGTATTCCACGAACATTCAACGCATGCCTGACGCATGAATCACTGACGGAGCGCGTCCAAACACGCACGCTTCGCGAACGTTCCACGTACAAGCACTTACAGAATTCACATTGTCATTGGATGTCAGTTTAATGAACGTGATACGTGCGCGGTTCATACATGATATGAAGGTGGGGCGTCAGTTTACAGACGTGGACGTGCGTGCTTTCGAACCAGTTCCAACGCATAAGCACTGACGGACGACGCGTGTCCCGCGCATGTCACGCATACTCAACGCATAAACTACGCACGCCGACTCATGAATAACGCAAAAAATTTTGAACCGTTCAAAACTCAAAATCACGCACAAACCACCTTCGACGCACATCCACTTACAATCACTGACGGTCCTCGTTCGTTCCACCGACGAATTACGCATATGACGCACACTCCGCGCAGAAACGAAAATCTGTGCGTAATTCGTGCGTTCTTCATGCGTTTTAGCAATGTGTGACTGGGCCTTTAGCTTCAGTGGGCAACCAGTCTTAGGTTACAGGGTGACATTGCTGCTGGCAATCCCTATGGGTCCGCTGTGGAATAAAAAACAAAACAAGGAATAGTGACTTTTTACTCTCACAATTCTGAGATTATATTTCTCAATTTGAACTGTATAACTTGCAATTCTTATAACTTGCAGTTCTTATCTCACAGTTCTGAGAAAAATAGCCAGGCAGTGAAAGTTTATCTTGAAATTCCTCAGAAAAATATGTGATAGTTATAAAATAAGAGTTATAAAGTCGGAATGGTGACATATAAACATTAAAAAGTTAAAATTACTTTTTTTTATTCCATGGTGGAAACCCATTTTAAATATATAAACCATATAATCCTTTTTTGGAAATAATTTTTAGGCGTGGAGTGAGGGAGGATGACGAAAACACGGAGAATATAAATAAACTGAAATATCTTTAATGACAAACGTCTCGGGTTACGAATGTAACTCTGGTTTCCTGAGGGGAACGAGACGCTGCGCCAAAGCGCTAGGGGAAATAGCCTTGCGTCAGTCACGTGAAGATCTGTGCAACCAATGAGAGACGAACGCGTGTGAATGCGTCACTGCCGGCACGTGCCGGTGACGTCATGAGGAAGAGCATAAAGCGCGTCCGAAACCCGGAAGCGCCAGCAAGAATGTCTGAAGCGGGCACGGAGGCGCAAGGAGCTGAGGCAAAAACGCAGCGTCTCGTTCCCCTCAGGGAACCAGGGTTACATTCGTAACCCGAGACGTTCCCTTTCAGGGAACTCGAGCTGCCGGCATCCGGGTGTGTCAGGTCTGGTGCCGACTGCTCCACAGACCTTGTGAGGAGCGATCCTTCAGGACCGCCCCCCAGCCCGAGAGGGAGGCATCTGTCGAGAGAGAGACTCTCCGACCCAGAGCCCCCAACACAGGGCCTTGAGACAGAAACCAAGAGTTCGGAGGGGAGCACCGGAGCTTTAATGGAGCGGGAGCGGAGAGCATGCAAGGAGAACTTCTCGCAGTCCTTACAGCCGGCGTTCTCAAGCTCCACTCCCAAACAGATAACACACATAACATGTGTATCCTTATCCGTTATAAAACGAGGACAAGGATAAACACATGGTCTGAAGTTCTGTTCACTCGCCATTTCTCACACTCAAATTCCTGATTTTTAAACTATCTTAGTCTCAAAATCACTCTCACACAGACACAGCACGCTGAAGACATTCAGAGCTGGCGCTTCTGGGTTTCGGACTTTATGCTCTTCCTCATTACGTCACCGGCACGTGCCGGCGGTGACGCATTCACACGCGTTCATCTCTCATTGGTTGCACAGATCTGACGCAAGGCTATTTCCCCTAGCGCTTTGACGCAGCTCGAGTTCCCTGAAAGGGAACTGAAAACACTTTATCTATGAATAATACAAAGCAGTCTCTCCCGCTGTGCAGCAGCACGTCCCTTAAGAAGCAATTCTACAGGTGTTGATCATCGGATGAGATGAGAAGAGCTCATGCAGCAGAGCCAATCACGTCTTCTTACATGATTGATAGGTCAGACAGCCTATCAGCGCCAGCTGTCAGAGTGATAACCAGAGAGCGCCAGAGACAACAACCCTCGCAAGAAAGAAAAACAGAAAGAAAATACCGCAAGAAAAACCTTACATCCTTACAATAGATTGAAATATTGTTACGTGTAAAACAATTTGTGATATAGCCTGCACCCTTATATAACCCGCAACCCCCCCCCCCCACGGGGTTTGTAAAATCTGGTACAACCCGCGGGATATATGCGGCAAAATACGGTACAGATAAACTGAAAATATACAGAAAAGAAACTGAAGGCACAATTAATTCTTTGAACGCTTCCCTTTGCAGATGACCTTAAATCAAACCTGGTTCCTGGCATGACCTATGACACGGTTTCAGCATCGGCCAGCAGTCTTTTCGCCCTGACCCTCAACCTCGTGTCAAGTGCTGCCCATGTGCCGCATGGCCAGGATAAGTTCTGGGTCGTCAACCTGCAGTGCGACAAGAAGAGCGTGCAAACTGAACTCAGAGGCTGCCGGACCTTCGTTCTGCCCCAAGACTTAGAAAGACTCTATCAGCAGCTGTTGGGCAGAGAGATCCAGAGACCAGCGTTGCTGACCTGCTTCAGGTCCTTCTGGTTCAGAAACACCCTGGAGCACATGGACATCAACACAGACTTCCCAACCTGTGCCGAAGATGTCTGCCTGGACGAAAAACCAGATCTCTTGCCATAATATGTGACTTTCTGCTCATTTCCATTAGATTTGTCCTAATAAAGATTCTCATGATTGTCTTCCTTACAGCTCTGGGGCCTCATTTATAAAACTATGTGTAGGATCCCTACTAAAAGTTTATGTGCGCCCAAAAGCCAAAAAATATATAAAATAATAAAAAATATTCCGATATATAAAACCGTGCGTACCCACACCTGTAAGCAACGTTCCCTTTATAAATCACAGATCACCCGCAGATGTGCGTACGTGAACCAGCCTCATATTCCGCCCTGTACACGCCCATTTTTAACCATAAATAGTCTATGTAAATCACCTCATGATCAGCATGTAAATGAGAGTGAAATACCATATTCCTGGAAAACTGGCATGCGACCTGGCAATTAATCAATCCAAGAAAGTTAAAACATGTATTTCTGTTACTTTGAATAATGGCAACAGGTGAGAAAAGAGGAAAAAAACGTAATTTCTCAGACACTGAGATTGAAACACTTGTAGGGGAGGTGGAGGCTCGGAAAACGTCTCCGGCTGACCAAAACATGTCATAAGAACATTGTGCTAACATTCCCAGTAAGTCACCAAAATATTCAGAGTAAAAGTTATATGAATGTTAAGAAAACATTCCATTGTATCAGTCTTAAAACATCAAACATTATGAGAGCATTGCCTTTGAGTGTTCTCTGAACCTAGTAGCAACTTTAATGGACATCTCTCTGCATGTATTGCATGTAAATTGTGTATATATGCTAAACAAATGTAGGGTGCTAAAGCACTCAAATAAAATTGCATAAGTTAGTTCAAAAGAGGACGTTAACTTAGGAGAAAAAGCTTGCATGATATATAGACATAAAATACTGATAGTACTCTTGTTACGACCCCATGGTTGTGTATTGTTATATCTGTGAGTATCTCTGTGTGTGTTTGTATCTGCTTAGAAACATCATCCTGATTGGTTCATGCAGACTGATTGATGCTGTGTCCTGATTGGTGCACAGCACTTTAAAAGCATGTCATCACTTCCTCTACAGGAGAGATCTTTTATTTTGAGCAGTGGTTCTTGCATGTTGCAGAATCAGTGTGTTTGTGATTAGAGGGTTTTTGAATTTGTTAAGTGTGTAGGAAACTGTGAGTATTCTTAGTTTGACTGAATTTGTTTGTACTTGAGGAATTTTGTTATATTTGTCCTATTTGCTTGTTTGACGCATTGAATTGCCATTTCAAATTTTTGGTTGCCTGATTGTACATTTTTGTTTATTGTAAACCGTTTGATCTATGTTTTTGGTTAGGGAGTTAGGTTTGTGCATTGTATTTTTTTCTTTTTTGGTTAAGGTTTATGAAAGAGATTTTAAAACAAAGAATTTTTGTTTGTTGTTTTTGGCCCAGTTGGCTCCTGAATCACAAGACCCAACTTACCGTTAATAAATGTATCATTTTGAATTATTAAATTTCTATGTTTTTCATGTTGCACCCTTTTGCACCCTCCTCTGACATTACACCCAAATGGTAACTTCCACAGGAAGAGCGGTAGCAGTTGCTTTAAAAGGCCGTTTTACTTAGATTATTGGTTTGATTGTAGAGAGTGTGCATCGGGAAGTTTAACTGCAACAAGGTTTGTGAAAAAATAAAGGTAATTATCACATAAATTGTGTGTTCTAACATTTTCTTCTTGAAAAATGGTGACTACTTTGCAATTTTAGTTTTGCTTTAAATTTATGCAAATTAGCAGAACAGACTTAGACTAAACAATATCTTCATAAAACCTTTCTGATGAGTACACAGATCTTAATTTGCCAGCAATGCACAGTACAAGGGATACGGTTGTTTGTGTTTAGTCCAAGATTATTGATTGCACAGGTTAACCTGTGACACTCTGCCATCCAGACGTGAGGTAACAAGCAGCAGCTAGGTTGGCAAAAAACGCGTCAATGCAGATACCTTGCCCAATGAATCAACATGTCTTCAACCTGAGGCATCATTGCATATCCATATTCCTGCATCCCCTCCACATCAGCGTAGTTCGACAGTGACCGATAGATGCCAGCAGAATATAGCTTTCCCCGAGATCTCCACACATCACTGAGAAGATCTGGAAGCAGGGGAGGACTCACACAAGCTGGGCAGTTATAATCTGAAAGGTAGCAATCATTATGAGGGCATTCGGGCTTCCACAGCAGCGGAGCGAGTCATAACCTCCAGTAAATCTTCATATGTGGACCAGGCAGGCTGTAAGTGCTCAGAGGCATCCTCAATCCCAACAGCCTTGTCCTGCTCATATTGACCTGGGACAAGGAACACATTCCGCCGGCGAGCGAGAGATACTCACACCCGTTTCAAACTTGTGCACGACCTCCACCTGCAGGCTGCATGATTGTGGTTTCTTGCCTCAGCTGCACCAGGTGCAGGTGGTTGTCCCGATTTGCTTGAGAAAAAGGACAAACAAGAGCAAAGGTCTCGCAACACACACAGCGAGACCCAACTCAAGGACTGACCATCCATGCTTCTCACAGATGTTTAAACAAAAGGTCTACTGAAGAAAAGAAAGAAAATATGACATATTCCCACTGGTGCCCTTTTATACTTGCGGTCAGACCAGTGGTGACGTCATCGGTCAAGTTCATTGTGTTTAGACTCTTGCTTCAGAAACCTGTCATACTGAAAGTATTCCCCATAGAGACCCCTAGGGGACGCAGCATAGAGCAGTGTTTTTCAACCTTTTTTGGGCCAAGGTACAGTTTTTTTCATTGAAAGAAAATGTTTTTTTTTTCACAAGACACACCAACTGGAAATGTTAAAAAATTAAAGTCTGTAACCTATGTTAACAATACATAGACATTCTTATAAACGTATCTTGAATGGGAATCAAATGAACACAGAAAAAAGTATTTTATGATAGATTAGTTTAAAAATTTTTTTTAGACCAATTAAATAAAATTGAATAATTTTCCACGGCACACCTGAATATGTCTCACGGTGGATGAAAAACACTGGCATTGACTTTCAAAAGGGAAAATAAACTTTGCAAAGCTTTTTCATTCTCAAACAGCAACAGTACACAGTAAAGACAGATCGACATGGGAAAATAGCAGAATAGGCACAATCTACATCCATAGAACCTGTTTAATGTCCAAAAGTTCTTTATCGTGGAAAAATGTTCTTTACGCTGAGATTTTTATTTTATTTTTTATGTTCTTTTGGGTAAGCAGAAATGGTTGTTCTACGACTTTGGAAAGTCCGCTTTGGAAAGTTTATTTTTAAGAGTGCATGTCAAACATTACACATGGAGGACGGTGCTGTGGGGGTTAAAGGTCACGGCTCCTAACCCAAAGGCCATAAAATGCAGTAGAGATGTTGACTGTAATGACACAACTGAATCAATAAAACAAACAAAAACACTAACCATCTACTCTCCTAAAAAGTATACTCTTCCTCTTCCTTGTCTTGTTTTCCAGCACAAATATACAAACATTCTTAAATCAAGATACACTTACTGGAGAAACAAAACGACTGAAGATATGAAGTCATTGAGTTTTAGTGAGTTTGAGCTTGAAACAAGAACAAATATCAGCCAATAGAGCCAGAAAACATTATTAAATCATTAATAATTATATACTATTAAGGGAAGTGAAGATTAGTTCTCTTACCTCACTGACACAATTTTGTTTGTCCTGTTTAAGTATGAATATCAGTTTATTCTGATCAAACTCACATCTTTAGGGAGCAGCTGAAGACACCCGTCATTCACATACAGTCACTCACAAACCCTCCTCGTTCTCCTCTCTTAATCTCCAGCTCATTTCCTAAACCAGGTTTCTAATAATCCAGGCATTGTATACCATGAATGTTGGCTCGATGATGAACAGCTTATGATCTGTTTGGATGGAAGTATCTGAATGTAAATATCAGGTGGAGAATCAGTTTCTGAGCAGTCTATGACCTTTATGAAGGGTTACACTTTATTTCAATGGTCCACTTTAGACATATTACTAACTATGAGATCTAGTTGACGTGGAGTTGCAAAGATGCTTAGAGTATTAGTGGCTGTTGGTTTCAATTAGTAGAATAAGTTGGCATGTAGAAATACTTAGTCAACAGAATGTCTGAAGTGTGTAACTGTTATGAATACGAGCTCCGCGCTCCCCCCCTCTGACCACCGGAGGGAGCTATCACACTTACACTGATACACATACACTACATTTCCCAGAAACCCACACATTGGACTGATTGTCACACCCGCTGTTAACCATCACCCGGACTATAAAAGACTCCATCATCCATGCACTGCCCACAAAGTCTTGTTTTAGCATTGCTAACAGTTCTGGGTGTTTATTCATGTGCCTGATCTCCGGTTTCTGCTGTTTACCTGTCATTGATTCTGTCTGCCCCCCTCCGACATCACGTGGTGTTTCTTTTCTCTTTGCATTGTAACATTTCAACCTCACATTACAAGTGGACCATCGAAATAAAGTTTAACCATAGAAACAAATTAGTTTCTTAGTTAGTTCGTAATGTACCGTATTTTCCCGCATATTACCCGCAGACGCAGATAATCCGCACCCTCATATAACCCGCGGGTTTTGGGGTTTTGTGTAAAAAATCGGGGGCATAACCCGCATCCTTATATAACCCACACCCATAGATTGATGAACTTTCTTGTGTAAGTTCACATTTCGAATGTGTCTCGCATGACGTTAAATATCCATAACTGTTCAGGCTCGGTACACAGTGCTTGTGTGCGAAATTCAAACAAGAAGAAAACAAACATAAGTCAGAATCAGAAGAAAAAGAAAAAGCAGTCTATTATTTTGGCCCTCTGTGTATGTGATATACTGTAATAGAGATTGAGATGTAAAGCGATTCCTGACTATCAAAATAAGGTTTTTCTAACAGTGTTTTGGGATGATCTCTCTAGTGTGTCAGACTGTTGTTGCTTGTGTGTGTGTGTGTGTGTGTGTGTGTGTGTGTGTGTGTGTGTGTGTGTGTGTGTGTGTGTGTGTGTGTGTGTGTGTGTGTGTGTGTGTGTGTGTGTGTGTGTGTGTGTGTGTGTGTGTGTGTGTGTGTGTGTGTGTGTGTGTGTGTGTGTGTGTGTGTGTCTGCGTGTGTTTGAGAGCTTGTGTGTGAAGTTATGGATTTGTGCTTTGAGTTTCAAGAAAAGGTGTGTGTATGTGTTTAAGAGAGTGAGAGAGAGAGACTGACTGAATGCCTGTCTGTGTGTAAGAGAGAGAGTGTGTGTGTGAGGGGCTGGGTTTGTGGATTGTTCCTGAGAAGAGATAAAAGCAGAGACTGCTCATTTCAACACAGTTGTACCCTTAAGAAGGCACTTGTTGCCAAATGCGTGTATTTGAAGTCCAGTAGGTGTATTTTAAGCTTTCTGTTTGAATTAGACAGTTGAATTAAGGCTTCTGAAGTGTGTCTATCGTTGTGTCTGTCATTGTTGGGATTATTTAAGTCTGTTGAGATGGATCTTCTGAAGCTCATGAGGAAAATCACAGTTTTTATCTCATTAATCCAGTGGACGGCTTCTGACAGCATTTCTCACAGTATAGTAAGTGACAATCTCCTCAAAGAAATCATTAAATCAGTCATTTATCAGTCATGTTTTTGATCAGTCATTTATTAAATAATTGATTTCAGGTTACCAAATGCCAGGAACAAGGTCAGTGTTAAGAACATGCAAATGTTTTTTTCTTTATTTCCTTCCATTCTTTCAATGCTGCAAAACAACAATTTAATTCTTTTTTTTAAATCTTTTTTTAAACTTTTTTAGAATATAGTTTGCCCGATGAATTGTTTGAATTTCATGATTCGATCCCTTCACCCCTGCATGATCTGACTATGGAACTGAGTGAATATCAATCCCCACTCACTATCAGATGGGCCATTAATGTCGACAGTAAGTGACATCACATCTATTTATTACTATTTTATCAATTGTTTTTTTTCTTTTTCTGATTGTTGTAATCAGTCGTACATCTTTTGTTGGTGGTGGATTGTGGGCTTTTTTGGCATACAGAAGAAATAGTAATTGTTGGAATTATGAACCATTCTTCCAAAAATGAAAACGTTGACTTCCTGAAATGACAGAGGGACCGCAGATGAGATGTGTGATGTGTTTCTGAGTCTTTAGCACAGCAGTGATTAGAGAAGACGCTGGATCTTGTGTTCAGAAGAATGCTTGAGAAAGGCTTCACAGTGACTGAAAAGAAAGAAGGCACATTTGAAAGCAATTATAGCTGATCCCATTAGTGTTAATTTCCTGATGTGATGCACATGGAAATAAACAGATGCTTCACACACACACACACACACACACACACACACACACACACACACACACACACACACACACACACACACACACACACACACATACACACACACACACACACACAGAGAGACACACACACACACAGAGAGACACACAGACACACACTCTACAACACTCTGACACACCTAGCTTATATTTATATATAAATATATTTGTGGAAACTCTCCATAGGCATTATCGTTTTTATACAGAAAAAAACTGTGTATTTGTTTTATTGGCATCAGATTACTTTTAACGATCATGTTTTTGTTCGGTGGACCAGGAAAAAACCCTTTTTTCTTGCTATACTTTTAAATGTGTTTTTAATAACAGCATTAATTACATCATGTTAATAGTAAAGTATTGTTTACTAAATATCTTTGAGTTTGAATATTGTCTTAGGTACGACTCGCACTATTACTGGCACATGGATCTCATGGACATTAAATTATAACGAAGAGTCAAATTATCGATGTGAATACCAGCCTCCATTTACCTCGGAGGAAATCAGCCTCGCTGGTCTACAACAGGTGAATATACGATGATCAAACATTGTTTCATAGCAGAATGAGAAAAAAAATCATGGCACTACTGTATAACTGAAGAACTCAGATATTTTACTGAAAAACAAGATAGTCTGAAAAATAATATTAAAATTAAGTAACTTTACACTTCTCTGCCAATGGGGTCAGAAAATGTTCTTGTTTTCCCTTTGAATTAAGTTTTCTTAAATTAATCTAAGTAAATTTTTCAGAAAGCAAGATTTAATATCTTGAGTTATTTTGTTTCTCCAGTAGCAAATGTATCTTAATTTGAGAATGTTTAGATATTTCTGCTGAAAAACAGACTGAGGAAGAACATGATTTTTTGTCTGGAAAGCTTTATGAAGTTGGATCAGAAAACAGACTGAAGATGAGCGCATCATTTTAAAATCATTAGACAGTCATCAGTGTGTTACTACAACATCATAGTGCCAGTCGTCAAGCGTTACAGAAAATACTCATAGATTCGGAGTTCTAATCTCACTCTTTTCTTGATTGACAGCTGTGGTTCAGTTTCACTGTGCCAAATGTAACCGTTTGTCCTTCCAACAACTATGGTGTCCTCGCCTATAACCTTCCCACACCAGACCCTGGAACTGGTGACGCATATATAAAAAGTTTTGAAACAGGTCAGTTTCATTTGCTGTTACAGTCACTCATTTCATTTCAAAGCATCCAACTCACTCGGTGAGGAAGTTAAATTAATTTGGCAACATAGTCCACCAGGGGCCGGCCGTTTTGCCGGAGAGAGACCTGTTTAGAATAGTCCATGATGAAAGACAGCTGGATCTTGAGTGGCGAAGTCTTCTGTAACGGATGGTAGGCAGAAATCAGGCAGAAATGCGTGTCTTTAATAAGAATGGTCGTACAGGCGGATAGTCTGGACAGGCAGAGAGCATACATAAACGGTATTCCAGGCAAGGGTCAAAAAAGGCAAGAAGACAGAATCAAGAGTTGTTGTACAGTCAGGGCAGGCTGAGAACAATCACAAGCGAAATACCAGGCAGAGATCAGGACAGGCAGACAGAATCAATCACGAGAAAACAATAGGGTCGGTAACGGGAAGATCAGACACAGGTATAAACGCTCAGTAATGTTCACAGCAGCAAAACAAGACTTCACAGTGTCTGAGTGTGAATGATAGAGTCTTTTATAGTCCGGGTGATGGTCATAGATTTTAATTTACAGCGAGGCTGATACAAAGAGAGAGAGCCAGTGGAGCGTAGGGAACAAGAAGGAACTGATGGAGTAACCAAGCCACAGATGTAAGCAGATGTAAGATAAAACAATGTACTGCCTTGTAAGTGAGAATCAGAATTTTAAAATCAATACGTGACTGAACTGGTAGCCAATGGAGTTGCTGGAGCATAGGGGTGATATGATGGTGTGATGAAGTGCATGTTAAAACAAGTGCAGCAGAGTTTTGAATGTATTGCAATCTCTTAATACAGCTTGCTGGTAAACCTGCAAAGAGAGAATTGCAATAATCAAGCCTCGATGTGATGAAGGCATGGATGAGCCTCTCAGCATCAGACCTAGACAGAAGTGATCTGATTCGAGCAATGTTTCGAAGATGGAAAAAAACAACCTTTGTTATATTTTTAAAATGAGAATTAAAAGTCAGCTGAGCATTAAATATCACTTCTAAAATGCGTACCATGACAGACGGGGACAATCGGGTATTGGCAACTAAGAGTTCAAAATCATTGCACTTTTTCACATTCGATGTAGTGCCTATTAATAAAACTTCTAAAGTTTTGGACAAGTTCAGTTTGAGAAAGTTGTCTTCATCCATGCCTTGATCTCCAGCATGCAAGCAGAGAGACTTGAAGAGGAAGATGTGAGATCGGGCTGAGTACTAATATAGATCTGGGTGTCATCGGCATAAAAATGATAGTTCAGGCCAAACCTCTGAATAATCTGCCCAAGAGGCAGCATATAAATGCTAAATAAAACAGGACCCAAAATGGACCCCTGATGGACACCCCGACACACAGGTACAGTCTGAAATCTATTAGTACCCAGGTAAACAATTTGGGAGCGATCTGAGAGATACGATTTAAACCAATTTAACACATTACCCGACAGACCAATCCACCCATGCAGCCTGTCCAGTAAAATGTGGTGACAAATGGTGTCGAACGCAGCAGTAAGATCCAATAAAACCAAGATGCCACAAGCCCCAGAGTCAGCTATGATTAGGAGATCGTTTAAGACCCTAACTAGAGCCGTCTCCGTACTATGTCCAGACCTAAACCCAGATTGAAAGGTTTCCAGCAGCCTGTTCATAGAAAGATGGGTATGGAGTTGACCAACAACCACACGCTCAAGACCTTTTGCCAGAAATGGCAAGTTTGAAATTTACCTAAAATTAGACATGACATAGAAGCATCACTCCCAGGTTTTTTTTAACAATCCCTTAATTGAGTGAGGCATTGGCAATTGCAGTGATGTGGGGAACAAGAACTGGCAAGCATTTTTTCAAAACAGTAGTTGGGAGGGGATCAAGCATGCAGGTAGTTGAATTCATTGACGAAATGTGTTTAGCAATAAAACCAAAATCAACAGCATTAAAACTTGAAAAAACAAGACCAGAAAGATTGGGAGGTACCAACCCAGAGTATTCCGAAACATCATCACTGGAGATAGCACTGTAGTTATTCTCAATTTTGGAAGTGAAAAAATTGAGAAACTCATTACACTGCTCAGTGGTGGAACTGTTGATGTTACTGTGCGGTTTAATAATATTAATAGTTCTAAACAGAACTCTGGGATTAGCAATATCACTACTAATAATAGTATAATAATATGCCACTTTTGCAGCTTTAAGAGCATTATGGTACTCACTCTGATGCTGGTCAAACATTGATTTATGAACTACTAACTGCCTACCTAAAGCCTTCATTTGGCGCAAGGTATTGTACCAAGGCGACTATCTCTTAAAAGAAACAACACGTTTTTTCAGAGGGGAAAACTCATCCAAAATAGAGTTAAAAGCAGTGTTATAATGGTCGATAGAGTCCACAACTGGTAAGTCAGCAACAGTATGACTAAGAAGGTCAAAATCAATATCAGCAATTTTCCTAAAACAGATAATGCGTTCTTTCACCGGATGCAAAGAAGGAGGAATCAGATTGAAAGTGAGGAGCTTGTGGTCACTTATGCATACATCAGTAAGCTCCATTTGTTCAATGGTTACTCCTGAAGTGCAAACCAGATCTAATATATGACCATGTTTGTGTGTTGGCAAGTTGACATGTTGAATGAAATTAAAACATTCTAAAGTGTCCATGAAGCTCACAGTATTATTACAAACTTTGTTGTCAACATGAATGTTCAAATCACCGTTGAAAAGGATAACTGAACAGATTGCACTGGCAAGTGTCAAAAGCTCAGTAAATTCTGAAAAAAACCCCCACAGAATTGAGTTTGGGAGGACGATAAATATTTAAAACAAGAACTGGTGAATGACCATTCAGTTTAAATGCCAAGCATTCAAATGATGAAAAGCAAGGCAATGAGACCTCCGTTACTGTAACATCAGATATACAGATGAGGCCGCCATATTATTTAATTCTGTGACATTCTGAACTGTGTTTCCCATCTCCATCTCCTTGTTCAGAAATCACTATATTCATGTCATACACTCATTACGTGTGGAAGGACTGAATGGAATTTAGTTTCAGGTTCAAAGCACTGCTTGATTCAAAATGGCGCCGCCGCGTTCGGTCGCCGTTCAGGTCGCTCCGCTAAGACTGTGCTTTTACTTATTATCTTACTCTCTTTTCAACTCGCCGAGTTGAACAATGGCCATTCGAGTCGAAGGCGAAGATTCAAAAAACACTGCGGGAAACATGCTGGGATCCGCAACAGACTGAAGAAAAGAGCATTCAGTCCTCCTCTCCCGAGCATTTTGCTCGCAAATGTCCAATCCCTGGAGAATAAGATGGACGATCTTAGAGCCAGGATAAGTTTTCAACGGGACATGAGAGACTGTAACATCTTTTGTTTGTCCGAAACATGGCTCACGCCCGCGGTCAAAGTTTCAGCAGCACGTCTCCTATCCCACACGAGGAGCAAACACTCTGGACCACTGCTACTCTCAGTTTAAAAATGCCTATAAAGCTCGCTCACTGCCAGCCTTTGGCAAATCGGACCATGCCGCCATTTTCCTCACACCTGAGTACAAACAAAGGCTCGTTCAGGAACCCACGGTGAGGAGGGAAGTTAAATGCTGGTCACCCCATTCAGAGATCGCGCTACAAGCAGCTCTCAATAACGTCGACTGGGACATGTTCAGGGCGAGTTCATCGGACGTCAGCGAGTTCACTGATGTGGCGCTCTGCTTCATCAACACACTAACAGAGCAAGCCACACAAACAATAACAATAACAACATTCTCTAATCAGAAACCGTGAGTGGACAGTTTAATCCGCGCTGCAGTGAACTCACGCACTGCCGCTTACAACGCCGGTCTCCTATCAGGGGACATGGGGGACATTAAAACGTCCTGCTATGCTCTCCGACGCGCCGTTAAAGCCGCAAATCTCCGTTACAGGGATCGAGTGGAGTCTCATTTCCAGCTCAACGACTCCCGGCAGATGTGGCAGGGACTGAAGACTAAATCCTCTGCAGAGGTGAGAGCTGATCCGTTGCTTGTGAACAAGTTAAACTCTTTCTACGCTCGCTTTGATTGTAATCGTGGCAGCGCGACGCCGCTGAGTGTCGCGTCAGAGAGAATCACTCAGAACAGCAACAATCACGTAATCTCTGTCTCGGAGGATGAGGTTCGGAGGGCACTCAAGTGTGTGGATGTTAGGGAAGCTGCCGGGCCGGATGGTGTTTCAGGTCGTGTGCTGCAGTCCTGTGCTGATCAGCTCGCTGGGCTCTTCACATCCATCTTCATTGAGTCCCCACCTCCTTCAAAAAATCCACCATCATCCCTGTCCCTAAGAACAGTAAACCCTCCTGCCTAAATGACTATCGTCCAGTGGCTCTCATGTCTATAGTCATGAAGGTCTTTGAGAGACTCATTAAAAACATCATCTGCTCCTCCATTCCTGACACTTTGGACCCTCTTCAGTTTGCCTATCGTCCCAATAGATCGACTGAAGATGCCATCTCTCACGTCCTCCACTCCTCCCTCACTCACATCGACAGCAAAAGTGGAAACTATGTAAGACTGATATTTATTGACTATAGCTCAGCCTTTAACACCATAGTTCCCATTAAGCTAACCACCAAACTCCTGGATCTCAGCCTGAACTTCCCTCTCTGCCACTGGATTGAAGATTTCCTCACTGGCAGACCTCAGGTGGTGAGAGTAGGCCAGTTCACCTCCACCTCCATCACCCTGAGTGTGGGAGCTCCACAGGGCTGTGTCCTCAGTCCCCTGCTCTACTCTCTCTACACACATGATTGTTTGTCCACACACACCTCCACCTCTGTCATCAAGTTTGCTGATGATACTGTTGTCCTGGGCCTCATTTCCAACAACAATGAGACCGAATACTTGGACGAGGTGGAGCAACTGACATCATGGTGCCAGGACAACTGTCTCTTTCTGAATGTTAGCAAGACTAAATAACTGATTGTGGACTTCAGGAAGAGACAGCAAAGGACATACTCTCCTCTCATGATCAGCGGGACACCGGTAGAGAGAGTGAGTGAGCTTCAGGTACCTGGGTGTAAACATCTCCGAGGACCTGACCTGGACTGCACACATTCAGACACAGGTGAAAAAAGCCAGGCAAAGACTGTACCACCTGCACCAGCTGAGGAAATTCAGGGTTTCACCAGCTATCCTGAGAACTTTCTATTCAGGGGTGATTGAAAGTGTCCTGACTCGGTTCATCACAGCGTGGAACGGGAACAGCACCAGTCATGACTGTAAAACCCTGCAAAGAGTGGTGCGCTTATCCGAGCGCATCTCAGGGTCAGCTCTCCCATCTCTGCAGGACATCTACATAAAACGGTGCAGAAGTAGAGCTACAAAAATCATGGACATTAATCACCCTGCAAACCCTCATTACAACCGGCTGCCATCTGGTAAGCCTGATTAGGAGACTCAGGAGGAGTTTCTTCCCCCAGGCCATCAGACTCCTGAACGCTGACAACACGTGACTTCACCTCATTCCAGGATAAACATACACACACTAACATTGTACTGACACTGCACTGCACTTTCTGTTCTCATTGTTACTGTGTAACAACCTGTTATAAATTATTTGCACATAATTATTCTACATTTCTGCTAACCACTTATTTATAAGTCTACAGTTTTACTTATTGCAGTTTTATTTCTCTTATTTTATTTCACCCTTTATTTTTTACTTGATTTATTTATAATTCTACATATACATATATGGGCCATTCTACAGAATTGGTGACAGAGTTGGAACCATCTTGAAATTTTTTATTTTTCCCCCACAAATTTTGCACTTAGGAAAATTGTACAATATCCAACGTATACATTTCTAGTAATTGTGCGTTTAGTTTTCAAATTGTATTTTCAGAAAATAATGGAATATTTTCATACACCCCAAATTTGTCACTACCAAAACACAACAATATATCATAAATTAAGCAGGCTTATAATGACCTATGAAGATTTTGTTTACATCAAACTTGTAAATATATTTTTTCTCTATTTAAAAAAAAAATGTTTACAGGTTAAATCAATAAAAATGACAAATTTTATAATATTTTAAGTGTCATTTATGAGATTTGTTGTATTTTGAACCCAATCTTTCTTTGTAGAACGCAAGTTTATCATTCTGATTTCAAAGTTAAGGATTCATTAGGGTTGAATATGCATTAAACTAAACACTATCATAACGTCTTAGTTGATAATTCAATATACTTTATTTTTAGACAGTGACAGTGATGTTTTGGTAGTGACCCCAATACTTCAGACATTCAACATTTTATGTTAATACAAATAACTAATTATATTGCACATATGCAGTCAGCACGTACACTCACCTAAAGGATTATTAAGAACACCATACTAATACTGTGTTTGACCCCCTTTCACTTTCAGAACTGCCTTAATTCTACGTGGCATTGATTCAACAAGGTGCTGAAAGCACTCTTTAGAAATTTTGGCCCATACTGATAGTTATCAATGCATCTTGCAGTTGATGGAGATTTATGGGATGCACATCCAGGGCACAAAGCTCCCGTTCCACCACATCCCAAAGATGCTCTATTGGGTTGAGTTCTGTTGACTGTGGGGCCATTAGTGCAGTGAACTCATTGTCATGTTCAAGAAACCAATTTGAAATGATTCGAACTTTGTGACATGGTGCATTATCCTGCTGGAAGCAGCATCAGAGGATGGGTACATGGTGGTCATAAAGGGATGGACATGGTCAAAAACAATACTCAGGCAGGTCGTGGTATTTAAACGATGCCCAATTGGCACTAAAGGGCCTAAAGTGTGCAAAGAAAATCCCCCACACCATTACACCACCATCACCAGAGTGGTATCAAGGCATGATGGATCCATGTTCTCATTCTGTTTACGCCAAATTCTGACTCTACCATCTGAATGTCTCAACAGAAATCGAGACTCATCAGACCAGGCAACATTTTCCAGTCTTCAACTGTCCAATTTTGATGAGCTTGTGCAAATTGTAGCCTCTTTTTCCTATTTGTAGTGGAGATGAGTGGTACCCAGTGGGGTCTTCTGCTGTTGTAGCCCATCCGCCTCAAGGTTGTGCGTGTTGTGGCTTCACAAATGCTTTGCTTCAAACCTCAGTTGTAACGAGTGGTTATTTCAGTCAAAGTTGCTCTTCTTTCAGCTTGAATTAGTCGGCCCGTTCTCCTCTGACCTCTAGCTTCAACAAGGCATTTTCTCCCACAGGACTGCCGCATACTGGATCTTTTTTCCTTTTCACAGCATTCTTTGTAAACCCTAGAAATGGTTGTGCGTTAAAATCCCAGTAACTGAGCAGATTGTGAAATACTCAGACCGGCCCGTCTGGCACCAACAACCATGCCACGTTAAAAATTGCTTAAATCACCTTTCTTGAGACTTCCGGTTATGGCGACTTGTTAACGAGACGCACGAGTTGGCTCCGCTGTGAGTTTTAATAGTATTTATAAGTTATACCCCCTTTTCCTTCAAAATTCGACCACAATTTGATTTCTTAGTGAAATCTGTTTGAGATGTCGCCTAAACCAGCAAAGCAGAAGCTGAAAAAAGTCATGGATATTGCATCGGATTCTGAGGGCCTGGACGAACTGTCGCGTGTTCCTCGTGGCGAGGTAAATTCACCATCGAGTCAAGGAGATCAAGCTTGCGACTTTCACGCTGACACAAGTGATATCCTCCAAGCTATTAACTCAGTGAAAGTGGATATGGCTTCTCAATTTGAATCGGTGCTTTCAGCTGTACGAGATGTTAAAAATCAAGTTACCGAGTGTTTCGGAAGACTGACGCAGGCGGAGGAACGCATTTCACAGGCCGAAGACTCGATCACTACGCTTCAATCGATGAACAGCACTCTTGAAAAGAAAGTTGCTGCTCTTACCTGGAAAATGGATGATCTTGAAAATCGAAGCCGACGCTCCAATCTCAGACTCATCGGGTTACCAGAAAAGTCCGAGGGCAGTGACGCGTGTGCATTTTTGGAAAGCTGGCTACCCGAGGCGCTGGACATGGAGCCACTGCGAAAACCCCTGGCCATAGAGAGGGCGCACAGGATTGGCAGTGTGCGACGGGCTGATTCGGATGCGAATTCAACACCGAGAGTGATGATCATGAAGTTCTTGGATTACAGGGACAAGGAGCGTGTAATGCATGCGGCCAGAGTGAAGAAGGACGTGCTGTTCCAAAACAATCGAGTCATGTTTTTTCCAGATCTTTCTGCTGAAGTCAACAAGCAACGGAGACAATTCGACGAAGTCAAGAGAAAGCTGCGAGCCAAAGGCCTAATGTACGGATTCATCTTTCCAGCGCGCCTCCGGGTGACTGTTAACGGCCAGACTCGCGTCTTTGAAACTCCATCCCAAGCTGACGGCTTTCTGACGAACATGTAATCTGGTGACATTATATCAACGGTTTGTTTACACTTTGGAATATGTAAATAACGGTCGATTAATCAACAGATTATTCCTGACAAGGGGACAAGGTAAAAGCAGCGGAGCTCAGGTGGGAGATTCATCGTTTCGGTGTTCTCATTTAGATGGGGGAAGTTAGAAGTAAAGTAGTGGGTGAACTTGCTGGTGGTTCTCGGCAAGTCACAGTTCTGGTGTTGATTTGTTTCTATTGGTTGATTTTTCTAATTGTGTTGCTTTTTTATTTTATTATTTATTATTACAAGGTACAGGTGACTTTTTGTTTCAATTGTGGGGAGAGTATTGCACTATCTCATGTTAGAAGTTATGACAGAGGTTAGTGGGGTTAAGTTTATTTCCTGGAACTGTAGGGGTCTGCAGACTCTTACTAAAATAAAACAAGTGATGACTAGGATAAAGCAGCTACAGTCAAAAATTGTCTTTCTCCAAGAAACACATTTAATGCTAAAAGATATCGGTAGAATACGCAATAGATGGCCTGGTCAAATACGTTCAGCTTCATTTAGTTCTCAAGCAAGAGGGGTTATTACAATGATCCATAAATCAGTCCCATTTCAAATAACTAAGACAATACAGGATCCCTCAGGTAGATATTTAATTGTTCAAGGGACATTACTGTCCAAATCACTGATTCTTGTTAATATTTATGGCCCGAATGAAGACATTCCAAAATTCTATAGTAATCTCTTTCTAACGCTATCCAATCTCTCTGGGTTCTATGTAATTGGTGGGGATTTTAATTGTACACTCGATCCAATTAGAGATCGTTCTTCTGGCCCTGACCAGTCTCACAAGCAGACCAGAAAGACCCTTCATTATTTTGTAAAGGACCTAAACCTATCAGAAATATGGAGACAATTACATCCTAAGGATATTCAGTACTCTTGTTTCTCTAGAACACACCAGTCGTATTCCAGAATTGATTATTTCCTTATCTCAGCAACACTTATGTCATATATTAGTGATTGCTTTTACGATACAATAGTAATTTCTGATCATGCCCCTATATTATTCACTTACACCGATCCTAGGCTATTAAGTAATCCTCCAAAATGGAGATTTCACCCTAAATGGCTCCTTGACGAAAAACTCTGTGAATATGTCGCACAACAGATAGAAATGTACTTTGATATAAATACAACACAAACCTCAGCTTGTATTAGATGGGAAGCTTTTAAAGTTTTCATTAGAGGGGTCCTTATAAGTGTAACAAGCAGCAAATCAAAAGGTTACAAAAGAGAGATGTCGGTGCTTGATACAAAAATTAAACTTCTTGAAAATAACCTATTCTCTGTTGGCGATTCCAATATTCACCAAGAGTTGTTAACTCTTAGAACTAAATATAATGAACTATCATCTAAAAAAGCTGCCGCGAGTCTAATGATGTTAAAGCAAAATTATTATGACCAAGGTGAAAAAGCAGGGAAATTGTTAGCTTGGAGAATTAAGCAAAATCAATCTGAAAGAACAATAAATGCTATTGAAGATAATAGGGGCAATATAACAAACGACCCAGTTAAAATAAATGATACTTTTAAAAACTTTTTTGGGACTTTATATACCTCTGAATACGTAAACAATGGTGCACAAACAACCTTTCTTAATAGCTTACCAATACCTATTCTTTCTGAAGAGGCAAAACTGTCCCTGGACATAGATTTAACGGAAGAAGAAATAATAGAGTCCATTGATAGTTTAACAGCGGGTCGAACACCAGGGCCTGATGGCCTTAACATAGACTTCTACAAGAAATTTAAAAGAAAACTTGTCTTACCAATTTTAGATATGTTTAAAGAATCTTTTGAAAACGGTGTGCTTCCAGAATCTCTAAGGAATGCTCTCATTGCGTTACTTCCTAAGCCTAATAAAGTAAAGACCAAATGTGAGTCGTTCCGACCAATTTCATTACTTAATACAGATGTAAAGATATTGAGTAAGATCCTGGCAAAGAGGTTGGAGTCACTACTACCAGACATTATATGTCGAGACCAAAACGGATTTATTAAGGGTAGGCAAGGACTGCATAATGTTAGAACTTTGCTTAACATCTTATATCTTAAAAAGGGAGCTTCTGATACAGCCATCCTATCCCTAGATGCTGAAAAAGCCTTCGACAGGGTGGAATGGCCATATCTATTCGAGGTCCTTAAAAGATTTGGGTTTGGAGACATCTTTTGCAAATGGGTTAAAATACTTTACACGCGTCCTATGGCTGAGGTACTTACTAATAGTATAGTTTCCAGTGCGTTTAATATTCAGAGAGGCACCCGTCAAGGTTGCCCCCTATCACCTCTTCTTTTTGTTTTAGCAATTGAGCCTCTTGCCATAGCAGTCAGATCGCATAGCGACTTATTAGGCATCAGACTAAACACCACAGATATACGTATTTCTCTGTATGCAGACGATGTCATTTTATATTTAACGGATTTGGTTCACTCTATTCCATCGCTAATAAAACTCCTTTCAACGTTTGGTAACTTCTCTGGTTATAAAGTCAATCAATCTAAATCGTGTATTCTTTTACTGAATAAGAAGGATAGTCAATTATCAGCTGTTACTCATTTTAATGTAGTAGACTCTTTCACTTATTTAGGAATCCAAATTATAGCTAATGTAGATAATATATCCTCTGCAAACTATCAACCCCTGCTAAATCACATATCCAAATTCACTGACAGATGGAAAAGTTTACCCATATCGTTAATTGGACGTATAAACACAATTAAAATGAGCATACTACCTAAAATATTATATCTCTTTCAAAATATTCCCCTATGCCCTCCACCCTCCATTTTTACATCACTTCGGAAACTATTTACTGATTTCATTTGGAATAATAAACGAACTCGGGTTCGAATGCCATTATTATACTTGCCATACGACAGGGGCGGTCTTCATTTTCCTAACTTACAGTGGTATTATTGGGCAGCGCAACTGCGATCTACTCTGTACTATTTCTCTTCTGAAACCCACCCATCTTGGCTGGACATCGAGTCTTCCTTTATAAAGTCAAAACTACCCCTCAGTCTTTATCTTTACTCAACAAACATCAAAACTCTCAGAAAAGACAATGATGTTGTATCTCGTAACCCTATTCTTACCAACACAATTAAAGTCTGGTGTGATGTGCATAATTATCTAGGTCAGCCAAACACTTTATCATGTTTCACACCGATATGGGGAAATGAGAGTTTCAAACCAGCTAGATCGGACTCAGGATTTAAGCTATGGTACGATAAAGGACTAAAAAAAATCGAGGATCTTTATAAAAGAAATGACTTAATGTCCTTTGCGGATATTGTTGCACAGTTTGACATTCCCAAAACACATTTCTTTAAATACCTTCAATTTAGAAGCTATGTTTCTTCTTACCAAGGTACAAACCTTACAAAACCCACTAAAACTCCTTTAGAAATGTTACTATCAAAGTCGTCCCAATCTAAAGGCTTAATATCGATGTTTTATAAATTGTTAGTCACACTCTAAAGAATCCTCAAAATCCAAATTGATCTCCTGGCAAGAAGATTTAAAAATTACCATTCCGACAGATGTCTGGGAAAACGTATGTAAGAAAGCACAATCGCAAACTATTAACAGCAATCTCAAATTAATACAGTACAATTGGATTATGAGAACATATTTCACTCCAGTTCGGTTAAATAAAATTAATCAGAGCATTCCAGACACTTGCATCAAATGCTCAGCAGATAAAGGCACACTTCTGCACTGCATGTGGAGTTGTCCTACGGTGCAGGAGTTTTGGAAAGAGGTAGTCTTACTTATTTTTCAGATGGTATCTATTGACCTCCCATTGAAACCAGAAATTTTTATTCTGGGAATCTTTCCTGAGAATATTGCGCAATGTAGTAACATTTGTAAACTCATTACCATGTGTATACTTCAAGCAAAACGTCTAATATCTATATATTGGAAGAAAGTGGAAATGCCATCTATTGCACAGTGGATCAATAATATGTCCTTTTGTTTGTCAATGGAAAAGATCACATATATACTGAAAGGTAAACTGTCTTTTTTTAAGAATATTTGGAATCCCTTTATATCCTTTATCTCTAACTCTGATTTTAGCAATATAGTGAATGGGTTAGGAAAAGACTAAGTGGGTTGACTATTTTCACAATACCGTCACTACTATTAAACCAACTGTTTTATTTGTTTGCTTGTTTTTTCCACTAAACTGTCCCTTCCTCTTATGATCCATCTTCTACACCATGCTCATCTCATGTATGATTGTGTTGTGCTCTTCTTAATGTGCAGCTATCTGAATTTACCTGTACCCTTTTCTTTTAATTTTCTATTTGTTCCTTCTATTTTTATTTATTTGTTTTGTATTGTATTTATTGTTATGTATATGTGTATATATATTGTTTGTTTTTTTTCTTCCTTTTTTTTTTCTTTTCACTATTATATAAAAGAGATTTAACTTTTTTAATTTATTAATGTTGTAATATGTTGATATAATGTGTTATTTCTCAATAAAAAAAGTGTTAAAAAAAATCACCTTTCTTTCCCATTCTGACTTTCAGTTTGGAGTTCAGGAGATTGTCTTGACCCCTAAATGCATTGAAGCAACTGCCATGTTGATTATATTGATTAGAAAATTGCATTAATAAGAAATTGAACAGGTGTTCCTAATAATCCTTTAGGTGAGTTTAAAACATATTCATTCAGATAATTATCCAGAACCACATAGAGACACTCTCTGTCTCTCTCTTGTAGTCTTTCTAGGCATTAATATTATAGAAATTAACATTATTGACAACAACCTAACGCTATCATCCTATCTATAACCCCTCCTGTTCGAATCGCCTGCTCCAAGCAGGACTCAAACCCTGGTCCGCTGGTATGAGAGTCAGACTGTTACATATCATTGACTGCACCCTTAATTGTAACCTTATCACATTACATAATTTTAACTTGCATACTAAAACACTACTAAAAAATACTACAGTAGTAATGATTTGCATAACTGTAAAAAAAAAGAAAAAGTTGAGAATACTTAAAAGTTAAAGGTAACCAGCTGCAGAACATTTCTCAGTTTTCTCAACTTAGGGCCAATATTTGTACAAACAAAGTTTTTTTTGTTATCTCTTGAATTTGTCATACAAAACAAGTTGGATTTTTTACAGTGTACAACATTTTTTGTTTATTACGGATTAATAAAGCATTATGTGTTCCTTTTGTCACTACCAAAACAATGATGTCACAACTGAAACTTCAAGACATGTTTCGGTCGTGACTGTTTTGGTAGTGACAATTTTAGATAATTTTGAGCCTAGCTCGAAGATGCAAAAAGGGCTGTCTGTGGTTAAAATCAGTCTCGCCCAATGGACTAAAACATTCAGTGTTTTGGTAGTGACATGAAAATACGGGACATGTTTTTTTTACATAAAGATTCATGATTTAAAAATAAAATATCTAAAAAAAATTGTAACTTCATTTTTTAAAACAAAACAAAAAGATGGGTTTAAAAACAAGAATGGAAAAAATTGCAAAAAATATTTAAATATCATTTTCACAAGTTGAAATTTACATGTAAGGGTTTGGGACAGCCACCTCCTAATTGAAAGTACCCAATACATGATGATATTGTAAATATAAAGCAAATATAATATAAATATTTAAATATTATTGTGCGTTTCAATAAATAATTTAAGGATCTTAGTAAACATCTAAGATTTGAATATTTAAATGTGTCAGGACAGGACACGGACTCAGGCTGCAGGTACTCAAAATAATTTAATCGGGACAAGGTCCAGAACAATAACAGGAGGCAGGTAGCAAAACAAGAGTAAGCAGCTTGAGCAAAGGCCTCCAGGTCAAAGTACTCAGGGCAGGTCACCAGACAGGCAGGGCTGAAGGCATTTTGACAGGCAGACTTGGTCAATCCTTTGTAGAGAACATAGGCAACCCAGGCAGGCAAAAGCATAAGGAAGCCTGGGGAAAACAAAAGGCAAAAACAAAACAAGGCAGCACAAAACTGGCAAAAATTCCAACAAGGTAAGAATGGCTAGAGCAGTGTGAGCACAGAGCACAAACAACGATCTCGCACAAGACAGCACACAAGAGGGGATTAAATAAGGGGCCTAACAAGACAGACAAGGATCAGGTGAGGGGAGGAGACCAAACGAGGAAATGAGTAGGATAATGAGAAGGGCGGGGTCAGACACCACAATGACAGCAGAGCACATGGTGAACTGTCAAACTGTCCATGTGCCCCAAACAAACAACAAACCAGGAAGGAGAACAACCGATCAGCCTGAGGACATGACAGTACCCCCCCCTCTAGGAGCGCCTCCTGGCGCCCCAGGTGGGGGCCTGCCCCGCTTCCGGTAGAAGTCCTTGATCAGAGACCGGTCCATAATGTCCCGAGCCGGAATCCAACTCCTCTCCTCAGGGCCGTATCCCTCCCAGTCCACAAGATACTGAAAGCCCCGACCTCGACGTCTGACATCCAGCAGCCTTCTAACCGTGAAGACCGGGGAACCATCCACTAGACGTGGGGGGGGAGGGAGAGGGGTTAAATCAGGTGGGTTAAGACGAGACCGAAACACAGGCTTAACCCGAGAAACATGAAAGACTGGGTGTACCCGACCAAGTGTGGAGGTAACTTGAGCCTTACCGCCACCGGACTCAACACTTTCGTGATCTGATATGGCCCAATGAACCTGGGGGCTAACTTGCGAGAGGCCACCCGGAGAGGTAGGTCCTTGGTAGACAGCCATACCTTCTGACCACACCTGTAGTGGGGAGCAGGAGTGCGGTGACGGTCGGCTGCCAACTTAGTTCGTCTGGAAGCCTGGGCCAAGGCCTCCTTAGCCCTCCTCCAGGTCTGACGACACCGGCGGACAAAGGCTGAGGCAGACGGAACTGTGACATCGGGTTCCTGTGTGGGAAACAAAGGGGGTTGAAAGCCAATAGAACATTGGAAGGGTGTCATACCTGTGGCAGCCACCGGTAAGGAGTTGCGGGCGTACTCGATCCAGGATAACTGTTGGCTCCAAGAGCTCGGATTCTGGGAAGTCAGACAGCGGAGAGCTTGTTCCAGATCCTGGTTCGCCCGCTCGGACTGCCCGTTGGACTGAGGATGAAAACCTGACGACAGACTCGTAGAGGCCCCGATCTGCCGACAGAACTCTTTCCAGAACCGGGAGACAAACTGTGGCCCCCTATCGGAAACCACATCTACCGGAAGACCATGAATCCGGAAGACATGATCAACCACCACTTGAGCAGTCTCCTTGGCTGAGGGTAATTTGGGAAGGGGAATGAAATGGGCCGCCTTGGAGAAACGGTCCACCACTGTCAAGACAACAGTGTTACCCCTCGACGGAGGAAGGCCGGTGACAAAATCAAGGGCTATGTGTGACCAGGGGCGGGAGGGGATGGGCAGGGGGTGAAGCAGTCCAACAGACGGCTGGTTAGAACACTTGTTCTGGGCGCACACCGAGCAGGCCAACACAAACTGTCTGACATCCTGGGCCATGGAGGGCCACCAGAACCGCTGGCGGATGGCAGCCAGCGATCTCCGAACTCCTGGATGGCAGACCAGCCTGGAGGAATGTCCCCACCGGAGGACCTCTGGGCGCAACGCAGCCGGCACAAATAGCCTACCCTCCGGACATCCCTCTGGCACCTCTCTCTCTCGTATGGCCTCCCTCACCTGCCTCTCGACATCCCACGAGAGAGTCCCTACCACCATCTCCCTGGGGACGATGGTGTTGGCCGGAGTACCCCCCCCGGGAACCTCGAAAAGACGAGAGAGGGCATCAGGCTTGACGTTTTTGGAGCCCGGACGATACGAGAGAGAGAAGTTGAACCGGCCAAAGAAGAGTGCCCATCGGGCCTGGCGAGAGCTCAACCTCTTGGCCGAACGGATATACTCCAAGTTCTTATGATCCGTCCAGACCAAGAAGGGCTGCGCTGATCCCTCCAGCCAGTGACGCCACTCACCCAAGGCCAGCCTGACCGCCAACAGCTCCCGGTTCCCTATGTCATAATTCCGTTCTGCTGGGCTCAGACGGTGAGAGAAGTAGGCACAGGGGTGTACCTTCCCATCTCTGGGGGAGCGCTGAGAAAGGACTGCGCCTACTCCAGCCTCAGAGGCATCTACCTCAACAATAAATTGCCGTTCAGTATCTGGAAGAGAAAGAACAGGAGCAGAGATGAACCGGGACTTGAGAACGTCAAAGGCCCCCTGGGCTTTCAAATTCCAACTGAATGGTACCTTGGGAGAGGTGAGAGCCGTCAAGGGTGCAGCTACCTGACTAAAGTTCCGGATGAAGCGCCGGTAGAAGTTGGCGAACCCCAGGAACCGCTGCAGGGCCTTGCGTGAGTCAGGAGTCGGCCACTTGGCTACAGCCCTTACCTTAGCGGGATCCGCTGCGATCCCCTCTGCCGAAATAATGTAGCCTAGGAACGAAACTGACTTAGCGTGGAAAACGCACTTCTCCGCCTTAACGTACAACTGATTCTCTAACAGCCGTTGTAGCACCTGACGAACGTGCTGAGTGTGTACCTGAAGAGACGGGGAGAAAATGAGAATGTCGTCAAGGTACACAAAGACAAACTTGTTGATCATGTCCCTCAAAACGTCATTGACCAGGGCCTGGAAGACAGCTGGTGCATTAGTCAGACCAAAAGGAAGGACCCGGTACTCAAAGTGTCCCGAGGGAGTGATGAATGCTGTCTTCCACTCATCCCCCTCTCGTATCCGGACCAGATGATAAGCATTGCGGAGGTCCAGCTTACTGAAGACCTTGGCTCCCTGCAAAAGTTCAAAGGCAGACGACATTAAAGGCAGGGGATACCTATTCTTAATGGTAATGTCATTCAAACCTCGATAATCAATACAAGGACGCAGGGAGCCATCCTTCTTGACGAAGAAGAACCCTGCACCAGCCGGAGACGAGGAGGGGCGGATGAGACCGGCATCTAAAGATTCATGAATATACTTGTCCATAGCCTCTCTTTCTGGACCAGACAAGGGAAACAGGCGACCCTTGGGCGGAGATGTGCCTGGGAGGAGGTCAATGGCACAGTCATACGGCCGGTGAGGCGGTAGGGACATGGCTCGGGACTTGCTGAAGACCTGCCAAAGATCGTGGTATCTCACCGGGACCCCAGACAAATCAGCCGCCTCCACCTGCAAAACAGGAAACACAGAGCCAGGAGAAGAGGCCATTTTCATACACGACGCAAGACAAGACTGGTTCCATGACAAAACAGAATTCCTGGCCCAATCCACATGAGGGCCGTGCTGCACCAACCATGGGTGCCCCAAGACCACAGGAGCACTTGGGGAATGTAGAAGGTACAGCTCGGTGATCTCATGGTGATTTCCGGAAACAACAAGACTTACAGGAGAAGTGACATGAGTGATGGTGGTGAAAGGGGAATCATCAAGGGATTGTACCGTGATAGGAGAAGAAAGGGGAAAGGAAGGAATACCCCAAAGGTCAGCCTTCTCAATGTCTATGAAATTACCACCAGCCCCAGAGTCCACTAGCGCAGAACAGGAGTGAACAGACCCTCCGATCTGCAAGGTGATAGGAAGGAGGGTGCGGGATGGGGGAGAGGAAGAGAGAGGAGAAGTGCCCACCATGATCCCTCTGGTAACTGATGGACCTAGACTCTTTAAAGGGCAATTGTTAGCAAAGTGCCCCACATTACCACAGTAAAGGCACCGACCTAGAACAAGACTCTCAAGTTTCTGTTGAGGAGTGAGGCACAAATAGTCCAGAGGTACAGTTTCAGGGTTGGCTGGGGAAGATGAGGGCAGAACCTGACTGGTATCACTAGTGAGCTCACCCGAACTCCGGGAAAAGCGATCTGTCGCACGTTGGCGCCGGAGACGAAGGCGGGTCTCCACACGCAAAGCCAGGTCAATAAGGGCTTCAAAACCATATGGGAGCTCGTGGGTGGCAAGCTCATCCTGGATCTCCTCACTAAGTCCAGCACGGAATGTGGCTCTGCACGCACTCTCATTCCAGTCACAGGATGCGGCTAAAGTCTTAAACTCAGTCACAGAACGGTCTCCTTGATGCAACCGAGCCAGCTGGGCAGCAGCCTCATCACCCCTGGCTGTCCGGTCAAATAGTTTGACCATCTCCTGACGGAAGTCACAAAAGGTTGCACAGAAAGACAATTGCTTCTCCCAAACTGAAGTACCCCAGTCACGGGCTCTTCCTGTCAGCAGAGTAAGTACATAAGCCACCTTAGTCTGTTCCTCTGCATACCGGCGAGGTTGTAAGGCAAAAACCAGAGAGCACTGAGACAAAAACGCTCGACAGGAGTTCGGGTTGCCATCATAGGGCAATGGGTTGTTGGCATGAGGTTCCTGCTCCAGACAAAGAAAGGACAGACTCGCAGTGGCTTTTCTGATTGCGGCAGTCTCTCTGCGAAGGTCCTGGAGCTGGGCTCCAAAGTCAGTCAATTGGGAGCTTAGGGATTCAACCTCCTGAGAAGAACTTGAAAGCTGGGAGGCTTGCAGACCCCGGTGGACACGCTGCTGAGCAATAGTTGATCTGAGGGGGTCGGTACCTGCTGAGTCCATAGTTGGCGAGATCGTTATGTCAGGACAAGACACGGACTCAGGCTGCAGGTACTCAAAATAATTTAATCGGGACAAGGTCCAGAACAATAACAGGAGGCAGGTAGCAAAACAAGAGTAAGCAGCTTGAGCAAAGGCCTCCAGGTCAAAGTACTCAGGGCAGGTCACCAGACAGGCAGGGCTGAAGGCATTTTGACAGGCAGACTTGGTCAATCCTTTGTAGAGAACATAGGCAACCCAGGCAGGCAAAAGCATAAGGAAGCCTGGGGAAAACAAAAGGCAAAAACAAAACAAGGCAGCACAAAACTGGCAAAAATTCCAACAAGGTAAGAATGGCTAGAGCAGTGTGAGCACAGAGCACAAACAACGATCTCGCACAAGACAGCACACAAGAGGGGATTAAATAAGGGGCCTAACAAGACAGACAAGGATCAGGTGAGGGGAGGAGACCAAACGAGGAAATGAGTAGGATAATGAGAAGGGCGGGGTCAGACACCACAATGACAGCAGAGCACATGGTGAACTGTCAAACTGTCCATGTGCCCCAAACAAACAACAAACCAGGAAGGAGAACAACCGATCAGCCTGAGGACATGACAAAATGCTTGTCAAATGTGTTTTTTGGATGGGGGACACCAAATGTCACCAATTCTGTAGAATGGCCCATATAGTACTTTTTATCCTGTTTCTATTGTAATTTCCTCTTGTGTTTTTTTGTAAAACTTTTATTTTTTTATTTTAATTAAACTGTTAATTTGGAGACAAATAAAATAAAATAAAACTCTTGAATCTTGAACTGCTAACTTATTCTGTCAGGGTTCTGCCACATTCGGTCTAGTCATTTCTTGGTTTTGTGGCAGAGCTCTGACACTACCGTATTGTCTCGTGTTTGATGTGTGTGCGCACGGCTTCGAGTATTCGAGCCGTGCGCACACTTGTCTGTGTAACGTCTTATGTGCGGGTTATGATGTCTGATCCCGAGACTGGTCTTGTCTAGTTTCGGTTTTGGATCGGGATTCGGGCATTCATAGCTCGTTTGTTCGTCCTTGTGTGAGCTCATGAGAACAGGTGTTTACACTCGTCCTCGCGAGCTCTACGTCTTGTGAGTGGGCGCGGTTTCAAGCGGTGCGCGAGCCGCGCCTCCTCTCGTCCGTGTGTTTATGTTTGGCACTCGGTTCGCATTCCATCGGACGCGTGCTTGTGTTTTGTCACACGCAGTTTGGTTGTCACCAGCTGCGCGTCGTCTTTGTGTAATTGGCTGCATGTTCATATCTCGTCTGTTACCCCGCCCGTCTTGTTTCTTTGTCATTAGTTTGATTTTATTTCAGCTGTGTTTCTCCATTAATTGCCTTCCTCCTGTGGATTTAGTCTCCTTATGTATGCCGTCTTGTGTCGCTTCGCTGTCATTATTTTGTCATCACTACCTGTCAGTCTAGTCTAGTTGAGTCAAGTTATGTCATGTTGTGCTTCTAGTCAGTCGAGTCATGTTATATTTCTAGTCGGTCATGTTATGTTTTCCCCCACTCTGGGAGGTTTATGTTTGAGTTTTGGTTTATTTTTTGAATAAAACCCTGTCCTTCCTGCAAATTGAGTCCTCGCCTCAACAAACCTGACATATTCAACCAGGCCCCACCCCTTTATTCTGCATTTGAATAATTGAGGAATATTGTGACTCGAATTTCAAACAAAGCTCTGGTACCTTTCTGCTCAATCTTTCTGGACCTTTGAGCATTCTGGAACACAGAAACTGCAGGCTGACACACTCCACTTTATTACTGTATTACAGTGTTTCAGGACTGACTGCTCTTCTTAATATTCTATAGACTTTCCAGATGAATTCCAATGGAATGCTCACATTTATTCATTCGTTCATGATGATAAAATAGTGGTGACCTTTAATTCGAACTCTGCGGCGGACAGACACTTCATCGACCTGAGAAATGGAGAAGGTTCACTAAAAACCGTTGAGAAAAAAGGGGTATGTTTTATATATATTGTATTTATTTAACATTTCATGTATAACAGTACACAACACTACAATCTGCAGAGAATCGGTAAATTAATAAAATATCTAAACATCTTTTAAGTGAATGTATTATTATAATTTGTGAATATTGTTTAGTCACTCTACTGTCACTCACTTGTTTTAAGTATAAACAAGGAAAAAAAGTGAAGAAACTGATGGTGTTTTATGATAACTGATAACATGTTTTCTACCTGTTCAGCAATTTTTTCATGTCTGTTTGTTGGCCCAACAGGGATGTAAACTGGAAGAATGTCAGGTGGAACTGGAATACACTGGTCCCTGTGAAGACCTTATTATACAGGTGACTATAAAACCAGATCTAATTTACGGAAGGTGTGCAAAACAATAGAAAACACCATCATGGTAACACAAACAACTGAAATAAAACAGTAAACATTCATTTAACTACATGTGCTGTAATATAATACCATAAAAAAGGGAAATAGTCCAATCAGGGTGATATTGTAACATTACGCCCCTCCTAGAAAAAACTTGACCTTGAGCCTGTAGACGACTGGAAGAGGTTTCAGTGGAGGATGGTGGTATGGGAGAGGGATGGAACAGAGGGAAGTCAAAGGAGATGCAAATGGTAATGTTATACAGAGGGTGGCCTTGAGAAGGAATGGCCTGGACCCTTTTTGCCAAAATAAAAAAGTAGTTCATGTAGCGAGACAGAAACACACTCTCAGTGGCGGGAGTGTGGGTGGGGTTCCGTCATACACCCACACACTCATCACAGACTCCCTCTGCGTCAGACATGTCTCTGTGTCTCTGTGGTGATGTCTAGCTCAGTCTTTCAGTTAATCACTTCTGCATCATGTTCATGACTGGCTCTCTGTCTGCGATGGGCTTATGGTGCCGTTCCTCACTGGGCCCTGGATTGGGAGTGGAACTGGTGTCGTCATTATCGAATCCGACTGTGAAAGATGATCCACATGATACCAGCACCTACTCCACATATGTGGCAAAGGTCCCTCCCTTGACAACTATGCCTTTGCCGATGCGTTGAGTGCAAAGTAGGAGAAAGCACACAGGCAGTTGTCTAATAGATTTGACAGATTGGCAAAGTCGAGGAATTCAGCTACCTGTGCCTCGAGGAAGCGATTTCCTTTCTCAAGACAGATTAACAGGAACAAAGGACAGTTCATGGTGACAGAGAAAAAATAACTGCAAGAAACACAGATACAAAACAAGAATACGCCACCATCACTATCACTTGTGCGTTCAGTTTTCTGTCTTGTTTGAGCTGCGTACGAAGGTATGAAGGCGCAGATGAACAGTTCAAATAGGTTAAATCCACAAGAAGAACAGCAAGGAAAACACAATCACATATGAACGACACCAGACAGAGAGAACAGACTCGGCAGAAAAGAATAGTAGGTCATGGGTGTGAACGCGTCTACGTTTATCATTGCTTAAAGCATGGGGAACCTACAGGGGAACCACAATATTTAACCATATGCCAGAGGCAAGCAACTGAAAAAATGGGGCAAATGTACTTCCCAAGCTTAGGGCAGGATGAAGTCTAGGAAAGCAAAAAAGGGTTTGTCTGAACTTACCTTGGGTTCGGCTTTCCTTGCCTTTTGGCTGAGAAGACTTCCCTCAAGTCGTCTTTTGTCTTCTTATCAGGTCACTGCCTTGAGTATCGACTCCTCAGAGATGGAGCCCGGGAAGTGACACTCTTCTCCTGACCCGATCTCCAATTAGGGCCAGCAACTCCCACCTGGCTCCCACCCCCTTAAAACAAAAACACAGTCAGAAGCACAGCTTCCTAGGGCTGATTGTGTGAATTCCCCTTTTTTCCCTTTTCTTTTTTAACAATAAATCATAAAGCTCAGCCAAACTTGGCTGGATATATGTGTCACAGTTCTGTCATGTCTGCTCCCACTTCCTGTTTCCTCATGTGATTTGCTCAGTGTTTTTCCATCCACCTGTCCCGTAATCATTACCTTGTCAATCTTGTCACCTGTTTCTAATTATACCCTAAGTATGTGTACCTATCTATGTACCATATGTACCCGTTGTTCCCTTCAGTCTTCGTCAGTTATCACTAGTGTTCAGTGGTGTTGTATGCTGTATCTTCTCCTTGTGGGTTGGCCCGTTGGACTGTTTTTTCTCCATTGGGACTACCTTTCGTTTTGCACAAGAAGTGCCCTTTTAGCTTTGTATATGTAAAGTGCAGTTTTAGTTTTCGTCATTAAATATCTTTGAGTTCCTTTTCAAGGGAACTCACACTGCATCAAAGTGCTGTGGGAACACCTCTGCATGAATGCGTCCTGAAGCACGTATGCAGTCTAAACAATCGCGTGAGAGGACATCAGAGCGGGTGACGTCATGAACCAGGAATCTATAAATGCATGGCATGTTAAACAGCCGGCAGCTTCTATGTCTTCAGCAGCACTGTATGTGATCTGTTTGTCATATTTATTGTTGTTGGGATTGGCAAGATGGCGCCAGTGTGTGTGGCTTGCCGTTTTACCCTGCAAACACTGTGTGTGTGTTCGTGCTGTTTGTTTCGCTCGTTGTACAAAATGTTGAATCTTTTTTGGTGTATGATTGCCAAACTTTACTGAATATCCAACTTTCTGCCAACAAACTCATCCACTTTGAGTATAATGGACATAGGACATTGCCTCCATTCCTATCGGAGATTCTCTCTTGCAGTACATTTGAACCTCGCGCCGCTGCTCGGCCCTGTAGAGTTATTAACCCCTCCACTGCCGCTCATTTCTCATCTGTTTTTAGTCAACATTTTGCCATACCTGAAAAACTACACAATAACCCTGAGGAGCTAAGCTCTTGGTTGCATTCCAGCTGCCAAACGGTTTTAAATACTGTGGCTCCATTGAGAATCAGGCACCCAAAAACTAAATCCGAGCCATGGATGAATGACACTACTCGCGCTGAGATAATTAACATATCTCTGAGAAAATTCTGTCAAATTCTATTAAGCCCCGTTGTCATGACACATATCTGTTTGTTTTCTTATCACCATCTTGTGGCAGTTTGACGTAATAACAAAGTGTTTTCTTAGTGGTTGGTTCAGAGCATGTGATTCTAGAGTTAACCAGGAAGTAACCACAGTGTTCCATGCGGTTCACCAAAACAGACATTTCTCACTATTTCCTTCACATTTTGTGCCTTGGAAAGGCTTGGCCTGTAAGTTCATTACCTTTTTCGATAGTTGTATGAATGTATAAACATATATACTGTTCATATATATTTGGAATTCATAAGTTTGAGTTTAAAACAACTAATTATTATACAGTGATGGCAATTAGTTAGAAACAAATACACTAAGCAGAACTGAATTGAGGTATAAGTTCAGTTGAGACAGTTGGCCAGTGATGCACGCCTTTGTTACTACCCGGCTGGATTACTGTAATGCTCTGTATGTGGGGGTCAGTGGGTCGCTGCAGCTCGTCTGGTTACGGGAGCTCGTAAACATGAGCATGTATCCCCCATCTTAAGCCACGTCCACATGAGAACGGTGCATTCCCTAACCGCTCTTTTTTTCCCTTCGTTCTAAAAAAAAATGCCGTAAACAAGGCGTCGGCACAAGAAATCTCAGTGTCCACACGAGAACACTGAAACCGACTGAGAACGGTGTAGTATATATGCCAGACCAGTATGTGGCGCTGTAATTCTGCCACAGATATACACTATACACGGAGAAGAAGAGTTTGAGCATGCGCACAACCTTGCGCGCTGAATGCGCTGAATATTTACAGACGTGCACTGCTGCAAGATGACATGGAGCGATTGCCCTGTTGCATTGTAATTCTTGATTTTATATTGTTTGCCCTGCACTATATGTTGTGCGCACTGCTGCACTTTATACCTGTTTTTTCAGGTTATTTTTAATTGTTCTATTTTCCAATAAAAACCAGTTCTTGAATTTTTGCTCTCATTTATTTTCACTTGACATATTCAATACAACACTTTCAAAATAAACATTAGTACATTTTCAAAAAGGTAAATACTGTAAAAAAAACAGAACAAAACTTGATGGCCAGCATTTTTAAGGGTCAAGGTACTTTGTGAGTACTCTCCTCACTCTCTTTCCCTCTCCCTCGTTACAGTCTGTGAAGCCTTTTCAGTGCAGCATATCTGGCTTTGAGACGACCAAAAGCACACTCGTGTCCACAATCTGTTTTTTCAGAGGAGGGATCTGGCCAGTCAAGTACAGGTTTAGCTTTGAATTAGCAAAAACCCGTGCATCGTGTACACTCCCGGGCCACTTTATCACAACATCCATAAATCTGTACTTATAATCACAGACCGCCTGTACATTGATAGAACGTTTGCCTTTCCTGTTGATGTAGTCCAGTGGTCCCCAACTCCCGGACCGGACCGGTCCGTGAGTTGCTACAAGCGGCTGTGACGCTGCTGCTTTAGCAACGAGGAAGTGTGTTTAATCTCGCGCGGACTCGCTCAACAAACTGGAGCCGCCACCGGTCCGCGGCAAAATTTTCACGCGTTTACCGGTCCGTGGCACAAAAAAGGTTGGGGACCACTGATGCAGTCCATCGAGTTGGCAGACAGCTGCTTGATTTCTATGCGTGTGCCGTCGACCGCTCCCAAACACTGTGGCATGCCATGATCACGATGGAAACGCAAAACCAGATCCGTAAAAGGCAACTTTATGTACTTTTAGCCGTCCTACAGCACAAGCACAATCATGTAGTCCGCCATTACTGTTGTTGCTGTTACGTGTGACGCAGCCGACACGTGATGTGATGACATCATCGTTCTCACTAAAGATGCCGATTGGCCGTCCACACGAGAACGCAAGGGTGTCGTTCTCAGATCTTTCCACTTTAGAACCCGTTCTCCAAAGAGAGCGGATTCAGCCACCCAGAACGCCGGATCCGTGTGGACGCAACGCCAATCCGATACGAAATGTATGCGCTACAGTGATTCGCATTCCCGTGTGGACGGGCCCTTAGCCTCCTTACATTGGTTGCCTGTACAGTTCAGGATTCATTTTAAAATTATTTTATTTGTTTTTAAATCTCTAAATGGTCTTGCCCCACCATATATTTCTGAGCTCCTTGTTCCATACACTCCCACCCGTTCTCTCAGGTCAGCTGATCAACTGCTCCTGAAAGTGCCCAAAACAAGGCGAAAACTAAGAGGGGATCGTGCTTTTGCGGTGGCAGCACCAAAAATATGGAATGACCTGCCACTGCACATTAGACAGGCTACTTCAATGTCGCATTTTAAGTCTCTTCTAAAAACCCACCTTTTTTCCTTGGCTTTTATCACTTAAAGGTTTTAGTTTTTATGTATTATTTTATTTTATTATTTTTATTCCTTCTGTACAGCACTTTGGTCTACTTCGTTAGTTTTATAGTGCTTTATAAATAAAGTTTGTTGTTGTTGTTTGTCTACCAACTAAAAGTGAGAGTATAATGGCGAGCAAGAGCAATACAAGGCATGTGTTCATCCCTGCCCTCGCAAATCACAGGTGGGGATAAACATGTTTGGTGCTGGGTTTTTTTGGATGCGGAGCAACACAGTCAATGCTCAAGGGCACTGTCTGTGTGTCTCTATAACAGCTATACGCTGAAAATGCTCAGCTCACGCCTGCCGCTCTTTGAAGAGAGTGCTTGGGCTCGCGGTCCTCAAAGTTCTGGTCCAGCTGCAGCCTAGGGATCGCAAATGGATTTGTCGGAGGGGTTTGAGACAGGCGCTGCCCTATCTCTGCCCTCACCCGTTTGATCTAGTTCCTTCTCTCAGGTTGGAAGCACACTAAGCATTTTTTCTTTCCATGGAGAGGAACTAGCTGGATGTGGGCTAGGACTGGATGTTGTCAGCATAAATTTTGACCGTCCCACTGATGCTCAGCGCTGATCTAGATTGTCAAAGATATACACATACTTGCATAAAACAAGTATAGCCTACAATAAATACTAAATGTGTATATATATATATATATATATATATATATATAAAATGTGTGTGTGTGTGTATATATATGTATATATTTCAGCTGCGAGGCTTCGTCTGTACTTCATGATTCCCTGATCTCTCTGCTCCCAGGGGTTCTGGAGATTGTTTGCATGTGGCTTGGCCTCTGAGGGGGCCCAGCTCATAACTCTGGTCCTTCAGCTGAGGTTGTTGAGACCATTATGTTCTCCAGAGCTCCCGCCAGTGAAGTAAGCTTCTTTATGTGGTGGTCGGCTGGGGGACCAGTTAACTGCCCAGATGGCACAGTGCTGGAGATTCTGCAACGCCAGCTCACTGCTGGGTTATCTCCATCTACCTTAAAGATGTATGTGGCAGCATTTGTTGCTTTCCACATCCATTTGGGTGGACAGTTTGGGAATAAACCCACTGGTATCCTGTCTCCTCTGTGGCACACAGTGGTCCGGGAACTATTCTGCTTGCCCTTTGGGCATTGGATGCTTGTAAAAAAATTTGAACAACTTTTTGTATGTTTAGGGACCCTTACAAAAATGGGGGTCCCTGGTGTCCAAGCAGAGATTTAGCAAGTGGTTAACCGAGGCTATTTCACTAGCTTATGAGTCAGCCGGGTTTTCCGCACCCATGTCAATCTGAGCCCTCTCCACTAGGGGTATGTCCAGCATTCAGGACCTTCTGTCAGGAGTTTCTTATGTTTGTCATGCGGCAGGCTGTTTCTCTCCTCCCACTTCTTTAGGCTCTACAACTTAGACCTAGACTTCTCTCCTGGGGCCCAGGTGTCTTCATCTGAGGGTGATCACATCTGACATGCACTTGTTGCTATGGCAGCGTTGTTATTGCATTCCCACAGCACTTTGACGCAGCATGAGTTCCCTAGAAAGGGAACGTCTTGGTTATGTATGTAACCTTAGTTCCCTGAATAAGGAACGAGACGCTGCGTCCCTTCGCCATACCTCCTGCGTGCCTGCCAACAGCATCCACTTCAGACATTTTTAGCTGCCGGCTGTTTGACAGATTTGACAGCATGCATTTATAGATTCCTGGTTCATGATGTCACCCACTCTGACGTCCTCTCACGTGATTGGTTAGATTGCATAAGTGCTTCCTGACGCATTCACATAGAGGCGTTCCCACAGTGCTTTGACGCAGCGCAAGTTCCCTATTCAGGAAACTATGGTTACATACGTCAGTGGTCCCCAACCTTTTTTGTGCCGCGGACCGGTAAACATGTGATAATGAAATAATGATATTTATTTCATAATGATAACATGTGACATGTGCCCGCTCGAGATTGTTGACGGGGGGGGGGGGGGGGGGGGGGGGGGGGTGCGAGTGAGATGGATGATGGGTCCGCGCGAGATTGTTGTGCGATGGTGCGAGTGACGATTGTTGACGCCGGGATGGGTGCGGAGACTGTTCAAACGTCTCCATAGTCACATCGACACAGCCGCTTCCGCGAATGCGCTCCGCGGCCCGGTACCATTTCATCGACGGACCGTTCCGCGAAATCGCTACGCGGCCCGGTGGCACTTCGTTCGCGGACCGGGGGTTGGGGACCACTGACATACGTAACCGAGACGTTCATCTTCCTCTTCATGCCTTCCTCATCCTCATGCAGAACACTAACAATAGGTCAATGAGTAAGAAAAATTTGAATTAATTTCAAGGCATATTATCTGTAGGAAAACATCGATTTTCTCCTCTCCTTTCACTTTTTCTCACATTGACCTGCCAAAGACAAAAAAAATATATACAGTGGAGTTTGGTTATGTCGACGGCCTCGAGGTTTGCAAAAAAGCATTGAGATAACCGTTTAGCGAGATAACCCATATAACATATATCAACATATATTTTCCCACAAATAACCCACAGACGCAGATAATCCGCACGCTCATATATCCAGCGGGTTGTGGGTTTTGTGTAAAAAATGAAGAGATGAGAAGAGCCCGTCCTCATGGCAGCACAGCCAATGACGTCTTGATTGACAGGTCAGACAGCCTATCACCACCAGCTGTCAGAGTGATGGTGGATGTGCAGCTGTCAGAGTGATATTGTAAGCGCCAAAGACAACAACCCTCGCAAGAACGGAAAAGGAACATTTATTGATGTACATGATGCGAGTTATTAAATGAGAATGTACATGCTCGTGTTTTTGGTGTCTTTTTACACAACAGTGTTGCCGCGATTTGTTTGATGAAGCGATCGGCATTTATCTAAAAAATGTACATATACAGAGTACAATGTATGTTTGCTAACAACAAAAGGCATATGTAAAACCACCACAATAAAAACCATCTCTGACTCTTGATACAAACCTTTAATTATATTCTCCAACAATGCAAACACAAAGATTTCTCACAAAATCACAAAAAACGTGCGGGATTCTACCGTGAGAGTGGACCACGATGCACGTGCAAGGCAAACGCAGCGCATCCGCAGTGAACTAGGTACGCAAATTAGTCACAAAATAACCATGTGAAGTGGCGAATTCGTCGCTTTCTTGTGCTCGACATATTAGATTTCGGCAACATAACAGAATCGACATAACCCACAAGAAAATAATAAGACAAATAGGGAGTTTGGCGGTTCCACTTCAAAAACGTTGACATAATAGTCTTGGCGAGTTAACCGTGACTCGAGACATGCGAACTCCACTGTATATTGTTTTTTAACATATAAAACTTGACTTGAGTCAGACTTTTTTTTTTTTTATTAACATTGTTCTGGCATTATATATTGGCAGATAAAACCTCATTTTGAGCGCTGTGGGAATGGAAGTTCAGTTCGGCATAGAGTGAACTGTACAAGTGAGTATGTCATAATTCATCTTATTGTTTTATTCATTGTCTGTTAAGAACATTTGTCTGGTTACTCTTGAGGTTTTCTGTTCCAGACAGGTCCTGGTGGATGACTGGTGTTGGATGCGTGCTCACGCTTCTTTTCGTGCTTCTCTGCTGCTGCATCATATGTATGTGAACAATACAATTGTTTAAAACCAGCCTTTTGTTATGGGTGTATAAACTGTCATGAAGTCTATGGAGCATTCAGGAAACAAAGTGTTTTAATCCAAGTCATAAGGGGTAAAGGAAAATAACATCCACATGTTAATAATGACCCAAAATAAAACGAGAACGGATGCACAGGGTATATATATAGACTGGGACGATTAGGGGATAGGACACAGCTGACAAGACTAACAAGGTGATTGATGTCGAGACAGGTGGCTGGAAAGACACAGAGAGAGCACATTGGGAACCAGGAAGTAAACAAAGTCACAGCATAAAGTAGCGAATCAACTCAAATGGGGCGGGATTTATGCATGCATTTAATCATAACATGTTATGGTTAAATATGTACATAAATCGGACAAAAAGGGAATTTGTATATTAATAATTAATTATAATGGATTATAACAAATTATTAATATACTGTATATGACTTGATTCGGCTTGTAGAATTTATTTTAATTCTAGAATTGAGTTCAAAGAGCTTTCATTTGTCCACCAAACAAACCGTGTGATATGAACTCTTAGATAGACTATTCTTATGGCCACAAAGAATTATCTTCCAGTTTCTTTTGTAATTGCTTGTCTATGCTTTCTTTAGTGTTTGCAGCAATTTCTCTGTCAGATTTTTTCAGCCATTCTTCAACAGGTTTCCTCAGAAACTCTGGTCCATTCTGCAAAACAGAATCTTCCTTGAGGTCCTCTGGAGTACCAGTCTTCAGCAGACCCGACTTTCTGAATCTCTCCAATCCTGTTTGCAAAAAAGGTCTGGTAACCATAACTGTCTCTTTGGATTGCTCCTAACACAATATCTTCTGAGTCAAACTGCGAAGACGGCCCTTCATATTTGCATAATGGTGACAGCTTTGCTTTGGACTCAACCAATCGAACTTGGACACCTTCTTCTGTCTCCTACCTGAAGTACACCACAGCTACATAGCTCTTGTCACTTCCATCAGAAAATGTTACTCCCCAAGGTTTCTTAATCCAGTTGGCTGGTGTGAGTCTTCTATGGAAGGTTACCTTGCTCAGAGAGACATATTCTTTAAAGAGCTGAATGGCTTCCTCTCTCAACTTTTCAGAGAGTGGCTTGTCCCAATTGTCTCAGGGTCTGCTTCCAGCTTCCTGAAATGCTATTCTTTCCAGAATGGCACCCTTTTGCTTTCCAGGTGTGATGAGAACTATTGGGTCATAAAGACTAGCGACTTGGCTTAGCAGCTCTCTCCTAGTTAGTGGGTTAGGAGTTTTCCCTCTCACCTATTCTTTAAGGAGATTTTTTCCAACCCTCATTTTATTTTTACTTTTTGAAAAGTTGATTGAGGTAATTGGATATAGTTTGTATTCTTCAACCAGGTATCAGACTCCCATGGCTTTATTATCTTGCCTTAGGAGAGTGAGTACTTTTCCCACTGATGATTTAGCAGTTTCTGGTACATGCTCCTGCCTCCCAATTTTGCCTGACCGAGCCCATGGTTTCCACCAGCATGTAGTATTACTTCAACCTCTTTGTTGATCTCGTCCAGCCTTACCCTGTCATTGTGGAGTCAAGATATCATCAACATACAAATCCTCTTCCAAGATTTTATCCTCCTCCTTCAGGTGAGCATACTCTGGTAGCTTTGCCGTTTCTCTCATGGCCAGTTGTACGATGCACCCTGCTGGTCGGTCACCAATGTTGACTCGGGTAATGGCATACTGTTCAATTTTTCCATCTTCTGTGTCTCTCCACAGTAATCTATGGAGGTGCATCTCTAGGTCTGTCAACCATACAGAATTGTAAAAAAAAAATTATGTCACCAAGGGCTGCATGCACATCTCTTCTGAACCTAAGGAGGACTGCACGGATTGAATTGAGAACATCAGGCCCCTTCAGCAGTAGGTCGTTCATGCTGTTTCCCTTGAACTTTTGACTACTGTTCCATATAAGGTGTTGTCACAGAATGTGGATTAGGTGCTACTAAATGACTTACATACCACACTGGTCCTTTCCAGCTAGTAATGGTTTCTGCAGTGAGTTTCTTTGCTGCTCTTCTTTCTACCCTTTTATGGACTTGGGCAGCTTATGCTACCTGCCACTCCGTTTTTTTCTTGAGTTGCTTCTCAGTCCTTAAAAAAGTGGCCTCCACTTCAATCCTGTTGCTAGGCAGATAAATTGAGGCTTCAATTAAAGGGGACTTTGTGTCCTAGTGAGGTTCATCACTATGTTCATCTACTCTAACATAGGTAAGACCTTTCTTTATGACTTCCAATTCTCTTTCTTCACTTAAAGTAATTTCCTTGCCTCCTGGTTGGCAATGGCCACACCGGCATCCTCCGCACTTGAGTTCACATGCTGCTCCAATGCTGTAACATTTCCACCACTCTAGAAACTCTTTGTCAGCCAATTTGGTTTCAGCTTTGAACTCTTGTGCTTCTGTGACTTATTGATACCTAATTGCAGACGCTCTCATGGATTGAGCAAAGTGTGTTTCAGATTTGTACATAGCCATATCTATGTACAAATCTATGTACTCCACCAACAGTCCTCCCCAATGGGCCTTCCCAATTACTTTCAATCTTTGTGGAGCAAGTCTTCCCTCACGGTGACTTATTAGCAGTTCAATGGTTTCTGATCTTTTCAGATCTTCCAGTTTGACTTCTGGGAAGAATCATTTGAGTTGCTGAGGCTTGACTAATTTGTGTACCATGGCAATTTCATCCAACCCATAACAAAGAAGCTCATGAGCTCTTTCTGTGCCTATAGGCGTCTTGACCCTCACTCTAAGGAAGTATCTTCTAGTCTTGACTTTTCCCCCAACTCCATAAATGATTAATGAAATCTCTTCACTCCTCAAATGTAATCTTCTGGCAGCTTTGTGAGTAATACAGTTTGTTTCGGACACCAAGTCTATCAGAGTCCCGATCTTTTCTCCTGCATTGGAAGTTACTTCTAATAACATTAAATTCACAGGTAGCACTTCTTGTGCACTTAACTCCATCCCTCCAGATTGATTCGTTCCAACACAGCTTGTTTTTGCAGTTATGTTGGTAAAAGCTTTTCTGAATTTTTCTAAAGGGTTGTTGATTTCTCTTGTGTTACCAAGCTCTGCAAAGTCATCTAGGGCCTTCTCTATACTTTGGATGAAGCTAATTACCTTCCTCGGTTGATTTGCAATTGAAATGGAGATTTTGTCCAAATCTTCAATTATTTCCAAAGTAATTGTGGACTTGTTTCCATGCCTGTTCTCAAGCACTCGGAATATGTCTTCAGCAGTGTTATAGGTAAACAAACGGATGTCTCTACATACTCTGTCTTCAATACTGTCCAAGAGTTGGATCTCTTTTGCCTCTACTGAACCAGTTGGCTCCCCCTACTTTTGCAGACTTTCCCAGTCTTTCTTCCATCGATGGACATTTCTTTTACACCCACTGAAATTGGGTAAACTGGTAGGCTTTATTCTCAGCGTTGGTTGTTGGTGTAATTGTGGAGCTGGCATGAATATCCGTGGCCCACTTGATCGGTCTGTTTCATCTTCTGCTACTCTTTGTGCTATGATGAACTCCAACTTCCTTACTTCTAGGTCGTTGCTGCATACCTTCAATTTTTCACTCTAGTTTCCAGACTGGATTTCTCTGGTTCTGGAATCCACATCTCCCAAACTGCTAGGCTTGTGATTGCACCTTGGATTATACGTTTTGCATCTCCCAGCTGGAACTCATAGCCATCTCTGTTTACAGCAATTACAGGTATTGAAGCAGCTCTATCACAGGCTGTTTCTGTCTCTTGGATTACAGATTCCTGCTCAACTTTACCATATCTTGACCATAGGTTGGACAGGACGATTTTCCTGACCTCTTCCAATCTTGCCTCACATTCATGGTTTGTTTTTTCTATATCAGCTTTCTGTTGCTGTGTCAGCTTCAATATCTGCCCGTAGACCATATTCATATACCGTATATATATACCGTATACCATATTCATCATTCCTCGCCTCAGAGACTAACTTCTTGAACTCCTCTTGTAGTTCACTTTTTATCATGTGTTTCGATGACCTGCTGAGGAAGTTTGCCTGCTTGGTAAATGCACTTTTAGCTAAAGTCCTCTCTTGCTTCACTTCTTTCCTGAAAGCTTCCTCCACCATCGTGAGATGATTTCAGATGATTCCTCTCTGCGTTGACAACTTTTTAATACTAGTAGGCCTTTAATCCTTCTGTCATCGTTGCCACGCTGGTTTTCAACTGGCAAGTTTCCCTAGATCTTTTTCAACTCAAATAATCATTCAACCCAAGTCACATAAAGCTTAGCATCAATTAGGTGGTACTTGGGCGAGGGGGAAGAGCTCATGGGGTAAGAGTTCACGGGGCGCCGGCAGGGCGAGGAGCGCTGGGGGCGCACAGGAAGTCCCCATCTTCCTGTGGCTCGGGAGCGACAATGTGGCTACTGGCTTCTGCTGTCTGGATCATTAAGCCAGCAAAGACTCAAATCACGCCTTATTTAGGCAAAAACTTAAAAACATCTAAAGATGGGAAGTAAATACTTGCATTTGATCAGTTTGGCTGCTGGGTTGCGGATGCGTTTGAAGAGTTCCTGGATTTACTCTGTGGAAAATGTTCCTTGGGGAATCCTTTGTCAGAGTCCACGGGAAGTTCAAATTAGGTTGTTTTGTAGGTGATGTAGCTGTGAAAAGGGGAGTAGAGTGTGCAAAGGGAAGCCAGGGAGTAAGAGTTGTAAGAGGATTAAGAGAAGTAAGAGATAGCTAAGAGGGTGTTTATCTGGCCATTGAGTATTTTTGAAGGCACACAGAGAAGAGCCCCATTTTTGCCAGAACAGCCAATCTGTGGGAATGAACCTCAGAGCGGGAAAGTTTCCTTTGTTTCTGTTCCCAACTAATTATCATACTTTATGATGCCGTCTGATCTGGGCATCCTTTGGTTCAAAGGAGTGAAAGTTTTAGCGTAACACATTTTACTCATGTAAAGACGAGCATTTAGAGATCAAGCATGACTGGGATAAAAGGCGAAAGATAAGATAAATATCTTTTCACACAAGGTTATAAGCATTTAAAACTACCAAAACATAACTGAGATGGCTACAAAATAGGTTGTATGCATATATACATAGGAATACATCATATACAAGTTGAAATAGATGTGCATTTGTCACATGGAACATTTTGTGTATTCCGTGTGAATGTGTGTGTGTGTCTCTCAGGTTAGGGCCATTTGGCCTTTTCTGTGGAATGTGTGGGGGGAAGAGGACTGGAGGACCCAAGACATCATGCTTAATGTCCAAAGAGGCATAAAGCTGTAGGGTCTTAGGCCCTTTGGAGCCACTCTCTGTTAACTAAAAAATCCTAACTAAATATTAGTGTTTGATCTATCATTTTGAGCCACTGTCCATGTGTTACAATAGTATGGGGAGAATCTGGACTTTTCCCAAAGCCAGTCACCCGATGGGAAAGCAAAGATGACTAAACGAGATATAGGTAGATGATTTAAATGCATATTTTATCCCAAAATAAAATTCGATCAACATTTATTTTCTGTTATTTTATTCCAAACCTGCATGTCTGAATGTATGATGTAAAGAACATTGCTTCTCAAAAAAGTGTTGGTGCCCTTTTGTAGACTGAAAAAAATTTTTTTTGTCCCCATTGCTGTTTAAATCACGGGACCAGACACCAGTAATTTTGCCAAGAGATCTCTTATTTATTTATATATATGTCAAGACATAGGAGAGAAAGAGTTTGCTGCAGAGGTGGTCTTCTTCCGTCCTTCTCTGCCCTCCAAAGCAGAAGTTGGTTTTTATACATTCCTAGAGGGACAGCTGACTTCTATTTAAAAGTGAAATGTATATATAATCCTATGGGTCCCTAACATACCCATACATGTGAGTCTCCTTGTGCTGTGAAAAATCAAACTGCACATTCCTATGCTTGTATATCACTCACACTTTTGTTCATGCAACTACAATCTAGCTTATACACTTGAACATAATACATCAAACTCTGAATAAAACAATACAAATGCATAATAAACTGATTATGAATACTAATAAAGAAAAAATAATACTAAGTAATAAAACATTTTTTTGTCTTCACCTTTGGATTCTATTGTATGGACAAAAAACTGTAACTTCTCGTAAGTTGACAGAACTAAAATAAGATTAAAAGTTAAACTCAAACATGTAAAAACTCTTAATTTGAACATTTATGTTTATGTTTAAAATTTCCAGTTTAACACCGTGCTCATCTTTTGTTCCCTATTATGACGTATATCTGAGTGAATTGGCTTGATTTTGTCCGTGGGGAATTGATTGGATGTTTGTGGTTTGCTAATGGTAGTTCCCTGTCAAGGGAACTCGCACTGCGTCGAGACGCGATTGGGAACCTTTCAGTTTATATGTCCTTGAAGCACAATCAAACTCAGGTGCGGGAGTGTACGTCGCCGTGATGACGTCATCACGTCATGACCCGGGAGTATAAAGGCACGTCACGACCCGGAAGCGGGATAGCTTTCAGTGTCTTCACAGCGCTCTAAGCTCAACGTGTGTGTGTATTTGCCGTGTGTGTGATTCAGCCCAAGTCTAGTTTAAAAGAAAAGGGATTTCACCGTGCGTCTGTTGGAGTGTTTGTGGAAGAGGAAAAAAAAAAAAAAAAATGGCGGAGCAAGTTTTTCTGCGTTGTGTTACCCCTTGTCCCCGGTTTCTTTCGGGAAGGGATACACACGCCTTATGTGTAGCTTGCCTGGGAGAGGAGCATGCACGATCAGCGCTCGAGGGCACTGATTGTGCAGACTGTTTGCAAATGAGTTTGCGAACACTCCGATCCCGCCTGGCAGTTTTCGAGGAAACTGCCCGGGCTAGCGGCCCTCGTGGTTCTGGTCCCGCTGCGGCTGAGGCCCAGCGGCGGCTGCGATCATGGGGGTCGCAGATGGATCTGTCAGAGGGGTCGGAGACGGGCCTGGCCTTTTCTCCACCTTTACCTGGCAGATCTAGCCCCGTTAGGGAGCCGGAAGCACGCCCTGTGGCGGTTTCTTCCGACCCTGACGAGGCGATACTGCAGCTATCCAGTTCCGAGGAACTGGACGTTGTTAGTATCGACGCTGATGAGGAGGTTCTGCCAGCCCCCTCACCAGCGTCAGATGAGTTGCTGGAGGTGATGACTCGCGCCACCGCTAGGCTGGGCCTCGAGTGGCCGGCTGAGCGGACGCATGCTCGTCCAAAGAGCAGGCTGGACGAGCGCTTTTTGCCATCCAGAGCACCACCTCAGCGCCGGTGTCTGCCTTTTTTCCCCGACCTTCACACTGAGGTGTCGAGGTCCTGGAATAGGCCCGCCTCCCACAGGGTGCATAACAGCGAGACTGCTGTTTATGCCTCCCTAGTGGGAGCTAAAGAGCGCGGATACGGGGCGATGCCTAGAGTAGAGGAGTCCTTGGCTAATCATTTGGCTCCTCACTCACCGCAGCCCCTAAAGGCAACGGTGCTCCCCACCAAACCTCTCAGGGTTACGTCATCGTTGGTGGGGCGAGCATACTCATCGGCTGGTCAGGCTGCAGCATGCCTCCACACCTCTTCCATGCTGCAGGCCTACCAGGCGGAACTCCTCGCAGATCTTGATGAGGAGGGAGGTATTGGGCCAGAAGCAGTCGCAGAACTGCGGAGGGCGACGGATCTTTCTCTCCAGGCTGCTAGGGAGACGGCCGCCTCTATTGGCCGATCTATGGCAGCCCTAGTAGCTACGGAGAGACATTTATGGCTGAATTTGACTACCCTCAGCCAGAAGGATAAGAACATCCTCCTGGACGCCCCTCTGACGCCTCCTGGCCTCTTCGGCGACACGGTTAAGTTGGCGGTCGAGAGGTTTCAGGAGGCTGCTAAGCAAGAGGCGGCATTCAGAAAGATCCTTCCACGCCGCCCTCAAGGTTCGCAAGCAGCGTACCATCCTCAGCCCAGTACCTCCTCGTACCGCGCTGGGCAGAAGTTGAGCGTTGCGACTCGCCAGCCTCCCCAGAAAAAGAGAGGGAGGGCTTCGGGTCAGCAACCTCAGCCTCAGCCTTCTGGCCGGCGGACCGACCTGAGGGTCGTTCTGCAGGGCAAGAAGACTAAAAGTAAGAGGCCCTGACAATCATGGTGTCAAGCCTCGCAGGGAGCCCCCCGTTGGTCTACCAGCATGCCAACGCCCTGCAGAGGCCCCTGCGGATCTGGTTTCTCGAGAGAGCCAGTCCGATCAGGGACCAGGTGGTCTATCCCAGTTGTCACCCCGGCAGGGTGCACTGGGCAGATTGCCCCCTCTAAGGAGGGTCCTAGAGCATCCACTCCAGGTCCAGCGGCCTGGAGTGGAAACCCGAACAGAGACTGGTCTCGAGAGACTGGTACCCCTAGTAGAGTTCCTGGCGGCGTGGGCACATCTGCCAGGTATTTCTCAGTGGGTCCTGCGCATTATTCATGTGGGTTACACTATCCAGTTTCGGTCGAACCCTCCCAAGTTCGCGGGGGTTCTTCGAACAGAGGTAGACCCTGGGCAGGCTCGGGTTTTGGAACAAGAAGTCGAATCATTGCTGAGGAAAGAGGCCATAGAGTATGTACCTCTCTCAGCCACAGATTCGGGCTTTTACAGCCGCTACTTCATAGTTCCGAAGAAGGATGGAGGTATGCGTCCTATTCTAGACCTTCGCCTGTTGAACAAGACTGTCAGGCGTCTGAAGTTCAGAATGTTGACTTTGAAACAGATCGTATCCCAAATCAAGTCCGAGGATTGGTTTGTGACGATAGATCTCAAGGACACATATTTCCATATCTCCATCCTTCCTCAACATCGGAAGTTTCTCAGGTTCGCCTTCGGGGGCAAGGCTTACCAATATCGAGTACTTCCGTTCGGCCTAGCGCTATCCCCTCGCACCTTCACCAAATGCATGGACGCAGCGCTCGCCCCGCTGCGGTCCACTGGTATCCGTGTATTGAACTATATTGACGATTGGTTGATTTTGGCTCAGACATGAGAATTAGCGGTTCGGCATCGAGATGTCGTCCTCGCGCATATGAAGGAGCTGGGGCTGAGACTCAATGCCAAGAAGAGTATCCTCTCTCCTGTGCAGAGGACAACCTTCCTAGGCGTTGTTTGGGACTCGGCGTCAATGTCTGCACGGCTGTCCCCCGTGCGCATTGCCGCCGTTCTGTCCTTAGTCCAGGATATCAAGCTAGGCCAGCTGCTCACTGTCAAGCACTTCCAGAGAGTGCTGGGGCTCATGGCGGCAGCGTCCAGTGTTATCCCACTCGGCCTGCTCCACATGAGACCCCTGCAGTGGTGGCTGAAGACCAGAGGGTTTTCCCCGAGGGGCAACCCCTTCCATCTGATCAAGGTTTCAAGGCGCTGCCTTCGAGCCTTGCATCCGTGGAAGCAGAACTGGTTCATTTCCCAGAAGCTCGCACTGGGAGCTATCTGTCACCGCGTCATGCTGTCGACAGATGCGTCCCGCGCGGGCTGGGGGGCGGTCCTGACGGACCGCTCGGCCAGGGGTCTATGGGACGGGCACCTCCTCTCCTGGCATATCAACGCCTTTGGAGATGATGGCTGTCTGGATGGCGCTACGGGCGTTTCTCCCCGACCTCAGAGGCCATCATGTAGTAGTCCGAACCGACAATACGTCAGTGGTCTCCTACATAAATCACCAGGGAGGTCTCCGGTCTCGTCGACTTTCCAAGTTGGCGATCAGGATCCTCCTCTGGGCCCAGAGGGAACTGCTCTCTCTTCGAGCAATATATATCCCGGGGGCCCAGAACCTGGGGGCAGACTTCCTGTCGAGACAGGGGCCGAGGCCCGGGGAATGGCGACTCCACACTCAGGTGGTGGAGCAGATTTGGGAGAGATTCGGCCAGGCTCAAGTGGATCTGTTTGCGTCTCGAGAGACGACTCACTGCCCACTCTGGTTCTCCCTTTATCTTCCAGCGCCTCTCGGCCTGGACGCCATGAGGCAAGGGTGGCCAAATCTACCCCTGTATGCCTTTCCCCCCGTAGCTCTGCTCCCATGGGTTCTGGAGAAGGTTCGCCGGGAGAAGGTCCGTCTCACTCTAGTTGCCCCGCGCTGGCCGGGCAGGGTGTGGTTTTCGGACCTGGTGTCCCTCCTAGACGGCACTCCGTGGGAGATTCCGGTCAGGAGGGACCTCCTGTCCCAGGCTCAGGGGAGGATTTTCCATCCTCACCCAGAACTGTGGAAACTGTGGGTCTGGCCCCTGAGGGGGCCCAGCTCATAGAGTCTGGTCTCTCAGCCGAGGTTGTAGAGACCATTCTCCACTCCAGAGCCCTGTCCACGAGGAAACTGTATGCTCAGAAGTGGAAGATTTTCACTTCTTGGTGTTGCGAAAAGCAGCTGAACCCAGTTACCTGCCAGGTTGGCACCGTGCTGGAGTTCCTGCAAGAAAGGTTCGCAGCAGGGCTGTCCCCCTCCACACTAAAGGTTTATGTGGCTGCCATAGCTGCTTACCACGTACCTTTGAGTGGTGCCTCTTTGGGCAGGGACCCCCTCATAGTTCGTTTCCTACGTGGCACTCAGAGGCTGAGGCCTGTAGTACGTTCAAGGGTGCCTCCTTGGGAAATGTCCCTGGTGCTCCAGGCCTTGTCCCAGGCTCCCTTCGAACCACTGGACGAGATTTCAGATAAGCACCTTACTTTTAAAACACTCTTTCTTCTCGCCATTTCTTCCCTCAAGAGGATTGGTGACATGCAGGCCCTCTCTGTGGCCCCTTCATGTTTAGAGTTTGCGCCCGGCTTGGCTAAAGTTTTCCTCTATCCCAGGCCGGGTTATGTACCTAAAGTGCTTTCTAGTCCTATGCGCCACATAGTACTACAGGCTCTCTGTCCTCCTCCATTTGTTGATCATGACCAGGAGTTAAAGAACAAGGTTTGCCCAGTGCGAGCACTGGACGCCTACGTCCACAGAACTGCCACGTGGCGTAGGTCAGACCAAATCTTTGTCTGTTTTGGGGCCCCCAGAGGCTCCCCTGCTTCTAAGCCTACTATGAGCAGATGGATTTCAGAGTCTATTTCTCTAGCTTATGAGCTGGCAGGACAGCAGTGTCCACTGTCTGTCCGAGCTTATTCTACTCGGAGCATGGCTGCCTCGAAAACCTTTTTCGCAGGGGCTTCCCTCGCGGACATTTGTGATGCGGCTGGCTGGTCCTCACCGCATACCTTTATTAGGTTCTACCAGTTAGACCTAAACCCCGCCTTGGGATCTTTGGCGTTATCGTAGTGAGCTACGTTTCGCTTGGCATACCCCGTACGCTGAGGCGGCGTGGGTATTCCTCGTTCCCAATCGCGTCTCGACGCAGTGCGAGTTCCCTTAACAGGGAACGTCTCAGGTTACGTACGTAACCATAGTTCCCTAAGAGGGAACGAGACACTGCGTCTTGCAGCCTCAGCTCCTAGGCATGCCGGCCTGTTCAGACACTGGTCAAGCTAACCCGCTTCCGGGTCGTGACGTGCCTTTATACTCCCGGGTCATGACGTGATGACGTCATCACGGCGACGTACACTCCCGCACCTGAGTTTGATTGTGCTTCAAGGACATATAAACTGAAAGGTTCCCAATCGCGTCTCGACGCAGTGTCTCGTTCCCTCTTAGGGAACTATGGTTACGTACGTAACCTGAGACGATTTCTTGTAAGTGACAGTTTGTCCCGCCCTTGAGCAAGTAAATGTCATTAGAGAACAAATGTTGCTTCAAGTGGGAGGGGACGTGATTTTGATTCAAGATTACGAGGTACATGAAGTAAGCAAATTATGTGCAATTTAGCTGTAGGAAATTACTAGTTTATATCAACATTTGGTTTTGTGAATTGGCATGATTCTTCAAGGCACAAAGAAATATAGAGTGGAGTATTATCAGCATAACAGTGATGATGCATACCTTTAATGTTTTTGTTCTTTTTAGTAGTTTGTGGAAAAGACTAATTTCATTTAGCTGTTATTTTTTATATATGATATCAAGATATTTACAGAATAAATCCACAGTCATGTAAGTATTTAATGTTCGTCCATAGTAATTAAGGCAAACTAATGTGAAGTGTGACCAAATGTTATACGATAAGTGTGGCTTGACCAGTCCAGTGTTTCAGTGTTTGAATTAGCATCGGTAATGTTTTAACTAGAGGTGTCATTGTACCTCCAGGTCTCATGCAGTGCAGAGACTGAGTAACGACTCATTCTGTTCCAGGTCAGATCCTTCGGCGGATTCGTGGCTCGAAGCGCTACACGTCTGTGCGAGTGTTGCTGGTGTATCCTGAGGTAGATGCTGTGTTTCAGCGTGCTGTGATGGTCCTGGCTCAGTTCCTGCAGAGTCGTGGTGGTGTAACTGTCATCATGGACATGTGGGACAGAGGAAGTCTAGCCGAACAAGGGCCACTCCGCTGGCTCAACACGCAGGCCGAGCTCGCAGACAGAGTCCTCATCATCTCACCACCTCAGTGCACTCAGACTGGTACCAAACTTTGATGATTTCCTCTCAGCACCTGTGAATTTGACTCAGGTTTTGTGAACAAAATGAATCTAGAATCATGTCAGAAAAAGCTTTTCATCCAGTAAATATTTTGTGGCTAAAATCTAAGGTGTGCATTTCATGATGTGCTGAACCATAAAAAGAAATGTGCAAAAACATTTTGTCGCCCTATGGATCCGCCCTATGGAATAAAAGACAAAAAAGGGAATTGTGACTTTTTACTCTCACAATTCTGAGTTTATATTTCTCAATTTGAACTGTATAACTTGCAATTGCGAGTTCATATCTCACAGTTCTGAGAAAAACAGCCATGCAATGAGATATAAACTTGGAATTGTGAGGAATTTATCTTGAAATTCCTCAGAAAAAGCAGTCTCTCCCGCTGTGCAGCAGCACGTCCCTTAAGAAGCAATTCTACAGGTGTTGATCATCGGATTAGATGAGAAGAGCCCGCCCTCATGCAGCACAACCAATCACGTCTTCTTGCATGATTGACAGGACAGACAGCCAATCAGCGCCAGCTGTCAGAGTGATAGCACAAGCGCCAGAGACAACAACCCTCACAAGACAGAAAAACAGAAAGAAAATACAGCAAAAAAAACCTTACGTCCTTAGGGACGTTACAAATATATTGAAATATTATTACGTGTAAAAATGGTGTGATAAAGCCCGCACCCTTATATAACCCGCACCCCCCCTGCGGGGTTTGTAAAATCTGGTACAACCCGCGGGTTATATGCGGGAAAATACACTATTGATAAACTGAAAATATACAGAAAAGAAACTGAAGGCACAATTAATTCTTTGAATGCTTCCCTTTGCAGATGACCTTAAATCAAACCTGGTTCCTGGCATGACCTATGACACGGTTTCAGCATCGGCCAGCAGTCTTTTCGCCCAGACCCTCAACCTCGTGTCAAGTGCTGCCCATGTGCCGCATGGCCAGGACAAGTTCTGGGTCGTCAACCTGCAGTGCGACAAGAAGAGCGTGCAAACTGAACTCAGAGGCTGCCGGACCTTTGTTCTGCCCCAAGACTTAGAAAGACTCTATCAGCAGCTGTTGGGCAGAGAGATCCAGAGACCAGCGTTGCTGACCTGCTTCAGGTCCTTCTTGTTCAGGAACACCCTGGATCACATGGACATCAACACAGACTTCCCAACCTATGCCGAAGACGTCTGGCTGGACCAAAAACCTGCTCTCTTGCCATAATATGTGACTTTCTGCTCCTTTCCATTAGATTTGTCCTCCTGATAGTCTTTCTTACAGCCCTGATCATGAGAACTGTCGTCTTCACTGGTTCAGCAGTTTGATCAGGATTGGAGATGAACTCTGGAGGACTCCTAGCTGACCAAAACATATTACAAGAATATTGTGCTAACATTCCCAGTAAGTAAATGAAAATGTTATTTCTGATATTTCTCTGAATTTCTCAAAACATTCAGAGACAAAGTTTTTCCTAGGTTATGTGAATGTTAAGAAAACATTCCATTGTATCAGTATTCAAACATCAAACATTATGAGAGCACTGCCTTTGAGTGTTCTCTGAACCTAGCAGCAACTGTAATGGACATTTTTTGTATGTATTGCATGTAAATTGTGTATATAACAAATATATAATATGTATAACTGTGCTAAACAAATGTACGGTGCTAAAGCACTCAAATAAAATTGCATAGGTTAGTTCAAAGGAGGATATGTTAACTTGGGAGAAAAAGTTTGCATGATATATTGATATAAAATACTGATAGTACTTTATCTACGGTTGCAAACTGTATCAGTTTCATAAACTCAGCTGCTTGCCAGTAAAATAAAAAGGGGCTCACTGTTGAATGCCATTATCGCAAAGATTAAAACTTTTCATCTCACAGTACTAAGTCTTTGGTCTCATCTTAAGATACTGATACTGGGGACATTTTTGTGACAAATGATATAGGGAACATTCCATGAATGATGCATACAATACCTATATACCAGATTTACTGTACTGCATTCATTACAAATATTGAAAACTGCAAATTAAAGTTAATTTTCAAAAAAAGAATAAAAAAACAGTTATTGCAGCAATTACAGCAATGAAAACAATTAATAGTGATACAAAACAATTTTCCCGATGAGAATTATGGGTGTCTGACACTACTTGTTTGCATTAGTTTAGACTGATGAAATACAGTAGCTTGATGGTGTTCGACTTACACTTAAAAAATAAACTTATTTAGTGGTTCAATGGAAATTTTCATCAAATTTCATTTGATGGTTCAATGAAAAGCTTTTACCATATCTTGATGTTTTTTTGTGCTCTAATAGGACAGGCCTCTGTTTAGTTCTTGTCTCTATGAAGCCCCGCCTTCTGAAAAGCACAGTGTTCCCTGATTGGTCGGCTGGAGCAGTATCTTGTGATTGGTTAAGTGCTTCAAGCATGGGAAATGTGCCTCCCCTTACCATAACCGCCATTTTCATCACACTACCAACTTAACCAGGCACCACCTCTTAATTCTGCACATGAATTGTATTGAAGAATACTGTGAGGTGTTGGTTCCTAGAAGAAAACTCAAGACAACAATGGGGTCTGAGCTCACCAAATGTGTAGATTAAAATGTATACTACTATTTGAAGTCCCGGGTTCGGGGTCTCCCGTATACCTCAGTATTATAATATATTGTGTCTGCTCTTGTGTTTCAAAATTTTCCAACTGTATAACTAAAACGAGTGAAAGAAAATGAGAAAGAAATGTATCAAAATATATAGTGGAAGTGAAATAAGAAGCAACAATTTGAACTCAATTAACAAATATGAATATATTCTTCAAACCGTTAATCAAACAAAACATTAATCAAAAATAAAAAATATATATAAAAAAATAAAAGACAAAAAAATCACAACAGAAGGGTGACAATGAATCGGTTCGATGTTAATTGATTCAGTTCAAACTGAATCGATTCGCTGGAAATTGAATGGATTCAGTTCAATAGTGAGTGTGAGGGTTGCCAGCAGATGACGTGGGAATAAGCGCCACAGAAATCTGTCCTGGCAGTCGCGACTCCAGTGGATGTGCACATGCGCACATGTGTCTCATGTCTCATATCACTGAATAAAAAACACCTTCGATTCTCGATACAAACCTTTAATTATATTCTCCAACATTGCAAACACAATTTCGCTCACAGCGTAAACACTCATAACAGTTCTGATAGTATTGCACACGCAGTTACTATGGTTTCTTTACAAACTCTAGAATGCTTTGTTGCTTTTTGCCTTTAACGGTCTGCTTGAAAACAATTGCTTCTAAGCTTCTATCAGTAATGACGTCTTTGTCAATGTCAATCTAATCTGGGAATTCCTTGACAGTGAAGCTAACTCCTGTGCCTCCTCTTCCAAGATAAATCAAGCCTTGCAGATGCTTTCCGCCACTTCCGTGAGTTCTTCTGCGGCTGCGCTGCGCTGTGAGTGAAGCGTCACTGGAGATTCAAATGCGATCCACGTGCAACGCAAACTCAGCGCATGCGCAGTGAACTAGATACGATCATTAGTCACGGGATAACCATGTGAAATGGCAAATTTGTCCCTCGTTTGTGCTCGAGATATCAGAGATACCACTTCAAAAACGTTGACATAATAGGGTTGGCAAGTTAACCAAGGTTGAGATAAGTGGACTCCACTGTCAGGGAGTGGAAGGGGGCCTGGAGTGGTGCAGTATACAGGTCCAGAGCTTTCAGCAGATCATCCTGCAACATGGCCATCATATGCAAGGCTACACCAGCCTGTAGTGATGTTACGTACGATATTGAAGCTTCAATGTGCGTATCGCGCATGTGACACGATTTGTAGTAAAGCCCTGTATTGTGGTACCGTATTTTTCGTCGCATAAGATGCAATTTTTCTTCCCCAAAACTGGGGGGGAAAAGTTGGTGCGTCCTATCCGACGAATATAAGAATCCGCGGAGCGCGCCACGGCCGTAGCCGTGGTGATGACGAGTGGGGGGAAATGGGGGACTTTACAGTGATAACTGTAGCGAGGGGGCGTGGTTCAGCGAGGTCTGCAGCGGGAGAAAGAGTCCGGAGACAAGCCGTGCGTAAGAGAGAAGTGAAACGAAACTAAGAGTGAAACGAAACCAAGAGAGAGTGACTCACTGAGAGTGAAGCGTGAGCGCCGAACGCGCATGTTTTGGTTGTTATTTTGTTTTTGTTCAAGTCTAAGGAAATAAAAGAGCCCATGAATCTCAGCACGCTGACCCTGCCTCCTCAGAGTGCTGAGAATCACGGGCTCTTTTATTTCCTCAGACTTGAACAAAAACAAAACTGTCAGAAAGCCTGTCCTAGGAACTAATATTTCGTTGTTGTTGCTAGTGTCCCGTTATTAGTGATGCACACCGGTGTTCGATGACTGTTCATCTTTGTTCATGTTGCTGACTATGTTCCGTGCCATGCATGCGTTCATGCACTACCTACCACGCACACGCACACACTTATAATATTACAGCTGGATATAAATAAATGCCTCCTCACCAAGAATCACTTTTCCATTCCTGATTCTCTGACCGGAATTACAGATCCATATTTTATAATATACCTCGCTGTGGTTGTACACTTAACAACCACAAGACATAAGCAACAAACTATTAGACACACCATACACACTGTTTACTGACTTAATGAGAGTAAAGATAGTTCTTAATATGTTACATGGTTGGCATAAAATTGTTCTTAAACTGCTGTTAACTTTATACAGTTGATATAAAATATTTTACTACAGTATTTGGTTCAGAATCTTTTTTTTCTAGATTTTCCTCTAAAATTGGGTGCGTCCTATGTTCCGGAGCGTCTTATATGGCAATACGGTATATATTTGTGTTCCTGAGTCACGTGGTCGATGACAAATGAAGCCTCACTTTCTGTCAAAGCACGTGTGCTTTCAATTTGCGTGTCAGAAGCTTCAAACCCCCAGATCTTACTGAACGAGCCCTAGTTGGCTCAGTCTGGTTGATGGCTTTGTGAAGAGAGTGCTGTACTTTGAAAGTTAATCAATGTTACATTTAGATAAACATTTATTTGTCACTATTTATTATTTTTGTTGTCGTTTTGTCTTGGTATTTTGGTACAATCTTTGCACTTTTTTTAGGTAATTTGGTGTTGGTGTTTGGTGAAGGGCAATGGCAACAGGGGAAAAAATAAATATCTGGGAAGATTTTAAGCTTATAACTTCCAATGTATGTATGATTTTCTAAAAGAATTAAAATCAACCTTTTTGAGCCAAGGTAAAAAAAATTAATTGAAAGAAAAAAAAAGAATCCACAAGGCACACCAAATGAAAATGTAAAAAAAATGAAACTCTGTAGACTATATTGACAATATACAGTCATCCTTATCAAATGTCTTGAATGGGAATCAAATAAACAAAAAGAAAAAAGTATTTCATTATTAAATCATTTTCAAAAAAATGTTTTTAGACCAATTAGGTGAAACTGAATAATTTTCCACGGCACACCTGACAATCTCTCACAGCACACTAGTGTCCCACCGCACAGTGGATGAAAAACACTGGCATTGAGTTTCAAAAGGGAAAATAAACTTTAAAATAAAACGATAAACAAAAGTCCTTTATCGTGGAAAAAGGTTCTTTACGCTGAGATTTTTATTTTATTTTTATTAACTGATCACTGAAAGGTTCTTTTGGGTAAGCAGAAATGGTTGTTCTACGACATCAATGAGAAAACCGCTTTGGAAAGTTTATTTTTAAGAGTGCATGTCAAACATTACACATGGAGGACGGTGCTGTGGGGGTTAAAGGTCACGGCTCCTAACCCAAAGGCCATAAAATGCAGTAGAGATGTTGACTGTAATGACACAACTGAATCAATAAAACAAACAGAAACACTAACCATCTACTCTCCTACAAATTATACTCTTCCTCTTCCTTGTGTTTCTGTCTTGTTTTCCAGCACAAATATACAAAGATTCTTAAATCAAGATACATTTACTGGAGAAACAAAACGACTGAAGATATGAAGTCATTGAGTTTGTGTTTATTAAATCATTAATAATTATATACTATTAAGGGAAGTGAAAATTAGTTCTCTTACCTCACTGACACAATTAGTTTGTCCTGTTTAAGTATGAATATCAGTTTATTCTGATCAAACTCACATCTTTAGGGAGCAGCTGAAGACACCCGTCATTCACATACAGTCACTCACAAACCCTCCTCGTTCTCCTCTCTTAATCTCCAGCTCATTTCCTAAACCAGGTTTCTAATAATCCAGGCATTGCATACCATGAATGTTGGCTCGATGATGAACAGCTCATGATCTGTTTGTATGAAAGTATCTGAATGTAAATATCAGGTGGAGAATCAGTTTCTGAGCAGTCTATGACCCTTATGAAGGGTTACACTTTATTTCAATGGTCCACTTTAGACATTCTACTAACTATGAGATCTAGTTGACGTGGAGTTGCAAAGATGCTTAGAGTATTAGTGGCTGTTGGTTTCGATTAGTAGAATAAGTTGGCATGCAGAGTGTCAGAATGTCTGAAGTGGACCATCGAAATAAAGTCTAACCATAGAAACAAATTAGGTTGTTGGTGAGTTCGTAATGTACCGTTATTTTCCTGCATATTACCCGCAGACGCAGATAATCCACACCCTCATTTAACCTGCAAGTTTTTGGGGTTCTGTGTAAAAAATCGTTGGCACAATCCACACCTTCATATAACCCGCACCCATACTTTTTGTGTAAGTTCACATTTCGTTAATTATCCATAACTGTTCAGCTCGGTACACAGTGCTTGTGCACGAAATTCAAACAATAAGAAAACAAACAAGTGAGAATCAGAAGAAAAAGAAAGAGCAGTGTCTCCCGCTGGGCAGCAGCTCGTCCCTTAAGAAGCGATTCTACAGGTGTTGATCATCGGATAAGATGAGAAGAGCCCGCCCTCATGCAGCACAGCCAATCACATCTTCTTGCATGATTGACAGGTCAGACAGCCAATCAGCGGCAGCTGTCAGAGTGATAGTACAAGTGGCAGAGACAACAACCCTCGCAAGAAAGAAAATACCACAAAAAAACCCTTATGTCCTTTTGGACGTAACAAATATTTTGAAATATTATTACGTGTAAAAAATTTGTGAAATAGCCCGCACCCGTATATAACCCGCACCCCCTGCAGGGTTTGTAAAATCTGGTATAACAGGATTATAGGTTATATTCAGGAAAATACCGTAATACAGTTCTCATAAAGGAACATTATGCAATAACAATATACACACACAACACACAATATTTATATTACATATTTAACTTAATTATGCAGTGCTTTATTACACTAGAAGTTGTCATATTAAGTAAAAAGTTAGTAAACGTGTCAACAACATTTGACTTACATTACCGGTATGTGAAAGCAGCAAGAACAGTTTTGACCAGGTTATAGTGACAACAATTGAGAATGCAAAAAATCAAAAACAGACTGGAATATGATCTATGAATATGAAATCATTTGAAAGGCTTGTTTTGTCACAGTTAGGAATTATTGATGTGCTTCCCATGGTTCATAGCACCAAACTGCCAGAGTTCCCGTCAGCAGGTCATGGCTCACCAGACAAAGGCGGCCCGCTCACGCAGCATCCGCACACCAAAGCGCTGCCACTCGCGCTGGTGAATCCACAGCTCTTGTGTGGTGTCCAAACACGCCAACACGGCGCCGCCCTTCCACGCAGTCACGCGAGGATCCATATCCTGTGAGAGAAGACACGGGTCAATTAATTCTGGGTAGGGTTTACATTAGGCCCTCAATAACTACAGTAATCCCTTGCCACTGGTTCAAGTTTCGCGCCTCAGTGCATTGTGGATTTTTCAAAAATATTAATCGAAAAATAAAAATTACCGCCATATCGGCAGCCGTATTGTGGAAAGCAGTGTTGCTTCATCATGATGCGAGTGAAACAGTTGGATGCCAGACAAAGAGAGGCACTCAGACAAGACACGTGATTGGTTCCTGGCGCGAGATCGACCAATGAGAGCGCGAGTGAAGTGGGAGACTCTTCGCCTCTCTCAGAAGCAAATGTTGATGATCCAGCGCCAATATCTGACGATGAGGCGCTTCCCGAACTGATTTAAAGGATCATTATACCAGTGCAGCGCACCATCTGGACAATTTAGTAGTAGTTTTCTTTTACATTTCATTGTACTCAATAAATATTATGCCATTAATGACATTTTTTATGCTGAAAAATTACTGCATAATTTATACAATATTTCGTCTTGTTTTCTTAAAATGACCTACAAATATTTGTAAAATGACAAAAATAATGGTGGTAATAGTTTGTGAAACCACCACCAGATGGCACAAAGGGGCAGTGGCATCCCGCTCACAAGGTTTAAATTATACAATTTAAAAACTTTTAACATTAAACATTTTACAAAAAAAGATAGTTACAATCAAACACGTTCACTGTATAATAAAAACAAAACAAAATTGTAGAAAAGGTCAAAAGACATTAAACACAAACAGATCTCAAGATTTCTGCATCAAAATCCAGTTTGAATGTTTCATACTAAAGTTCTTATTGAGAATGAACAACGGTTTAGATGTTGTCAAATAGAGTTTGAAGTTTCCAATATGGTGATCAGCGTTTGATCTGGACGTTTCAAGCATTAGTTTCACTCCGGCTGCTTCAACCGCGTGTTGATGGAGCACTTTTTGCAAGAGAAAATCTGGTTAGATGAAATTAATTATGATTTTATATTGTAAATAACCCGAGAATTTTAGCCATAGTCACTCGGCAATAAACAATATCTAAAGCGATTGGATAATAAATGCAGCATTACTGTTTTCACTCTCTTTTTACACACTTGTTTCACTATGCTAGTAGTGCAACCAGTAGAGCATTGGTGTTTGCAACATCAAGGTCATGGGTTCGATCCCAGGGAAAGCAAGAACTGATTCAATGTATTTCTTGAATGCAATGCAAGTCATTTTGGATAAAAGTGTCTGACAAATGCATAAATGTAACCCGACCTTTGACCCCCAAACCAACCAATCACAAAAACATGTGCAAGACAGATTTAAATACAAACATGTTTCAGCCAATTTGCATTTTTTACTAATGAGGACCAGTAAAATAAATCCTCACCAGTCTGTTATAATTCACTATATAAATGAGAACACAAGTATAGCTGCACCTTCACATAAGCTCACACACACACACACACACACACACACACACACACACACACACACACACACACACACACACACACACACACACACACACACACACACAGGAGCTCTCTCTCCCACCTTCGGTCGAGTGATGACGTCGACGTTCTCCACCAGACAGCGAAACGATGGCGGCATCTTATTGAGGATGCGATGCTGCAGAAACTCTTGCGCTCCGGGAAAGAGCAGCCCGCCGCCCACCACCAGAATACAGCTATACATCTTGCGCTTGGTTTCATCTGAGGCTGCGAAGATAGATCCCGAAAAACATGCTGTAAGACTTTAGTCCCAAAACACGGTATGAATGTTTGATATCGGATAATTCCATCTGTAACTACACTGTTGACCCTTAACCCACCCATACCAGCAAACCTGTCCGAACCTTAAACCATATGTTTGAAAACATGTAAATACGGTTTGACTTTATCTGTGACAAGTAATTGCCAAACACAGTTGTACTGTAGTAATCAGGGTAACCACCATAGGCACCACCATTGTTTGTTGTCCCTCAAAACCTATAAACATTTGTCTTGGTGTGAACGAGATTCTCCCACGTGTTGCAAATGGTAAAAAATAAAGTCTGTATTTACAGCAGCAGTCAATGCTGTGTAAGATGGCTTTATCCATGCCGAGAGCTTTTCCCTCAAACTGAGTCATGGCCGTCTTCCTGGACAACAGAGCCGAGGACGTCTCTTCTGCATCCGCCCCAGCGACGAGACCCTCGGCTTGAGCGTGGCCCAGATCCACATCCTGAGCCAGATTCCCTCTCTCCGAAGGGTCACACATGCTGGATTCCCCCTCAAAACCCCCGACAGGCTTCGGGAATGATCTGCGGTCGGCGGTGGCTTTGGAAGACTGTGTGTGAGAGAGAAACATACTGAGATCGCACAAACGATAAGAAGAGAGAAATAGAGATGAATGATTCTGTGTCTGATTCCGCTGAACAATTTTGTATTTTTAATAGTCAAGTACGGTTGCTATAACATTACAATCACATAAGCTAATCTTTTTCCCTATTGTGCCGTATATTCCAGTGAAACGCTTCAGGAACAAGAAGAAATGTGAGCGGGGCTTACTTTAGTTTGTGGGAATTGATTGATGGTTGTGGTTTGCTTTTGGTGGATCTGATGTTCTCATTGTTCTGATTCAAGATTGTTAAATCAATAATATTGTACACAGACAAGTCATTTACAATAAACTGCAATATTCCATTAAAAAAAATAAACTTTGTCCATTTTTTCTGTTTTGTCCCTTTTTTTTCCACTTTTTTTGAAAAAGAAAAGACCCCTCAATTCTCATTATTTCAGGAGCACTCTCTGTTTCTTTTATTTCTTACTTTTATTTAACGTAAGAAATTATACATTTAAGCTGCAAATCAACGCATTGTTTCATTTTACGACAAACTCTACATTGGTTTTTAATCTGTTTTTTAATAATTACCTTTATAAAATAGAGCTCAGTCAAAAGTCAGTCTAAGCAGACTTGAAACTAACTAACATCAAGAAACTAAGTGAGCGTTCTGAAATAACTGGTGTGATGTGCATGATTAATCACAGGAAACGCTGAGACGTTTTCTTCATACTTTTCATAAAGTGAGCTTGAAATCAAACAGGATCACACTTTAATCAAATGGCCACATTAAAATGAGTTGGAAAGCTTGACTTGTTTTTGACACGCGTGTCATGTACGAATCATCTATGTAAACATGATTTGCATGTTTTCTGTCGTCTGACAGCAGGAACAGCGAGGTGGAATGACGCGTTTTGAAAGTATTGTTCTTTTGTGCCAGCCAGTATTTAAAGGGACATTTCACCCAAAAATGAAACGTTTCAAAGATGAACTTAAATCTTACAGGTTTGGAACAACACGAGGATGAGTAGATTTTTGGGTGAACTATCATTTTAACTCTCAAAATCAGCTGAAGAAGCGCTCAGAAACGATCTGATGTCTTGCCTGGTCTTGTTTGCTCTGTGTGGTCAGGAGGAAGTGCTCATCGTGTGGATCCTCTGCGTCCCCTTGAGAGCGATGCAGCAGTGACGTCATCTTCTGACCCACAATTCCAAACGCAGCAGGGTAGAATAACGCCATGGGAGCCTATAAAGCAGATCGAGGATTGCAGATCATGTTTAGCGACAGTTACTGAACCGTCTATTGTCTGTTTAGAAATTGCGTGATTTGAATTGGTCTCATATGTGATAAAGTTTGCATCACTGGTACTTTTATTTTCCTGTTTAATCACTGTGAAGGTGCTTGGAATAGATCTGTATTGTGTAATGTGCTATAGAAATAAACCCGACTTTAGACATCAGTGAGTGACAGAATCCGGTGCATCTGTACCTGCAGTTTCTCGTCTCCCAGCCGTAACTGATACAGCAGCACTGGGGAATCAGGGAAACGTGTGCGGAACTCGTGATCCTGCAGCCCAGAAATATCCTGCAGAAGAATCAATAATACATCAGATCATACGGCATGAGAAGCCAATTTGAAAGATGTTGATATAAATATTGAACACATACACACACACACATTTATATATTTTTATACAAGACTGAATTACAGTCTTGCACAAGAAGAATAAAAGTTGGTTTCATGATCTTTCATCTCATGACTTTCTTAGTAACATAATCAACGTTTGGATATGACTGTATTTTACTTATTGCATTAAATTCTACACATTTAAGCCATTTTGGGATATTTCCTTTTATGTAATGTGTAATAAGAGTAGTTTGTGACTGTAAAAGCTTTGCAAAGATCAGTGTTGTTGAGTTGCTGTCTGCAATATCTAAATTTTTCTTCTAAACTGAAACGAGTCTTCAGTAATTCACTCTCACTTCCAGCTGAACATACATAGGTTTGTAACTCATTTGCATAATGCCAGCCTCTGGTCTTGATTGGCTGAACAGCGTCTGCTTTGCCCCGCCCTCAAATGCTGTAGTTGTATCTGAGAGTATTATTTGTGTTGTTCATGTCGAGAAGATGCCGTTTTCTGCTGCTATAGCAAATCCACTGATTAGATTGATACGGTAAAGCCCACAGTTGTTTAACTGTGTATCAAGAGCTGAGATTCAGATATGATAATGAACATTTGGTTTCTGACCAATAACAGCAGACTGTACTGTCAGACCAATAATAGCAAAGCAGGTTCTCTAAAAGGCGGGGTTTAGAGAGACTGAATCCTTGATCAAAACGTTTCAAACACTAAAGGGCCAGTCACACTGCGAAAATGCGTGAATCACGCACGAATTACGCACAGATTTTCGTTTCTGCGTGGAGCGTGCATCGTATGCGTAATTCGTCAGTGGAACGAACGTGGACCGTAAGTGATTGTAAGTGTGCGTCGAAGGCGTTTTGTGCATGATTTTGAGTTTTGAACGGTAACAAATTTTTCGTCAGTCAGTGCCGTTTTTACCTTCAGTGCTTATGCGTCGGAACTGGTTCGAAACCGCGTCCACGCCCGTCTACTGACGCCCACCTTCATATCACGCATGAACCGCGCACGCGTTACGTTCATTCCACTGACATCCATGACAATGTGGATTCTGAAAGTGCTTGTATGTGGAACGTTCGCGACGCGTGCGTGTTTGGACGCGCTCCGTCAGTGATTCATGCTTCGGGCGTACGTCGAATGTTCGTGGAATACTTTGGTCAATTTCTCGACGCACAAGCACGCACAAACCCAATCTGTGCGTGATTTCTGAGTGATTTGTGCGTGATCGCCTGTGTGACTGGCCATTTAGAAATGACCTGATGCTGCAGTGGATATTATGAGAAAAAAAAGTGTTTTTAACCTTGGACGCATGAGAACCTGTTGTAGGAAACGGCAAAACATTAGGAGCCTTTAAAACAGCATAATAAAGAATAATTCAGTTGTGCCGTGTGTCACCTGATCCAGATGGCAGAAGGACTCTTTGAGCTGGTGCAGTAAGACACAGTCCAGTTTGTTGCTGAGTTGACATTCTCTGTAAGGAAATCCAGCTCTCTGCATGAGCCAAAAAAAACACCGCGTCACATCCGAGCCTCCGTACGCAAGACACAACCTGCAGCAGACAAGCAACAGTACAAGAGCCGGTTTTACTGTGCTGTATGATAGAATAATACGTAGATTGAAAGAGACGATTCGGGAATCCATTGCCGCTTGTATATATTGTATACACTTCTTATTTTGTAGATATATTCTTTTCCTTATTTGTACACTTCAGTCTATCACCTGTGTAACCAATTATTACTTAAAGCGTTTCTTTGCTTTTCTGTATTTTTCCAAAGAGTAAGGTGTGGAAAATTACTAGTTTTATCTTTCTTTCTTAGCCAATCAGAATCATTTAACCGTCATCATTGACGTAGTTAGTAGCCTCTGTTAGAGTATAATTGCTGTAACAATGTTATTGTATGTGGGGCGGCCTACGAACTCCTTGTGAGACTTGAAGCTTCTGCAAACTAAACTTCACAAAAAAAATTTCAATTGAAATTTTCTCCTGGTCTTCATTCAACATATCTGGTCCTCGGGTCTTTAACTGTAATTGCCCTACACAATAAAGAGATCATGAGCTCTGTTCCAGTTTTCACATTATATATAAAATAAACAGCTGATTTAAAATTGTAATATAATGCAAGGGCTTTGTCAAAATAGGGCTATTATCCCTCCAATGCAAAGCTCTAATTGAACCCAAATAAGCCCTGATTCATCTACAATAAACCTCATGGCATCAATCCAACAGTGTGTTTGTCTCACCTGGAGCTGCGGTGGGACACGCCGTCCTCAACGCAGCACACGCTGGTCTTTTGGTCGCCCACGTCCACCACACATGCGCTGCTCAGCCCACTGCCGAAGGTCGCGCACACAGACTCTTGATGCACAACTACAGCTACAAACAGATTCACATGACTACAAAAGCCGCATTTCCTTTCATTTCAGCAGTGTGAAGCACTTTCTTCAGAGCTCGCTTGTTTGGAGCGTTTGTTTCTGAACCTGGTGCATTTTCTTTGTTAGTTCGGTTCTTTTAAACGAGTATTAACACGCTGATCTGGTTCGCATCTGTAACGAAATAATCAGTCCAGGATCTCCTAACGAAGTGGTTTAAAATGAACTCTGGAGCGGTTCACATGTGTCTGATTCTGATTTTGGTTTTACTCGCACGTGACTTGCATAAAAACATTTTGGAACCGTTTAAAATGTTGCTTTGTGAAACCAAACTAATAAGAAAACATTTTAAGTCCCTGAGAAAGCATATTGTAACATAAAAGTGTGGACAAGGCAACTTTATATTTCCACAATGTTGAGTGCAGTAGATTATCACACGAAAAATACGAGGAGAACAGATAAACAAGAGGTCTTCGTGACATACGTACCCGAGAAGCCAATTTTAACCAGAAGCATATTGACAATTTCCTTCACATGCTGCCTGTTATAGATGTCTGGGATTAGGAGGATGCATCTGTAATACTAAAAACATCAAGAGAAAGTCGTCAAATCATCTGGTTCCATACGTCAGTCAAATGAAGTCTGAAGCCCAAGGAGCAGCACGTTCTTCATGTACCTTCAGGTCCTTCAGGGGGATTTCTAGAAGCTTCTGAAGAGCGTAAGACCAGATGGTCTCAAGATCCACCAGCGCAGCCGTGAGAGAGCCGCCCGGCCCGCTGTGAACGTTCAGATGACCCCTGGAGACAGGCCAGTGGATGCTGTAGCAGTCGGTAGGGTTCACATACAATGCCTGATCCACAGAAAGAGAGAGAGAGAGAGAGAGAGAGAGAGAAAGGTTGAGCTTCCATTTGCGGGTTATATAAGGGTGCGGGCTATATCACACATTTTTCCACACGTAATAGTATTTCAACATACAGTAATACCTCGGTTTATGAGTTTAATTCGTTCCAAGAGCGAGCTCGTAAACCAAAATGCTCGTACACCAAAACAAATTTCCCCATAAGAATGCACTAAAAATCAATTAATCCGTTCCACATGACCACAAATACCCATTTTAAATTTTTGTTTTGTTTTACCCTATTAATTGGAGTTAAAATTGTAACCATTAAGATCTCATATAAATACAAATTAATAATTGACAATTAAACTCTAAAAATACTTAATTTACTGTAATGCACTTCAGGTTTGAGCAGCCTGCTTGGAGGAGAGAGAGGAGGGAGGAGGGGGGAGCGGGGAAAGCAAGAATGAAAGCAAATGAGTGAATTTATTTTAATAGTGCAGAAAACAAACAAAGTGATAATCCAGAGTTAAAAGTCGTGGAACATGGGAGCCGCGAACGAACGAACGAACTTGCGGGAGCCGCGAACGAACGAACGAATGAACTCGCGGGAGCCGCAAACGAACGAACGAATGAAATCGCGGGAGCCGCGAACGAACGAACGAATTAACTCGCGGGAGCCGCGAACGAACGAACGAATGAACTTGCGGGAGCCGCGAACGAACAAATTTGCGGGAGCCGCGAGAGAACTAGGGGATTGCGGGGCACAAAGTAACGCGGGGTAAACAGTAACAGCGATTTTTTAGATAGCTGCACGGACATAAATGTGACGTGCTAAAGGGCTTTTCATCACACTGTTTGCACACGTCTTCTGGCCATTTTTCAAGAAATTTCATCGAAGTTTGGATGAGAACCACAGGAAAAACTCTTTTGGCAGCATGTAAATATTTTTTGTTATAGTAGTTGTTTTTCGATTTTCAAAGAATGTGTGAAAGATTGTTAGTCTAATCTTATATTGTTATGATTACCATCTTCTTGGCTAAAAGATGGTACCATTTTGAAAGACGTGAAAAAAACATAGTGGCTGCTATACTGTCCTGAAGTAAACAAGACAGCGCGGGGTTAGTTGTAACACTGTGTTACAACTAAGCCGCATTGAATAGGCTGCATCAATAATCATATATTTTGCATTGTATTAACCTATTAAAACGTTTTTCATGTCATTACCTTGTTCAAAACACAACAAATGTAAAAAATAAAGGAAAAAAATATGCTTATGATCATCAAGACGCAACTTTTTTAAACAAATAAAAATACGTGAATGAACTTGCATTGGATAACATGGTGTTACAACTAACCCGCTGTCTGTTAGAACGAGCCCCGCTCACGGGGTAAGAAATCACATTTTACTCCTTGCGCTTTTGCCGATACTGCAGAGAAACGGCAGGTCCGACAAACATGAAAACAGTGCGCATTTGTAGGAGAGGCTTATATGTTGTTTGTATAAAAATATGGTTTGTCTAACCCTATTACTCTGTTTTTTATTTGGCTAAAACAGTGTATATTTCACTACGTGAACAATAGCGATCACTATTAATTAATGTTTAGAATACGAGGTAAAAACCACTTTAAATCACTTATAAAAGTATCACTGTGGTGAATGATGCAGCCAATGAGTGAGTTAAGGGGTTATAAAGGGGTTGGAACCTCCTGACTGTGTTATAAGAGGCTGTCATTAGGATATTTCATGTAAAAATGCGCACAAGGATACTGAGCGTTAGGACTTTTTCCACACAAAACTGCGCATGGGCGAGGGAAATTTTTTCTCGTACACCGATACAATGCTCGTACACCAATTTGACCCTCCATGCTCGTACACCGATTTGCTCGTATACCAAGTCGCTCGTAAACCGAGGTATTACTGTTTTTTTTACGTCCCTAAGGGCGTGTTTTTTGGTGGTATTTTCTTTCCGTTTCTCTTTCTTGTGTGGGTTGTTGTCTCTGTTGTTGCGCTGATTGGCTGTCTGACCTGTCAATCATGCAAGAAGACGTGATTGGCTGTGCTGCATGAGGGCGGGCTCTTCTCATCTCATCCAATAATCAACACCTGTAGAATCGGTTCTTAAGGGACGTGCTGCTTTTTCTTTTTCTTCTGATTCTGACTTGTGTTTGTTTTCTTATGGTTTGAATTTCGCGCACAAGCACTGTGTACCGAGCCTGAACCGTTATGATAATTGACGTCATGCGAGCAACATTCGAAATTCGAAATGTGAACTTACACAAAAAGTTCATCAATCTATGTGTGTGGGTTATATAAGGGTGCGGGTTATGCCAACGATTTTTTACATAAAACCCCAAAACACGCGGGCTTAATGAGGGTCCCTCTGCGGGTTATATGTAGGTGCAACAGACATACAGTGGCTAGCATGTGGTTCTTACTAGCTGCCATAACACTGTCAAGTCAATTAAAACAAGTGGATTAAGAAGTTCCAGCAATTCGAATTCTCAAACACTGAGTGTTTCCAATATTTCGATATTTAAATACGGTATGTTCTGTTTCTTTGGTTCAGATGGCAGCGTTCACACTGATTGAAATGAACAGCACTAACAGAGGGATCGCACTAGGGTTCGTTTTAATCCACCCGAACCTGCCTTGAGTGAACACAGCCTCAGTGAACTCTCTGAAACTTGAGTTTGACTCAATGCAGGGACAGAAATCTCTTAGGTTTCACTAAAACATCATAATTTGTTTTGCAGAGATGAATAGAAGTCTTGTAGGTTTCATAGGGTGAGTCAATTTAAATTTTTCAAAATTTCCCTTTTTGGGTGTAAAATTGTCATTGTTTCCCCCTCAAAATGATGGCATGCTTAGGCCAGTTGAAAACAACAGAACTCAAGGCTTCTGGTAGTACCTAGGAATATCTATGTCCACAAAAGGAGAGAGAGCGATTGGCTCCTCAACACTGGAATAGCTTTCCTGATGACTCAGACTCACTCTTCCAGTTTAAATGAGCTAAATTAAAGATGCAACTCTTTAGCCAAGCATTTACATAATGTGTCTCAGATCTAACTATGAAAAGACTACAGGCGACTTTCAACTAGTGTTCTGCACCTGCGTGTAAAGGAGATAACGTTTCTGCAGATATATTCATCATTCAGTGGAATTAAAGCGAAAGTAAGGCTGCAGATATAGAAACCATAAACTAAGCAGCGCTTGCTTACAGTGTTGAATATCAATCACGCTGATCACGTTCTTTATTCGGGTAAGGTACCAGAACAGCGTTCTGTCTGCGCCGTCATGAATCCTTAGCTCTTTGTCATCACTTTTGCTCTTATTCTCTTGCATTCACTCGTTTGCTAATATGAACAGCAGATTTCTCTCTCTCACCAAAGGCCGAAGCAACTCTACGAACGTCTTTCGTTGACGTTCAGCTCGGATTGTCGCTGGCTTTAGAAACACTTCGTATGATGCAAACTCTGAATCAACATGCACCTCTACCAAACTTTCTATATGTAGTAAACATATTGTGCACAACTTGCTTTAACAAAAGCTATTCTGATCTGTATTATCTTATCTTGGATCTTGGACACCGTTACTGCAGCTTTCCTGTAGCTCAAACAGTAGAGTTATGCTTGCAATGCTCAGGTCATGGGTTTGATTCCCAGGGAAAGAACTGATCAGAATGTAAATGTGTTTCTTGAATGCAATGCAAGTTGCTTTGGATAAAAGTTTAAATATAATTAGTCACCTCTGATAACAGGTCAAAAGATGAGCGCAACTTCCCTTTCACGCAAACTTTAAAGAATAAAAGGCAAACACTCATTCGAAAGCATGTTAGAAAAAGCGCGTTTTGATTATTTTCAAGGAGTTTGCAAAGTGATGTTTAGCATTCCAGTCTCACCTCTTCTCCTACGAGATATTGGGGTTGATGAGTTGTATTTGTCCAGCTGACTTTAGAGTTTGGCTCGAGAACAGCAGGACGGATTTGTCTGTTGTATAATCTGGCCTGTAAACACACACACACACTCTCAGTGCTGAAGCACACAGAGCTGCTGATATGGACTTGCTTGATATGGACTTGATATGGACGACACACCTGCTCTGCAGATACCGGCGTTCGTCTCACACCGTTGGACATTTTCCTGGACCAGATGACCTGGTCGATCATTTTCAGCCCATTCTGTCTCTGTTCAGTACTGTCTGCAGCCTGACGAGACACATTCAGACTCATCAGTCACTGAAGGCTTCATTAGCACATATTGCGATCGCAGCACGGTCACGTACGTTCAGGCCGTCTCGCAGGAGACTCGGGTCCTGGTGCCGGGGCTGGCCGTGCTGCCGGTGTCTGCGGGCGATGACGTGAGGGACGCTGAGGGGCAGCGTGTCTGTCGCCCGGCCCATCCGCAGCGTCCTTGAGCCGGGATGAATCACAACGATGAAGTTGGCTTGAATTTGCTGAGAATGGCAAAGGCAGTTTCAGGATAAACAGACATATTCTCCATTCTCAAAATGCACAATTCATAAATCACATTGTTTTTTTTTTTTAAACAAGTGATTTATAATAAAGATTGCAAGGCATGAGAATTAAAAATATGCTGCAATATTCCATAAAACAAGAAACATTTTATATTTTGATATCATGGTAACTTTAGCAGCTAAACTCTGATATTATATTATTACTCTAACAATATTTCAGATTATTAAAGTGCATTCCTCAACTTAAGATTTAGAGAAGCAAACAAAAACATGTGAATTAGGATAATTATGGCCACCTTTAAAAATACACGTAAAAACAACTTATAAGAAAGAATTGAATTTGTTACTAAGTAGAATAATTTTTATTAATATCAAATGAGCAGTTAGTAAAAATCAAGATTGCTATAACCATGTTTATTATCATATACAGATGCTGGTCATTTAATTAGAATATCATCAAAAAGTTGATTTCACTAATTTCATTCAAAAAGTGAAACTTCATTACATACAGATTGTTATATTTAAAATGTTCATTTCTTTTAATTTTGATGATTATAACTGACAACTAAGGAAAATCCCAATCTCGGTATCTCAGAAAAGGTTCAATATTGAAGTCACACTCTAAACAGTTAATTAACTCAAAACACCGGCAAAGGCCTTTAAATGGTCTCTCAGTCTAGTTCTGTAGGCTACACAATCATGGGGAAGACTGCTGACTTGAAAGTTGTCCGAAAGACGACCAGTGACCCCTTGCACAAGGAGGCCAAGAAACAAAAGGTAATTGCAAAAGAGGCTGGCTGTTCTCAGAGCTCTGTGTCCAAGCACATTAATAATGGAAAAGATGTGGTAGAAAAATGTGTACAAGCAATAGGGATAACCGCACCCAGGAGAGGATTATGAAACAAAAACCAGTCAAAAATGTGGGTGAGATTCACAAAGAGTGGACTGCAGCTGGAGCCAGTGCTTCAAGAACCACTACGCACAGATGTATGCAAGACATGTTTTTCAGCTGTCACACTCCTTGTGTCAAGCCACTCTTGAACAACAGACAGCGTCAGAAGCGTCTCGTCTGGGCTAAAGGGAAAAAGGACTGGACTGCTGCTTAGTGGTTCAAAGTTATGTTCTTTGATGAAAGTGCATTTCCTTTGGAAATCAGGGTCCCAGAGTCTAGAGGAAGAGAGGAGAGGCACGCAACCCACTTTTCTTGAGGTCCAGTGTAAAGTTTCCAGTCAGTGATGGTTTGGGGTGCCATGGTGCCAGGTGCCAACATTTTCTGAGGTCCAAGGGCAAAGCAGCTGTATACCAGGTAGTTTTAGAGTACTTCATGCTTCCTGCTGCTGACCAACTTTATGGAGATGCAGATTTAATTTTCCAACAGGACTTGGCACCTGCACACAGTGCCAAATAACCAGTACCTGGTTTAAATAATCCCTGTTCTTAACTGGCCAGCAAACTCGCCTGACCTTAAACCCATAGAAAATCTATGGAGTATTGTGAAGAGGAAGATGCGATATGCCAGACCTGACAATGCAGAAGAGCTGAAGGCCACTATCAGAGCAACCTGGGCTCTCATAACACCTGAGCAGTGCCACAGACTGATCGACTCCATTCCATTGCTGCAGTAATTCAGGCACAAGGAGCCCCAACTAAGTATTGAGTGCTGTACATACTCAAACTTTTCAGTTGGCCAAGATTTCTAAAAATCTTTTCTCTATATTTGTCTCGAGTAATATTCTAATTTTCTGAGATACTGAATTTGGGATTTCCCTTAGTTGTCAGTTATAATCATCAAAATTAAAAGAAATTTTAAATATATCAGTATGTGTGTAATGAATGAATATAATTACACAAGTTACACTTTTTGAATGGAATTATTGAAAAAAAAATCTACTTCTTGATGATATTATTATTATATGACCAGCTGTATGTGCACTTCTTTTCGCCATCAGTAATGTTGAGGTCCGAGCACCGGAAGCGTGTGTTTTGATCACTCATTTTAATGATTATTATGTTTTGATCACTCATGTTGATGATGATGATTGTGTGTTTATGGTGTTCATGTCGTCACCTCGTGCACGAGCTCCGGGACCGCGGCTGGGTGGATCGGTCTCTTCACTCCGCGCTGCTCTTTCTCTCGGTCTCTTCCATTCTCCGCATCCCTGTCTGTCTGTGTCATGATAACGAACTATTAAATAAACATTTGTCAATACACTAGTGATGAACGAGAGAGTTCAAACGAATTTCTCCTTCTTCTTCAGTTCAGTTCAGTTATTGTCATTCCCGCCACCTGCTGGTCTGGAGCGCGTTCTGCTCCCGGGATATATTCTCATCATTGGATATTTAGATTTATTTAGTCCTGTGTGGATTGAAAACTGAAAATTACTGTAGTGAGTAATTTCACTCTTATATAAAAACACTGAATATTAATTGCAGTAAGAAATGTGTTTTTGATGTGGTAACAAACTATTAAATACACTAATAAGTTGTGTAGTGCTGGCAGGTGTGGCCCTGTGTTAGGTTTTACCTCACTCACTCCTACTATTAGGATTCATGATATATTACTAATATTACTTTTATTTCATTTTGGTGTATCATATCACACAGTTAACTCTCTCTAACCAGAACTCAACCATTAATCTGAAAAACTATGCCCTTATAATCCATAGTCTTGCAAGCATTTAATGTTAATATTAAAGGGATAGTTCACAATTAAAATTGTCATTAATTTCACTCCCTCAAGAACCAATGAGGCTCATTCTTGCACTGCGCAACACATTAGAGCTTCAGCAAGAACCAATGAGATTCATTCTCACGTTATGCATCACGTTTGAGCTTCAATTTGTTCAAATAACAGAAGCAAGCCAAAGGATCATCAACATAACTTATCTTTATTGACGCAAATTTTACTACATATATTTTGTGAGACCTTACTAAAAAACTGTGAGGTGTGTGTCAGTGTATGTGTGTGTGTGTATGTATGTATGTATGTGTGTTGGGTGGGGTTTGGCCGCCATGATCAGCCTCTCTGGCCCCTCAGATGAGGAATTCCCAGAGTGACGTCATGAGTCTGCGTGCAGCAGCGGCAGCCGTGGGAAGAGGAGTGTGACGTTCAGAGCCCTAACAGAGCAGCAGCGCATCACTGTCCTCTGCGCCTGCAACAGCGTGCAGGCGTTTACCTACACACAAAACAGACAAAGCTTTAGACATTATTCTGTAATGGTCAAACATGGTCATGGTTAACATGGTCAAAGTATGAAAAATAAAAGAATCGGTAAAATAAAAATAAAAGGTCAAGAATACAATCTTTTATCGAAGACTCACATCAAGTAGGATAATGTAAAACATTATTATTATTGATACATGTACATTTTCCTACACCAGACATAACTTTTGGACACTACTGTATCTTCACCCTTCATTCAAATATTATTAAAGATTTTGTAGTCTTTATTTTGTTGTGCAACAGTCCATTTAATTATGTAGTTTTATTTATGATAGTAACAAATTGAAACATGACAAATTGTATGATTTTTTTCCCAGGCTGTCATAAAAGAAGAAGAGCGAACCAATGAGAGAGACAGAAATAACATAATAACATAATAAGATTATGTTCTAGTCAGCGTTTTCCTTGTCAGCTTTGTTTTGCTGAGTAAATCAAACATGTAGTTGTTCTTTGCCTTTTTTGCCAAGTAATATTGTAAGATAAACACTGTAAATAATATTAAAAAAATTCCTCACACTTTGATGGTCTAATCAAACTTACAGGACAATTAAAAACAAATATCCCCTCCAGATGTCACTTTTGGACATTATTCTACTATATGTATTAAAAATAATCATTTCCATTTTTTTTTTAGAAATAAATAAACGTTTAAATAAATATCAGGTTGCTGTATAGCAGGGGACAATCACTGGCACGTGACAATAGTTAAAGAGGTGTATTGAATTTAAAATGCCTCAAGCTTGCATATGGATGTACATTTTAAGGTACCGGTAATCATCCTTTACAATCACACAGCCTAAGTTTAATTAAGTTTTGAGCTTTTAAAGAACGAGATCCGTGATCATCCGTCTGTGGCTCTTACTGACCTTCCTCATCCACCGCCACCCATGGGAGGAGGAGTGGGACCGGCGCCGTGGTTTATTCTACCCATTCGTCTGCGGCCACCAGGAAAGCCCGGAGGACTGCAAGAACATCACATTGTAAAGACAGAGCGCGTGACAATGAACAAGCTAACCGATGCGGGCTCAAGGCCAGACGTACCCTCTGCCGTCGGTGAAGCGGGACGACGCGCCGTTGTGTCCATCTTTGGACAGATCTGGTTGAATTAGAGTCTGGAAGCTGCGGAGACATTATACAAATCACTAGTGCACCTAGTCATGAGATCAGAAGTGCCATTACTAATACAATTCCCACTAATACTATTTACTGAACTCTAAAAATTGTGAAAAAAACAAACAAACAAAACCTTACAACAAGCCAATAAACTCGACTGCAGTCCAGAAGAGGTCACTGAGGAAAGACAGTCTCCATGGCGACCGGCTCCTGCTGTCCAGAACCTGACCTGCAAACAGACACTTTATTAATGTTATAACATAATCATATCACGGCTAGAGCAATCCTGACTCCTGTGGTGAACGCGCTGGGATGAATATTTAACACATGAGGTTGACAGGTCAGAAAGCCAATGGACAGATTGACGCAGAAATATTCAACCTTACGAGCCAATAAGATACGAGATTATACATTATTCAGAAGATGTGTGTTTACCATATCGTTCGTAACATTCCTACCCGGATATCATCTGTAACATTAACAAAACCATATGTTGGCCAGAGCGGGTCGTGTCGAAAGACAAACACATCAAACATCTCAGAAAGACAGGGAAACCAGCAATAATGGCTCTATACGCAAACACAATGACGCTAATCACATATTTAGCCACGCATGAGAGTTCGCTATGTGTAATAAGAGTTTGTACGCAGGAAATAACATTATTTTTCTTAATGAACCAGGTTTGTTTTTAGCACTTACCATTAGATACATAAACCATCGTCACCACTGCTCAACCGGATCCTGCGCTGCTCTTCCGGGTCTGCGTGACGTTTGACGCGTATTTTACAGGACTGTGTGTGCGCGTGCGTGCGTGTGTGTGTGTGAGAGAGAGAGAGAGAGAGAGAGAGAGCGAGTGAGTGAGTGTGTGTGAGAGAGAGAGAGAGAGAGAGAGAGAGTATGTGAGAGAGAGAGAAAGAGTGATTTTGTGTGTGTGTGTGAGAGAGAGAGAGAGAGAGAGAGAGAGAGAGAGAGAGAGCGCGAGTGAGTGAGTGAGTGAGTGTGTGTGTGTGAGAGAGAGAGAGAGAGAGAGAGAGAGAGACAGAGAGAGAGAGAGTGAGTGAGTGAGTGAGTGAGTGAGTGAGTGAGTGAGTGTAGATTTTTTATTCTAATAATCATTTGCACACATGGGCTTTTGGAGTACTGCATCTGCTTCATTTTGCATTCTAACGGTCAAATACCAGTGGGAGTTCTCAGAGGAAATGGAACATTTTGTTTTAGTCATATTGTTTTGCATGTAATGTTAATTTTCACTTTAATTGTATAGTGTTTTATTTTCAAGGTTTTGTAACTTAATTTTTCAATTTAATACCCTGTTTAGTTCATTTTCTCACTGAGGTTACTGAGGTCAAATCCATTGCACTTTCTTTTATGCATTGACTGTTGTAGATAAAGAAAGTGAAACTAGATTCTCTAGTGGGGAAACTACATCCCTAGCACTAAGATTTGTCAGTAAAATCCGTCTATACATAACATTTGTCAGTAGCATAGTCTGTCAATAGCATCTCTCTGTCAGTAACACCTTTCTGTCAGTTACGTCTGTTTGTCAGTAACATCCATCTATCAGTAACATTTGTCTGTCAGCAACATTTGTCTGTCAGTAACATCTGTCTGTCAGTAACGTCTGTCAGTGACGTCCGTCTGTAAGTAACGTCTGTCTGTCAGTAATATCTGTCTGTCTGTCAGTAATATCTGTCTGTCAGTAACATCCATCTATCAGTAACATCTGTCTGTCAGTAACAATTGTCTGTCAGTAACATCTGTCTGTCAGTAACGTCTGTCTGTCAGTGACGTCCGTCTGTAAGTAACGTCTGGCTGTCAGTAATATCTGGCTGTCAGTAATATCTGTCTGTCAGTAACATCTGTAAGTAACAGCTATCTGTCAGTAACATTTGTCTGTCAGTAATATCTGTCTGTCAGTAACGTCTGTCTGTAAGTAACGTCTGTCTGTCAGTAATATCTATTTGTCAGTAACATCTGTCTGTCAGTAATATCTGTCTGTCAGTAACATCTGTCTGTCAGTAATATCTGTCTGCCAGTAACATCTGTTTGTCAGAAATATCGGTCTGTCAGTAACATCTGTCTGTAAGTAACGTCTGTCTGTAGGTAATATCTGTCTGTCAGTAACATCTGTCTGTCAGTAGCATCTATCTGTCAGTAACTTCTGTCTGTCAGTAACATCTGTAAGTAACATTTATCTGTCAGTGACATCCGTCTGTAACGTCTGTCTGTCAGTAATATCTGTCTGTCAGTAACATCTGTAAGTAGCATTTATCTGTCAGTAACATTTGTCTGTCAGTAACGTCTGTCTGTAAGTAACATTTGTCTGTCAGTAACGTCTGTCTGTAAGTAACGTCTGTCTGTCAGTAATATCTATCTGTCAGTAACATCTGTCTGTCAGAAATATCTGTCTGTCAGTAACAGCTGTCTGTCAGAAACATCTGTCTGTCAGTAATATCTGTCTGTCAGAAATATATGTCTGTGAGTAACATCTGTCTGTCAGAAATATATGTCTGTGAGTAATATCTATATGTCAGTAACGTCTGTCTGTCAGTAATATCTGTCTGTCAGAAAAATTTGTCTGTCAGTAATATCTGTCTGTAAGTAACGTCTGTCTGTCAGTGACGTCCGTCTCTCAGTAACGTCTGTCTCTCAGTGTTATCTGTCTGTCAGTAATATCTGTCTATCAGTAACATCTGTCTGTCAGTAACATCTGTCTGTCAGTAACATCTGTCTGTCAGTGACGTCTGTCTGTAAGTAACGGCTTTCTGTCAGTAACATCTGTCTGTCAGTAACATTTCTCAGTAACATCTGTCTGTCAGTAACATCTGTCTGTCAGTAATATCTGTCTGTCAGTAATATTTCTCAGTAACATCTGTCTGTCAGTAATATCTGTCTGTCATTAACATTTCTCAGTAACATCTGTCTATCAGTAACATCTGTCTGTCAGTAATATCTATCTATCAGTAAGATCTGTCTGTCAGTAACATCTGTCTGTCAGTAATATCTGTCTATCAGTAACATCTGTCTGTCAGTAACATCTGTCTGTAAGTGACGTCTGTCTGTCAGTGACGTCTGTCTGTAAGTAACGGCTTTCTGTCAGTAACATCTGTCTGTCAGTAACATCTGTATGTCAGTAATATCTGTCTGTCAGTAACATTTCTCAGTAACATCTGTCTGTCAGAAATATCTGTCTGTGAGTAATATCTATCTGTCAGTAATGTCTGTCTGTCAGTAATATCTGTCTGTCAGAAAAATTTGTCTGTCAGTATTATCTGTCTGTGAGTAATATCTATCTGTCAGTAATATCTGTCTGTCAGAAAAATGTGTCTGTCAGTAATATCTGTCTGTCAGTAATATCTATCTATCAGTAAGATCTGTCTGTCAGTAACATCTGTCTGTCAGTAATATCTATCTATCAGTAACATCTGTCTGTCAGTAACATATGTCTGTAAGTAACGTCTGTCTGTCAGTGACGTCTGTCTGTAAGTAACGTCTGTCTGTCAGTCTGTCAGTAATATCTGTCTGTCAGTAATATCTATCTATCAGTAAGATCTGTCTGTCAGTAACATCTGTCTATCAGTAATATCTATCTATCAGTAACATCTGTCTGTCAGTAACATATGTCTGTAAGTAACGTCTGTCTGTCAGTTACGTCTGTCTGTAAGTAACGTCTGTCTGTCAGTAACATCTGTCTGTCAGTAAAATCTGTCTGTCAGTAATATCTATCTATCAGTAACAGCTGTATGTAAGTAACGTCTGTCTGTCAGTGACGTCTGTCTGTAAGTAACGTCTGTCTTTCAGTAACGTCTGTCTGTCAGTAATATCTGTCTGTCAGTAACATCTGTCTGTCAGTAGCATCTATCTGTCAGTAACTTCTGTCTGTCAGTAACATCTGTAAGTAACATTTATCTGTCAGTGACATCCGTCTGTAACGTCTGTCTGTCAGTAATATCTGTCTGTCAGTAACATCTGTAAGTAGCATTTATCTGTCAGTAACATTTGTCTGTCAGTAACGTCTGTCTGTAAGTAACATTTGTCTGTCAGTAACGTCTGTCTGTAAGTAACGTCTGTCTGTCAGTAATATCTATCTGTCAGTAACATCTGTCTGTCAGAAATATCTGTCTGTCAGTAACAGCTGTCTGTCAGAAACATCTGTCTGTCAGTAATATCTGTCTGTCAGAAATATATGTCTGTGAGTAACATCTGTCTGTCAGAAATATATGTCTGTGAGTAATATCTATATGTCAGTAACGTCTGTCTGTCAGTAATATCTGTCTGTCAGAAAAATTTGTCTGTCAGTAATATCTGTCTGTAAGTAACGTCTGTCTGTCAGTGACGTCCGTCTCTCAGTAACGTCTGTCTCTCAGTGTTATCTGTCTGTCAGTAATATCTGTCTATCAGTAACATCTGTCTGTCAGTAACATCTGTCTGTCAGTAACATCTGTCTGTCAGTGACGTCTGTCTGTAAGTAACGGCTTTCTGTCAGTAACATCTGTCTGTCAGTAACATTTCTCAGTAACATCTGTCTGTCAGTAACATCTGTCTGTCAGTAATATCTGTCTGTCAGTAATATTTCTCAGTAACATCTGTCTGTCAGTAATATCTGTCTGTCATTAACATTTCTCAGTAACATCTGTCTATCAGTAACATCTGTCTGTCAGTAATATCTATCTATCAGTAAGATCTGTCTGTCAGTAACATCTGTCTGTCAGTAATATCTGTCTATCAGTAACATCTGTCTGTCAGTAACATCTGTCTGTAAGTGACGTCTGTCTGTCAGTGACGTCTGTCTGTAAGTAACGGCTTTCTGTCAGTAACATCTGTCTGTCAGTAACATCTGTATGTCAGTAATATCTGTCTGTCAGTAACATTTCTCAGTAACATCTGTCTGTCAGAAATATCTGTCTGTGAGTAATATCTATCTGTCAGTAATGTCTGTCTGTCAGTAATATCTGTCTGTCAGAAAAATTTGTCTGTCAGTATTATCTGTCTGTGAGTAATATCTATCTGTCAGTAATATCTGTCTGTCAGAAAAATGTGTCTGTCAGTAATATCTGTCTGTCAGTAATATCTATCTATCAGTAAGATCTGTCTGTCAGTAACATCTGTCTGTCAGTAATATCTATCTATCAGTAACATCTGTCTGTCAGTAACATATGTCTGTAAGTAACGTCTGTCTGTCAGTGACGTCTGTCTGTAAGTAACGTCTGTCTGTCAGTCTGTCAGTAATATCTGTCTGTCAGTAATATCTATCTATCAGTAAGATCTGTCTGTCAGTAACATCTGTCTATCAGTAATATCTATCTATCAGTAACATCTGTCTGTCAGTAACATATGTCTGTAAGTAACGTCTGTCTGTCAGTTACGTCTGTCTGTAAGTAACGTCTGTCTGTCAGTAACATCTGTCTGTCAGTAAAATCTGTCTGTCAGTAATATCTATCTATCAGTAACAGCTGTATGTAAGTAACGTCTGTCTGTCAGTGACGTCTGTCTGTAAGTAACGTCTGTCTTTCAGTAACGTCTGTCTGTCAGTAATATCTGTCTGTCAGTAACATCTGTCTGTCAGTAACATTTCTCAGTAACATCTGTCTGTCAGTAATATCTGTCTGACATTAACATTTCTCAGTAACATCTGTCTGTCAGTAATATCTGTCTTTCAGTAACATTTCTCAGTAACATCTGTCTGTCAGTAACGTCGGTCTGTCAGTCAAGTCACCTTTACTTATATAGCGCTTTTTACAATACAGTTTGTTTCAAAGCAGCTTTACAGTGGTCACATGAAAACATTATAAACAATGTTTGTTTGGCTGAACTGCAGCCTTAAAAGAGCAGGCGGATTAATACAATTGATGAATATTAAGTGTTAAGTTTTGATTATTGATTGATTGATTGATTATTATATTGATAATTCAAGTCTAATATTAAGTCTAATTTGGTCCGATTGGAGATGGGTTCATGATCTACATAGGGGAGGGTTTAGTAGAGTCACGGTCTTCGCAGACACTTCAGGGCAGTGCTGTGCTCGTGTCCAGGTCCTTCATCTGATCTGGATCTGGCCCGGATCCGGCTGACCATGGTAATCACGGAATAAACAGAGTACAATATCAGCGTAGACGCCATTCTTCTTCTGATGTATCGAGTACTTCAGATGTTATGGGAATGTTCCCGGTTCCGGCTGACTTAAATTATGCAGCCTAACAATCATGTTACATGATTTGGATTAAAAATGTATGTATAATGTGTTGTGTGTATGCCAGGTTGAAAATATGTGTTTTTAGTCTAGATTTAAACTGACAGAGTGTGTCTGCTTCCCGAACTGTATTAGGAAGACTGTTCCAGAGTTTAGGGAAACAATCTAGTAGAGCATTACAATAATCTAGCCTTGAACTCATGAACTCATGAACGCATGAACTAACTTTTCCGCATTTGTCTTTGAGAGCATATTTCGCAATTTAGATATATTTTTAAGATGGAAGAATGCCGTTTTTAGAGACATGGCTTTCAAATGAAAGATTGGTATCAAAGAGCACACCAAGGTTACTAACTGACGACGAACACTTGACAGAGCAGCCATCGAGTGTTAGGCAGTAGTCTAGATTATTACATGCGGAACTTTTTGGTTTAATAATTAGAATCTCTGTTTTTTCAGAATTAAGCAGTAGAAAGTTATTAGTCATCCAATTTTTTATATCAGTTATGCATTCTGTTAATTTAGTGAATTGGTACGTTTCATCAGGAAGAGAAGAAATATAGAGCTGAGTATCATCAGCGTAACAATGAAAGCTAATGCCATGCTTCCTAATAATTGCACCCAAAGGAAGCATGTACAGGGTGAAAAGCAATGGTCCTAGTACTGAACCTTGAGGAACTCCATGCTGAACCCGTGATCAATATGACATCTCCTCATTTACTGCTACAAACTGATAACGGTCAGATAAGTATGATTTGAACCAGGCTAATGCAACTCCACTAATGCCAACATAGTTTTCAAGTCTATTTAGAAGGATTTTGTGGTCGATTGTATCAAATGCAGCACTAAGGTCCAGTAACACTAACAGAGATACAACCACGATCGGATGATAATAGCAAATCATTTGTAACTCTAATGAGAGCAGTCAGTAACATCTGTCTGTCAGTAACATTTCTCTGTAACGTCTGTCTGTCAGTAACAACTGTCGTTCAGTAACATCCATCTGTAAGTAATATCTGTCTATCAGTAACATCTGTCTGTCTGTAACGTCTGTCTGTAAACGTCTGTCTCTCAGTAATATCTGTCTGTAATATCTGTGAGTAACGTCTGAAAGACATGAAACTGAAAAACAAACTAATCTCTCAGGCATTTCCCAGCTCACAGTTTTGGTTCTTTAAAGGAAGAAGGATTAAAATATGTTTTTTAGACATGCTTTGACAGAATACTGGTCAAGTTTGGTACAGTAGGTTAAAGGTCAGGGACTTGGGTTACATGACTTTGGCTGTGTTTACATTGCAAGTTTCAAAGTGGAAATGAAGCAATCAGTCTTCAGGTTTATATTATTTACTTTATTGATTCCCACTTTAATATATATATATATATGTATGTATGTGTATGTATGTATGTATATATATATATATATATATAGGATTCATATAACCATTTTAAAGATAATTTTTTTAGTTTTAGCTTTTGTATTACCAACGCCACCATGCCACCTGTGATTTTTTTTTTTTTTTTTTTGCGTTGCCCATTGTAAACAGATACATTAGAGAACTGACACAGAAAGTTAAATACAGATGTAGTTTATTAGTCGTAGTTAGTAATATATATTTTAAATGCAGGTGATACACATACTAATATATCAAATGATATAGTAAATCTAATGTTATTTGGATGTTTGCTGCTTTTTTTTTAGTATGGCTCCTTTATTACTGCTTTTTTAATGTTACTTCATTACAAGTAAAGAAAAGTTTTTGGTTTTCACCTTAATTTGGATGAATGTCTAACATCAAACTATCTACATCACAAAGTCACACAAAAATTACATCATAATATCACAAACATTGTTTTCATTATGTGCGTCATAACATGGTGTGAACAAACAATACTTTAAACAATATCTTTATGTGCAATCTTTTTCTCATGTCAGACCTTTTAAACATATTTGCATTACACTGGGTCCTTCACCAGTAGTGGTATGTAACATTTTTTTATGCTCACCTGAGTTTGCTTGTTTTTAAAAATGTTCTTCATGTATGACTCTTGTACCATTACTAATGTTGGTAGCATTTAAAGTCTCCTTTTGTGTAAGTGAAATATTATAAGTGTAGAAGGGTTATGAGCTGATTATGAACATGTTTCTGTAATGTGGGAACATTGATCAGGCCATCATCTAAAGATGCTCCATTTAATCAGCTAAATGCAAAGACTTTCACAAAGAATGACATATGGGGGAAGAATAGGTTAAGAATATTATCTATAATATGATTACATGGAGTTCTAAGTGGATTAGCACATTCATTCAGCTATTCAAATGCAATGTTCAATCAATTTAAATAAACACAGAGCTTTTTACTCATCAAAACCATCATGTCAGTTCTTGACATTTCCAGTGAAAACACCAAGAGAAAAATGTTTTCATTCGTTAGAGGGGGTTGATGAAGGCGTGACCTTGTTGCCACTGCTAACAGTTGTTACTGTGGTCTCCTGCTCCAAGTCTCCTGGCTCAGTGGCCCATGGGTTTCTGCCGCAGAGAAGGAATGGCACAGCACGATCTCTGAACTGATAAAAGAAAGAGAGTTTGGGTCATAGCAAACATATGACCTCTCCTTTTGTTGGTAATAACTTTTAATGATAGAGAATTAAAGTGTCCTTATGCATATACAGCGGAGTTCACTTATCTCGAGTCACGGTTAACTCGCCAATCCTATTATGTCGACGTTTTTGAAGTGGAACCACCAAACTCCCTATTTGTCTTAGCATTTTCGATTCTTTAATGTCGATTCCTTAATATTGCCGAACACTAATATCTCGAGCAAATGTCTCGGACAAATTCGTCACTTCACATGGTTATCTCGTGAGTCATGAGCGTACCTAGTTCACTGCGCATGCGCTGAGTTTGCGTTGCACGTGGATCACAGTCCTGTCGCTCTGTCAGTGACGCTTTACTCACAGCAGGACTCTCTGAAGTGAAAGCACATTCATGTTCTTACCAGAGCTGCCGTGGGTCCATCCCCCATCCCAAAGCCTCATCCGCTTCTCTGTGCACATAAAGCCCACCTTTTCTGATTGATTGGTTTTCTCAAATATTTTGACATTGTTCAGTAACGAGCTGTAACGACCAATGAGGCTTAGATGAACGAACACACACACACACAAACACATCCTGCTTTTGTTCTGACGCGCGCTCTGCTCAGCGCCGCTATGGATTGAAGAACCCGGTTATTAAAAGACGGGACAAAGCTGAATTTGTTGAGAAAGCACATTAGACAGGCAGAACGCAAGAAAGTATGCTATCTAGTACAGCGTGATGACCTCACGAATATGTTACTGTTTACTGTCAGGGATCGGGAAGGATGCGAGGACCCAATCGCAAGGGGGAAGACAATTTATTGACAGAAATAAAAACAAAAACATGACTCAAACAAAACCACCCCAAGTGGGGGAAAAACAGACAAGGACAAGACTAGGATTCAACTAGGACTCCACTTGGATTCAACTAGGTCTCAACTAGAAAATAACTAGGACTCAACCAGACATCAGGACAGAAGACAATGAAGCAGCACAGGACAGCAAACACTATGGGATTATAAAGAGAGCACATGGGGAAGTTAACGAGGGAAGGCAGCTGGGGCAAATCAAACTAATGATAATGAAACGAGACGGGTGGGGTAACAGACAAGACATGAATGCAGCCAATGCACAGACACAACTCACAACATTGCAGTAGTGTCAGAGCTCTGCCACAACAACAAGAGATTACTAGACCGAATGTGGCAGAACCCTGACACTACCCCCCCTCAAAAGGGACGCCACCTGGCGTCCCTACAAGGAACACTGGGAACAAGACTAGAACAGGACAGATGACAACAACAAGACCGATGCAAAACAGGACAAGGCAGGAAAAATAAAAATACACAAGGACAACGGGAGGGAGGGAAGAAAAGTCAGGCAAATAACACAATCAAGCTAACTAAACAGTTTGCAAAACCAACATCATGAAACTACCTCAAAAAGTCCTCAATATCATGAAAAAAAAGTCACTTATCAAAACAGAGTCCTGGGGAGGGGCCATGGGGTGAGCCAGGGTGGCTCAGGGAGATCCAAGTTCTCAGCAGAGGACCAGGGTGGAGCCGACGGAACGAGCCCAGCGGGCTCAGTCAAGGCCGGCAGGTCATGTGGATCTGGGAGTTCAGGCACGATGGGCGGATCTGGAGGATCTGGCAGGACTGACGGGACAGACTGGGCCGGCAAACCTTGGCCGGCATTGGGCTCTCGGACGGCCTCCTGGGCAACAGCGGGCTCTCGGACGGCCTCCTGGGCAACAGCGGGCTCTCGGACGGCCTCCTGGGCAACAGCGGGCTCTCGGACGGCCTCCTGGGCAACAGCGGGCTCTCGGACGGCCTCCTGGGCAACAGCGGGCTCTCGGACGGCCTCCTGGGCAACAGCGGGCTCTCGGACGGCCTCTTGGGCAACAGCGGGCTCTCGGACGGCCTCCTGGGCAACAGCGTCAGCAGCACTTTGCTCACTCCAGCATAGACCACAAAAATAAAAAAGGGATCAGCAACCTTCTTAGCGACGGTGGGGCTGACTGGGCACTTCCCCCGCTGGGTCCTCATTGGCTGCTTCATTCTGTCCGGTATCGGGAAGGATGCGAGGACCCAATCGCAAGGGGGAAGACAATTTATTGACAGAAATAAAAACAAAAACATGACTCAAACAAAACCACCCCAAGTGGGGGAAAAACAGACAAGGACAAGACTAGGATTCACTAGGATTCAACTAGGACTCCACTTGGATTCAACTAGGTCTCAACTAGAAAATAACTAGGACTCAACTAGACATCAGGACAGAAGACAATGAAGCAGCACAGGACAGCAAACACTATGGGATTATAAAGAGAGCACATGGGGAAGTTAACGAGGGAAGGCAGCTGGGGCAAATCAAACTAATGATAATGAAACGAGACGGGTGGGGTAACAGACAAGACATGAATGCAGCCAATGCACAGACACAACTCACAACATTGCAGTAGTGTCAGAGCTCTGCCACAACAACAAGAGATTACTAGACTGAATGTGGCAGAACCCTGACATTTACGCTGTGAGCGAAATTGTGTTTGCAATGTTTGAGAATATAATTAAAGGTTTTTTATCGAGAATCGAGGTGTTTTTTATTGTATACTGGTAAATCTCTGCTGCTAGTTGGTGCACATATGCCTTTTGTTGTTGTTAGCAAACATATACAGTGTATGTAAATTTTTATAGCATGCCGATCGCTTCATCTAATAAATAGATATATTGGCTGTAGGTTATCTCGACAAACAGTTATCTCAATGCTTTTTTGCAACCCCCGAGGCCGTCGACATAACCGAACTCCACTGTACAAACACACACGCGAATAAATAATAAATAAATAATAAATAATCAATAATAATAATTAATCCTTTATCAAGATAACTGTATTACACTGTATTATTTTAAAGGCTCCTAGTGTTGTTTTGGTGTCTCCAGCAGGTTAACATGCATTGAAACTCAAAAACACTTTAATTTTCTCATAATCCACTGCGGCAACAGTTCGATCACGGATTCAGTTTCTCTAAACCCTGTTTTACCAAGACCCTGCTCTCAGCAACACAAACTAAATAAACCAAACTTCCAGTCTCAGAAACAAATACAGTGTTTGAGGGCGGGGCAAAGCAGACACTGTTCAGCCAATCAAAACCAGAGGTGGGCGTTATGCAAATTAGTTTCAAATGTACTTTCAGGTTTATGTTCAGTATGTGTTTTAGTTTTCCTTGTCTGCTTACCCATGTCTTTTCCCTTGTTACTTCCCTTGGTTACTGATTATGTTACGCACCTGTATCCATTTCCGTTAATTGGGCTACCTTATGTGTTTAAGCCTTGAGTTCTCACAGTGTTGATGTGTATTTTCCCGCATTCCTGAGTTTGTATCTTCAGAGATCTACACTTAAGATTTATTCTAGTATTTTCCTGCTCATCTGTGCTTCTTACCACTCCATCCGTAAAACACCTATGTAGAATCACGCAGGAAGTGAGAATCTATTCTTTCTTAAACTAAACTTTATTTGCTGTGCACTTTAATCCTTTAGCTTTATGTGTTACTGAAAACCTTAAAAAAGATTTTATGCATAGATTATTGAACTTGTTCCATGAACTGAATCAGAATGTGCATTTGAAATTGATTCATAGGGTTTACTGACTTACCTGTCTGTTCATGAATATGTAGATTATTGGATTAAAAACTGTGCTACTTTTGGCCAGATACATGGGAACTGTAGCGATCACTGGGTCAATGTAAAGATTTGGGTCTAAGATCACAGATAGTGCAAAAGCAGCATAGGGCAGCCAGGTGAGCAGGAAGGCCATCACCATAACAACCACCATACAGGCCACTTGTGTCTCAGCCCTGGCAATGCTTCCTCCCTCTGACATTTTCAGTCTGCTCACCTGTAGGTAAAACATCCCCAGATTGGAAAAAGTCAAAGTTGAATTCAAATGCAGCAGAAAACAAACCATAAACAGAATCCTGGGGAACAGAAAACATGTAACAACTGCCCATGAAACACATGAGAAAACCGTGGAATGACTGTGACATAATGCCCTGCCCACCCCCATCCCTCATGCAGAAACCATGGAGGGGGCTGTGAAAGAGGATGAAGAGCAGGCAGACGAGAGACACCAAGAAGATGACCAGGGAAGAGATGACGGTGGGAGAAGCTCGGGCAGAGAAAGGAGGAGCAGGAGGATGACCCAGAGGTTGTGCCATTAAGGTCCATGGAGGAAGTAGAAGGAAGTAGCAGTGGTGGAGCCTTGGTAGAGGGGCTGGGTGAAACCAGAGAGACAACAGACTGAGGTGAAGGCAGAGACCCGGGCGGAGCCGAGGAAAGCATTGCAGATTGGGGCGGAGATGGTGGGAGTGAGGACAGTGGTGGAACAAGAGGGAAGGAGGAGCAAGAGGGGTGGAGTCGAGGTGCAGCTTCTGACACAGAAGCCAGAGCGATGATGGAATAAGGTGGAGAAAGATGGATGAAGGAACCTGGTGGAGCCTGAAAGATGAAAAGTCCATGGTGGATCTGAGGGAGCAATGAGCCAAGGTTGAGGCAGATGGATGAGGGAGTATGAGTGAAGCCTCAGGGATGACAGTTCATGATGGAGCCGAGGGAGCATTGAGCCAAGGTGGAGCCAATGGGTTGCAGGCCCAAAGTAGATCTAAGGGATCCACAGGCCAAGGTGGAGCTGATTACTGGGAAGCCCCAGGCAGATTGATGGTAGCTAGATGGAACTACTGGAAAAGTCAAAGGGCTGAAGGAAGACAGCTGAAGTGAAGCCAAGGAAACGGAAATCATCATCTGCGACAAAAGAGAATTGGGGTTGGATGACGAAAACTTGGCGCTGGATGACAAAGTCAACTTGGAACTGGGGTTATTCAGTGACAGCTTGGAACTGGACTTAAACCACAATGACTGAAATAATCTTGATCTGGATGGGATCAGCTGTGACTGTAGCATAGAAAGGCTTCAGCTCCATCTGGCTCTACCCTCTCCCTGGCTCTGCCTTCATCCTCAGTCCCACCATCTTTGCCTCTTTCCTCTGGTTCTCCAGCTCCACCTCAGGCATTCGTCGCCACGACTCCAACTCAGTCTTCAAGCCCATTGGTCTCGTGTGGGCTCATTGGTTTGTTGGGTCCACCAGGACCTCCCGCCATGACGTCTTCGATGTTGGCTGTCCCCAGTGTTCTGTTCACCATCTGGACGTCACCATGGCAATCGACTCCACCCTGGGGCCTCTTCCTGGCTGGTCTCTGGAGCTCCACCTGGTGCCCCCTGCTGCAAGCTTCCTCCTGGCTCCTCCCACTCTCCACTCCCCCTTGGATTATATATTTTGCTCCACGCCCTACTCCTGAGCCCCCTCCCCACCCTCCTCTGTTGGATTCTTTAAGGCACGAGGACACACCTTCCGGGAGGGGGAGCTAATGTTACATGTCAATCGTGTCTTTGTCTACTTCCTGTTTCTTCCTCGCGTCATCAATCACATCGGTAGTCTTGTCAGTTGTGTCTAATTCCCCCTTTCAACCCTTGTGTATTTAAACTCCATGTTTCATTCAGTCTCTTCGATGCATACTCGACTACTTGTCTATAGCAAGTTGTCTCCATGTCCTCATTCCATTTATTCTCTCTTCAGCGTTTTGCACACAAAGTGCTTTTTGTTTTGTATATTTAAAGTGTTTTTACATTTATCATTAAAGTCGATTTCCAGTGATTTCCATTGCCTCCGTGCCTTTCCTTGTCCCCACACAACCATAACAATTTGATTATTAAAATTGTATTTATTTTAATCAATAAAATCTCCTGTTTACAAATACTAAATACCTTTTTCAATTTCAAAAATGTTTATGTGCCTTTTTTTACTGCTGCGACTTGCTATGGTGGAGCGTTGATTTAATATTTTTCTTGTAAACTCTTTCAAGCATTTCAGTAATAAAAGTATACATCTTAAAAATGAAAATTACCACGAAGCGCAACAGTTACCATACAGTGCTCAATAGTACTCAAAAAAGGATTTAAAAAAAGTGATTTTTGAATTTATCACATGAGATGTGGATTTGGACATCAATTAAATCACCTGGGAGAGATTTATGTGGGTGGTGGGAGACAAACACAGAGATTATGTATACTCCTGTAAATACCTTACATCCCTATGCGAAAAATGACTAGAAACTAAACACAACCATGATTGATGGACAGGAGCATAGAAGTTCAGAACAAGTTAGGGAAAATAACAGCATTTACAAGTATAATTGCTGTAAACATCTATAGAAGCATACTAGAGTTTCTGATAGAGACAAATATGACAAATGACGTCTTCTTCTGCTCTATTTGTATAAAAGACTCATATTAGTCTTCTGTAGTTTTCCTGATGGAGCAAATTTTCCTACCTGCCGCAGGGTCCACAGGAGGCGAGTGTAGGAGATAACAATGACAGAGAAAGGCAGTGCAAAGCAGAGAAGAAAGTAACACATGATGTAGGAGACATTGGCCCAATGTCTGCTGTACCAGTCTGGTGCACAAGACGTCTGCACGCCCTCCAGCTCATATCTACCCCATCCAAAAAGAGGTGGGGTGTTCCATAGGAAAGACCAGAGCCAGGCTGTGACGACTCCCGCGACTGCATGTCTCGTCTGAAAGGTGATGAAACCCACAGGTCTGCAAACCACCAAGCAGCGTTCAACCGCGATTATGGCAACTGAGCACAGACCAGCAATACCTGCAGGAGTGAGTCATCAATTCAGTTAACAAAATTCAATAAAAAAATGTGTCAATTATTAAAAGAAGCCAGTTCAGTTATAAAGCATTTCCACAGAAGACAGTAGTGTCATTATACAGCTCAATTCAGTTCAAGTTTTATCTTTGTTCACGTTTTGAGCCTTTTAATGAAGCGCATTTCAAATTTCAAGAAAAAGAGCACCTTCATCAAAATCAGTAGCTCTGAACTGGTGGCAAGCCACCCAGAAATGGATTGCAGGTATGTTTTAATCACGGACATGGACAAAAACTAAATGTAAAAAATAATATCTACTATAACTAAACATTTATAGTTTGTGTAGGGAAAACTGGACTGTTTCAGAGGGAAAAGCCAATAAGATAATGCATAAAAAGGTTCCAAATAGAAACTCACCAAAGAAGGACACGGCAAACCCCTCAAGCACACATCCTACCCTGCCCAGGCTGAAGTAGCCCATGGCATTGGTCACCATAGTTGGCAACCCTCCAAACATCGCACAGCCAAGATCAGCCACAGCTAGGTTGACCAGAGCGAAGTTGAGTGGCTGCCGCAGCTGCCTGTGCTTCACTGTCACCACAATCACAGTCATGTTCAATATGATGCCAAAAACCGAGAAGAATCCAATAATAACTGCCAGAATAGTGTAGCCCATCCTTGGCATGATGGCATCGTTCACTGCACTGCTTGGCACAGTGTTTTCTGATGCAATTGTCCTCATTTTCTCAAACTGAACCTCATACAAGAAGAGCTAAAGCGCTGAAAATAGGTATCGTTGAGGAAAATGGTATGTAACCTACTTTAAGAGACATGGATAGTCTCTGTGAGGAGGGATGCAAAGACTCCTCTGCTCTTTTTATGTGTGAATACGACCTGTTGGCTTTCTTGGAAAATCCTTAGATCCGGATTGTGAATGGAATAATAATCAGATTATGGAGATCTGGAGATATATCATGACACTCATCTTAATTGCCTCATCAAAAGATTTTGCTACCTTAGTGACTGATGAGGTCACAGTTGAAGACATTTCGCAGAAGTTCATTTCAGAGTAAGAGGCCCCTTGTGTATAAATCAAAGACCCTTTCTTTTATCCTTCCTCCCATAAATGTGAAATGAGTTTGTCTGCCTTCTGAATCATAACAGTTAATTAGACTACCCTGTTAATTGAATCTTTCCTGCTTATGTCACTGCACAGAGTGTACTGCTGTGTTTGAGGATGATTCATACTTTGTGAATTACTTTGATGGCCTGTTCTACGGCTCAAGACTCTGGCATTCCCTACATATAGCAAGCGATTTGGAGAATGGATGGACTTTTATTAATTGCGGTGATATGCATGTTTTTATGTGGTGTATTACTGAGGTTGGGATAGAGGGAACATAATTGTAACAGTGACTATGGTATGGTTTTAAGATTGGTTGAGTGCTGCTTCAATCTGGTAAGAAATTGATGATTAACACTTTGTATAATTAACTTGTGTCTTCTGTGGATATGGCCTGGTCTAACTGATGTACTGCATAATTGGGAGACTGTTTGAGAGGTAATTAATCATCAGTGTAGAACCACTAGGGGCCAATATTTGCCATCAGTAATTTTTCTTGCTTGGATGATGTTTAAATTTTATTTTAAAAGTGCTGAGATCATCATGCCAGTGTGTCTGAGGTGCTCACGGTACTTACTTTTTTTAATTATTCGCATTTTAAATGTTTTATTGTGAAAAATGCTATAATAGGGTATGTTTTTTTTTTACTTGAAATTATTTATTTTTAATTTAGTACATTTTGTGTAAAAGAAATTAAATTAATTAAATTAATTTCGGCAATACTTATGTATGTGTTTTTTCACAATCTATAAATTACATAGAAGTCATGCATATAGCAGCTTTATATCGGCCATCAGCCACCCTTTTCTCAGCATCTGTCATAAAAACATATTTTGGTTGACCACTAATAAGACGACATATGCAATCCCTTTTAAGCTATAGCTGAAGCTATGGAAACGGCACAGGAATAATGACCTTTGGAGCCTGAATAAAAGCACACACATTTAATTGTGACCAGAATTTAATCCTCTCTTAATCTCTGCCCTTCCAGGTGCACATTTCAGTCTGGGGCTCTGTGACATTTTAATCAGATTTTCTGTCTTCATAGTTAAATTACATATTGTTACTGTGCAGACTTTTTAATATAAAGGAAAACCAAAACACTATCCAATAACAAAACACTTTAAATAACAAAACGACACACGTGTGCAAATCCACACACAACAACAACTGACCAACACAGGGGAAACACAAGAGGGTTTTATAAAAAAGGGAATGACGAACACCTGGGTAGACTAACTAAAGTACTGAAAGACTAACTAGACTAGATGAAAGTGATTGACAAGACAGGTGCAGGAAGGGAACAGGAAGATACACAAAAGGGATCCGGAAGTGGAACACGACACACCCAACAGGAAGTAACAACTAACTTTACACACAGGATGTGAAACATTGACACGATAGACAGGAAGTGACAAATGATCTTACACACAGGAATTGTACAAGTGACACAGAAAACAGGACTAAGTGTAACAGTCGAGTTCACCTCCTTGCTCCATCCTCCTCCTTGCTCCAATTTACTTCCATCTCTTACAGTCACAGATTTTGCTTGGAGGGCAGTGGCGGATAGTAACTAAATATTTTTACTTCATTACTGTACTTAAATATGTTTTTGAAGTACCTGCACTGTAAAAAATGATTCTCATTTACACTGTAAAGACTGTAAAGATGCTGGTAAAAAAAACCTGTTAATATTAAAATAGCTTATTTTATCACAGAGACATTTAACAGGAAAATGTTAAATGTAAATTTGGAAATAAAAGTCATTTTATAGTTTGCAGTGAAACAAACAAAAAATTAAGATTCCCTGTGTGGAAGTTATGCCCTTTTTTACTTTCTTAGGTGTCCCTAGAATGCATTAATTATACCATGTTGCAAATGCCCATTTTTGAATGGAAGAAAAAAACAGAAAATCACTCCATGCTCTTGACTTAATAACTTTAGTAGCTTTAATAAGAATACATTTCTTACAGCTGTGAAATGCTCTGGCGAGGATACAAACATGGCAGACTGGTTCAGCTCACTCAAGACGGGTCTATGCTAATAGAGCGGAGTCTGTCAGCAGATAGATACCAAATAAAGTCATATTGCATAGAAACTACAAACAGCTTATTTTAAATGGTTTAAAAAAGAGGAGTGGGTGTATTTTAACCATAGGGTGGTTGTGTACACACACTGCTGATGCATATTTATGTTATTATTTACACCATGAAATTGTGAATTTATAAAAATAAGTGAATTTTTCATAAAAGGTCCCTTTTGATAAAAAAAATAAAACAGACAATTGGCGCATAAAAACATAATAAAACAGCATAAAGGTCACAGGCCTGGTCCTCCTTCACTTTTGCTTCCTCCTTTTACCCTTACAGAGTTCCTTCGTTGGACTTGAGACCGGTGTGGCTCACAGGTGTCTCTTATTATACCATGGCTTTCAGCCCCACCCAGTTTGTCAAAGGGTACTGGGGTCTCATTTATAAAACTGTGCGTAGGATCATTACTAAAAGTTTATGTGCGCCCAAAATGCTATACGGAAAAAAATATTCCGATTTATAAAACCGTGTGTATGCACACCTGTCAGGAACATTCCCTTTATAAATCGCAGATGTCACGGGTCAAAGTTTGCTTAAATGTGCACACATTCTCCCGTCAAGTTGTTTTTTATAGATCACAAACTTTGCGTGGAAACTGGCGTACGTACATTTCCAGTCCCGTTTTGTGCTTTATAAATGAGACCCCAGGTGAGTAACTATGTGGTGTAAAGTGTCAAATGAATCAAGTCAAGTCACCTTTATTTATATAGAATCTTTCCGCTCTTTACAATACAGATTTTAGTTGGAATTAAGAACTAAGACTAAAGTAGTAGGAAATTACTATGGTAGTCATCCAATAACTTATATCAGTTATGCATTCCATTAATTTTTTGAATTGGTATGTTTCGTGAGGGTGTGAAGAAATATAGAGCTGATTTTCATAAGCATAACAGTGAAAGCTAATGCCATGGATCCTAATGATATCTCTCAAAGGAAGCATGTACAGGGTGAAAAGCAACGGTCCTAGAACTGAACCTTGAGGAACTCCATACTGAACCTGTGATCGATATGACATCTCCTAATTTACTGCTACAAACTGATAACGGTCAGATAAGTATGATTTAAACCAGGCTAATGCAACTCCACTAATGCCAACACAATTTTCAAGTCTGTTCGAAATAATTTTGTGGTCGATAGTATCCAATGCAGCACTAAGATCCAGTAACACTAACAAAGAGATACAACCCTGATCAGATGATGAGAGCAAATCGTTTGTAACTCTAATGAGAGCAGTCTCAGTACTGTGAGACGGTCTAAATCCTGACTGGAAATCCTCGCAGACACAGTTTCTGTCAAAAAGGAACATAACTGTCAGGCTATTGCCTTTTCAATTATCTTTTACAGATTTGAGATCGCCTGTGATGAACTAATTCTGTAGGATCAAGTTGTGGTTTTTTAATAAGCAGCTTAATTACAGCCAGCTTAAATGTTTTTAGAATGTATTCTAATGACAAAGATGAATTAATGATATTAAGAAGGAGATCTGGAGGCATCTCATTCAGTAGCTTAGCTAGTCTCGGGTCTAACATGTTTTTTTTAATTCAAAGTTCAAAGAATGTAGACAATTCTTCATCTCCTCATAGCAATGAACGAGTGGAATTTGTGAATTCACTGTATGATGTGATATACTGTGCACAGTTGCATGGTCACAATTTTCTCTCTAAAGTTATCAATCTTGCAAATAACGATCTTCATAAAGTCATTTTTGTTCTGAGGCATGTCATTTTGTTCATTGTTTCTTGTTAATTAAGCCATTTTATCAAAGAAATACCTACGGCTGTATTTGTTTTTCTAAAAGGGTAGAAAAATAATCAGATCTAGCTGTTTTTAAAACCTTTCTATGCGCAATAGTACCGCACAAAATACAATAGTATTCCACAAAACGCGAACATTTTCCAGCTTTGTTTTCTTTCAACTGCGCTGCATTTTTCTGGCTGCTCTCTTGCGGTCCGAACTGTGCTCGTTGTACTAGGGCGTTGGACTATTTTCTTTAATCTTTGAGTTCAAAGGAGCAATTGTGTCTAAAGTGTCTAATTTAATGATAGTAGAAATCCTGTAATTTAAATGTATTTGTGTGAATAGGCTTTTATAGTTCTGCTGTGTTTGTTTTGAGAATGAACATGGCTTTCTTTTCCTCACCGGAATTCCTCCACAACTTTTAAAATTCTAAAACCCAATTTTAGAGGTAGCTGACACTAAAGGATATAGTGTTGTGTGTACTTAAAGCCTGTCAATCAACATTGGAATGCCACTCTCAGGCTGAATAATGCAAGGACATTAGACCACTGCCAAAAGTCTGTCTGCATGTGTTCAGTGATTTAAATTAAAAGAGGACAAATTTTCTCGATTTTTGCTTGGTTCTTGAGAGCGGAGGCCTATCTGCAGGCAACATGTTCAATCTTGGAACCCTTGTGTGAACATTTAGAGTCAGCCTCAGATTAGTTACGGACTCGTTAAGTGGCTCTTCTGTTAGCATTGAATTGATTTAGAAGAGCAGAAGATCTGCAAACTTTTTCAGTTGCTTCCTCCTGCTTGGATTAGACTGGATTACATAAAAAAACATTATTGGTCAGTCCTTGAGGGGGCTGACTGTGTTTATAGGTCTCAGCATGTGTTTGAAGCATATCTTTGGTAATCTGGCAGCACCTTTCATGTTGGGTAAAAGCTGCAATTTCTCTGAACTCTGAGTTGTGTGGAATGGCTTCTCCCCTAGGTGTCAGAGCTCACTACACCCAGGGTGAAGCTTCTTCCAAGACACTATACAAGAGTGAGTCCTTGCAAGATGTTCATGCTACGGCAGTCTGGTTTGGACACAGATTCAACCTCAGGAATACAGGTCCTTCTGTGTTGATTCAACTCTGCTCAACAAGTGTCTAAGTCTGTGTTTCACAGCCTTGATGGAAAGATGGGTCTTCCCTCAGTGTGGCAGCATTGGTATTGACATTCACATAGCGTCAACGACACAATGCAGCATTGAGTTTCATTTGAAAGTGAGCTTCTCAGGTTACATATGTATCTTGGTTTCCTCAGAAGAAAACGAGACGTTGCATCAAGTTGCCACACTTAAGGCATGCTTGTGCGGCCCCCTTTAAGACAATCACAATCTGGGTATTCTTTAACAGAATTTTTATGGTCTTGCTGATGTATTATGCTTTGTCACCAGACCTCACATCAATTAAAATTAAAATCCCTGTATTTTCACATGTGCTTTAGACACAGTCATGCAGAAGTTCCCATAGCATCAAGGCTATGACACAGAGTCTTGTTTCTGGAAGACTTGGAACCAGGTTACATACATAACCTGAGAGTTCCCATGGTCTGGAGAGTCCTCTGATGTTAAAGAGCGAGAGGGTCTGGGACTCAGCTCATCACCATCTATAGAGACATCCAGAAGCAGAAGGGCCATGCTGACATTCGCAGATCCACAGCTACCATCTACCAACCTGGGGACAAGGTATTTACATTTACGCATTTGGAAGGAATACATTGAATCAGTTCTTGCTTTCCCTGGGATTGAACCCATGACCTTGGCATTGTAGACACAAATGCTCTACTGATTGAGCTACAGGAAAGCTTAGAACCAGATAAAAAAGTATGAAAAGTTAAAGTATGTCTTTCAACCAAGAATATCAGGTTGAAACTCCCACGCAAGAAGCTGAGTCCCAGGTACATTGGCCCTTTTTGAGATCATTAAAGAGATCAATCCTGTAACCATCCAATTGAAACTCCCAAAACAGTACCACATTCACCCTGTATGCCACGTATCGCAACTGAAACTTACTCACCTGTTCCCCTTTCCTCCACAGAGCCTGGTGAGAGTGACATGCCACCCTTACCACCAGTGGAAGAAGATAGAGGTTTGTTCACGGTACGAGAAATCCTAGACTCCCAGTGCTGAGGTGGTAAGCTTGAATATTTGGTTGATTGGGAGAGCTATGATCCAGAGGATCCCAAGAGGGGACGTACTGGATCCTGATCTACTCACCACCTTTCCTTCACCCCACAGCAGAGATTGCCCAAGTGGAGAAGGGGGTAGTGTCACGGAAATGCCAGACTCCGCCCTCACCCAGTCACTCAGAGCACCATCACCCAAATACTCAGACAAATCCCTGATCGGACTATTACCTACCTGTAGTCTATGCACCTTGATTATCTAGGAATTATCCCAGTCTCCAGTTCCTTCTATTCCTCCAGTTCCCTGGTGTACGATCTGCAACAGAAAGAAAGCCAACTAACCTCTTTCATTGACTGTCATAGTGTGTATGTATGGTTACTCACCTCATTGATTCCATCGATATCTTTATTTTCTGTTTATTCCTTTTAAACTTCTGTTTTATTTGGAAACCTTACTGGTCTATCCAGTGTGTGTGTTCCCTAAAGATTACATATATATGAATTCATTAGTCAGAGAGAGCGATTGCGTGTGAACTAAGAAGTATAATAAATATTTAATTACTAAGAAATATATGCTAGAACATTTCAGTTTCTATGTTATTTTATTGATTAATCACAGAACAGAACACGATAGACCAAGACGTAGCCGGAGGGAGCCTGGAGGAGAGGCATGGCCGAGGGACGTCGTTGGGACCGAGGGAGAGAGGAGCAGAGTTGGTGCTGATGCGTCGACGGGCCGAGGTGGAATGAGGGGCACCGAGGTCGGAGGTGAAATCTCAGTGCCCTGCGATGTCGGTGTTGACAGGAGCCAGTGTTGAGGCACGGGACACAGGTGGAGACGGGGAAGAGTACAGGCTGGTTAGAGGAGGTGGGAGAGGGAGGCTGGGTGGGACGTCTGGCGGCTCAGGCCACGGGAGATCCAGATCGGCAGGCAGCTCCGGCCACGGGAGATCCAGGTCAGCCGGTGACGGCACGTAGACCCGGTCGTGGGGCTCTGGCGCTGGTTGACGAGACGCGAGCCTCTCGGAAGTGGCAGGCTTGTGCAGCCTATAGGAGAGGCTGACGTAACAATCTACGGGAACACAGAAGGATCACACAGGAGGAACGTGACAGGACACGGCATGACTGTTACAGTGTGTGTGTGTAATGCAGCATTACTTTAGAATGGTGATTAACTTACATGTACAATAAGCTGTTTAAACATGAACTCATCTTATCCATTCTGAGCATCCAGGCGGTATAATCAAACATTGTGAAGTCATGAAGTCAAGCTTAAAAGCGTCAAGGTAGAGCATTAAAGTCGACTAGTCTGAGCAAAGCCTAATAATAACAGCACCCGTTGACAATAATAGCCTATTCTGAACTAATTAATGCAGCAGACCATTGTTATTGCATGAGGAAGTCTTAAAACAGCTGAAGAGGCTGAAGTGACAAGTAGAGTTGCCACAATGACATTACAGCAATAATAACCAGTGCATAAACTGTCCAGAAAAGCTGGTCTTTTCTCATAATTCTCCCGCACTGTTCATGCATTTTTGAAGTTCTCTGATCTAGGCAATGAATAATTCATTAGTGGTTTTGGATTTGCCAAACATGCACTTCTCTAGGTATCTGCAGGCCATATTTGAGCTTTACTCAATGTCTGTATTCAAAAGCCTGTGGAGAAATTCTGTATGTTATAGAGATTAAAGTCGAATGTTAATTATCATAATTTTCTTAAACTGTCCAATTGATTTTACAAAAAGTATGATGTATATTTGTATGATGATATAGTCACTACATGAAGTGGTAATATCCCTTAGTACTGTAATATCAGAATTGTAATAAGTATTCTCAAGGTAAGGTATCAAAGAACGCTAACATATTATTTGATATAATACCATGGTACAGAATGATTATTGCAGTCCCTGCTATGGTATATTTTAAAGAATACCATGATATTTTTGTTTTACCTTTCAATTAGATTTTTTAAATATAAATCTATATATATAAAATACCCCACCTAAAATAAAAATACCTAAAATATGTGGTTTACCTAAAATAACAATTTCACCTGTAGTAAAACATGTGAATCTCAGCTCTTGATTGGCAGTGATACGAACAGAAACAATGATGTGGGTTTTACCATATAAATAACATCAGAGTGGATTTGCTTTGGCAGCAGAAACAACACAATATGAACTACATAACTCCATATGAATAACACAAACTCTTCCAGCCTCACCCACAACCACAGGGATTGAGGGCAGGGCAAACAGACAACAATCAGCCAATCAACACAGGCGGGACTTAGTAATACTTATGTTACAAATCCGGGTCTCTTTTATGTACCTTCCATGGCCTTCCTGCGCCTGTCCTTGTCTAATCACTTATCTTATTAGTCTCGTCAGGTGGGTTCCATTTCCCCTGTGTATATATTCCCTCCTGTGTTCCCTTGTCTTTGTCGATCGTTGATATTGTTTTTCGTGTGTGGATGGTCTGTTCCCAGTTTCCAAAAATCATTACATTTAAAAATCATTTTAATTAATATAAATTACACATTTTAGCACAGTTGGTGGCGTAATTGAATTAGAGAGCTCTGTAATTATAACTTTTACTAGTAATAATTGAAATGTAGAGTTCTCTCATTTAATTTTTACTAGCAAAAACGAGTAAAACGATGAGTAACACTGGTGTTTTAAGCCAATGCCATACTATTATAAGATTTTGGATTAGTGAAGGCTGAGAGTATCAATGGATTTCCCCACTGCTAGCAGAACTGATCATTATAGTTCACATTATCTCAGCACATTTAGTTGGTTGTTTCATGAAGTTAACTATAGTTTCAGCATAGTGCTGAACTATGCTGAAAACTGTGACTGTTTACCTTTTCATTATAATTTGTAATGTTCAGTTTCTTTTATTTTTTGATCCGTCGTCTACATTGATTACAGTTTGTAATGCTCTTCCTTTTGTGACATTCACCATCACCTAGGACTATCATTTTGCCCCTAGTTCACGTTGTTTTGGTTTCAGTTCTTTCAGTCACTCATTTGTTTCCATGGCCACAGATCATCACTGATTATTCATCACAGGTGTTTGTCTTTTGGTTCATCACAGTTAGTATATTTAATCCTCTTTGTGCACTCCTTAGTTGTCAGTTATCGTTAATGTTTCGCGTGTGTATGTTTCTCGGTGTCGGTTACTTTAAATAAATGTTTCCAATGGAATCTTCAGAGTCGTTGTGCCTTCGTCACACACGGATTCATGACAGAATAACTGACCAAACAAACGCTACGACGAGGACTGTTCCGGCGGAAGTGAGAAAGCAGGCGGAGAATAGACTGCGGGGAATCGTTCGCCAAGGTGGGCGATCGTTAGAGGACTACGTGGAGGGGTTTTTAGAACTGGCGGACTTGGTGAGCTGGGGAGACACGGAATTAAATCTGCATTTCTGGGCTGGGCTGAACGATGAGGCTTGTTACCAGCTAGACCCGGACAACTGCTGGCAGCCGTTCCAGGATTTCCTCAACCTGGTCCTGGATATTAACGGCTCGCTATTCTACGTCGGGGAGGCTGACACGCCTGTTCCCGCGCCTCGCCGCCCAGCGCCAGTTCCCGCGCCTCGCCGCCCAGCGCCAGTTCCCGCGCCTCGCCGCCCAGCGCCAGTTCCCGCGCCTCGCCGCCCAGCGCCAGTTCCCGAGATCCGCCAGCCAGCGCCTGTTCCCGAGATCCGCCAGCCAGCTCCTGTTCCCGAGATCCGCCAGCCAGCTCCTGTTCCCGAGATCCGCCAGCCAGAGCCTGTTCCCGAGATCCGCCAGCCAGAGCCAGATCCAGAGATCCGCCAGCCAGAGCCAGATCCAGAGATCCGCCAGCCAGAGCCAGATCCAGAGATCCGCCAGCCAGAGCCAGATCCAGAGATCCGCCAGCCAGAGCCAGATCCAGAGATCCGCCAGCCAGAGCCAGATCCAGAGATCCGCCAGCCAGAGCCAGATCCAGAGATCCGCCAGCCAGAGCCAGATCCAGAGATCCGCCAGCCAGAGCCAGATCCAGAGATCCGCCAGCCAGAGCCAGATCCAGAGATCCGCCAGCCAGAGCCAGATCCAGAGATCCGCCAGCCAGAGCCAGATCCAGAGATCCGCCAGCCAGAGCCAGATCCAGAGATCCGCCAGCCAGAGCCAGATCCAGAGATCCGCCAGCCAGAGCCAGATCCAGAGATCCGCCAGCCAGAGCCAGATCCAGAGATCCGCCAGCCAGAGCCAGATCCAGAGATCCGCCAGCCAGAGCCAGATCCAGAGATCCGCCAGCCAGAGCCAGATCCAGAGATCCGCCAGCCAGAGCCGGAGCCCGAGCTGCCGTGGCCCGACCCGCCAGAACCGGAGCCCGAGCTGCCGTGGCCCGACCCGCCAGAACCGGAGCCGGCTTCCGTGGCCAATCGCCCCGAGCCGTCGCTGGCCTTCGTGGACCTCCCAGGGCCGCCGCCGGCCTTCGCCGACCTCCCAAACCGCCGCACCCAGCCTACCCGTCGGGAGCTCCTCCCTAGATATTTTTTTGGGGGGAGCCATAACACCAGCCTGAGGGTGGGTGGGGCAAGGGAGGCGGAGACTCTGGGGCAACTCCCGCCTGAACCACCGCCGGCACTCCAGCCGGTCCCGCCTGAACCACCGCCGGCACTCCAGCCGGTCCCGCCTGAACCACCGCCGGCACTCCAGCCGGTCCCGCCTGAACCACCGCCGGCTGTCCAGCCGGTCCCGCCTGAACCACCGCCGGCTGTCCAGCCGGTCCCGCCTGAACCACCGCCGGCTGTCCAGCCGGTCCCGCCTGAACCACCGCCGGCACTCCAGCCGGTCCCGCCTGAACCACCGCCGGCACTCCAGCCGGCCCCGCCTGAACCACCGCCGGAGCCACCACCGGCTGTCCAGCTGGTCCCGCCAGAGCTACCACTGGCACCGCCCTGGAGACCTCCTGGACTCTGGATACCCGGGTCTCCAGGGTGCCCACCCCCCCACCCAGTTTCGTCAGCGCGAGGTCGCGCCTTCCGGAGGGGTGGGTGTAATGTGACATTCACCATCACCTAGGACTATCATTTTGCCCCTAGTTCACGTTGTTTTGGTTTCAGTTCCTTCAGTCACTCATTTGTTTCCATGGCCACAGATCATCACTGATTATTCATCACAGGTGTTTGTCTTTTGGTTCATCACAGTTAGTATATTTAATCCTCTTTGTGCACTCCTTAGTTGTCAGTTATCGTTAATGTTTCGCGTGTGTATGTTTCTCGGTGTTGGTTACTTTAAATAAATGTTTCCAATGGAATCTTCAGAGTCGTTGTGCCTTCGTCACACACGGATTCATGACACCTTTGTAGCCTGTGATGCTTTTAAACTGGGTCTTTTATTAGTTATCATTTATTGAATACATCGCTGTAACAGCTAAAATAAACCTGCATGAACTAGGCCTAATATTTTAAATCTATTCTGCTAAGATACAATTGTTTTTAAATTCTTGTGCATTTTGATACATTGTATACATTAAATATTTTTTATATATAGACATTGCCATTCGAAAGTGTGGGATTAATTCGAATATGTTTATGTTCAATAAGGCTACATTTATTTGAAATTCTGTATTCAAAAATACAGTAAAAACAGTGAAATATTATTGCAATGTAAAACAGTTGTTTTCTCTATATAGAAATGCAATTTATTCCTGTGAGCAGAGCTGTATTTTCAGCATTATTACTGCACTCTTCAGTGTCACATGATCCTTCAGAAATCATTCTAACACTCTGATTTGCTGAAGAAGAAACATTTATGATCATTATCAGTATTCCTGTGCAAACTGCGATTCATGTGTCTGTTTTCAGGATTCACAGATGAACAAAGTTTGAATAACAGCATTTATTTGAAATAGAGGACTATTGTCACATTATAAATCAATTCAATCAGTTTACAATGTATGGTCATTTCTAACTTTTGATAATTAATGCATGCATTTATGAATTTTTAATTTTAAAGTGTGCAAATACATTTTGGGGGCCACTGTGTGTGTGTGTTTTTTTTTTCTGTTGTTCTAAAAATAACTTTACAAATTTTAACCTATTCATTAAAATGTAAAGAGTGGTAAAAATGTCAGAATCTTCAAGTCTAAAACTCAATAAATTTTTAACAAAGATCATCTTCTAGGTAACGTTTGTTGTTGGTGAGTCTGAGACCCATCCTCTTCCACAACAAAAATAATAAAATCTAATAAATATAATTGATTTTACTCCATGACACATCAACATAATCAAGGACATGTGATATGTCTAAAAAAACTGATTTTTTTTCAAAATTTCAAAAGTGCCCTAAATTGTTGTGCATGTTTGCCAACTGAGTATAAATACCCCAGTGTTTCTCATGCTCTTTGTCAGATGTTTGATCTTGCTCTGGTCAGTATTTGATTCTTGTTGTTGCTTGTTGAAATAAACCTCCATACCCAATAAATGATATTGTATGAATGTTGGTTGCAAATCATCCATTTATCAATGATCATCGTTCTGCATTACATTAACACATGGTCAAAAAAGCGTTGATTAACTCCTCTCCTGTTAATTATCTTAAAGTGCTGCTCCTGAACATTATTAATAAAACATAATTTGTTACATCAGATGGAAAAGGAAAAGAGCAACTGAATGTCTTTCATTCAATCATGGATGACTGCACATAACGTGTATGCTAAGAAACATTATTAAATGCTATGAATAAAAGTAATTTATGCATATTTTATGCATCTAGCCTATTACCCTTTTGAAATAATCTAAATGTGCTGAGATTAAGTGACCTAAAATTCTCAGTCGTGCATATCTAATGAATATTCATGTGCGCCCCGAAAATCTCAAAAAAGTGGAGCAACTTTTCTCTGTTTATATGACCATAGTGACAAGTCTAAAATAAACCCTTAATAAAATACATGAAGGATTGGGTTTTAGAGGAAGGGTTAATGATGTATGTCGTTTTGAACAAAAATAAACAACAAGCTTACCTTTAAGAATGATCTCAAGACGTGAGCACACAAAAAAAGTTATTTACATTATTCATAAACTTTTCATCTGAACCATTCCTCTGTTTTTCTTCTAAATGTTTCAGAGTGCTTCGAGAACATTCAAAAGTGACAATGTTTGCAAAATTATAAAATGGTTGCGCATTTATTATGGATAGCTCTGGGAACGTCAGGAAAACGTCCTCGACACACTTTTTTAGGAGTGAAGCGCATCTTTATGGTCATAGTTGTGGTGATGTATCTCTCTTTGTCTATCTCTCCATCGTTTCATCGTCGTTTGACAGCGGATTCTCAGAGAGGAGCGCCAAAGGCAGCCGCAGCTGCTTCTCATTCCCACGGGAAGAGAACAAGGGTGGAAGGGAAGACATGACACGTCCTCTGCGCTCACCTCTCTCCGTCAGCGCGCTTAGCATGAATAAAACTGCAGTAGCAACGACCGGAGTGCGTCTCTAAAGCGATATAACGCGTCATGAGCGCCGGCGGCGGCTTTAGTTCACTGACTCCATGCGCGCGCGTCCCTCGTCATCCGCGCTGACCGGAGCGCACGCAACGCGACGCTTCCACACAGTGTTAATCAGCGGCTGAGTTTGTGGACGGACAAGTCTTCGTCTCCTCAGAAGGTCTGGTCATCATTGTCAGCATGAAGTGTGTTTTGCACCATGTATTTGTGCTTCTGTTGATCACACACAACAGCGGCGTGTGCGCGTCTCAGCAAGGCATTCCCCTCTCAGTGTGAGTACTTCATCATATCAGTCAAACATGATGTGTTTATGCTGTTTTCTGACTTCATTTTGTGGAACTAATTGCTCAAGAACGGGTTGTTAATTTAGTCACACATTTGTTATTTGCTATTATACGTAATTTTGCAAACTGAGTTACACTGAGTCAATGGACACGAATTTTCTTACACCATTACTGCTGTTTAGTAGTACTTTTTCAATAGTTATTGAACTTTTGTTTTGATTTTTAAAGTTAACTCTAGTGATGAGACAATTATATCTTAGAGGACACGTATTTGCTTAAATACACTTTAAAAAAATAAAGGTTATTTATTGGCATATGGTTCCATTAATAACTTTTCTATTCCACAAAAGATTTGTTATAGTGCAAAAATGTTTTTCTTTTTTTAGATCAAGTTCTGTTCTTTGAAAGGTTCTTCTGTGGCATCACTGCAAACAACTCCTTTGAATCCTTTATTTTTAAGTGTCAAGTACACATTTCATGTGTGATAATTAGCCAGATTTTAAAATGAGCTGAAACGCGTGCCATGGCATGTCTTGCCAACCTATTTTTCCTACCCTAATTTGTTGCAGTTGTGTCAAATTAGTTTTCTGATATTTTTCTTCACTTCATTCCAGTGTAAAACTTTGGGCTTCAGCGTTTGGTGGAGAGATTAAATCCATTGCTGCAAAGTATTCTGGCTCTCAGCTGCTGCAAAAGGTAGTTAACTAACACACTCACAAAGTATTTTTTGATGTGTGCCCTGTTATTTTCACGGTATATGAATTTGGTAATCGTCCAGTATCATGGGATAAAACATTGTGCCACATACTTATTTTTGAAGGGCTCGTATGCTAGTTTTGACTATCAATATAAGGTTTTCTCTCTTCCTGCGGTGTTCTTTCAACACAGAAGTGAGTGTGTGCTTCTGTTCCTGCAGCTCTTTGTTATCACACTCATCCTCACATACGATCTACGCTAATTAAACCACCCACGAGCAGCAACCCCGCTTTGCTTTGGTTTAGTGTCGCTCTTCCATTGCTGGTGTTCTGCTGGTGAGGTCAGCACTGGAGGCCTGCAATTATGGGAAATGTATAGTGGGAAATAATTTGGTGGCTTTGTAAATATCACAGCAATAAATAACTATGGTACCTTAATAACATTTTTGAATATCAAGGGATTGTTTGAGTTTGACTTGCCAAAGTAAATGCCTTAGAATCCAATGGTTAATTTATGTGTAAAATTTACAATTAACTTATATTTTTCTCAAATTAAAGTTTTATATTGCAGTCAAACCATTTGAGAATGGAGAAATTATACTTAACAGAATGTAAGACACTAAGTATGTTTTCTTTACTTAGTATTTTTGCCTGGTTTCAGTACAAACGATACATTTACCCAAGAAGTAAAATTAATTTAGATGTTAAGTCTTGTTTTCTGCTAAATTTATCCATCGACCAAAAATAATACCACACAAATAAACTTCTTTTCCCTTTGAATTAATTATCTTATCCCCTTGGGAGAAGTGTTTTTTTCCCCCCCCCCAATATGCATAATTTTTTTTTTAAATCCCTTGGTTATATGAACGTTAAGGCAATGTTCCATTTTGTCAAATTACAAACATTATGGTAACGTTACTTTTGAATGTTCTCTGAACGTTAAGAAACAAGTAGCAACTAAAGTAATAATAATTTGCTAATGTTTTGAGGACATTTAATAAAGATCATATAACTCTGAACAAACGTTCTATTAACGTTAATGGAAAAAACTGTTCATAACCTAGAGAGAATGCTCCCTGTTCACTGGGTAATAGTTAGCGGCTATTTTTAGTAGATTCAAGTTAAATAAAAAAAAATTAAAAAAAAGTTCACATTACTAACAAGAATGCCTTGCTTAAATACTTATCTCAACTCGCTGGGTTTTATTTCCCATCCTACCAAATATATAGATATTCAGATCATTTTCCTTATGTTTACTCAATTCAAGGTATTGATTTCACAACTTTAAAATTTAAAGGTATATTTATAAGCGTCTGAGTCTTTCACCAAAAACATTTGAGTATATCTTAAGTTTATAGAGTTTATGACATTTCTGTAATGGATCATGGATGTTATGAGTGATTAGTGTGGCTGGCTGGAGTTCAAACTGTTTTAGTATTAAGGATAAAGACAGCGACAGTGGATGTTTGTGGCTTGTGTGTGTGTGTGCGAGTGCGTATGTGTGCGCTTCTAAAGCAAAGAGGATGGGAGCCCGAGGGGCAGATTATCTGTGTGACGGGTTAAAATGAAGAAAGAGAACATGCCTGGTGAGCAGAAAGAAAAGCAGCAAGGAGATAATAACAGAGTAGAGGGCAACAGAAGAGAAGAAAGGAAAGAGACATATGACAGGAAGCCCAGAGGAAGAAATGTGCATGGAGAAAGAGAAGAGACTGAGAATGTAAAGTGGAGTAATGTGAATGAACTGGTGTAAGTGTGTCCTGCGGCTCACACACTGCTTATTGTGTGAGAGTGTGTGGTTCAGGTATAAATATAACAAAATGTCCCTACAAACACAGCAATGCCCAAAATCCTTGTTCCTTTTAGTTTTTAGTTTTTTTTTTGGTTCCCATAAGGAAAACAGTTTATAAATTAGACCAGGGGTTTTCAAAGTGTGGGGCGCGCCTCCCCTGGGGGGCGCCAGAGCATGCCAGGGGAGGCGCGGAGAGATGTAAAAAATTATAGTCTAATAACTAGAGTTGAGCCGGATACTCGGCTGAAACGAGAATCCGGTACGGATAATGCACTTTTGCCGAGTACGAGTATCATACGAGTAATTATCTGTGCTCGGATTACATAAAAATCCTCATTGGGTATCTGACTGTGTCTGCGTTCTGCGATAGGCGCGCCTCCCCTACACATGCAGATTTAATTCGTCTCGCGCGCGTGCGCGCGCGGCTCAGAACGCGGAAACGAGAACGGGTGTCTTTCCCTCTCAGTCACTCAGGTTCGCGGGTCTTCCGTTAACGTTTAGGGTTTCTTCAGCTTCAGGTTTGTTTTTTATTTCGGTTTGTTTGTAGTACTTATTAACCAGTATAGTTCTGGTAAACGTGGGGTTTGTTCAGACGTGGTGCTTGATAGAGTGCGACTAGCGTTGTGCCTGCATGTCAGAGATTTTTTTTTAACCGTCTCCTGCTCTATTCAGTTTAACTTCGCAGATCTTAAAAACAGCGTCAGACTATGTGATCCGTAAAACACACAGTCCCCCCTCTCTCTCTCTGTCTCTCCCTCACTCACACACGTGTGGAAATAAAGAAATAAAAATTACACTGATCATAAAAAAATTAAAAGTAAAAAAAAAGAGTTATGTTTAAATGAAAACTCTTGTTCATTACAGTTTTCTTCATAATTGCAACCGCGTGAGTTGGATTAATTGTTGCAAAACTTGTTCTCTATATAGTTAGTTTGTGATCAAAACCATTGATCTGAAGCTCAATGCTGATGTTGTCATGCAAATAGTTTTCTAATCAGCAATAAATATAACAATTTCTGATCAACCCATATCAACTGCATGATATGGTCAACACTCGTTTTTTTTCTTTGGGGGGGGCGGCATTGGGTGGGTTGTGTCAAAGGGGAGGCCCACTGTCTCAGACTTTGAAAACCTCTGAATTAGACTAAGTGGTATTTTTTGAAAATGTTAAAATACAGAAAGTTTGGTGTGATGGGCAGACTTAGAGGTAGGGTTAGTGTAGTCTGTGCAATAAAAAACAATGACACCTATGGACCTATGGTAAAACATGAAAAACAAACGTGTGTGTGTGTGTGTAACCGTATAGACAAAAAAAACCTTATCGAGTGCAGTTCCAAGAAGTCTCCGTTCATTTTCTCCATGGGGAAACTGATTATGAATAATAACTTCTAAACTTTTGAAGACAGCCCCACTGTGAGCTACAAGCTTGTTAATGGATGGTTTTTGGTTCTGCTGAAACCATCAGCCTGCATTATTTCAACTTATTTTTTTAATAACCATGTTTTTGAATTTGTGTTTTAAACTAAATTACCCACGATGTTGTACAGAAAATTCTCCCATCACTTGAAAAATGCACAGGAATTTCTTTAGCTCCACCTACTTCCATGAAAAACAGCAAATGACGTACGTAGGAAAGTAGATCTCCATATTTTATATACAGAAATAAATGTAAAATATATGTCTGTGTTACTCAAACATAGGCAACTGGAAGAACATTCTCAGGTATTTATTATAGATTATGAGATACAGCAGTGGTAAGGATCACAGCCTGCTGATAGGCACTAAAATTACTTAACTGGAGGATAATAGTTCGTTTTCTTTCGAGGATGAATGAGGGCTTCTTTAGTTAGCACAAAGGTTGCTGTCTGCAGACGAGGATGATGATGATGATAGCAGCTAAAAGAGAAGGCAGAGAGTCAGGTAATTCTTGCACATCACTGGAAATGAGACCAGACAACTACATATGGCAGAGTACAGGTATATATGCAAGTCCTAGGTGATTAGTGACAGGTGTGAGTAAGAGTTTGAACGATATACAGTAATACCTTGAGATATGAGCACAGTCTGTTCATCACAATATTTCAAATAATTTTTTCCCAAAAGAAATAACAGAAAAAAATTAATCTGTTCCGGCCCTCAAAAAATCTCCCTTATTAGTGGTAATAAGAATGGAAATGCATGTTTTTAATTGCTTTAGAGACACGCACACACAAAATTATAGTAGTATATAAGAATTCCTGTGATTATAAAATACAATGTGGTTTTAATTACGAGTTCTTACCTTCAAGACAAACGAGTAGCGGCTAATGACGACATGTGAGGAGGAGGAAGAGGAGGAGGGAGGAATAACGTACATTACGTAGATAATGCAATCACAATACGAACATTCCCAACACGCACTCGATCTTCTCTCAACTGTTGTTTTTGCGCGCGCAGACCCTTTTATTTTAGTCGACGAACACGTAAAGTGAACGAATAAGGCGACGTGGGCTGCTCCTAGTGCTCGAACACCTAGCGTCAGGGGTCTGTAAGCGTGCTTGTATCTCAAATCTTTACTGGTATAGAAGGCATCCTCATATCTCAGAATACTCGTATGTCAGGACGCTCGTATCTCAAGGTATTACTTTATGTATGTGTGTGTGTGTGTGTGTATATAGATGTATAAAGATAAGTCACAGATTCAGCCGTTCCATTAGCATCAGACCCTACAACTCTGCCCACTTGTATACATGTATACATGTGTCTGTCTAGCTCTCTCTCTCTCTCTCTCTCCTTCTCTGTTTTATATTTCCCCCATAGTTTTTAAATTATGCTGTTTGTAATTCTTTATGGGATTGTAGTTCTTACTCTCACTCTACAGGTCTTGTGGTTTTGTCTGATTTTCAGAAACGTTTTTGCTCCCAATCAAAGTCTGTAATGAGTTTCTCCCCATAGCTGTTCTGTTCAGTTCATGGCTTATTATGCTTTAACCAAGACTGCTCCCTATGGGAAAAATGAATGTAAAAAATACTTCCAGAACCAATGCCACTGAAAAAGTGGACAAGCACTAATGCACTCTATTGTAAAATCTTAACAATATTTCAATATTTTAAATCATTCAAAATAATTGTCTGATAAACAGTTTAATGTTCTTAGTTTTAACATCTCAACTTTCATCCTATAGTTGACTCTTACCTTAATATATGTTCATGTGGTTTTGTTCTCAGGGTTCTGCCACTTCAGTGTAGTTTTCTCATGTTTTGTGGCAGAGCCCTGGCAAAAAACATCGTTGTGTCTTTGTGCAGGAGCGCATGACATCAAGTGTTCTCGAGCTGCGTGCTCTCCTGTCTGTGAAGTGTCTTGCGTGTGAGCGTGATGTTCGATCTCGGAACTTCGGTTTTGTCCGGGATTTGGACATTCATGCTCCGTGTGTTTGTCCTGTGCTGTTAGCGCATGAGCCGAGCGTTCGTTTGTGCTCGTGCTCTTTTGTCACTATGTAAGCACTATGTATGTTTACATTGGCCGCGTGCTTTCATGTTGTGTCTTGTATTGTGCATAGTTTGCAGTTTGTGTCTTGTTGTCTTGTTTTGTGTGGACACACGGCTTATGAGTGTCTCATTGGCCGCATGTTCATGTCATGTTTTGTCCTGTCAGTTGTGTATCCCCGCCCATCTTGTTTCCTCATTATTGTTTGATTTGCCCCACCTGTTCTCCCTCGTTCATCCTGCCTCGTGTTCTCTATTTATTCCCCTCGTGTTTGCTGTCCTGTGCTGCTTCGTTGTCTATTGTTATTGTCATATTTCTGAATGTTGCTCTTATGTCATGGTTCTATGCCAAGTCTAGTCAAGTTGAGTTCTGTTCAGTCAAGTCAGTTCTGTTATGTTTTTCCCCCTCGGGGCAGTTTTGTTTGAATTTTGCTTTTATTTTGATTAAATAAAATAACTTTCTCCCAGCACATGAGTCCTTGCTCATCCCTTACCTCCAACCTGACATGTGTTGGGCTCTTTCAAACTTAGTTTTTAGACTTTCCTTCAGGAAAGAGAAAATCTAGATTTGCTTCTTTCTTTATCTTTGACTTGTGTATGTTTTTAATCTCCCATGTTTCCCACATCTCCTTTTTTACCCTCTTAAGCATTCTTTACATTGAATGGATGTGTTTTTATATTATCTACTGTCATTATCATGGATGTTCAAATCGTGCCGTCTCATTCTGCTGCATCATCATCATTATCATCATCACACCTTGCACTTCACAATCTCAAATAATCCTTGTATTGGAAATGTCTCACGTTTCAAGGTTAAATCAAGGGAAACTGATGAGCAAGGAGTGTATGTGTGTGCGTGTGTTTGTGTGTGTTTGTGTGTCACAGGAACTGATCAATATCCTTCCTCAATCAATATAAATATTCAGCTTAAAATGCTCATATATATATATGCTCCACATACATGCTTATATATAAATGTGTACTTGTTCTTTGAAAAACTTAAACTGAGAAATGTGTCTGATTTTCCTCATGGTTCATGAAGGGAAAAATCGCAATGGCATGCAGATTTGAAATGGCGTTTGGATAAGTGAATAATGACAGAATTATAATTTTTGGGGAAACTCAGTTGTGCAATCTAGGTGAAATGGCTTGAAGAGCAATTTTTTTCCTTTATGTATTGATATATTTCTGTATTTAATAGCCAATAGCTTTTCATTTGCACCACAGTTGTATTAAAATTTAGGGGGGAAATCTGATGAGACTCAAGAATGAGTTATCAAATGTAGAAGGAGTAATACAATTTTTGATCCATATTGATAGAAAGGGATTTTTCAAATGCTCATCTGAAAATAATATGAAAAACAGCCTCTTATGTTTCCACTCTAATCAATACTTGATTTGACAGTTCTCACCTTAAAATTTTTGAATGGGGAAAGGAATAATGTAAATCAATCAAGTTAACTGTCTATGAACTTCAATATGAGGGCAACCTGTGTGCAAGGAACAAAATGTTCGAGATGTCTTCATTCACATATCATGTATCCATTATCAGAGAATAGCATATTACCCATTACAATCAGTGAGGTTAATTATAAATGCATTTAGCAGTATGCAAATGAATATGAATGCATTGGGTGAAAAACTTCTTTAACGACATAATCCTTTTTAGCATTCTGTACTCCGCATTGTCATGCTTCTCTTTAAAGGGCAGTAATTTCAAGTGTCACTGGGATGAGCTTTTGGAGACGGGATGAAATGTTCCTTGTAAAGTAGACAGCTGTGATGTGCACACCAGACACACAGAAGACATGACTCCAGCTAACAGGGAACGTTCTCAGAACAGTGGCTAACACTCTGCCAAGGCCGTCTCAAAGCTATGAGCAAGGGTTCTTCCATTAACATTAATAGAACACTCATTTAATGTTATCTGGGGTTTAATAATGTTCTCAAAACTTTACCACAAAAACATTATTTATGCATCATTCATGGAGTGTTTCCTTTTGTTTCCAGTTTATTATAAAAAAAAAAAAGACATTTGGTTTACGAGGACACGGGAAGCTTACGTTGCAATGCCCTTGTCATGTTATACATATTTATGTCTTCATAAACCTTATATACAAGTACACACAAACATTTTTTTTAATGGGGACTCTCTATAGGCGCATTGATTGACAAATACAAACTATATATTCTCTCCCTAACCCAACCCCTAAACCTACCCATCTCACAAAACATTTGCATTTTTACATTTTCCAAAGTTCAAAATTTGTCACTTGTTTACATCTTTATTGATTTAACTTTTTATGAATACAATATAGACTTGCATGAAATGTCTTGGCCGTATGTAATGTGCCTGATACATTTGAAATGGAGAATAAATGTCAAATTTAAGGATGAAGTACGCAGCTGTCCTGTTGCTCATGCAGGTGCTGGGTGATGGCAAACCTCAGTCTTGCCTTTTCTGAGAGCAGAGGTGTGCTCTTTAGACTAGGTCTCATTATAATGCTTGACTGATGATGACGTCCAGGGCTTATTTGAAACCTTCTGAGGCATCTTTGATTTTGGAATTAATATGGTGGGAAGAGCCCATCTTTCACAGTTTCCCAGTGGCTCAGAACAGCTTTCCTTCTAATGGACCAGGGAAACCTTTTTGACTTCAAGTTTTTGTCATTAAACACATTTGTCCCTTTACTCCGCTAATTTTTTTAACATACACAGGGTTATGATCATATCACAACGGGTTTACAATAATTTTTCACACGACACAAGGAATAATAACTATTTAATGGAACTATTATAACACAATAGTTTATAGTTTATAATAAACCTACATAAGTGAGCATAGAAATCTCGACAAGTATCTTACCTGAGACTGATTTATAATTTTATTTTTCGGTGGATACCTTCCTTATGACACGGCAGATTTGGATGGGATTCAAAGTTCACCTGTATATCTTGAATATCCTCCAGGAAAACTAGTCATGTCCATAACTTGAGTGATTTTACATCCATAAATTGTCTTTGTTAATGTTTTAAAGAAAATTATGAAAACCGTATAATTTTATAAATGAATATGCTTTCTCTGCACATAGACACAGAAAGTCATGCAGTGGAGAAGCTTTGCAATGCCACCGATCTACAGTCAACTTTAAGTTTCACTAATAGTTCGGATTTGGATTTGGCTACGAGAAGCTGATCCTAGATCAGCAGTTGTATGAAGCTTTAGGGAGCAGCAGGCACTAGACTACATATTGTCTGTGCTCAAGGTCACAACTCAAATGTTAAAAGGTATGTTAAAAGCAGAATGCCACAACTGCAAATTAAAAGACTCCTTTCCAAAATGATGTATGATTTTCTAGTACAGCTACTTTCTTTCATTCTTGTTGTCTTTGACCTGTCTTTTTTTTTTAAGTGAACAGATTGACTGTGCAGTTTCCAAAGCATCTTCAACACACCAGCTTGTTGGTAAATGGGTTCCATCACACCCTTTTCATGGGCCATTAATTGTGTTTCTCCGGGGCCTCCTTCATGCCTTCTTTCATGCAAATTTTCCTCCGCTCCCATTTGTTCATCTCTGCTGGAACTTCCCTTTTGGAGGGGAAACAGTAAAAAGTTAAGCTAGCATCCTACTACAGCAAAATGCATTCTCATACTATCACTGATGTGTACATATTTGTTAAAATTTAGTTCAGTAATCTTTAACTTATGTTGCATCAGCTGATCTTAAACTTATTAGCAGTCACGCAAAAGGATGATGCCATAATTAATTGATTCCACAAGGAAGAGTGACCAAAACAAGGATGTTTCTGAGAAGTGAATAGTTCCCTATCATAGATGAAACACTGCATCATGGAGTTTACACAATGGGAACGAAATATCCACTATCCCTTATTCTGCTAACTGTGTCCTGTGAATTTACTCAGTAAGTAAACTAAATAGCCTGAGGCAATGTCCACAGCTCAATACTATAACTGATATGGGGGCAGAACTGGCAAGGTAGATCGCAGACTCACTGCAAGTGCAAACCAATAAGGAGGAGTAGAGTAGAGTGCTTTCTACCTAGACATCAGCTTTAAGTGGGCAACCTATTCCAAAAGGATCAAGGATCAGCGTCCCGTCCTAAGGACCAGGAGATGCCTGTTACCTCAACTACCTGCTCTACCTATGGAAACATTTTCAGGAGACCTGGTGAGAGAGCTCTCGTTCACCATGAATAAAAGGTCTCCTAGGGAACTAGTCGATGTGTAATTGTCTGACTGTAACCTCCAGTATGGAGGGGCTACTAAGAAAGAGGAGCACCACAGTGTTCTTATTCTATTCTGTATTCCATAATTTTTTATTGTCAGCTGATGGTTGCCTGTTCCTACATTTCCAGCAAACCACAGAGAGTTGGTCGTTAGTTGCTAGCCCACATTTATACTCAGCTTTTTCTGTGTAATGTCCTGAATCTCTATATTGGGCATTAGGAGCATCACAGACTACAGGGTGAGCACCTGTTGCTGGCCCTTCTAGCAGCAACCTGGTTTTCCCAGGAAGTCTCCCATCCAGGTACATGCCATGCTCAATCTTGATGCAGCCTCCAGGGAAGCTAAATAACTGTCCCTTCCTTTCCAAGGGAAGTACCAGAATGTTAGTTCCTTTATGAAAAGTCCCATTAGGTGACAAGAAGAAAAGCTCTTTCCTTCTTCTCTGGCCCTGAGAGAGGTTAAGCCATGGGCAGCTTACAAGTGGCTTCTGTGCTTGGTGGCACAGAGGGAAAGGTCTATTGTACAGTGGAACTCCAGAACTATATCTGGAGATAATCCCCTGCTCAGATAAAGATCCTTTAATAAATTAGCTTGGTAGCAAAATACCCCATCAGCCTGGCCCACCTTCGCATAAGCCTTACCAAAGAACCTGAATATCATTTGGCATGCCTTTGATAGCAGGGCTTGAGAGCGAGTGCAGCCCAAGCAAAGCCCAAAACCACGCACACTCACAGGACAAGGACAAACACATGGGCCAAGAATGTCCGAATCCCAACACAAAACCAGAGCTGAACAAGACCAAAGTCCCGGGACCAGACACTCATAACCCGCACACAAGACACTACATAGTAATGGCTCACAGGTGAACAAGGCGAGGACTCAATAGTGCCGGGTAGAAAGATTTATTAGAACAAAATAAACAAACACAAAAGAAAACTACCCTGAGGTAGAAAACCATAATCAAACAGGAAAACTGGACTGAATGGGTTTAACAGACAAACCAGACAAAACGCGGCAAGGAGCTGGGAGAACAGACGCAGGCAACAGCCAACATAGAGAACGACGTGACACCGGACAAGAAACACGAAGGGATTAAATAGACAGAGGAGGCAGGATAACGAGCAGAAACAGCCGGGCTGTTCCCTAACAGGGAACAAGACGGGCGGGGTTACATCATGACAAAACGAACATGCAGCCAATGCGGACGTGCATTGCCGAGTGTTCACATTAAACTTGAAGAGATAGCCCGCAGCTAGTTACACACCCAATGTGCGCGAACCCAACCACATGAAGGAAAGCATGACACCATAAACACAATGAGGGAGCAGTGTCAGAGCTAGGTCGACCAAACACCAGAAACAAATACCGACAGAACACTGACACACAGACAAGAGAGCGCGCAACTCGAGACACTCAAAGCCGCATGCATCCGCGAAGGCAAGCCCTGCTATCAAAGGCATTCCAAATTATATTTAGGTTCATTGGTAAGGCTTTTGTGAAGTCATTCTCATCCCACAATCTCACCACCTCAGGGACTTTGGGGAGGAATGGAAGGCTCAGTGGATGCTTATGACCCATGATGAATCGTTTATCCAATTTGCTTGGGGCATATTCCACTTTCTCCACTAACCAGTCTAGTTTTAACTTGGGCATGGCATGGGTCATTACATCAACCGGCTCCTCATATTGGGGCTGAAGGCAGGAGACTCACTCAACATGTTCACTTCAACTCTCATCACGTCTAGTTCCTCAGAACTAGATCAGGCCAACAACTTTCTGCCAGATCGGAAGAGGCTGCACAGTGGGCTTCCGGATCTGGCCCGATAGTTAGTAGACAATGCTTGGGTATTTCTCAAGTATTTCTTGTTTTAAGTTCATCCGATCTGCGGGGTGCAGATGCTTGGCTCCCATTCCCATTTCAAAGAGCTAGATGGGAGTTGACAAACACAGAGATTTCTCACACACAAACAAATGGCTTCCTGAAGACAAAAAAGCCGATGACTTTCTCTCTAACTTTCTCTTATTAACTCTGCCGGCGTGCATCTGACTGCACCATGTGACAGTGTTGAGTTCCACTATGAAAGGGTAATAATGTTTTTGTGTTAATGTTTTGAGAATATTAATTAAAGACTAAATATGGTTATTTAATAGATTTGACTAGAATAATGTTTGTTAATGACTGTGGAAATGTTAGCCAAAGTTCTGAGAACTTCTCCTGTTAGCTGGAAATACACACACACACACACACACACACACATACACACATACACACAGACAGATGCTTGGCTAGTCAAGCGAAGAGCCACATCTCTAGCCTTTGAGATAATGTTTGGCCTTGAGTGTAGTGGAGTGGATTGAAGGGCTTTGCGATTGAGGTTATGGGACCAGGAAAAGGATTAGATTCAGTGTCATCCCCACATAAGCTATGAAGAGTTCTGACCATCTCCTTCCTTCTCTGTCCTTATAGTAAACAACAAACTGCTCATCAGAATAAATATAAACCGAATAAGTGCATCATAAAATCATAAAGCATCATTAGATTAGTTAGATTCAGCATTTGTTATTGCTCGACAGAGTATAGAGTGAGTGAAATTCATATCTAACCAGAAGTGCAAATAGCAAAAAGCTATTAAAATCTTAAGGTGCAATTGCCAATTTAGTGCAAATGACCATTAAATAGGTAAAAAATGTCTATTGCTTACAGTATAGTGATTTATGAAGCACAGTTCACATTGAAGTAATTCAAACTAAACAGCTTTCTGTTGGTCACTGCAGGGGATGCAAATGCTCAACCCATTGCAAAATCTGTGTAGGGAAATCTTTTGCTCTCCTGTGAAATTATTTATTGTGTGGATTCCTGTTGAAATGACCCAGGACAAAAACTCTGAGTAACATGGAAAAGATTCCTGGTCTGGTTAGGACATTGTGTAACACTTTCACAAATGTACAAAAGCTAAACAAATACCTGAAGAACCAAAAAGTCTCAAATGTAAATTGGTAGAAAACATATGAGTTGGAAGACTCATTTTTTTCGGAATTCACATATGTAAATTCACCCTGCAGACAAATCATGCTGTATTGTGAATATAGTCAAGGGTGTTTAGAAGGGCTGTGAGTCAGACTGATCGGTGTGGTCCAGGTCTTTCCTTCCACTAATACATCTAGTGGTCTCTATGGGTGTTGTACATTGAGGTGTAAAACAGCTGCCCAGCAGAGCGGCTGCTACAGCTGTACTAGACTGGCCAATGAGAAAAAAGGATCAGAGTCATTTGTTTTATCATTTTTATTGTTGAATGTCTTTGTTTTTACAGAAGTACAAGGAGTTTGAGCAGTCGGTGAGGGTGGAGGAGATTGATGGAATCAAGCTGGTAAAGAGACTTGCTAAGAAAATGGAGCAGATGTTCCACAAGAAGGCAGAAGCCATAAAGGTGGAGAGATTTACTCCTGAAGAGTAAATCGAAATCCATTTAAACATCCTTATAATAACATGGAGGGATTAGTAAACTTAGTGGCCAGATTAAAAGTACATTAACTGTTGTCAGCAAAATCTTATAAGTCAATATAACGCCCAGCTCTGGATTTAAGTGTTTTTTATTAATTTATAATGCTAGAAATTTTTAAGATAAAAAATAGATTAGTCTTCCATATTATTTTTCAGAGGGATCAACTGCAGTATGTCTGCATGTGTTGTTGTGTGAGTGTGAATGAAAGATAGAGAGATCAGAAACGGAATCCATTAAAAGGACCGTAATATCCATCTGTCTTGCCCTCCAGCGGTTGGTGGAAGCAGCAGAGGAAGCCCACCTGAGTCATGAGGAGGATCCTGACCTACAGGTGAGAAACAACAGGAGTTACCATGGTAACTGCATCTCTCCACCAGCGCAACAGCACTTAACGAGCACAGCTATAACTGCTTATATTGAAACTTCTGTTGATCTTACCATTAATTATATGACCTTACCACAATCACACACATAATATTTTGTGTGCGCTTAAATCTCATAATACTCAAATGCATTATACAACACAATTTAAATGAAGCATATACTGTATGCGGAATTATAAAGTTTCCCGGTAGTCAGCAATTTTCTCCCTGAAAACTCATCTTTGATAACCAAAATTACATATTTAAAAGGTTTTTCCTGTGAAAAAACATTCTTAATGCCTTAAAATATGTTGAATTACAGTATCTTTAGTGACTGGCCTTGCTTTATGTAGTATATGTGGAACCATGAATGTGCTAATTATCCTTGCTTCCATTCACTGTAGTAAACATTGCACAACCGACCAAGACAAAAGAGCACAGGAGGGTATTTAAAGACAAACACAGGACAGGGAACAGCTGACGGGACTTAGGATCGTGATTAGACACAAACGGAGACATGCAGGACTTAAAAGATGCATAAAGGGACCTGGAAGGGAACAGCACAGGACAAGACTGTGTCAATTATCAAACAGCTAATAATGTGTTGCTAATGTTACACAAACTATGTTCCAGTTCACCACAAGTATGTCTTCTAAAAATCAGCATCCTTAAAAATGTTTTGAACATCATACATCAGCAAAGAACGATTTATAGTATCATAACTTTATAATATACCTAATTCTCCTGCTTGTGCTAAATGTACCCGATTTTTTTTTTCTTCATATAAACAGAAAAATATGACGTGATAACCTGGCTTTTCTTGATACTCCCTTGCTTCATAGCATAGTTAATGATATTACATATGACTATTTATGAAACAAAAATGTAAAAGCTATTTGGTTTTGGAAACTCGTTCAATGCTGTTGAACAAGCATCCCAGACCCAGATTAGTTTTGGACCTGATTGGACTGAGCACATGATCCATTCTGCACAGCACAAATTTACCGTATTTTCCCGCATACATACCGTGGGTTATAACAGATTTTACAAACCCTGCAGGGCAATATAATAAAAAAATACACGTAATAATATTTCAATAAATTTTTTTGCGGTATTTTCTTTCTGTTTTTCTTTCTTGCGAGGGTTGTTGTCTCTGGCGCTTGTACTATCACTCTGACAGCTGGCGCTGATAGGCTATCTGTCCTGTCAATCATGCAAGAAGACGTGATTGGCTGTGCTGCATGAGGTCGGGCTCTTCTCATCTCATCCGATGATCAACACCTGTAGAATCGCTTCTGGGACACTAACGGTCATTCACAAAGTCACTAAAGCCACTCTTGCATTAACTTGTGCTTCAGCTTGTTGAAAGTTGAGTTTTAACTTTCATTCCAGTCTGAGGTCCTATGTGCTCTGGGTCAGGTTTTCCTTAAGGATGATTGCTTTGTTCTGCATTGTCCTCAACCTTGACCAATCATCCAGACTCTGCCTCAAATCACCCCACATCCTTGACCATTGGGATGGGATTGAGCAGCGGATAAGCACCTCATGTCTTTCACTGAGGAGAGGCTTCTATCTGGTCTGCTTACAAGCTCAGATTTTTAGAGTGATTGTTGTCCTTTTGTTATAACTCTTATCTCCACACATGACGTGGTCACCTCTCTTTCCAAGGCTCAGTTTGGCTGGTGGTCAGCTCCATGAAGAGTCCAAATTTCTGTCAGTTAAGAATTATTGAGGCCACTGTGCTCTTGGGAACCTTCATTGCTGCACAATATTTTTGTTACCTTTCATATATCTTTGTCTCGACCTTTGACATTATTTTGCTTGGATATACAATTACAATTTTTAGTAGATTTGACATTTTGTCCCATAGGGGACAAACACAAAACACGTGCTTTATTATACAAATTTGCAAAAAAGTCTCACAGGTCAGGGTTAGGATGTACTTTTGAATACCTTATATCAATAGCCAAACTAATAGAACTACAATAAATAACATTCACCTATGATGATAAATGAACCTAAAACTGGGCTCAGACTATTGGAGTTTTTAAATCCTAATTTAATATAAAATCTTTTTGCATCACATATATACGGAGAATCCTGTAACACTTAAGTTTAGGGTCCAATTCTCACTATTAACTACATTGCTCAAAAAGCGAAGGAAACATTTAATCATTACAGTATAACACCAAGTCAGTTAAACTTCAGGGATATCAATTTGTCTAATTAGGAAGCATAAGTGATTGCGAATCAATTTCACATGTCAGCAGCCATATCACCCTGTAGCCTAAGACTGGTTGCCCACTGAAGCTAAGCAGGGTTGAGTCTGGTTAGTACCTGGATGGGAGACCTCCTGGGAAAAACTAGGTTGCTGCTGGAAGTGGTGTTAGGAGGCCAGCAGGGGGTGCTCACCCTGTGGTCTGTGTGGGTCCTAATGCCTCAGTATAGTGACGGGGACACTGTACTGCAACAAGCACCGTCTTTCGGATGAGACGTTAAACCGAGCTCCTGACTCTCTGTGGTCATTAAAAATCCCAGGATGTCTTTCGCAAGAGTAAGGGTGTAACCCCGGCATCCTGGCCAAATTTGCCCATTGGCCTTGGTCCATCATGGCCTCCTAATCCCCCCTTACTATTGGCTTCATCACTCTGTCTCCTCTCCACCAATAAGCTGGTGTGTGGTGAGTGTTCTGGCGCAATATGGCTGCCGTCGCATCATCCAGGTGGATGCTGCACATTGGTGGTGGTTGAGGAGATTCCCCCCTACTATGTAAAGCGCTTTGAGCTCTGGAAAAGCGCTATATAAATGTAACATTTCTATCTATATTGGTGCAAATGAAAGTAACAACGGTGCACTGGAGAGGCAACATAAAAAAGGAATAATTTTGCAGGTGGTGGCCATACACATTTGTTCTCTGCTTATTCTTCCGGACTAATTTGTCTTTAGTTTTGTTTTGTTATGGACCTTGTCACTGTTTGTAGCATGAGGCAGTACCTGCAACCCAATCAGCATGCACAGACAGTCATGCTCAGACAATAGGAATACTGTCAGAGCCCTAAAAAAATGACCTCCATCAGGTTACTGGTGTGCATGTTTCTGACCAAACTGTCAGAAACAGACTTCATGAGGCCTGACATCCTCTAGTGGGAACTGTGCTCAATCTCAGCAACATGCAGCTTGATTAAAATTAGCCAGAGAACTCCAGAGTTGGCAAGTTATCCAGTCATCCTCTTCACGGATGAGAGCAAGTTCACACTGAGCATGTGATAGATGTGAAAGAGTCTGGAGATTTAGTGGGGAATGTTATACTGTGTGCGACATCATCCAGCATGACTGGTTTGGTGGTGGTCTGGGAAGAAATATTTTTGGAGGGTTGCACAGATCTACACGTGATAGGCAATGATTCCCTTAATGCTGTTAGGTACCGGGATGAAATCCTCAGAGCCATTGTCAGACCGTATGCTAGTGCAGTGGGCCTGGGTTCCTCCTGGTACATGATAATGCCTTACCTCGTGTGGCTAGAGTGTGTAGGCACTTTTAGATGACGAAGGCATTGATGCTATTGACTGGCCCTCACGTTGAGAACCTTTTGGATTATGTATCATCAGATACATACATCATTGTAGTTGCTTATTAGAAAGCATATTACTAGGATATTGGCTGTTTTATAATTAGTAGTATTTATAAAGCACATACATTAATACCTCGGCTTACGAGGGAATTTTTATACGTGCAAATCGTTGTACGATCATTGTATCGGAGTGCGAGAAAAAAAGTCCCTCGCCCATGCACATTTTTGTGTGGAAAAGTCAGAAATCGGTCAGCATCTTAGTGCGCATTTTTACTGGAAATATCTTAACGACAGCCTCTCGCAAAGCCTATCACCCCTTCACTCGTTCATTCTCTCAGTGTCGCTCGGTTTGGTTCATCATTCACCACAGTGATACTTTTATAAGTGATTTACAGCGGTTTTACCTCGTGTTATTAACATTAATTGTGATTGCTATTGTTCACGTAGTGAAATATATACGTACAGTACAGCATATAGACAATGCCCTCAAGATGAGTGAGAAAGAAGGAATGAAATTCTCCCTGTAAGCAGTAAAGCCCTCCTCTCGTTGTCAGGAATAGTCGGATATGGATTCAATTGCAAATGATGAGAGTTTATTAAACACAAATGAAGGAAAGTCCGGGAAGTTGGCAGGCGGTGATGCAGGGACTCAATGGGCTCGACGGTGAAGACAGCGTGCGGTGAATAATCCAGAGTGGTAGTGAGCGTGAACACAGGAAGACAGGAAACACAGGAACTCAGCGACCACGCCTCCTACACTCACCTCGCACACACACACAGTCAGTAACTAGGAGACAACGAATTCATGAACTGTGACACTCGTCTCCTTCACGCTAGTAGAGATGCTACTCAAAGCTAAAGTGCGTTACGGTAAATTGTCAAGTATTTTTAGAGTTTAATTGTCAATTATTAATTCGTATTTATATGAGATCTTAATGGTTATTATTTTAACTGTAATTAATTGGGTAAAAAAATAAATATTTAAAATGGGCATTTATGGTCATGTGGAACGAATTGAGTGATTTATTGGATTCTTAGGGGAAAATTGTTTTGGTGTACGAGAATTTTGAGTTATGAGTTCTTGGAACGAATTAAACTCGTAAACCGAGGTATTACTTTACCTTATTTTGCATCACCATATTCTACATCCCTTAATCTCAAACTTAACAACTACCTTGCTAACTGTTAATAAGCAGTAATTAGGAGATCACTGAGGCAAAGATCATCGTTAATAGTGAGAATTGGACTCTAAACTAAAGTGTGTTAAGAATCTGTTTTCTGAATCATGTTTTCTCAAATATGCACACACTGCAAAATTTGAAAATCATGGTGCATCACACAAGATATTATAAGATTATCATGCTAGAAGCAGCATTTCATCTCATTCACCTCAGTCTTCTTGTAGATTTGTCTCTCATTGGCTATTGTGAAAGTACTGACACAATCATAGTCATCCCAATTTAAAGTTTCATCCCAATTCTAATCATGAAACATGTTTCATATTATCAGCGTGGTGCAGATGTGTCTGCGAGCAGATTGGCAATTTTAAGATTTGATCTGTAAACGCCTCACATTACCAGATAATTTGGGCCGAACATCTTGTAATAAAACGGCATAAAACTCCTGTAGTCTGAACCCGTCTTAAAATACTGCATTAAAATTCAGATGTTCTTTACTGCCCTATCATAGGCAGCTTTGCATGTGCGCTGACTGAAGACATTACGTTTTCTTTGACAGAAACAAATATGTGAATTCTGAGGGGCAAAACAAAAGACAGAAGGGGTCTCGGTCCACTTGTTCGGTGGCACCTGGGTTCACATTTTTTCAAATGAAACGCACTAACATAGAAATTGACCTAGACTTAATTTTAATCTCGAGTTCTGGACTTACTGACTTCAGATATGCAGTTGTGGTGAGGTTTTATTAACCGTGAATATGAACCCAATGGTGCTGCTTTACATTGAAACCTTCCTGCTGTGCTTTAGCCTGTAGTGATATGGTGAAGTCAAACATTAGAAGCAAGAAATAAATAAATAAACACTGAAGCCTGCTGAAGGGTGAATCCTCCTTAGAGACGGTCTCTCCTGGTTTCGGCTGTTTGTTGGGTTTCTGGCTGGCAGTGAGGGTTTTCTTATCTGCTCATTGCAGAGCACTTCCTCAGCTTCATAATCTGTTCCAGCACTCTCGCTGTCTGATGCCGCCAATCCTCATGGAAATAACCATGCAGGAAAATGACATACAGCAGAGAGCTGATTATATGCATGTGATTTCACAGACGGAACTGCATGGAAACTATATGTTATCCAGTGAGGATGAGAGGTGACCAGTAGTTTCCTCCACATCTTGTTTTTCCCACCATTTTTTCCTCTCCTCTCATTTGCTAAATTATTTATGCGCATATTTAAACATTTATTTAACAAATGCTTTTAACCAGAGTGACTTAAAAATTAAGATTTTGTTAAATCAAAATAATTTGGACTTCAAAATTGCTAGAAAGTCAAAGCCATATGTTTAATTCCAAATTTGAATTTGACATTAAGTTGAAATGTTTTAAAGTACCTTTTTCATGGTGATGCAATGTCCAATTTCAAAATGCTTTTTCACAAGATGAACTTTGAGTGTTTAAGCTTTTTCGAATGACACTTTATGATAATTTATGATGATTACTGAAATATGTGATTGGGAAAAAAGCCAATAAAAAGCAATAAAAAGAAAAAGTGCTGAACTCTTCATGCACTCAACTGTCACAGTTTTAATTAGGAGCGAATATAGATGGGCAAACAGACTCTGATGTTGAATGACAAAATAGCCTTCATGCAGTTGACAGTAGAGAACATACTGTAGTGTAAGTGTATGGTGTCATTTGAGACGAAACTAAAGACTTTTGATATCCCAGCTAACAGGGAAAGCTATTTAAATACTCATGGTATTCAGACTCGTGGTCTGAAAGGGTTCTGATTTGAAGAAACCCCAAATCCAAATATTATATTTTGGCTTTTATGTCCACACCATTTGGACCATTAAGGACATGAATGATACCTCAAAATTATATTTAGTTTGTTGAGGAGAGAGCTGATACTTTTTTGAGTGAGGACTCTATTCACTGGAGCACTTTAGCAAATTCCTACAGTAGCAACCAACCAGAACAGAATGGAAATGTACTAAAAACCACTTAGCCAATGCCTTAGCAACCACACTTTACTTCCTAGCAACAATGTAGCAATGCTATGGCAGCTTCTCAGAAACCACCAAGTTTCACCCTGGCAAACACCTACAACTCCTTAGCATTGGGGTACGTTTTGCACGGGTGAATGCCATTCTGAAAATATAAAACTTCCTCTTCCCATTTTCTCCTCATCCATACATATTTATGGTTGAGAGATTTCTGAGTAAATCGTTCCTCTTGCTGGGGATTTTCTCAGGGCTTAATTCTGTGCCTTCATACTGCACAATTACAGAAATGAGATTTTCATAGGCGTAGTAAATGTCACACGACAGCAGAGATGTGAGGCAGAGAGCAGCTTATGTCTTGAATTCCCACTGCTGTGTTAAATCTGCATCATTTCTGTTGGCAGGTGGAGACCAGAGGCTGTGTTGAGCTACACATGGCCAGCAAATACACCAGCATCCTTCCACATGTTTCTAACACTCACAAATGTATTGACGCAACTGACAGTTAATGGCACCTAAGATTTTACTCAGGGCTGGCAGAGAAAAAAGTAATCAGAGGAAAGGGCAGATTGATTAGAATGAACTGATTTTGCATCAATACACTGAAGGAATTATGTAAATCGGGCAAAACTGCAAATATGCCCATAAAACGTTAAGTAACACTGTAAGTGACATGTAGTTGCAAAGTTACTTACAGTCAGTAGAATATCTGTTGGTGAGCATTAAAATACAGTGTTAGATGATATTAAGCAGGCAGGTTTCATTTCGGGGAAATAGCCTGATTCAAACCGAACTAGGCAATTTTTGTGAATAAAGAGCAATCAATAATGAGCCTAATTTGAGTAGATTTTGATAACCAGTATGGAGGCTGTGACTGTAAAATTTTGATGAAGAAGATGATGAAATGAGTCAGCATAAACATTAAATAAAACAAGGATAATATCCATCACAAAAACAAAAAGAACGGTGAGAGTAAAACAAATCAAACACTAGACAATGAAGTGAGAGAACTGAGGGTAATATTTACACAAAAGAGAATGAACTGGAAGGAAACGTGTGAGATAATCAATGAACTACTGCGACACAAACTAAAAGCCAATGAAAACAAAACCAAAACACCAACAGAGAGTGACAGTGACCATCAATATTACATATGTATAACCTTACCAATCATATAGGAAACTTAATTTATGCATGTACACAAAAATGCAAAAAAACAACAACCCAACAGATTTTTGTTCTTGTGTAGAGTTTGTTTCGGGCCTTCTGAAATTAAACTTTGCAATCTAAACGACACCAACAACATGAGAGGGGAGAAGAGGCTTTTTGAGGTTTGTACGTATTTTTTTGACCTATCACTTTTTTGACGTAACACATACTGCAAATTTATTTGGGGGAATAAACTAAGGTTGCCAGTTCTTCCATATAATGTTGCCCTATATTTAAGGGAACAGATTTGATGTTTGTTTTTAATCAATAGGGAATGTGTTTTTTCCTCTCTCTCTTTTTTTTACATTTGTTTTTACATTTCGAACCCAAAAATCTAAAAGTCTTTAGCTTTAGTATGTAGGCTATTACAATATTTGAATAATTTTTGCATACAAAATGTCAAAAATTGTAGATTAGAATGATTGATTAGCAAAAGATGGTCAGTATAGCATGGGTTTTGGACTACACTGTGTATATGAAACCTTAGGAGCTATTAAATGTCAGTTGTGTCAAAATATAGTTGAGGTTGTTAAAATGTGTGCATATCAACAGTCTCTGGTCTCCATCTGCCATCAAAAACATCACAGTTTAAACATACCAGTGGAAATTCAGCACGTAATCTGCTCTCTTTGCCTTAAGACAATTATGACACCCGAGAAATTCTCATTTCTGTAATTCTATGTATCTGATACATTACAATGTCTCTTCTTACACTCAATAAAAGTCAATACAATACTTCAACAATATCCTATTTTGTGTTCAATGGAAGAAAAGCAGTCATTTAGTTTTGAACAACATTTCATTTTTTGTGGTGAACTATTTCGTTGAAGTGCAGTAGAACAGTATACAATATAACTGTATAATGTGACATTGAAGTAATGTATGACACTAATGGATAGGATAGGTAGGTTGCATGCTAGAAATATCAGTATCAGAAAATTTTCTTTTCATTGTATGTTTCCACCCCTGATAAGATGAGCTAAGTTAAGACATCAAGACTACAGAAACATCTCTCCTCTTGGATGTTTGAAAATACTGAGGAGTTTCTGCTGAATGGTCCCTCTCAGACTGCTGACTCAATTTCCTGAGCCTGTCAGCATATTCTTCCCTGCACCACAGTCACTTTACAAGCATCGGATACTTTGTACACCCGTATGTATACTTGCAGCCTGAGACCTACTCTCAGAAGAATATTTTCCATGTCTGTGCATTGGCAAGTTTCCATGGATGTTAAAGGTTCTTTGTGAAACCATGAATACCAATAAAAGCCCTTTATGATTATGAGTATACTTATCTCGTAATATGTGAAAAGCCAAGGTTATATCTTTAGTTCCTTTTTGAGTTTAACTTGACGCTGTGTCCGTGTCTCCGTTGATGCTATGTAAATCCGTTTGCGTGAGCCAGTGTACGAAGCATTTGTCTAAACGCGCCAATCTGTTTGGCTGAATGAATTGACGTCATGATGAACACCGACCTCAACTGAGGCAAGTGAGGCCTTCAGTTCTTTGGATGTTGCTGTGGGGTCTTTTGTGACTCTTGTTTGAGTCGTTGCTGCACTCTTGGGGCAATTTTGGTCGGTCGTTCACTCCTGGGAAGGTTCACCACTCTTCCATGTTTTCTCCATGTGTGGATAATGTTTTCTCACTGTGGTTCCCTGGTGTCCCAAAGCTTTAGAAAAGGTTTTATAACCTTTTCCAAACTGATAGATCTGAATTACTTTCTTTCTCATTTATTCCTGAATTTCTTTTGATCTCAGCATGATGTCTAGGTTTTGAAGATCTTTTGGTCCACTTCACTGTGTCAGGCAGGCGCTATTTAAGTGATTTTACACACAGGGCCATGTAGGTTTGGATTTTGTTTTCCTGTAATAATAACAACCTTCGTTTAAAAACTGCATTTTGTGTTTACTTGTGATGTCCTTGACTAATACTTATTTTGATGATCTGAAACATTTAAATGCGACAAACGTGCTAGAAAATAGAAATCAGAAAGTGCGCAACTTCTTTTTAACAGCACTGTACAATGTTCTAAATGTTTACATTTGTCAGGTTTGACCAAGGGATGAGCAAGGACTCAATTTTGCAGGAGGCAGACTTTTATTAAAAAAAAAAAAAAAACTGCCCCGAGGGGAAAACAATAACTAGAATGACTTGACTCGACTGGGCAGAACTCAACACTAGACAAGACCAAAGACGACTCGCTACACGGACGACAAAGACGCAAACAGGACAGGACAGCAAACAACAGTTGATTGATGAGGATAATGAGAGAAAACAGCTGGGGTAAATCAAATTATAACAAGGAAACAAGATGGGCGGGGTTACACAACGACAAGACCTGAACATACATGTTCCACATGAAACAAGACGGCGCTCAGCTTGTAAAAAACAAACTGCGTGCAACACCAAACACAACATGAAAGCAGGATAAAGCACATGAAAGTGAAGCTTGAAACTGCGTGCACTCACATGACTTTGAGTGCAAGAGAATGAGCAAACACTCATCTTGTGCGCTCACAACAAGGACAAACACACGGGCAATGAGTCCCGACACAAAACTAAAGCTAAAAGACCAAAGTCTTGGGATCAGAAATCTTGTCTTGGGGTCATCATGGCCCACACACAAGACACTACACAGTCAAGAGAGCGTGACTCAAGACACTTAAAGCCACGCGCTCCCACACAAATACAACGATAGGGCAGTGTCAGAGATCTGTCACCAAAACACTAGAGAACATGACTGAAGTGACAGAACCCTGACAACATTTTAGTGTTATTTCAAACATACAAATGATATTTATACCCTACTTTATGTACTAATCCCTCAAGTTTTTCACAAGATTACATGTTTCAGCAATTCTGTTTTTCTGGTCATAACACAAGATCATTTCTTTTCTCTTTTGTGACACTACATCAGTGCTGAAAAGAGAATACAGTGAGCAGATGACAGCACTGCTGTAAATATAATACTGCTGAATGATTTATTAATAGCTCCTCCAGTACACTGCAGTGCTAAAAATATGAACCCTGTGTCAGTGGACAAGGGCAAAAGGGTTGTGTGTGCCAAAGCAAGTATATGTTTGTGTTTATCATTTGTAAGTGTACTGTCAGCAATGTTGATTTAACTCGATTTTGGGTGCATGACGATGTTATTATGTGTGTGGTTAGATCTGTTTTTACAGCATTTTCTCAATTGCTGTTTAAGGTATTTTACGTGCTGCTGTTCTCTGGTGTTTTGTTAGTGCTGTCTTTTCTCAAATTTTGCTGCTCTTTTGACTGTGTAACCTGAGAAAGCACATCCTGTCCCCACAAATATTTGGTGCTCCATATACAGGTGCTGGTCATATAATTTGAATAATATCAAAAAGTTGATTTAATTTCACCAATTCCATTCAAAAAGTGAAACTTTTATACTATATTCATTTATTACACACAGACTGATGTATTTCAAATGTGTATTTCTTTTATTTTTGATTATTATAACTGACAACTAAGGAAAATCCCAAATTCAGTATCTCAGAAAATTAGAATATTACTCAAGACAAAATCAAAGACAGTATTTTTTAGAAATCTTGACCAACTGAAAAGTATGAACTTAAAATATGTGCATGCACTCAATACTTATTTGGGGTTCCTTTTGCCTGAATGACTGCAGCAATGCGGCGTTGAATGGAGTCGATCAGTCTGTGGCACTGCTCAGGTGTTATGAGAGCCCAGGTTGCTCTGATAGATTTTCTATGGGTTTAAGGTCAGGCAAGTTTGCTAGCCAAGCAAGAACAGGGATACCATGCTCCTTAAACCAGGTACTAGTTGCTTTGGCACGGTGTACAGATGATATGTGCTACCAAACAGTGCGTTCAGTTTATCAGCAAAGTGCGTATTTGGGAACACCGATATGCCAACTTGGTTAAACATTACTTGGCAACAGGTAAAGTTGCACTGGTACACTTGTGTTGTCCATAAAAGCAGCTTCACTTGAAATGCCTTCACTGCATCATACATATCAGTTCTCATGGAGCTGGAGGCTTAGGGCGTTGAGATGAGCGGTTATATCAGCCAGAAATTCCAACTCGCATTTCCACTTTTCATCCCTAAAATTGGTGGAGTCTTTTCCTTTAAAGTCCATGAACTGACAGATTTCGTTGCTGAGCTCAAAAACTCTGGTGAGAAATTTTCCCCAACTTTGCCAATGCAACTCTGTATGATAACAAATGTCAGCATACTCTGAATCTATCTCCCGCATAAAGGACTGAAATTGCCGGTGATTTAAACCTTTAGCTCGGATAACGTTTATGTTTTGTGTTACAGTGCTCATTACATTGTCCATCTTCAGAACTTTGCCACATAGTGCTTCCTGGTGTATGATGCAGTGATATACTGTTAACTCACCAGTGCAGTTCTCTTCCTGCATCTTTACTCGCATCCTTCCCACCAGTCCACTTTTTTTTACTACACATAGATGGCGCTCCATCACTTGTCCCAGGGCAGTTTTATGTTGGTTATACTTTTACATACACTTTCAAAAATGCCTTTTTCTGTTGTTGTACCGTGCATCGATTTAATATCCATTATTTCCTCTATAACGCGCAAATTGGAGTCCACTCCATGGATGAAGATGGCCAGCTGTGCAGTATCAGTCATGTCAGTAATTTCATCCACAGCAAGAGTGTATGCAATAAAGTCTTTGCTTTTTTCACTCAACTGTGTTCTTAAATCAGTGGCCATCTCACAAACTCAATCAGCAACTGTATTTCTACTCAGGCTCACATTTCCCAGCATCTGCTTTTTGTCTGGACATAAGATTTCGAACACCTTGATCATGCAGCTCTTCAGAAATTCACCCTTGGTAAATGGCCTGGTTGATTTGGCGATCTCCTCTGCCACGATAAAACTTTCTTTCACGGCAGCTTCACTTTGTGATTTTGCACGGGTAAAAAACGTCTGCTGAACTGTCAGATTCTTCTTTAGCTCTTCTGCTTTCTGTATCTTCTGCTCTGCGTTCAGGTCTTTCAGGTTATCCTGATGTTTTGTCTCATAGTGCCGTTTTAAATTACATTCTTTAATTACAGCAACATTAGCTCCCCAAATGAGACCCACAGGTTGTAACGGAGTTCAATTTTCAGGGAGGAAGAAGGCTGGAACCGGCAGAGATTAAACAGACTTTTAATCGAACTAAAACATAAATACAAAATAAATATAATGGTGGCAGTCCCTCACGGATGACTGCCGCACACACACACACAAAACACAACATAAATCCTAGGCCTGGTCCTCTCTCGTCCTTCACTATCGTTGCTCCCCCTTTTATGCCTCCGCTCCTCCGTGAGATGAGAGACTAGTGGCTTTTAGGTGACTCTAATTATACGTCACACCACCGGATCTCGTGACGCTCTCATGGTCCCTCGACCCCGCCCTGCTCGCCACACAGTTTTACCAGCAAAGTCAGTAAACATATACTCCCATCGGTTTTTAAAGGCTCTGTTTTTGGAATCACTTTTTTAGCATCTTTAGGGCTAGCTTCGCAACAACTTGCAGCATAAGCAGTTAATAAGTTAATAACCTATACTTAATTAACGCGGGAAATGTTTGAGACTGAAGCGTTGCATTATGGAATCTGTAGTTTATTGTGTTACCAGCGCTTCATACCACCGAGTCATTAAAACGATGATATATAAAATAATCTTGTGGGCTGAATATAATTACACGCTGGGACGGATATGAGTTTGACACCTATGAGCTAGACCAGGGGTTTTCAAAGTGTGGGAGAGTTGTAAAAAAGGATAGTCTAATAATAACTCGCCGAACTTGTATTAAACCTCCTTCATTTTACATTTCCCTGTGATGTCATTCTGTCGCGGCTGCAAGCGGCAGTGATGCTGAAGCTTTGGTGGAGAGTAGGTGTGTGTCACGTCCACACCACTATAGGTCAACAATAGTGCATCGCGTACACCCCCCCCCCCCCCCCCCCGTCAACAATCGCGCATCGCGTCCACCCCTCTCCCCCGCCCCGTCGACAGTCGCGCAATTTTTGGGGGAGGGCATTGGGTGAGTTGTGTCAAAAGGGAGGCCCACTGTCTCAGGCTTTGAAAACTTCTGAGCTAGACAGTAGCCATCATTAGTGGCGCAAAGGGTTGACTGTGGGACATCTGGCAGGGCCACAGCTGGATCTGTCAGTCTATTGCTTCACTGGCTTATCTTCGGGATTTTCCCAAGGGTACCAAATTAACAGACTCATATTAGGATAGATGGCATTCACATAACAGTTATGATTTATATTATGTGAGAGGTGTTTAGGGGTCTGGTTGACCCAACAAGCATAACCATGGTTTTAGGTTATGAATTAGGTGTAAGCTTGACTAGAAAGATGAGTTTTTAGTATAAAATTAGTCTGGCAAAGGTGTCTGAACATAGAATAGTTTAGAGCCAAATAATTTTTTTTATCTACCTCCACAATAGTGGTCAATAGTGTAGGGGTATGCAATATTTACAAAAAGGGATATCTTGATATTTTCGTAATTTTGTTAACAATGATTAGAAAATATCTCTCATGTACAGTTGCTTTGCCACAAGAAAAGCGATATTTCTGCATCTGCTTTTCACAATTTATTCTTGGGATATTTTGAGTTGGATCAAGACAATGTTTTAATTTGTGACGACCTCACACTTGTCATATCTTTCTCTCTTTCCTGACAGTACGAGTACTATAATGCAGTGTTAATTAATGAGATGGATGAAGAAGGCAAGAGCGTGGAGCTGGGTGGAGAATTCATCCTGCAACCAAATGAACATTTCAATAATCTGTCTGTAAACCTCAGCCTCAGTGTTGTCCAGGTGCCAACTAATATGTACAACAAAGGTATGATGTACAGCATTGCATTCGCTAGACGCATCGCTCACTTTATGACGACATACAACAAAATTATGTTTTTGATGTTCTGGTAGTTTCAGTCCCCTAATTTGATTGGGCAAGCAATGTTCAAGAAATGCTGATATTTCAAATAAAAATACTGGAATGTTTCCTGTTTTTGATCACGTGTTGCTAAGGTACAAAGCCTTTAAATGTGGACAAAACTTTGAGAATTTATCAAGTGAAGACTGCTTTGGTTAGTCATCACCTTGGTTGCACCATGGACTTCCGGCTCCACCTATGTCTGTGGTCCCTTTAGTTCCACCTCAGACTGCCAAGTCCCTGCAAGCCTATGGTTCCCGTTTGGCCCTCAAGTACAGCGGTGTTTCCCTCAGTCATTAGCTCTTCTGCTATGCCTGGGTCTCCAACTCTATTGACTCATGCATTAAGTGTCCCTTCATTTGTTCTTCCTTGGACCTTCAAAATGGCTCTGCTCTTGGTCATTCCTAGGTTCCTCCCTCCATTCCTCCCTCCCTGGCCTAGTTATTTGTAACCCTAGAGACCTATTTTCTCCACCTGCCCCTTGGAAAGCAAGTTGCTTTATGGTGTGTCTTTGCGGCAGTCGTATTTAAGACGCTGATAATGCGTTGTAAGGCTACAGTTTTGTTCAGTACTCCCAGTAAGTCTCCTTATTTCAATCTCATGTGCAACAATAAAAAGTAAAAAACAGGTGTCAGAGGAAAAGTGACTAAAATGGATTTTGCAGGATATGTTCACTGTGATTCACTGTGAAAAAAATTACAGATTCATTCAGTCTTCTGTTGCAGACTCAGACATAGTGAATGGAGTATACTGGTCAGAGGCTCTCAATAAGGTGTTTGTGGACAACTTTAAAAGAGACCCTTCTCTCATATGGCAGTACTTTGGTAGCGCAAAAGGTTTCTTCAGACAGTATCCAGGTGAGTTTTCAGAGTTTTTTCCTCTTAAGCTGGCAGGGTTTAGAGTTTGTAAAATGCTTAATTTTACCTGATAAGCTTTCAAAGTTTGAAAGTTGCTTGAATTTTGAATATCTAATTAATTTACATTTACATTTATTAATTTACATCAGAAGAATACAGCATACCTACATTTGGTAAATCTACTTTACCTTAGAATGTGTAGTGTGATTAAAAAAGTAACCTTTAAATCACATGTCCCTTGCTCATGGTGAGTCTCAATGCTTTGATGTAATGCAAGCATGTAGAAGTACATGTGATACAAATGATCATATTTACCTTTCTGTAGCAAAATGTTGCATGTTAAATCAAAATTTACTCTCACTTGTGTCTTATTTTCTCACTTGTGTCTGTCAAAATAACTGGTCCTTGTTAGCGATGTGTCAGTGTGTCATACATCAATATCTGCCTTTATAAGTAATAAACATTGCTAATTTTGTGATAACAGCTGATGATAACTGATTATATGATAACTGATAACTGATGATGACATTGATTTTCATCCTGTCCATCAAAAGGGGACAGAAAAAGGCTTTAGACAGTTGCAGAATTGTGCACTGAAGAAAATGTCTCTGGTGTAGAATCATTTCGGATTGTGTAACGAATGTAGTAATGCATTACAAGTAACTTATTTTCTATGTAACTGCAAGTTACATTCTAATGACATTTATTTACAGTTAAAAAAGTTGCACTGCACATGGTTTACTTTTTCGAATGCAAGAAAATTGCCACAATAAAGATAAGATATTGAAGAAAGGACTGCTCTTGCTCCACCAGTCAAACAATTTAAACCCTGCTTCAAATGCAAAAAAATAGATTTGTCTAACTTACAGACATGAGCGGAGCAAGATCCAAAGTTTGTCGAGAGCCACAAGTCATTAACAATCATCTGCTCCATTGACCTACATTTCTCCATAAAGTGGCAGCAACCTCATTTACTGTCACACTTCAATGACTTTCTTTCTTATATGAACTGAAAATATTGATCTTTTTTCATTGAGACATTCTTGAGACTTCTTTTGAGTTCTGCAGAAGAGAGAAAATCACATAGATTTATAACATTAAGTTGAGTAAATGTTAATTTTTGGTTGAACTTTTACATTAATAAATGGCACTTTCTTTTACAGTTACAACTCTGCCTGTTTATTGCTCATTTGGGCAAATGCAGTTGTTAAGCTTAGAGAAAGTGCATACCTTGCCGCTGTACTATATAGCAGTATGGTAATAAGCTAATTTAGACGTTTCTCTACCTTCACAGGTATAAAATGGACACCAGATGAACATGGAGTTCTAGAATTTGATTGTCGAAATCGAAAATGGTAAGTGATTTTTTTTCCCCCCCCTCAGCTTTGAAGACCTGTTGACAGGAAGCTGAGGATGTACACTCACCTAAAGGATTATTAGGAACACCTGTTCAATTTCTCATTAATGCAATTGCAATGGCAGTTGCTTCAATGCATTTAGGGGTTGATTCTGGTCAAGACAATCTCCTGAACTCCAAACTGAATGTCAGAATGGGAAAGAAAGGTGATTTAAGCAATTCTGAGCGTGGCAATCTTTCACAATCTACTCAGTTACTGGGATTTGAACGCACAACCATTTCTAGGGTTTACAAAGAAGGGTGTGAAAAGGGAAAAACATCCAGTATGCGGCAGTCCTGTGGGAGAAAATGCCTTGTTGATGCTAGAGGTCAGTGGAGAATGGGCCGACTGATTCAAGCTGATAGAAATAACTTTGACTGAAATAACCACTCGTAACTGAGCAAAAGCAACAAAGCATTTGTGAAACCACAACACGCACAACCTTGAGGAAGATGGGCTACAACAGCAGAAGACCCCACCGAGTACCACTCATCTCCACTACAAATAGGAAAAAGAGGCTACAATTTGCACAAGCTCACCAAAATTGGACAGTGGAAGACAGTGTTGTCTGGTCTGATGAGTCTTGTTTTCTGATGAGACATTCAGATGGTAGAGTCAGAATCTGGCATAAACCGAATGAGAACATGGATCCATCATGCCTTGTTACCACTGTGCAGACTAGTGGTGGTGGTGTAATTGTGTGGGGGATGTTTTCTTGGCACACTTTAGGCCCCTTAGTGCCAATTGGGCATCGTTTAAATGCCACGGCGTACCTGAGCATTGTTTCTGACCATGTCCATCGCTTCATGACCACCATGTACCCATCCTCTGATGCTGCTTCCAGCAGGATAATGCACCATGTCACAAAGCTTGAATCATTTCTTGAACATGACAATGAGTTCACTGAACTAAAATGGCCCCACAGTCACCAGATCTCAACCCAATAGAGCATCTTTGGGATGTGGTGGAACGGGAGCTTCATGCCCTGGATGTGCATCCCACAAATCTCCATCAACTGCAAGATGCTATCCTATCAATATGGGCCAACATTTCTAAAGAATGCTTTCAGCACCTTGTTGAATTAATGTCACGTAAAATTAAGGCAGTTAAATTAAGGCAGTTAAATTAAGGCGAAAGGGGGTCAAACACAGTATTAGTATGGTGTTCTTAATAATCCTTTAGGTGAGTGTGTGCGTGCGTGCGTGCGTATGAGTGTGTATGAGTGTGTATGAGTGTGTATGAGTGTATGAGTGTGTATGAGTGTGTATGAGTGTGTATGTGTGTGTATGTGTGTGTATATATGTGTGTGTGTATATACATATATACACACACAGTGTATTCCTTATAAATCCTTTAAGTGAGTGTATAACTCTTATCCATAAACACACTTGGATTTAAATGTATTGTCAAAAAATCTGCGTATCCACCTTCGGGCAAATCCGTTCTCTTTGTTTAACCATTCCTTTCCGAGCCAATCTGGCCACTGTGAGGCTGATAACACAGCTCTTTTTAGAATATAATACGAATGCGTCAGTTGTTGCCTTGGAGGATGATCAAATATTTATTTTAATTATATTATTTACTTGTGTTAACTTTGCTCAAATAGCATGGTTTGCCAGCCACAGAGAAACCGGCAGCCAGGAAAACAGAAAAGTGACCAGTCCTTAGTGGCAAAGTCACTACGCACTCTACCAACATGATTCAACACGGTTGGCCAACCATGCCGAGAATTCAGGGCCGAGAACAGTTTGTAATCGTGCCATGCCATACCAGTCTGTTCCAACTTTCCTTACTGTTTATACAACCTCTTGGCCCAATAGTGGAAAAGCCAATTCATGTCTTTTTAACATTTAAGCCATTTTGGTGTCAACTTAAACCAAATTAGATTGTCAACATAATGCTCATTTCGTACTCTCTTAACATCTCTGTCTTTACAGGTATATCCAGGCAGCTACATCTCCTAAAGATGTGGTCATTTTGGTGGACGTGAGTGGCAGTATGAAGGGGCTACGGCTGACCATAGCTAGACAGACTGTCTCCTCCATATTGGATACACTTGGGGATGATGACTTTTTTAACATCATTGCTGTGAGTTGAGATCAATTTAAAATATCCTATTAGTTGCATTTTAGCATAATTTGAGTACAGTATCCCCTTGCCACTTCGTGGTTCAAGTTTCATGGCCTCAGTGCATCCCGGATTTAAAAAAAAAAATTCATCGGAAAAAAAAAATTCAAAAATACCGCCATATCAGCAGCCGTATTGCGGAAAGAAGCGTTGTTTCATCGTGATGCAAGAGAAATGGTTTCCCAGGATGCCAGACAAGTAGAGAAACTCTCTCAGAGGCTTTGTACACACCCACTGCACTCAGACAAGACACGTGATTGGTTCCCGGCACGAGATCGACCAATGAGAGCACGAGTGGAGTGGAGCCTCTTCGCCTCTCTCAGAAATTAATGTTGACGATATCTGACAATTAGGCGCTTCCCGAACTAATTTAAAGGCCTCATTATACCAGTGCAGTAACACCACCATCATCACATTCATGGAACCGCACAGGTCTATCATCGTCGTCATTACTGGAGTCTCAAGATACTACTGTCATTAATACTGTCATTAGAGCACCATAATACATATTGTATGAGAGAGAGTAAATGGATACTTTTATAATGTAAGGTTTTATAATTAAATAGGTTTAATTAAAATATATATAAAGTATAAATATACATATTTTAAACATTCTGGTACCTACACACACATATACGGAAATTCCTAGGGGGGCCAATCCTACTTTTTTAGTTCCGGTCCACATTAACCGCGATAAATGAGGGATCACTGTATTAAGTTAAAACCCATTATTTTGGTTTTAGCGGACGTTGCCATTTTTCTTTTCATGTCTCTGTGGCCAACATATTACCTTTCATAATGTGCAGAGAACGAGGTAGGAACTGACTGAACTTTAAGTGCTGCGCACAAACATAAAAGAAACACCAACATAACCGCCACACATCTGTGGTTCCCTCTCTCACCCTCCTCTGTTGTCATGAGATTGGGGTCATTAACGTTCATTTCTCCAGACTCACTCTGTTCTCATGGTCCTGCCTTGCTTGCCACACTGACATAATAGTACAAATCTAGACGGGAAATCTTGGGATAGGCTTGGCTGCAAAGGACCCACTTATTCTATCTTTATGTCTGACATCCATACAGCCTTCGAAATGAGTCACAGCTATTATCTGCTTTACATCAGGTGGTTCTTTCCCTCCACATTGTGCATTAAAATCGTTAAACACACAGCTAGCCATGGATTATCCCTTTCATATCTTGTTTTATTTGAGGATTTGTTTGAATTATTGTGAATCTATTTACATTTATTTGTGGATTATCATAATCTGTCAGGTAATGCAAAACATTACTTTTAATGGTCTCACACAGTATAACGAGGAGCTGCATTATGTGGAGCCGTGTCTGAATGGAACATTGGTTCAGGCTGACATTACCAACAAAGATGTAAGTGAATTTTCTGCCATACCTGTATATAAACCATAACTAATTGTTTTTGGCAGGCTTGTCAACTTGTCATTGTCGGGTTTGGCAAAAGAGGGCTCAATAATGGGATAAACTCAAAATAGCTTTTTGGAAACCCATGACTGGAAAGGCATAATAAACTCAGTCCAAGTTCCGGCAGCGGGCGGACAAGGACAGAGGAAGCAAGAGAGAAAGTCCAGAATCCAAAGCAGAAGTGGCAGGCTGACTGATGATCAGTGTCCAGAGGGCAACACAAAGCTCGATGCCAGAGGCAGACAGGCTAGAAATAAGAACCAGCTGGAGGCTGGAAGAAGAGCTATTGACATCCATTTTTGAGGCTATTGACATTGAGCAGCCTATGACCAGCACTTTGTATAAAATTGACTTTCAAAAAAGATTTAGGCTATCCATAACATCAATTGGGTGAGAGTCAGAGTATGAAGCATTTTATTATTTGTCCAGGTACTTTTACTAAATGTAAACGGTTGCTGGACCAAATCTCATCTGACACAAGGTTTGCAATTTACAAAATTATATACAATCCACATCAGGATTGCAGAGTTTCTTACTGTGTTTTGTGTTTTTCTCCACAGCATTTCCGTCACCGTCTTGATAAGCTCTTTGCTAAAGGTATAGGCATGCTGGACATGGCTCTGTCTGAAGCCTTTGAACTTCTCAGTAATGTGAGCACACACTCACACACACACACACACACACACACACACACACACACAAGGTCTTTGTCTTTCACAGTAAAATAACAACTTGGCTTATGTTGTGTGTGGAATCATTAAGGTCACTTCCCCATGACTCAATATAAGTTGGTAATTTTTCTCCTATTGATTTACAGGACTGTGATCCTCTCCACATTAGCAATTTAAATCCACACATTTCTGTAACTTTATACTTTTACTGGATAATTACCATATTCATATATGCAAATAGGAAAGGCAAACTGTTTGGGACATTATATTCTTAACATGGTTTAACGTGCTACAGCAACAACCACATGTACACACCCCTGTCTTAAACAAAATCCATTTCTAAATCAATGTTACAACAATGTAGATGTGAAAAAAGTGTTAATATTAGACTTCCGTGGAGAAAAACAATATTGTTTAAATATGTCTGCTATAAGTTTTTGTTGTTCAAGGACTTTTATTTTATATTGATTTCGTTCTGATGCATCTGTTACAATTAGTTTTTTCTACAATTTGTTAATTTTCTCAGTTTCCTTGGCTACTAAGTATATTCTTATTTGTTGTTATAATTGCTGATTTAGTTCTTCACCTGTGTCTTCTTTAGTTCAACACTGCCATGTGTATTTAAACCTGTGTCAGCGATCATTTATTATTGGTTATTAATCCTAACCTCCTATTATGTAATATGTATGTGTGTTCAGTTTAATCAGACGGGCAGAGGCAGCGTGTGCAGTCAGGCCATAATGTTGGTGACGGATGGAGCTGTGCAAACGTATGACGCTGTCTTTGCCATGTACAACTGGCCTGACAGAAAGGTATGAAGAGTTTTTGCAGGCCCAGTTTGCTGGTCGGCAAAATGGTTGGTGAAATGTTATGAGGGACATATAAATGTTTCTTATGTCAAGGTAGGGGAGATGCGAGGACTCAATTGCAAGGACGACAGGTCTTTATTGAAAAAATAAAACAAAACTTCAAACATAAATCAAAAAACAACTAGGCTCGACTGGACAAGATACAACAAGATACAAGAACCGACAAAGTGTGGATAACGACGCGACACTGGACAGCAAATACGAAGGGATTAAATAGCCACAGGAGGAAGGGTAATGAAAGGGGAAGAGCTGGTACAAAACATAGTTAAGCAGGAAAACAAGGTGGGCGGGTTAAACAGTGACGACACGAACACGTAGCCAATGCGAGCGTGCATCACCAAACGTTTACAGTAAACGGAGAGCGCGCGCAGCAGGTGACAACCAAACTGCGCGCGTGACACGAAAACACAACATGAAAGCACGCGGCCGATGTAAACACGAACTGCATGTTCCAACAATTTACAAAGACACGAGAGCACGCGATTCAAGCAGAGCTTGAAACCACACCCACTCACATAACGTAGAGCGCACAAGAACGAGCAACCACCTGTCTCGCATGCTCACGACAAGGACGAGCACACGAGTCATGAATGCCCGAATCCCGACACAAAACCGAAACTGAACCAGACCAAAGAATCGGGATCGGACATCACAACCCGCACACCATACGCTACACAGGCAAGAGCACAATTAGCGCGCACACACAAAACACTAGACATTACGGTAGTGCCAGAGCTCTGCCACAAAACCAAGAAATGACTAGATTGAATATGGCTGAACCCTGACATCTTAGGTCAGTGTTCTGAATCTCTTTTACAGTAGTGTTTCACTGGGGCTGGTGGCAGGACACACAAGGCACATGCTGAAATTAGTTTGGTAAAAAGGCATCCCGGTGTGATCCATTATGGTGCTCTTTTGTGCATCTCCCTCAATCACGCTGTTATTGTTCCCTACATGTGCCACACTGTTAATGCATTTCTCGCTCAGCATGTCTACTGTCTTCCTTGGTGGTCTGAATCTACTCAAAAGCTACTCTGAGTTACTGTTTTACCCTTAGTTGTATTAAAGTGAAAGCAGCAAAACATGCAGTATCTACCACTATATATGCTCTTATTATGGATCAAACAACTTAAGAAAAACAGAAAATCACTCACGGCTCTTGACTGAATAACTTTTGTAGCTTTCAGAAGAATACATTTCTTACTTGAATCTTGCTGTGAAGTGCTCTGGCGAGGAGATAAACATGGCAGACTGTGTTCAGCTCTCTGAGGGCGGAGTCTATGCTAAGAGGGCGGAGTCTGTTAGCAGTTGTGGGTGGGGCCTGTGCAATGCGACATCACAAAAGCTAGACAACTTATTCTGACACACTGCTTATGATTAATGGGGATTATAAAAAGAGGAGTGGATGGATTTTTTTGTACACACACTTCCGACACATATTTATGTTCAAACAGCATGTAAAAGAGAATTTTGCATAGTAGGTCCCTTTTAACCCTAGCCAATCATGATCACTTAAAAAAATCACTAGTTGAAGCAGGTTGGATCTAAACTTTGCAAGCCAGGAGCATGGGGGAAGACCTCTGCGCTAAACTCGGAGTACTCGTATAACAAAAGCAATTATTTTGAAATAATAGAGGAAAAGAGGACATTTTGCTTTGGGATTTTTAAATCCAGCATTCATTATTCATCCCTAACTTCTGAACCAAAACAGTCATGGCACACAGGCCATGTCCCACAAGCCTTAGTAGTCTTCCTAAAGATTCACATTTTCATGATATTAAGCCACTTTGACTTTCAGGGTAGAAGTCTGCTGCAGATGATCTCAGTGCACAGTACCATTTCTAACAACATCAAGACCACCCTCAGGTTATACTAAAATATTATTGGCAAAACCAATTTGGCAAAGCTCCAGTGTGTATTTGTGCTCTGGAGAGCATTTCTGCAGCATTGAGTAGCCAATGTTGATCTCATGAATGCAATGGCCAATCAGAGGTGTTAGAGGTAACTCAGAATCCGCTTAAGACCTCTCAAAACAGTTCAGCGATTTGTTCAAGTGCTCCTGGGAAGTTGATATTTATGAGTTGGGAAGTTGAGTCAACATTAGGTGAGTTTAAGTCACTTTCGTTGGAGCGGAGTACTTTCTAAGTACTCAACACAACTAACACAAAAATACAGCAGTTCCACTTCTAGAAAATGATGAATAAAAACTGCACATCAGGTGTGTTGTGCTTTTTTAATGTTTTAAAGACCTTATTGTTATATTATTTTGTTCTAAATTAAATAAAAAAGCCTAACAATGACCTGAAGTAAGTGACAGCTTTTTAGTAATCATAATAAACTTTTTGAATAAAAGGTTTTTGTGTGCTGCTAAGAGGACCAACACACATTGCAAAGTTTCAGCTGTGACATCGGCTTTAAAGAGCAAGCCTGCACCTGGAGTAGATCCTGTGCTCTCCAGTATTACAGGATAACAGCAGCACTTCTTCTGTGACCTCCAGTATGTCATACTGTACCTCTCCTCTCAGTTTTCCTCTATATGTGTGTTTTATCTCACCGGCAGCACATAATGAGGCAGAGAGACTCTGAAAAGGCATTCAGTTGGGTGTGGGTCATTGAGTTGCACAGTTATAGCAGTGGACAGCTTTATACATCTACATTATACAGCTTGTGTGTGGGATGATGGTTAATGGAGGGATATAAGGGTCTGAGTGTGTGCTAGTTATAGATGTTATTCTTGTATGGTGTTATAATGATGTTTGTGTTAAAGTAGGAACTATTCCAGCTCACTGGTAATAAATAAAGAAGAATAAAAAGTTAATTTGTTATTATTTAATGGGAGAAATTTTATTTCACATGCTCAGAACATTTGTTTATTGATTATGGATAAATATGACAATAGCAGCTGGGTGGATAGATTCATATCCAATAAAACATCTAAACGTCAGTTTCCAGCAGGACAGTGACAAGAGCAAATGCAAAAACATATAATAAGGATTGGTGGATCAATACTTTTCATTTGATACTGTTTTGAGAGTACCAATTCTCCTTTAATTATTAAATGTCTTTATTTAACTGTTTTGTCTATTGCTCCTCAGAACTCAAGTAAAAATATTAAAAGCCACTAAATGGAACCATATAAAGCAAGATGGGCTATTTGACAAATGCCAAAAAATAGGAATGCCTTTCATACACACACAAACACACACAGTTCAAAAGATTGCGGTCGGTAAAAAACGTTTTTTTGTCTTAAAACAGTGAAATATTATTAAAATCTCAAATATATGTTGAATATATTGCAAACTTTAATTTATTTATGTGATGCAAAGCTGAATTTTCAGCATCATTACTCCATTCAGTGTCACATGAGTGAAATGATTCTAATATGATGGAAACTTTTATGATTATTATTTAACAGATATTTTCAGTTCCATTTTTTGACACTCAAAGTGCAGAATCGCTGTAAATTAGTTCTGACATTTATAAGGTTTCACTGTAAATTTGACCTCTGACTGCATCCACAACTAAATCAATTTTTTTTTTAATTCGTTAGTATATATTATCTATAAACATTTGGTCAAATTTATCGGAGCTAAAAGATTAAACTAATTTGATGCACTCAGAGCGTTGCTGCGTTATCTGCTGTTGAGGGATTGTACATTGCTGACAGTAACCAAAGCTCTTCCCTCTGCAGGTGCGTGTGTTCCCTTACCTGATTGGTCGGGAGTCTGCCTTTGCTGATAATCTGAAATGGATGGCTTGCGCTAATAAAGGTTAGGCTTGCTCATTCTTCAGCTCTATTAGCATAATTATCTGCTGATTATTTAACTTTGAAAGAATAACCTGATCTCCACACATGAACCTACATTTGTTTAAAGTTCCTATGTGTTTATCCAAGTTCAACTAGTTGCTTGTGTATTAATTATATTTTATACATTATGAATAATCATACTTTGATTACCGTTCTTATGTTGCAGTTTGTGTGTGTGCAACATTGAGTGCAAGACATATTAATTGAGAGCAAGCCTTCATATATTAATGTAGAATTATTTAAACAAAACTCCTGGATCAGGAAACAAATCATTGTTTTTAATTTAAAATTTCAGCATGCAAATGTATGCATAGCAATGTCAATTAATATTTTTTGGTGTTTAGAAAATAATTGTGTGTTGTCAGGTTATTTTACACAGATCTCCACACTGGCAGACGTTCAAGAGAATGTGATGGAGTATCTGCATGTGCTCAGTCGGCCGAAGGTCATTGATCGAGAGCATGACATGGTGTGGACAGAAGCCTACTTTGATAACACTGTGAGTGATTTGACATTTTGATTGTTTCATGTGAGTGGGATCCACATATACCTGGTTGTTGGCCATATGAACCCCAAGCACACAGAATGGAGAGCTGAAATGCACTGAATTGAGCTTGCTAAAATTCTCACGCACTGACTAAACTGGTTTAAATGATTAACTCTGATTCTGTTAATGAGAATGAAGTCATGCCAAATATCTGCAGAACCACATGTTCTGGACATTACAAACCAAACCCAACCCAATGAAGTTTGTAACAATAAATGAGATCAGATCAGATCCAGGCACCACTTTCAGATGTAATGATCAGGAGCATAATGACGATTAGTAATATGTGTGTACACACATTCATTTGATGGTAATTTGTGTTTTGTCTTTGTAGCGTCCACAGGCTCAAAAGGTAAAGGTTTGAATGTGATTTAATGGTGTTTCTAGCGCATTAACCCATTGAGTGTATCTGCTTTGTGATGCTATATTGTGTGCAGTGCAGTTTGGACAAGTTTTCATTCTCTTTTGATTTTTCATGAAAGTGGCATTGTGTAGTCTGTGTCACATTGCCATACTCGATTTCACAGTCATCTGTATATTTGGGGTATCTGCTTTCTCTTTAGTGTGGATTCCAGTTAGTCTTTGTTTGCAGACGAGAAATGACTTCATCTCTGATATAGCTCTGATAAAAACAATGAAACTGCTCTGTTTTAAATGCATATTAAGCATCAGCTAACTAGAAGGCTTTCAGTGACATATCTGATGACTAGTGTGTAATTCAGTTTGACTCTTTGTTTTATTCAAAATCACTCTTAGTGTGAGTGTTTGGATGAGGCTCTGAGTGTGTGTAGTGTTCTCTGAGCAATTGGTGTGCCTCCACGTTTTCACCACAGCCCAGCATGATCATTTATCATTTTATAGCCCATTTACTCCTGCAGAGACATCGAGAGACCAGAGCAGAGTAAATATATAACACAGTTTAAGCTGATTTGTCTGCTCCATAGTTCATTGCTGCTCTTCTGAGTTCTTCTGTGAATGTATGTTTGTGAATGTATTCATTTTTTTAACAGAATTCATCAAATGAGTGTTTGTGAATGTGCAATTGTGCATGAATCATGCATATGCATGCGTAATGGCGCCATCAGGGAGAAGTAGGCTGTGACGTTTCTGATTTAGATGCAGATGATGAAGCTCTTCCCCAAGTCAACCACAGAGTCCCTGGCAGCTGAGCCACATCCATCCACACCTGAGCATGAGCTCACATTATCACATGGTGCACATGAGTCCCCACATTCAGGGATTCATTACTGTTTTCTTTCAGAATTTCACAAATTATTCTTCTAAAGTTATCGTAGTCTATTGATTCTGTTCACTATTTATTGTTGCAGTGTTACCTTCTGGTAATGGTCTTCTGTATTATAGTTACTTATAAATTACAGGGTTTTTAACATTTGGTATAAGGAGAATTTGGGGGGAATTAACCTCAAATGTCTTGCTACTTATGGTCTTTTAAATTAATGTGAAGGATGAGCACATAACCACCAGATTTTAAGAATGTAGATACCTAAATTAATCATTTTTAGGGCAGCTGAGATTTTAAAAAAGGGGTCTAGCAACAAAAGGGTCTAGATGGTGTTTACAAAACCTGAAATACACTGCCATTTGCCAAGGAGCAGGTGATAACTAATTAGAAACCATGACAACAAATGAATGAATGAGAACACTGGCTAAATTGTGACAATCCAAGAAATCCATGACAAAGAAACAAAACAGAAAAAAACAATGAAACTAAACATGACCCTGACATTATGCCCCCCCCCATCCCCCGGAAGGTGCGCTGCTAGAGTCCAAACTGAGAATGGTTGGGGCTTTTGAGGAAGACAAGGAGCAGACAGAGGGATACACCAAGGAAAAGATGGCCCTAGGAACCAGAGAAGAGATGATGGTGAAAATTGCCAGAGTGGAGACAAGAGGAGCTAGAGGATGACCCAGAACAGAGAATGGATGAAGGCCCATGGTGGAACTGATGGAGGGAGGAGCCCTACTGATTGCGGTGGAGTCATGACCAGAGGCGACCCAGACGGAGCAGAGTGGAGGGCATGTTGAAGGGCAAGGCGCAACTGATGACTCAGAAGTCAGAGTCGGAGTCAGTGCAACAAATTACGAAGGTGGAGCCAAAGGGACAAAGGAGTCCCACAGAACCTGAGGGAAGACAGGACCAAGGTGGGGTCTAAGGTTTGGAGGCATGAGGTGGAACTGAGGAATCCACAATTCAAGGCAGAGCTGATGACTGGAAAGCAGACCTAGCAGGATCCAAGCAGCTGGGTGAAACCATCAAAGGAGGGACCTGGGGATTAAGGGGGACAGGGGTGCCAAGACCGAAGAAATTAATGGCTTTGGCAGAGAAGGGAGACTGAGGCTGGGCAAGACCATCCTCGACGAAGGAGCCTCAGAGCTGGGCTGAACCAGCAGTGCCAAAGAAGACTTGTAACAGAACAGAACCAGCAGAGACTTTAGCATTTTCCTCAGCAGTGAGGAAGACTCGCACCTACCAACACCCACTCTATACTTGGCAAAGCTCCCTTTTGGGCAGACATGCCTTAAACTGCTCATTGAGGCCGGTGTTATAAAATATGCTGGGAAAGTGGGAGAGGCCCACCAGATCTACAAAGTCCTTTGTGTGAACTATTCCCCTGTTTGAGGAGGAAGAGACGAACAGAAGGTATATTCATTGTTTTAAATCCTTTTGCTGTTATAATCCAATCTAGGTCTCGTGTTGAGGATTAGGTATGTAGTATAATCCAACAGACAATCGTTGATGCAGAATGAAATAGCCATTCTTTTAATGAACAACTAGAAAGACAATACAACAAACCATTAACGTTAATACGATGTGTCAGCAGCAATATCACCCTGTAGCCCAAGTGGTAGCCCACTGAAGGTAAGCAGGGTTGAATCAATGACTTCATGGACTTCTTTACTTGCAAAATTCATAATATTAGAGAGAAAATTATAACCATGCAACCGTCTACTACAATATCACAAAATACAGTAACTTTTGCAACAGTGCGCGGAGTGACACTCGTGGCGCGACACTCCTTCCGTGGGCGGAGAGATAGTGGACCGAGCGCGGATAGCGGGACCGCTACTACAAGTTACGTGCAGGGGATGAAAGGGGTTGCTGACCCCTGTCATAGATCCTCTTCTTAATATTATTAATTCTTCTTTGTCATTAGGATACGTACAAAAAACCTTTAAGCTGGCCGTAATTAAGCCGCTTATTAAAAAAACACAACTTGATCCTACAGAATTAGTTGATTACAGGCCAATATCGAATCTACCTTTTTTGTCAAAGATTCTAGAAAAGGCAATATCTTCACAACTATGTTCCTTTCTAGAAAGAAACAGCATCTATGAGGATTTCCAGTCAGGATTTAGACCATATCATAGTACTGAAACTGCTCTCATTAAAGTTACAAATGATTTGCTCTTATCATCCGATCGTGGTTGTATCTCTCTGTTAGTGTTACTAGACCTTAGTGCTGCATTTGATACAATCGACCACAAAATCCTTCTGAATAGACTTGAAAATTATGTTGGCATTAGTGGAGTTGCATTAGCCTGGTTCAAATCATATTTATCTGACCGTTATCAGTTTGTAGCAGTAAATGAGGAGATGTCATATCGGTCACGGGTTCAGTATGGAGTTCCTCCAGGTTCAGTACTAGGACCATTGCTTTTCACCCTGTACATGCTTCCTTTGGGTGCAGTTATTAGGAAGCATAGCATTAGCTTTCACTGTTACCCTGATGATACTCAGCTCTATATTTCTTCTCATCCTGATGAAACGAACAAATTGCTAGAGTTCTTACTAGAACCAGGAAGTATGACCACATTAGCCCAGTTCTGTCAAACCTGCACTGGCTTCCTATTAAACATCGAATACATTTTAAAATCTTGCTAATTACTTACAAAGCATTAAATGCTTTAGCTCCCCAGTACTTGAGCGATCTCTTAACACATTATAGTCCTTCACGTCTATTGCGATCCCAAAATACTGACCAGCTTATAATACCTAGAATATCAAAGTCAACTGCTGGCGGTCAATCCTTTTCCTATTTAGCTCCTAAACTAGAACAGTCTTCCTATTACAGTTCGGGAACCAGACACACTCTGTCAGTTTAAATGTAGACTAAAAACACATCTCTTCAACCTGGCATACACATAATACATTATACATACATTTTTAATCCAAATCATGTAAAATGATTGTTAGGCTGCATAATTTAGGTCAGCTGGAACCGGGAACATTCCCATAACACCTGATGTACTCGATACATCAGAAGAAGAATGGCATCTACGCTGATATTGGATATACTCTGTGCATTCCGAGGTTACCGTGGTCAGCCGGATCCGGGCCGTATCCAGATCAGATGAAGGACCTGGACACGAGCACAGCACTGCCCTGAAGTGTCTGCGGAGACCGTGATTCTACTAGACCCTCCCCTGTGACGTTCATGAACCCATCTCTAACCGGACCAAATTGGACTTCATATTGGACTTGAATTGTTGTCAATATAATAATCATGCACTGTTTGGCTGTTGGCCAGAGGAGAACTGGTCCCCCGACTGAGCCTGGTTTCTCCCTAAGTTATTTCTCCATTCTGTTCTTCATTCATTACGTCACCTGCCGGAGTTTTGGTTCCTTGCTGCTGTTGCCTATGGCTTGCTCAGTTGGGGAAACTTAACACTTAAAATTCATCAATTGTATTGATTCGCCTGCTCTTTTGGGGCTGCTGTTCAGCCAAACAAACTTTGTTTATATTGTTTTTTTCTGTGACCAATGTAAAGCTGCTTTGAAACAATCTACATTTGTGAAAGCGCTATATAAATAAAGGTGACTTGACTTGACTTGACTTTGGATGAGACGTTAAACCCATGTCCTGACTCTCTGCGGTCATTTAAAATCCCAGGATATCCTTCACAAAGAGTAGTGGTTTATCCCCGAAATCCTGTCCAAATTTGTTCATCAAGGCTGCCTAATCATCATAATTGGCTTTATCACTCTGTCTCCTCTCCACCAATGGTGAGCTTTCTGGCGCAATATGGCTCATCCAGGTGGATGCTGGTGTTTGAGGAGATTCCCCCTCTTCCATGTAAATCGCTTGGAGTGTTGTGAAAAGCACTATATAAATATAATGATTATTATCAATGCAAGACAATGATCTGTTTATTCCATGTTTCTTTAACCATATGATTGGAACAGTTATATTGTTTAGGTTATTATTTACTGAAAGCCTTACCTTGAGCTTTTAGTGGAAAGCTTTTAATGCCTTGGGCTTTTTGTTTCATCTGTAGACAACAGCCATTTATACCTGCAGCAGTACATTTCACATTTTGTAAACACATTTGAAAAGTCAGTTTAAATGGCATTCATCTACCTCTTCATGTGTTGTCTATTTGTATAGTTGGAAGATGATCAGGGTCCTGTGCTCATGACTACTGTGGCCATGCCTGTGTTCAGCACCAAAAACGAGACCGTGAGTGATGCTAAACAATTACTTCTGCTATGTCAATCAGTGGTTATTCAGTCATTAGGAATGTTTTTTTTACAACGCTCATCATACTAGACCAGTGGTTCTCAAATAGTGGGGCGCGGAGCGATGCCAGGGGGGGGGCGCGCGTGACCGTGGGGAACATGCTTTTTTTTGTCAGGGAGTAGGTTTTCTTGCACTGAACAAGAGCAGCAGATGTGAGGTTCAGATAACAAACCCTTCACCCGTTGATGTGTACGATCACACTGGTGTTCATGTGTCACGTGATCAATCGCTAAATTCACACGTGTTTTCACGCGATATCTGGCACTGATCCAAAAAAGACCGCTCAGAGAACTTGATCATTATAAAGGTTTTTAAGCGACAAACATTCACTTCCACATATCTGAGAATCTGAATATCAGGTAGTTGATAACAGAGCCAACAAGTTGATGACTATTTTGAATAAAAAAGAAAAAACTAAATAAATGTGAAGCATCTATCAAACAGCGCTTTTTGTGACTGCGGTCTGTCAAGTGACGAGCATGACGCGTTGCCATGGAAACAATAAAGCGAAAGTTCCAAAATAGGGGGAGGGGGGGGGCGGAGGGGGCGCGTGAAATGTTTACTTCTTCCTAGGGGGGGCGCGACAGAAAATAATTGAGAAGCACTGTACTAGACCAAGGTTGCTTAATCCTGTTCCTGGAGGTTTACCTTCCTGCAAAGATTAGCTCCAACCAGTCGTTCATTTGTAAATTAATAATTCCCAGGTCCAAAACAGCCATTAAAAAGCTCTGTGACTGACACTGAGTATTAGGGATGGGCATATCGATACTGCAGTATCGATATATCGATACTCACAAGCTACTCACTTGGTATCGATATCTCCACAAAAATATCGATACTAAAATTAAATTAATAATTTCTGCAAAAAGTGTTTTTGGTACTTCTGTTTAATGTTTGTGCTACAGCTGAAATCCCCCTCTGACATTTAGCTCACCCGTGTCACGTGATGACTGTGAGAAACACGAGCAACGTGCCCTGCCCACACGTACACGTCACTTTCACGGCACGCGTCGCACAATATTGTCCGCGCAAAAACAGAATGGCATTAAGAAAGCGTAGACGTGTGATGCTATTTTTCAGTGGCAGAAAAAAAGGTGATAAAAAATACCTTGGAATTGTCGCAACCTCTGTTCCAGCAGAGAGGTTGTTCTCCAAGGCAGGAGAGACAATTAGTCAGAGGCGAAATCGTCTTAAATCAAAAAATGTTAACATATTGCTTTTCCTAAACACAAATCTGAAGCTTAAAGATTAAGAAATCTTTATCAACAATTCAAAATGAAAAGACACTGAAATATCTTTCTGAACATTGCTAAATTGGAAAAATATGTACAAAGTTGAAAATAAAGAAAAAAATGGCCTGTTTAAAAATAAGAAATATTTCATACAGTGCAAATATGCACAATTTTTGTTGTTAGTATTTTTTATTATATTAATCTTTGTTATGATGTATTTTATTTAATCCATTTTTTTTTGTAAAATACTGTATTTTAAACATTTTTATTTATTTGTTGACAATTTTACTTTTGTAATAAATGTTTTAATAGCCAATATGTCTTATATGTATATATATATATATATATATATATATATATATATATATATATATATATATATATATATATATATATTTCACTTTTTTTTTTAAATATCACATACACATTTAAGAAATAAGCGGTATCGGTATCGGTATCGATATCTGTAAAATTATACCCAAAAGTATCGATATCGTATCGAATCTAAAAAGTTTGGTATCGCACATCCCTACTGAGTATACAACTTTTTAAGTTTCCCAGAACATAAAATGACATCACTAAGCAGAGATGGCAAAACTATAAAAGCATCAAGTTTTTACACAGCCTTAACTACAGCTTAGTGTTTTATTTTGTCACACATATAGCAAGGTTGAGACCAAATATCATTTAGTTGATCAGTGGTATGTTCTGCCTTATTATTACATTGATTTCTGATCTAACTCCTGTTTCTAGTGTCCCCCACTCTCCTGATGGGTAATAGCGTTGTCAAGGGGTTCAGTTCCATCTTCTCTGAATCTCTGTTTTTATCAGAAACACTATCAGCTTAACTTGCAGGCATGATAAATGAAAATATGCTTGACTTTCATTTTGACATTTTGCCGATATTAGCATTAATATTAGAATAGTTAGTCAAATACACTCTCTTCAAAACAATAGGCAGTAACCAATGAGAGTAATTTTGGACTTAAAGCTGATTGGTTAAAAATATAAATGTTGAGGGCCGATAGCAAAACAGATCCTCTAAATACATCTTCATAAACCTGTTGTATTGCTGTTTATTGTTCTGGGAGGAAGTAGTGAGGAACTAGCGAACATTTAACATTTTAATCACAAAACTAAAGGCAGCAGCCTCTCACAAACTACTACACAGAAACATAAAATCTCTTCCTTCACCATCGTCGCTCCTCCTTGCGATACGAGGGCGTTGCGGTGCGCATCTGACAAAAATTAAGCACAGGCTCCCACCTTGATTAGACAACTGAAGAATCTAATTAAGATCTTTAGGAGCACTTGATAAGTACAAACCAGCGATTTGGATCAGGGTTGGATCTGAACTCTGCAAGTAGGTAGATGTACAGGAGCAGGATTTGCACCCCTGCACTAGGTAGAGAAAATCTGCTAATGTATGAAAGAAAAAAAGGTGTCTCTAACACACTCATGTTCATTCTTTTAAGAGAAATAAAGGGATTCTTCTGGGAGTGGTTGGCACAGATGTTCCAGTGTCTGAAATACTAAAGGCTATCCCCAAATACAAGGTACGTAACCTGTAATTCTTATAGTTATCCATGTATTAGAACCCTGTTGAGTATGTTTATAGCACCAGTGTTTGTGTGTATCTATAAATGAAAGAATACAAATACAAACTTTTTTTTCTCTAGAATGATGTGCTCTGATTAATTGAGGAGACCAGGAATGTTTTTGAACAAAATAAATTGATTTCATTTTCATTTAATCTTGACTAAAGATCTAATGATTAGAGATTTTGAAATGCAGGTTTAAAGTAAGTAATATTTTCAAGTAATATTTCCTTTAGGCTTATCATAGACAGAAACATTGATATGTTACTTGCTGGTTTCGTGAAGGTAAGAAGCAGTACTAGAGGTAAATTAAAGAAAGATAAACCTGACTTTACCACCCTGAGAGCCTCTCCCAGGTTAATAAATGGCAAAATAAAGTGGAAAATAAATTTAACATCAGTCATGTCATGTTAGATTAGATTCAACTGTGTTGTGATTGTCCAGAGGACAATGAAGTAAGATAGAAACTGTTCCTGAGGCTGGTAGTGTAACAGATCAGAGCAGACACAAACAATGCGCACACTTCTCTGGCTCTGAGTCTTACTCTGGCTTCACCTCCATTGCTGACTCTATCCAGTTCCCTACTCTGTCTCATCTTCCTGATCTGCTGGCTCTCCTCATTCATCCAGCTCCACTGGTCTGACCACAGCCTCCACTCAGATCCACTCTGGTTTTCAGAATGGTGACCTCAGAGTTTGAACCCTTCGATTTCACCTTGGTCCAATGAGCTTAGGACACCACTTTGGCCCTTCAACCCAGAGGCTCCACCACGGACTTCAGGGCCTATAGTTATCCACTCATTTGGCAGTTGTCCTCACTCCCACCAACTCCACTTCAGTCTTCTGAGACCTCAGCTATACCTCAGTCCTCGTATAACGTGTTTTCCCGCATATAACCCGTGGGTTATACCAGATTTTACGAACCCTGCAGTGGTTGCGGGTTATGTAAGGGTGCGGGCTATATCACACGTTTTTTACACGTAGTAATATTTCAATATAAGGGCGTAAGTTTTTTTTCCAGTATTTTCTTTCTGTTTTTCTTTCTTGCGAGGGTGTTTTTCTCTGCCACTTGTTCTATCACTCTGACAGCTGGCGCTGATTGGCTGTCTGACCTGTCAATCATGCAAGAAGATGTGATTGGCTGTGCTGCATGAGGGCGGGCTCTTCTCATCTCATCCGATGATCAACACCTGTAGAATCGCTTCTTAAGGGACGAGCTGCTGCACAGCGGGAGACACTGCTTTTTCTTTTTCTTCTGATTCTGACTTGTGTTTGTTTTCTTATTGTTTGAATTTCGCGCACAAGCACTGTGTACCGAGCTGAACAGTTATGCGAGCAACATTCGAAATGTGAACTTACACAAAAAAGTTCATAAATCTGTGTGTGCGGATTATGCCAACAATATTTTACACACACAAAAACCTGCGGGCTATATGAGGGTGCAGATTAGCTGCGTCTGTGGGTTATATGCGGGAAAATAAGGTAATCCGGCTCCTCCCTGGCCCTCCAGTCCACCGGTGTCACCCTTGGCCTCCAGTCTTTCTGACTTTGCCAGAGTTTCCAGCTCAGCCATGACTGCACCACTAAAGTCTCCAACATGCACTGTTGCCAACTTAGCGACTTTTCAGACCACCCTAGCGACAAATTTTCCAAAAAGCGACTAGTGACAAATCTAGTGACTTTATCTGGAGTTATTGTCGACTTTTGGCGACTTTCTGAAGTGAAAGCGCATATCGTTTTTACTCTTCTCAACGAGCAGCGAGTGCTTCTGTGGGCCCCATCCCAAAGCACTCACAGGCGGCCCGGTCCTCGCGCAGCATCCGCTCCCAGATGCAGGCAGAACAGGAGATCTTCACTCCTCCACATGCAAATGAATCGCGCATGTGCGGGAAGCCGAAGCTGGCTGATCCCGCCATGGCAGCACGGGATATAAAATGGTCTAAAAAATAATTAAATCACTGCACAAATATAAATCGCTGCATTTGATTGACTCACACAGCCTCAGTCACGTACTCTCGTCCACTGTGTTTGTGCGCCTGTCTGTGACAAAAGCTAACTAGCTGGTTTGCTTATCATGTCTCAGTCAAAACCACCCAAACATACAGTAAGGAGTGGGACTCAAACCCTGAATTCCAAGGCTGGTTAAAGCCGTTTATTGGTGATAATACACGGGCATACTTGTTGAGAAAGCAAATTAGGCAGGCAGAACGCAAGAAAGTATGCAATCTAATTCACAAGTCACAAATATGCTAATTTACGCATGACGTCACCTAGCGACATTTAGTGACTTTTTGGCCAGCCTTTAGCGATTTTCCTTTGATAATAGTTGGCAACACTGCCAACACGGCTCCCTCCATCTCCTTTAGGGAATCCCACGCTGGTTCTGCAATACACAGAGTGTGAATAGTGAGGTAGAGTTTGGTGGTTGTGGAGAGCTTAGTGGTGACCATTTTACAGAGGAATTTTAGAATTGCTCTCCTTCATCAAAGCTATTACTATAATTAGTAAAGGTAACTTTATATTGAGAGTCCATTTTAGACATTCTATCATAAATTGCAGTAATACCTCGGTTTACGAGTGACTTTGTATACGAGCAAATCGGTGTACGAGCATTGTATCGGAGTGCAGTAAAACCCTCCTCTCGTCTCCTTCACGCCAGCAGCGACGCGACTCAAAGATAAAGTGCGTTACAGTAAATTGTCAAGTATTTTTAGAGATTAATTGTCAATTATTAATTAGTATTTATATGAGATCTGAATGGTTATACTTTTAACTGTAATTTATAGGGTAAAACAAACAAATCGAGTGATTTTTTTAAAAATTGCATTCTTATGGGGAAAATTGTTTTGGTGTACGAGAATTTTGAGTTACGAGCTCTTGGAACGGATTAAACTCGTAAACCGAGGTATTACTGTACTTTGCAACTTCATGTCAACTAGCAGTCATTACAGCATTAGTTAATTGTCTGCTTATTATCTGCTACCACTTTATTTTGATGTTTCTCTAGCTAACTATAAGTAACTTCTAATGATCCTAACAGATCTAATAAGATCAATTTATTCTAATGATCTAACAGATCCTAATAAGACTCAGAGAGTTATTTAACATGTAGTTGCAAAGTTACTTCAAGTTAGTTGAATGTCTAAATTGGACTATTGAAATAAAGTATAACATAACAAACCACTCTGATTGATCAGAATCTTCAAAAACCAACTAGACCCATTATAAACTGTCTAAACCAAAAGTGTCATGGCGCAACATGAGTCACTGACAGTAAAGAGAGGCTCTGTTACATTCCTGACTTTGTCCATGTGATTGCACTCGGCACAAAGGACAAATGGATCATATGTCTGCTCTCCAGCTCCTGGAGCGAGTAAGACAGATATTACTGTTCAATAAATCAACATTTATCTCTAAAGTACATCTAAAAACAACACAAGTTGACCAAAAGTTACCGTATATGCACAATTAAACCTATACAACATAACATAATCACATCAACGGTTTCAATGAGTCGAGTACAGACTAAAAATGTGACAGTATCGCTGATTTAATTGCTGTTTCTGCTGTGTGTGTGTGTGTGTGTGTGTGTGTGTGTGTGTGTGTTCACAGCTGGGAATCCATGGTTATGCCTTTGCCATCACTAACAACGGATACATACTCACCCATCCAGACCTGCAGCCTCTGGTAATGTATCACTTGTGATGATGATGATGATCATGTAGAAGCAGTCCTCCAGCACATGCTGAGCAGAAGCTTCTCATTAGAGTCATTGTGCTGTGAGCCGACAGCCGACAGCTGTGGACGGCCTCTGATCGACTGTAATGAGTGTTTGACAGATGATGAGATGGGAACATCAGTAGCTCAAGAATCAAACCTCCTTTATCATCTCACGGCTGTGTGATTTGTGTCAATCAACAAAGCTGGCAATAGTCAAAGAGGGAAAATACTTAGGAGAAGCCAAATTTGAGCAAGGAGGCAATGATGATTACAAGTTTTTATATATATTCTTGGTCCTATTCATGAATCTTCCCTGCTGAAAAATCAAGCAAATACCAGCATTAATTGCATGTTGGTCCAGGCTGGTTTATGCTGATTAGTGCTGGTATAATGTAGGTGGCCAGAAATGCTGGATTTTCTTAATTTTTAAGCCTGTGAAGAATATTTTGGTCATATTTCATCACATATGACAATCAAATGGAAGAAGAAATTGACTTGGATTTATATTTCCTTTTTTTTCATCATTTATCTGTCAAACTACAAATTACAGCAGATAAAGCCTTCACTTTCATTCTCTCCCATTTAAAAAGATAAATGTCATTCTGCCACTGGAGGGCAGTCTATACCTATCATACACACATACACACACATGCTAATGCAGAGCTTATCTTTAAAAAATGAAAAAGCCTAATGAAGGAATAAAGCTGTGGTGCAACTTTTATAGTCTGATCTCTGTGGAATAAACATTAGTTACAGTTTCACATGTTGTATTGACATGTACAGAAAGTCGGTAACTAGAGATGTGAGAATTTTCATGTTTTATTATGATAATATTGTGTTTATTACTGCGTCACACTAATACACATCACGTTTATCTATGTTAATTAATATCATTGGTGTTTCCATGTCATGTGTATCTAGTATGAAGAAAGCAAAAAGAGGAAAAAACCCAGCTATAGCAGTGTGGATTTGTCTGAGGTGGAGTGGGAAGACAAGGAGGATGAGGTATGCTTGTGTTTGTATTTATTAACAAATGTATAAATACAGTTTAAATGAAAATTCTAGTGAAACTTGCTAATCATAACACATATACACAGCCACATAATTCATTCCAACGCTGCCTACTCCACTTTCATTTCTTATACTTCTATTATATATGAACAACATAGTCATTCTTAACTAAAAAGAGGGAATTTTGTCTCAGAACAAGCCAGATTTGTTTACCTTATTTCACTGATGCATCATATAAAACTGTGAACTGGTCAATCTTATTGAACCATTATTTAAGAGTAAGTAGAGTTAGCTAAAAGGCTTAGATTGGAAGCATGGGCTACGCTGACCTTTTAAAATCATTAAAAAAGTAATTAAGCTATTTCCATTTACTATGAACTGTTGTTGCTATGCTTCATGCGAAAACATTATAACTATTGTAAGAAATTGTTAGATTCGTTCTCTTCCGTTCCTGAAGATATGATGTTCACCAGAAGGTTCAAAAGAGCGCTCTTGGGGCAAGAATCGAGAGAACCACACGAATGAAATCAAATTCTGGTTTATTCGACTGTTGCCTAATCATGATACAAAATACACAAGCTTACATAGGGTTTTCTGCTATCCCACGCTCGGAACAGCAGGTCCATGGTTACTTTTGTGCTGACATCACATGTTTCAGCAAACAATAGGTCAGGTTGACTTGACAAAATTTAAACATGAATCGTAGCAAAAGCATAGGAGATGTCCAAAGAACAAGAACATGTCAAAATATCTTGTGATCAGAATACAAGGCTACAAAATACATCAGTTTACAGAAATACTGAGTATTCATAAAATATTAACCAAGTGCAACGTGCACTCCACAAAATATCACAAGTTAATACGTGTTAATGCTTATTAGATAAAATAGAGAATCCTTCAATCCCCTCTTTCACTCTATTCAATGAAACCAATTTAAATAAAGACAGAATAGTGGTCCATTTCAATATTTTCATTTAAAGCTGCAAAAAAAGTAAAGGCATCAAATATCTTGGACTAGTAAGCAACCACCCTAGAAATCATTGTTAAAGTGTTACAATCTAGTTATCTTTTTGGTGTTTAAAAAATAATGGACAGTTTGTAGATTTCTAAATTTGATTATAAAATTAGCTTTTTGTTTGTTTTTGTCCAGTTGCGTAATGCCATGGTGAACAGACAGACAGGAAGCTTCTCTATGAACGTAAAGAAGACCGTGGATAAAGGGGCAAGAGACTCCCTCTACACACACACACACACACACACATACACACATTTCTGAAAAGCTCTTTCATCCTCTTATAATGTTTGTTTGTTTGTTTATGGCTCAGAAGCGTGTGCTTGTTCTACACAATGACTACTACTACACAGACATCAAAGGAACTCCCTTCAGGTGAGATTGTTTCTTTACCCTCATATATATATATATATATATATATATATATATATATATATATATATATATATATATATATATATATATATATATATATAAACCGTGTAGAACAACAGAAACACCGCAAATTGAGACAGAAGGCAAGACTCAGAACAGCTTCCCAGTGAACCAACAGCTTTTCTGCATATTACCAACTCTAGCCAGGCTCCGAAAACATTATTTTAAGTAAATAAAAATTTTAGGGTCCAAAATTAGTTAATTATTACTCTGTTCTCTATTACATGAAGATGAACATTTAATTAATTTAAGAGTTTTAAAATCTTTTTGTTTCATTTTAATGGACTTTTAGCGTTTTTCTGTTCAGTTTCCTATTCCATTTGTTCTAGTTTCCCGCCAGTCATTAGTTGCTATGGACATTCATTCAATCATCACACCTGTTTTTTATTTACATAATCATCATCAATGTGTATTTAAGTTCCTCATTATGCTTCATTAAGTTGTGTGGTCTTGTTGTTCTTGACTTACATATACGTGACAAAAAAAGGATTTAAATGGAGATTGTGCCCATTACCATTGCCCCTATGGGGAGCTTGCCTCAAACCAATGGGGCTGGGACTATGAGGAGGAAGAGACCTGAAGGTGTTTGTGGATGATTTCATCGGTGCCAGCCACCTCACCATCTGTAACGACATTAGGCTCATGGAGGGGTTTTGGATCTAACTTGACGACAGGAAACTCCTGCTGGACTCTGGTGGAGTACATCAGCTAAGCCCTATGTGTTGATGGACCAGCGTCCAGCCATATTCTACCACCACAGAAAACAGACCCAGCAACCACACCCACTGTGGAAAGTATCCAGAGAGACTCAACCATTACCCACCATGGACATCAAGCCTGAGCCAAAGCCAGCAATGGAGTCAGTGTAAGTTTCCAAGTCTATCCCAGAAGCAAAGCCTGAGGTCCCGGCTGATCAGGTGTGTGAGCTTGCCACAACATCCATACCAGTGGGATTATTTGTGGTGCTGAATGAGTAAGAAGGGCTGATCGACTTGGAGACATAGGTAGTGCTTCCCCTCCTGCCCACCCATGAGCCTCATCTGTCACTGGTTCCCTCCTGCACTAATGTCTCTTCTTCGCCCCATGTCGCCCTGTCCAGCCCAAGTTCTTTGTTGCCACCAGTCTCAGTAATCACAGAGTGGTGTTCTTTGTCACCATCATCCCTATTCGTCAGACACATCCAATCTTCGCTAGCCATTCCCTCGCCTCTGCTTCCACTCCCTCGCCTCTGCTTCCACTCCCTTGAGCCTCTCAGCTCCAACATCACCTTGGGACTTCCAGTCCCTAGTATGAGGAGTCCCTTGCTCTGTCTTGTTCCTCTGATCCCTCAGTTACACCTCGGCCCATCGACCAATCTGCTCCACCCTGGCTCATAGATCCCTCACCTCCACAGGGGACTGCCATCCTTCTGGCTCCACTGGGCTCCCTTGTCCCACTTGTACCACCTTAATCAGACATCGCCTCACCATCTTCATCCACTGTGCTCCATCTCCACTTCTCTCCCAGTCCTTCCCTGGATCTCTCGGCTCTATGGACTCTGCTTGAGCCCCTACAACTCCATTGTGTCGGTTGTGCTCAAAAGACCACCTTGGCTCCTCCCTCCATCACTGCCACCATGGGTTGCTACCCTTATGGACTTCCAGGCTGTTTGCTGTCCTCCATCCCTCATGCGTCACCATGGCACTCACTCACAGCAGCATCGCCTCAGTCCTCAGGCTTTCTGGCTGCACCTCGGCCACCCAGTCCTTCGGCGTTACCGGGTCTTTTAGCTCCACTAAGTTTACCTGGGCCTCTACATCTCCAGGTATCATTGCTGTCAGTTGGGCTCAAAGGACCATCTTGGCTCCTCCCTCCATCACTGCTGATGTGGTTTTCTTCTCTCATGGCCATCTCCTGGGTTGCTCTGGGATCTCATTAGTTGTCCGTTCTTCCCTGGATCCTACCACCAAGCACTCCTCCATTTGTCCTTCCACCTTGTTGGTCCATTATCTACCTCATGAACCTCCAAAATTCTTTCCTCGACCTATCCATCACAGTGGCGTGACTACACCTTCCCGGGAAGTTTGCTATTCCGGAATATGACAAAAAAGGTATTTTTTCAGGTTTAACTTCTATTACCAATAAACACTCAGACCAAGTCAACACAAAATCACTTGTATTAGATTGAGCAAGAGCCGCATTTTATCTTGTTTAAGTGTTTCTTCTTGTGTAATAATGGTAGGCTATGCCAATGAATAACAATCATTAGATAAGTCAGCTTATAAGTCTAAAAATGGTCAGCTAATCAAGTCATACTAGCCTCAAATAGGCTATTTGTGATTTGTGAAATATTTCACCATGGAGTTTTTGTCAGTTAACCCTTCCTTGAAACTTCTCTGGTCCAATTTGGAACGTATCAATTTTCTTGTAGCTCAATCAGTGGTGTTCACAACGCCAAGGTTTGATCCCAGGGAACGCAAGAACTGATTCAATATGTTCCTTGAATGCAATGTATGTTGCTTTGGAAAAAGCATCTGTCAAATGTACATATTAGAATAACTTATTATAATCCAAAATTTTGAATTTTATTTATAAGATATAAAACATGTTTTAAAATAGTGTTTCCATCCCATGTGTTCAAGAGAACAAAAATAGAATAAAAATGGAAGTTGCTACAATCAGGCAGATTTTTCCCTCACAGACTTCCCAGTCTTAGTCAATGCAACAAACGTAATATTTTGCAAATTTAATTTAATTTGGCAAAGTACAGATGGCAATTATTAAAAAAATAAAAGTCTTTTTTTTTTAGTGTATGATTTATTTCTCTTGTTTTCAGCTTAGGAGTGGCCTTGTCCAGAGGTCATGGCAAGTATTTCTTCAGAGGAAATATCTCTGTTGAAGAAGGTAACTATAGATTTAAAGAGACTCGGTCTTCTACATTTCCTTTAATTCATTGCAATAAATGTGAGTCGTGTGTGTGTGGTTTAAAGTCTCATTATTGTTAAAATTCATTGGATTTAATTGCATATGCATTTACTGCTGCCATATGTGAGAATGCCATACTAAGCTGCTATCTCTTGTGTATATACACTTACCAGCCACTTTATTATGTACACCTGTTAAACTGCTCGTTAACACATAGATCTTATTAGCGAATCACATGGCAGAAACTCAATGCATTTAGGTGTGTAGACACAGTCAAGACGGTCTGCTGTAGTTCAAATTGAGGTTTAGAATGGAGAAGAAAATTGATTTAAGTGGCTTAAGTAGGGGAATATGCCTTCTTGATGCAGGAGGTCAGAGGAGAATGGCCAGACAGATTGCAGATGATGGAAAGGCAACAGTAACTCATGTAAGCACTTGTTACAGCCAAGATTTGCAGAAGAGCATCTCAGAACACTCAACACATCCAACCTTGAAGCAGACGAACTACAGCAGCTGAACACACATCAGTGGTGCTCCTGTCAGTTGAGAGGAGCAAACTGAGGCTACAATTCACACGGCTCACCAAAACAATACATGTTTTGTACAATACATGTACAAATACAATAGTTGTTTGGAAAAATGATGCCTGGTCTGATGAAGCTTGTTTTCTATTCAGATACTAGGGAAGAATATAGCTTAACTCGAAAGCAAGGATCTATCCTGCCAGGCTGCTACTGATGCTATAATGATGTGAGGGATATTTTCTCAGAACTTTTTTGTGCTTATGCACTGTGTCTACATCAGATGTGAGCGGTGCGATGCGACGATAGCAAATAGAACAGATTGTAATCGGTGCTGTCTACACTAAACACGACACAACACAACAAATTCCAAGTGGTAAACAAATGCTCCATTCTATATCTGACATACTTCAAGAGCTCGCACACCTTCTGATATTTGTGTCCTGTGCGGAGAATTTCTAACTGATGCGGTGCAATTCAGCGTGACAACAGTGACGTCTGGTGTACATATGGGGTTAGTACCAAGTGAGCATTGTTTAAATGCCACAGCCTACCAGTATTGTTGTTGACTATGTCTGTCCCTTAATGACCACAGTGAACCATCTTCTGATGGCTACTTCCAGCAGGATAATACGCCACAAATAATATGTCACAAAGCTCAGATAAACATAAATTTGTTTCTTGAACATGACAATGAGTTCACTAAACTCAAATGGCCTCCACAGTCAACAGATTTCAATCCAATAGAGCAGCTTTGGGATGTACTTGAACGGGTGATTAACACAATGGATGTGTAGCCGAGAAATCTGCAGCAACTGTGTGATGCTTTCACATCATCACAATATGGACCAGAATCTCTGAAGAATGTTTCCAGCAGCTTGTTTTAACAATAAAGTTGTCGGTGAGTGTATTTTGCTGCTGTTCCAAAGATCTATTTGAAACACATGTTTTTTAACTATGTTTCTCTGGGCCACTATGACTGAAAGGTGTATTGTTAGTGGTCCAATTGTATGTTTGCGTGGCCAATGTGTCAGTAAAGTTTTACTGGGCCAGTAAAGCCAGGAATTTATCTATTGATGCAAGCCGGGTACATGACACAATTTTCAACTAAAAACATCTTTGCATGTTACATCAGTGTTTTGGGTGCCTGAAACACAATCTTTTGAAAATGTTTATTTAAACAGAACTCATGAGAGGTACAACATTACATTGATGTAAACACTGACGAGATTGCACAAAGACTGGAAGAGAAACAGAGCCGATATACACAGAGGATGAATGAGGGAACAAGACACAGCTGATAAGACTAACGAGATAATTGATTACAAAACAGGAGACTGGAATAACAATGGGAGAACCAGGAAGTAAACATTGACAAGACAGATGTGTAACATTAGCTCCCCCTCCCAGAAGGCGCATCTTGTGCAGTAAAGAGTTCAACTGAGCTCTGGTGGGGGGGCATGGACAGAACTACAGAGTCTATGAGTGAGTGGAAGGTGGAAGGAGCCATGGGGAAGCCAAGAGCAGGGGGAGCCAGATAGAGTCGATGGCAGGAGGAGACATGGTGATGGCAGGATGGTGGACGACACCCTGGGGATGACCAACAGCGATATCTCGGATGGAGATCCGGGTGGAGACAGTGAACTGATGTTGCAGTGAACGCGACTGCTGGCAATGGAGACAGAGTTGGAGCTGGTGAACCAGAGGACAGAGGAGGAGATGGTGGGACAGTGGATGCAGGCGGAGCTAAGGGGAGGGTGGAGCCGAAGGGTTGGAGTGAGGTTGGTGACGACTTCTACTAACTAGGCCAATGGTGTATGGTGAATATGGTGAGCACCCTCTCCACATAGGCAGCGAAGTCTTCCCTGCGGCCATCTATTGGAAGGTGTGCCTTGGACCGCTCACTCAGGCCAGCAAAGTAGAATGCACCGGGTAGTGCATCTGGTGCCATAAACATTGTCTGGTGAATCTGACAACAAAATCCTGTTTGGTTTTTAATGATGGATAGCACAATTCACTGTAACCCATCAAACATGATTAGTCACAACTATTGCAGCTGTTAATCAGCTTCTATAATAATAATGAGTTTTATTTATATAGCGCCTTTCCAGAGCTCAAGGACGCTTCTATTTTGTAGTTGATAATATGATTGTATTTGTTTACATGTTAAAGTCCTAGAACTGAACTTCAGGTCTTTTCTCCCCATTAGTATGTCAACATGAACTTTTAATGCAATAGGAAACAAAAAGTACAAAGACCCCTCATTTCAGAAGACCACCTCATGCCATTATTTTTTAGGCTTAAGGCTGTGGTTGTGGGTCTGAACAACATTCATATATGCCAATTATTTCAGGGCTGGGTCAGGTATTGACTTGATTGTGTGACATATGTTGCTGATCAAGGATTATGTACTTCTTGGCTCACTCATGCCATATAAATCTGAAGCAGCATTAAGCATGATGAGTGTTTCTTTTGTTTCAGGATTACATGATTTGGAGCATCCCGATGTTGTATTAGCCGATGAATGGTACAGTAGTATCTTTAGAGATTTCATTCAATGCTTTTTTGAACTGTCTACAGTATGTGTATAATGTTTACATGTGTGTGACTGATTGATTTGACATTTCAGGACATACTGTAACACAGAGGAACATCCAGAACATGATTTCCTATCTCAGATCGATGCCATCAAGCTCTATTTTAATGGAGAACCACATCTGAAGTGTGAGTTTAGTGCACATACACACAAAAAAAATTGTTTTGATGACTCGTTTTTGTTTTTTTCAGTTCATCAGTGTATATGTGTCCTTTGTTGTACTAATGAAAAAAATAAAAATAAATACAAAATTCTAAGATATATTTATAAATTCGACACAAAGTGTGTGGTTGTGACATTAAAGCATGATGTATGTGTGGCGAGATATATTTTGTATCCTATGATTGTTTTGGTAGGTGATCAGGATCTGATCCAGGAGGTTATTTTTGATGCCGTGGTCACAGCACCACTGGAAGCGTACTGGACCAGCCTCGCTCTTAATAAATCAGAGTAAGCACAAACAGCACAAATTTTCTTAATACACATTTCTGGACTTTTATACATTATATACATTTTTGTATAATGCATCATAAAGGTATTCATATGTATCTTGTAATGCATCACATCATTTCATAAATAATTGTGAACAGTTAAAATACAGTATAATATTTGTTGGTTCCTTGTTAAATATGAAATTGGTTGTTAGCCATTTATTTTAATGCATTATACTTTCTAAAGATGTGTTATCAATTAATAAATAAGTATCATATTGTATTATACTACATTTATTCATGAGACCATTCAATGCATTATAAGGTGATGTCTCAAAACCAGACAAAGATGATGAAGAGATCCAAAGTATTTTAATGAAAACAAAAGGTAATCTACAAAGACAAGGGTAAGAGTAACAGCAGTGTCTCTACAAACAGACACAAACAACCGAACATGAACATGGACCTGATGAGTGAACAGGGATAACTAAATACACATACGGTGATGAACAAATGAAAAAAAGCTGTGAGAATTAGTGTCTATGGTAACAAATGAGTGGTGGGAGAAACTGAAAAAAAGGAACACATGATCTGTAAGATAACAAAATAAGACTCCTAGTGCTGTGACGGCTTAACATGACACCCCCTCCCAGAAGGCACTGTGAAGATAAGGTGGCGGAAGAGAAGACTATGAAGAGCTGGAGAAAGAGGAAGGCACAGTCACACCTGTGCTGAAGGATACAGTAGGAAGGTCTGGAAGAGGACAGACACTGGGAGGAAGTACCCAGAGCGGGCAGTTGGCAGATCACAGTGGAGTTGATGGAGGTAGGAATCAGGGTGTTATGATGGGTGACAGAGCCAGTGGATTCCAGGACACAGGTGGAGAGGAGGTGGGCTCGAGTGATGCCGCTGGCTCAGGAGACCAAGGCAAAGGTGTGGCGACAAGCACTGATGCGGAGCCAGTGCACCCTAGGACTGGGGCGAAGCCAGTGTGATGAAGGACCAAGGCAATGCCGTAGTGGATGTCCCGCAAGACCGTGGTAGAAGTGGATCGATAACTGACTGAGCGGGAGCCGTTGGCACAAGAGAACCCGGTGCCACCTCCAGGTCGAGAGTTTCTGGTGGAGCCAAGGGTGGAAGGAGACAAGGCTGAGCCGACAGGTCGACGGACCGAAGTGGAGTGTAGGGATCCAGGACTGGAGGCAAAGCAACGGGACAAAGCCTTGAACACAGGCGAAGCTAGAGGCGGCAGGAAACTGTGGATTCACGTCCCAGCAAGGTGTTCCCAATGATTGTGCTGAACTGCAGGCATCCAGCAGAGGATAGTGGACTGGCTGAGCTTTGTGATGAAGGTACAGTAGATGAGGTTAGTGGTGGTACTTTGACTTCCTTCGTGGTTAGGCTGATGGTCTCAGTACTGTCTATAGATGCAATTGAAATGATGGAGGAATAGATGGTTCAGGGTGGGCTAGGGTAGGAAGCAGTACCTCTGTATATGAGTCTTCCAACCAGTCCTCGCAATCAATTTTCAACAGATCACCTTCTATCGCAGGTGTTGCGGGCTCACACCCTTGGTCAGACTCGCTTTGGGGCTCTTCTTCTGGAGTAAGGGTCTGTGCTGTTCTCTCCTCAAGCTCAAGCTGAAGCTACACTGCAGGTGGTAGCTCTCCGTCTGTGGGGGGCTCTTGCGATGTTTCTGCGGTTGAAGGTGGTAGTGAGTTGTTGTCTGGGTCTGGCTGGATACTGTATCGGGGAACGAATCTCTCCAGTGGAAGAGTGGAAAATTGCCCCCTTCCACATGTTAGTACGGACATGTCTGGGAGCTTCCTAGAACATATAAAGTTCACCCCGACATGATGCTTTCATCGTCCAAGATTAAGGGGGCAACGAGATGGCAAAATTTGACAGTGATGGTAATGAGTTCGCAGTTGGCAAGTACAGCCGGTGCAATCTGAGCAACAAGTTCATAATTTTCCAATTTCCAGGTCAGTTGTTCTGTCACAAAACCAGATGACGACGATGAAGTGATCAAAAATATTTTAATGAAAACAAATGGTAGTCTACAAAGACGAGGGTAAGTGTAACAGCAGTGTCTCTACAAGCATGTACCAGACACAAACAACAACCAAACAACTGATGAGTTAAGAGGGATAACTAACTACACATGCTGTTATGAACAAATGATAAACAGCTTTGAGGATTAGCGTCCATGGTAATAAAAGAGTGGCGGGAGAAACTGAAACAAAGAAATACGTGACTGAATAAAAACAAAAATTAGAATCCTAATGCTGTGACAGGTGAATTACATAGTGTAATTAATTGATTCAAATACTTTTATAATGCATCATATATATAATGGGTTTTTGTAAAGTTCTTGCTGCACTTTCTTCTAGTGCAATCAAACCCCTGCAAGTGATCCAGATTGCCGCAGCTCGTCTGGTCTTCAATGAACCCAAAAGGGCCCACATCACTCCACTCTTCATCTCTCTGAACAAGCTCAATCTCCCACTTGCAGCATGCATCAAATCCAAAGCACTGACACTTGCTTACAGAACTAACACAGACTCAGCACCCTCATACTTCCAGACGCTACTTCAAATGTACACACCTACCCCAAACCTTCAATTGATCAACTAGCAACGACTTGTGGTACCTTCACAGAGAGGCAAAACATCCCTCTCAAGAACATTTTTGTTCACCATTCCTTGCTGGTGGAACGATCTCCCTGCCTTCATCCGTAATGCAGAATCCTTGCCAATATTCAAAAGACTGCTAAAAACTCACCTTTTTCGTGAACATGACACACACACACACCCCACCTCAACTTTAACCTCTTGAAATGGTTCCTTATACACTTCACTATGCATTTCCTGTGCTTCTCTTTTTTGGTAGGAACTCTGATAAAGGGGTGGAGATAGCTTACCTCGGCACTAGAACTGGACTATCACGGATAAACCTTTTTGTGATGCCAGACCAATTGACCAATCAGTAAGTACATGTTACTTCTCATTAGTCTATATCATAGACAATATATAACGTAAATGATATATGGAGCAATACTAACTAATATGTAATTAATGTTTTGCAATCAACAGTAAATGCCAGTGTTGGTGGAGTAACTAATGAAAAGCTGCTAACTTAACTAAAACCTTTTTTACAGTAGTGTGTCAATGACTCAGCTCTTACAGTAACGTTAAGTTCCACTACGAGGTGTCAATGCTATAGGAACGCCTCCAGTGTGAATGGTCACAGTGTGTCAGAAGCACATGTGAAAATATGCCAATTCGATTGGCTGACGTAGGTCAGGTGAGACACCTACATCGTGGCATTCCCAGTTTCTTGAAGCAGTATACCTGTTTCAATGTCATTGGATATCCCCCTTTCTCTCCCTGTTTCTCCGACTTCTAAGGCCACGTCCACACGAAGCCGGTGCATTCCCTATCTGATCATAAACACGGCGTTGGCGCAAGAAATATCAGCGTCCACACGACACCACTAAAACCGACTGAAAACGGTGTAGTATATATGCCAGACCAGTATGGGGCGCTGTAATTCTGCCACAGATATAAACACTATACACGGAGAAGAAGACTTTGAGCATGCGCATTGTTGTTGCTGTTCAGCGTTGCCAGATTGCTAGTTACCTTTTGGTCACGTCCGACCGGGAAAAAATGCATTGGGCTGGTGGATAAAATTTGGGCTTGTTTTTGATACATAAAATCGCGCAACATTTTTTACTATTTATAAGAGTACGCACTTTGGGCTGCTATTTTTTTTAAATGGGTGGGTTTTAAGCTGTAGTTGGGCTGGAAATCTTCAGTCCAATCTGGCAACACTGTTGCTGTTACGTGTGACGCAGCCGACACGTGATGTGATGACACCATCTGGGACCCAAACACCCAATGCACTGGGCAGTCATTTTTGCTGTGCCGATTGGAAAGTGATTGGGGGTTAGAGGCCTGCTCAAGGGCACCTCAGTCATTTTCTGGCAGTATTGAGAATTGAACCTGCAACCTTTGGGTTAGCAGTCTGACTCTCACACGTTTTCTGTGGTACTGTGTGGATTGCAGGTCTGCAACACAATCCATTTGCACACGCACCCGTAATCTACACTAGTGACATGCATAACTGAGGAGCACAATATGCTGGAATTTGGAGATGTTTCCACATATAGTGATAGAAACACATACTCAGTATATCCTCCAAGCCATGTAACACCTTGTATAAGCAGAGTTTTCTGAGACTGCCCCTTCTTCATCCCCCTACCTCACTTATGAGGAATTGCTCGAGGTTGTCACTTGGCCATGGCCAGGCTTAAATTACATTGCCCAGCAAGAAAATGGAAGTGCCATGTAGGAAGTTGGCTGAGTTCTTTCATCCTGGGTCACCTATAGCCTTCTCCAAGGAACCTTCTATTTTTCCCTGATGTCTAAACTGAGGTGCCCATGTCATGGAGCAACCCATACCCATCTTGTATCATCACCTCTACCACTTGGTTGAGTATCTCAGCCCTGAAAATATTGTTGAAGGCTCCAGCAGATTAGAGGATATTGTGGACTGGGTTGCTTTCACAAGACACTTACAGTGCATGCCTGGGGTGCAGCTCTCAATTGCCATTCAGCCCACATCATTTGGGAGTTCCCTCACCTCTCATGGCACATACTGTAAACATTATGTAAATGAGGGCAGGATTTCTAACTCTGAAATACTTCCTCCCTGCAACTAAGGGGCTACTATGTGTTGGCCAGGACTGACTGTCTCTTTCAACAACCACCAGGGAAATTCTATGTTTGATCCTCCCTTTTAAGCCAGGTGCAGCAGATCTTGCTCTGGGCGTAATCCAGATTTTTTTCCATAAGAGCATTTTACAGTTCAGGACACGCAAACTGGGAGTGGACATCCTTTCGAGGTCCCCTTTGGTTTGCCCTTACACCTCCAGTTCCATTGGGGCGGGACGACATGGTACAGATTTGACGAGGCTTCGTCTGTTCATCTTACCTCTGATAGCTCTGCTCCCGGGAGTACTAGTGAGTGTTTGACAGAGTCCACCTATTATTAGTGGCTCCATTTAAACCAGCCTGAGTCTGGTTCCCAGATCTGGTGACCCCCCCCCCCCCCCCCCCCTGGACAACACTCCCCTTGGGAGCTTGCCAATCAGAGACTACTTCTGTTTCAAGTGTAGGGCTGGAATTTGTTCTTTTTTCTTTCTTTTTCTTTTTTTTTTTATCACCTGCGAGAGGTTTGGAAATGTTGGGTCTGGCCTTTGTGGTGTACCAGCTCATCGAATCCAGTTAAAGTCTGAGGTCCGCGGTAAAAAACAAACAAAAAAAAAAAAAGTTTTTTGAGTGATCAGAGTGTCCTATCAAAGTCCCTTAAGTCCAAAATCCACCAGACTGCAAAATTGCTTAAATTGGCATTGCGTTATACAGACTACATTGTTCATCAGACCTGAGTTCTTATATTGTCAGAAAGTAATAAACTGTTAATGTGACTGACGTAAAAGGGGACTTTTTAAAATAGTGATTTGTCTGCAAACTTTAATTATTTATTCATAACTTTGTCGCTTGCTAGACCATATGCTATATTAGCTTCTCCAACACTGGCAACACACTGGTGATTTTGAGTCATTTGTGTCGCAAGGCTATGCTGCCCAAAAATAAATCTAGACTTCCCCTCTTAGCATGCCATATAAAATTATTAGCTTAACAGCCTGTAATAATGAGGTAATATATGTTTTGTGTGTTGTAAGAGACTTCCTGACAGCAGAGGATAAGGAGGTGGTGTTTAGTGCTGATCATTTTCCTGTGTGGTACAAACGGGCTGCTGAACAGGTGCCTGGCACCTTTATCTACTCCCTTCCATTCAAAACAGGTGATTATACACACAAAATAGGTAGTGTATTTACAGCAGTTATTCCAGTCAGTCTGATTCAATGCATTTATTTACTGAAGTTACTTTATTTTTACATTTTTAGTCAATCACATTTCTAAATCATAGTATTTGAAATGTGCTAACTAACCAGATAACTAGCTTAAATGGCTGCATCACATTTTTTATATAATATTAATGTGTGGACAGACCTTTTCAGATAGATCTGCATCTCCTCTCCCTTATGTCAATAGTATTCCACTGCATGATAAGTGGAGTAATGATGTGTCAAATTGTATTCTTTGATAAGATTTAGTTGCCCAGAAATAATCAAATCTTTTTTTCTATTCATCTTGACTGTAAATAATGCAGTGTGAATTTACAGTATATTTGTGGATACAGTTACTAGTTTTACAGTAATTTTTTACAGTGGAATTTTCTCAGTTTATTAAATTTGTATTCTGCTTGTTTAGCCTCTTATGTAACTTAGATCGTGGGCAGAGTAGAGGCAGATTTTCTGAGGTTAGTTGTTATGGGATGAAGAAGGCGAGAACCAGTGATCATTCAGCAACTTTAATATAAATAAAGAAACACAAAACTAAAGTAAAGGAGACAGCCACTCACGGACTACTACTGTTACAATCTTGGAACCGTGTGCAATGCGGAGAGGGAGACGAGAAGAACAGGTTTCTAAATTAAACTTTATTCAAAACCGAAAACAAAACGATTTCAAATACAAACTGTCACCAATTGCGCGCCGTCTCGTCATCTTGTGAACACGTGGCGATGCGCGTCAGCATTTGCTGCGTATTCATGGCCGCCTGCGTGTGCCCCACCCCCTTGCTACCGATTACTTACCTTCCCTCATGTGTCCTATATATATATATCCCTCAGTGTTTGTTATCCGGCGTTGCGTCGTTGTCTTCATGTGTTTCCATGGTTGTTATTCCTGTCGTGTTCCCTGCCCTGATTTCCCGGTTTATTTTATGTTCTAGTTATTATCTTTGTTTACGTTATGTTTTTCCCCCTTATGGGTGTTTCTTATGTATGTTTGTTTATTTACTTATTGTTAATAAATTATCCTTTCTACCTGCACGTAAGTCCTCCTGTTTCCCATTCCATGACAACCGTAGGCTTCCCTGCAGGGTTCAAATAGAGAATCAGCTCCCTTGGGGTTAGAGTATTGGGGTTTAGAGCAAGCTATTGGTTTGGTCCTATTGGCAAATTCTAGACTGCTTTTCTCTTGTCTGGGACATATCTCCTTATGAGTTGATGGGAGTTATGTAGGACCACGTTCTCAGGCTTCTATCTACTTTGGTCTGGTTTATTTTTGTCTCATCTTTCTGAGAGCATGCAGCTTTGAGTGTGCTCGAGTCATGCGCTCTTCTGTCTGTGTGACCTGTCTTGTGTGTGGGGTGTGGTGTTTGGATTCTGACACTTCGGGCTAGTGCGGTTTTGGTTTTGTGTTGTGCTCCATGTTGTCTATGTTGAGGGCACGAGATGATTTTCGAGTTTGCTCAGGCCACGTGCTCTCTTATCCTCATGTGGCTTTTCTTTCATGTCATGTTTTACCTTATAGTTTTGTGTCATGTTTTGTCGTGTGTTGCGTAGCACACAGCTTGTGTTTTCACTGGATGCATTCTTTCATGTTGTCCCGTTTTGTTTGAGCACATGGCTTGATGTTTGTGTTTGCTGGCCAAGTGCTCGTGTTTTGTAGTGTTCGGTTTAAGACCATGGCTTGTCATGTGTTTCCTTGCCCATTTTTTCTCCTGTCTATTGTGTATCCCCACCCATCTTATTTCCTCATTATTGGTTGTTTGCATCACTTGTCCTCCCTCTTTACCTGCCTTGTTTGTTCCCTTTTTATTCTAATGTTCGTCATAATCTACCTATAGTCTAGTCAAGTCTTGTTTTTACCTTCTGCGTGGATTTGTTTTTCTTTTATTTCATTTTTAGCTTAATAAAATCCCATTCCTCATTACATCATTGAATCCTTGCTCTTCCCATCCCCAAACCTGACGGTAGATTCATTTTACTTTGTTTATCTCCCTCCCCAATTGCTATTGGGTCTATAGGTAGGGCTATAGCTATAATAATAATAATAATAATAATAATAATATACAGTCTGTATGAATCATTTTAGATGCATGCTTGGGGTTGATGCTCTGACACTGGCTAAGTAATCTGAAGAGTCAATTTATGCTACGCCTATTATGTGTGTGTTTATTAAAAGCTTAAGTGAGGCAGTCTTTCCCTCAGCATAGTGTATTGAGTATTGGTTACCCATAGCATCAATATCAGGTGCAATATTGAAGTTTGAACAAGATACTAAGGTGAACGGCATTATTGTGACAGACATGCCAATTCATTGGCTGACAATAATCAATGATGTTACATGCGGAGTGTCTATGAGTATAAAAGGGCACCTGTAATACAACTCATCATCAATATCAATATCATCAACTCTTTTGACTGAATAAAATGTGCAGGCAAGCCCTAGACAATCTTCATACAAAAGTGTTGATGTTCTGTGTACAATTGTATAAAGCTCGGGGAAGAAGGAGGCGAGAACAAGCGAACATTCAAACACTAATTATGAAATAAGCAACAAAATCAAAGTAATGGCAGCCCCTTTTATGCTTCTGCTCCTCCGTGAGATACAAGCCCTTGGCCCCGCCTTGCTTGCCACATAGCCCCATGACCCCTTACTGGCCGGGGGGGGGGGGGGACTCCAGAGACTGTGCTATACACCTCAGCTCCCTCCAGGACGGCAGCCACCCCACCTTGTCCCAAGAGAACGACAGCACCACTGTCTCAGGCAGCTGCTGGTGGTCCTCCACTCTTCCGTGCTATCCGACCTCCTCAGCACCTCACCTCAGTGAGGGCTCTCTGACAGAGTGTCCCTTCTTCCTCGTGGGTTCCTCTTGGCACCAATGTAACACTGTATGAAGATCGGGGAAAAAGGAGGCGGAGACCGGCGAACATTTAACAACTTTTAATAATCAAATAAAACAAACAACAAAATTAAAGTAATGGTGGCAGGCCCTCATGGATGATTGCCACCCACACAAAAACAAAACATAATTGAAGTCCAGGCCTGGTCTACTCTCATCCTTCACTGATATCACTCCGCGTTTTATGTTTCCATTCCACAGTGAGATATGAGCCCTTCGTATTAATCGGTACCCAAGAAGTAGCTCTCAGTTTCAGAAAGGTTGGTGACCCCTGCTATGGACTATTACCAATACAGTTTTATCAACATCAACAAAAGCCATCTTTACAAAGCAAAGGTGCAACAGAAGTTGCATCTGCAAGTTTATTTACACAGTCTACTCATATACATTTATTTACACAACAAATGCAACTATAAATTAACATACACAGGCACTCGTTACAGTTTAGAGCTGCAATATTATGACAAAAATCGTATTGACTTGACTACATAAATTGTGTTTGGGGAAACGACGCGACATATTTATTACAGACAAAACAAGCTAAGAACCATTATTGGATTAGTTTATTGCTTTTTACGCATTCGAAATCAAGACATTGGTTATTCTAGGTGCGTTTAAACAAAAATGGCAATTCGTACTGGAAATAAATTATATACAGAAAGTGATCACAGAATGTCCCCCATCATCACTAAAGCAGTTCACGATTTGAGTCCAGCACGAGGTCACTGAGTTCTGCACACTCGCAGAAGCTCTCATTATAATCACTAAAGTTGTCCCATCTGTACTGAATTCGCAAGAATGCAGTTTCAAAATTCACTGAACAAAACTCAGCATTTTTACTGGATTTCTTTATCCCTGATGACTAAACTCATCTGATTGGCCAATGCATATATAAGCTCAAAAAATGTCTGTGATTAGTTATGAAGCACAATGCTGCCAAAATTAAAGAGATATCTGATCATGAGAGAGGTGAGCAGATCTGCTTGTCAAGTCAAGTCACCTTTATTTATATAGCGCTTTTTACAATGTAGATTGTTTCAAAGCAGCTTTACAGTGGTCACAGAAAAAACAATATAAAAACCGCATAGACTCTTGTAACACCGCATAGACACTTCTTATGCATTTTCAGAATTTACTTTGATCACAGATTTGTTTTAATTGTGAAGGGGTATTTTTTGACCCTCTTAACTTGAATTTGAGGTGTAGTTGGATTCTCCACACTCTTTTGAAAGTGTAAATCTTTTCTATTGTATTGAAGCAAACAGGGAGAACAGATGCTGAGGGGAAGACGGAGGGGCATTTAATCTAACTTTTCCCTTTTGCTTCTTGGAGAGGAAAACGTACATAAGCTGACTTTGGGCATTGTAAATCTGTAGAAGTAAAAAAGTTTTTTTTATTTTAATCAACAACAAAAACAAGAATAAATATTTGTTTACATATTCCCAATTGTGGTAGTGGATTGAGCAAAATTTGGTTAAAAAAAAACGTGGCTTTAAATCCACCCTGCTGTTACAACTAACGTCGGCAATAAAACACTCAACTTGACAATATGTATGTTTAAAAAGTTTATTTTGTAACAGATTAATGTGAGAAAATGATCCAAAGCTTAAGATAAAAAGCACACAAAAAGAGGGTCACAGCTATCCTGGTCTCTTCTGCGTTGTTTGTTTTATCTGCATCTCTGTGTGTTTCAGCTTCTGAGAATAAGAGTGTGGTTTTTGCCAGCAGCACCATTCATTTGTTGGATGAGAGAGAGTCACCCATCGCTGCAGGTACAACACTCCCCCTCTCAACCTTGCATGAATATTACTGCTTATTTGAAAGAATTGTGTCTGTCTGTCGTTAGTATTTCTGTGCACTGGAAGTGTTTGCGTATGAGAGAGATTGTGAGATGGAGGGTTTAAGACATATGAGCAGAAAGAGAGATGCTAGACAAATGAAGGAAAATAGAATAACAGAGAGATGTCTGTTTGAACACAAGCCTGGAGGAGCACTACACGCACACACACACACACACACACACACACACACACACACACACTCATGCAAAAGTGATTCATGTTATAACTGACAGAGAAATGAAGTAGAACAGACAGATTTTCACCCTCTACTGCTCATGATTCAGTGTTTTGCTGGAGTGGACACACACACACGCACTCGTGACTAAAATAAAGTTCTATCTTGTATTTCATGCTGTTTATTTTATACTTGTTAAATTCCATGTATCTTATACATAATTCATTTTGAAATGCAAAGCTCTAATAAAAATACTTAACAGAAATAGGACAGTATTTTTCCATACGAGCACAAACACATTTACCACCGATATCTGACAAAATGAGCTTTCTGGCTCAATGAGTGTTGGTTGATTTGATTTGAACAGAATTATAATTAAAAGCAAATGATGTTCATACAGCGCTCAGTTTCACGTGCACGTCGCAGCACACACTAATGCGCTCTGACATGCCGATGACAAAACGCTCTTGTGTAACTGGGGCATTTGTGTGCGCGTGTGTCCTTGATGCATTTAAAGGCCACTTTACAAAATTTCTACCTATAGTCAAAATTTCAAAATGATTTCAATTTCTTGATATTGAATTAATATCGTTTTCAAATTCTGCTGGTTTGAGATGTGGCGTATAAATGTACCACTTTCTCTTCACTGGTTCTTTTCAAATCCACTCTCTAATTAAAACAAATGCATTATCATAACGACTGTTTTATGATAATATGAAAGAATTAACAATGCTATTTCACATTATTTTAGCATTGTATATAATGTATATCTCGCACTACAGGACATGTAAATTTTCCCAACATATATCATGTCAATTAACCAACTATTGCTTGGCTGTTTGCTTATATAACATATATCAACCATTCAAATGCAAGTTTATATAATCTTGTATATTCCAGCATTTACCAAGAGTTCAGAATCTCTTTAGGTTTGTACCTGAATATTTACAGTGAGGCTTGTACAACATTTATATAACACATTAAGACACTGATATTAACACATTAAACTGATATGTTCACATAACTCTTTGGCCAAACTAAAGCTCTTTAGGAATTGACATATTGCTTTATCTATAAAGATGCAACAGTGTACTGATACTGACAGAACATCTCATCATTAAATACCAGACACCATAAAAGGAGAGGAAAGGGACCACATATAGACAACTGAATGGGCTTAATTACACCGCTCAATGTGACAGCTGTAGGAATGAAGTACTGTTAATTCAAGTGTACACCGGAAACATGGAAGCTCGTCACCCTGCCCTCAATCAAAGACAAGTTTCTTCCAGCGCATTGATTGGCAGTTTACAGAACTAATCACAAACTAGGTGTTTCAGCCGCACCGCGGGCCGGCAGCCTATGGCACACATGCCAATGTAATCACTGGCACGCAGAAAAAGTGTGAGAGTTGAACCTGGCACCTGCATATGGTTCTACATTTTCAGGTATTCATTCCAAAATAGAAACACAGTTTGCTTTATTAAGTTAGGAGTTTAAAATACTATTAAAGTGTGGGAATTAAACCGAGCAGGTCAATGAAAGTGTGACAGCTCTGACCAGCCTGTATTTTTCTCTTCTACATTTGTTGCACTTAGTTTTGAGAAAAAAGAAACTTCAGAGATATTCGACTATGTAATACGATAGGTAGTGCTATTATGTCTTCTGAAAGAGTATAGAATCTCCTGATCAAAACACAGATAAAAGAAGCAGAAGCGATCTCATATGTAATCATATGCACATGTAAAATAACATGTTGATCAACAGTTAACAGAGTATAAACCTAATGTTACTGAATGAAATGTCGACCCAGGACGAGATGTAGGACTGTGAAGCTTTGGGGGTGTTGATGGACTCCATCTCCATCACAAGTTTTAGACAAAAATTAGATTTTCTCAGCTTTTTCCTCAAAATGTTGCTTACTGGTATTCTAATATCAAATTTGAAAAAATAATTAATGAAGCTAGAATAAAAATTTTAAAAGCTAAGTGTCTTTTCTTTCATATGATATATTGCAAATATAGCATTCATTCAATAAAAAAAAGTTGAATCTCAGCAATTGACTAGGAAACCTAAAAGAGACAAAAATTGCTGACCTCTGAAACTCCAATCATTCCCATTTGTGGTTGATACTCACAAATATTTGTACAGTCTGGTAAAGAAAAACTAACCTTCAAACCAGTTTAAAATCTGTTGTGGAAACTGTGAAGTTAGTACAGTATTGTGGGATTTTGTTGCACAATTTAAAGCTTTAAATAAATAGTGGTAGTTGGTACTGTGTAGTTGAAATTAGTATTTTAAACTGGTTCTACTTGACTAAAGAAAAAGGGCTGGGGTTTTCCCCTTCACCAAAAACATAGGGAAACTTCAGAACCCATAATGCACAGGAGAGAAATACGAACTGCCTCGGAGCTGTCAATAAACGAATAAATGGGGACATCTCCTCATATAAATGGGGAGTTCAGGTAACACGAAGAAAGAGCACACACTGACATACACGACTGAAGTTGAGAATCTGCAAACTTGTCCTTTAAAACAGCATGACATGTACTCTTGTTATATTTGCTTGGACTGACAAAGAGCCATCGGTCTTTTTGCCAGAAGTATCGCCTGTTGTTTTTACTCTAGAACGTGCATGTGCATTTGCTTGAGCAGCCTGAAAAATTCATTTTTTTCTAGCCTGATTGAAGCTCAAGAAGAAGCATATGCTATCTTGATAAACCATCTTTCCTCTTTAGCTGTATTTGCATATCTAGAAAATAGCTGCCTGGGACGTCGCCAATATGGCTGCCAAGTGCACTGACATGCCTTAAAAGGAACCTAGATACACAACCGTATGTGGATACTGTGGAGCGTATCCTTAATGTGTATTTGCGCTTCTTGTGCATGATCTTCGCATCACTCCAGCGGCCCTTTCTTCTCCTCTTTTTCAATGTTTTTCTGTTCTTCTCCTACACCTGCCTCTTTTGCTTTTTGCTTCAACTCTCTTTGATACTTGGCATTAATTGCTGCATACGCACATCCGTAAACCGCTGCTGCCAACATCATCAGACACACGATTCCACAAATCACTCCCGTAATGACCACCGTTGCTATGGCGTGTCTGTAGTTGGCAGGCCGGGGTCTCTGCTTGGCCTCACACTCGGGGAGTATGGCTTCTCCTGGGGGGCTGAAGTCACTCCCGGATGGCGCTCTGGGGCTCGGATGGAGCTGGCCGCTGAGCATGCGGTGCTTGCCGTCCAAGTAGTGGATATTGGCGAACAGGTAGCTATAGCTGGTGATCATGCAGGAGTGGAAAAGCTCATAGGGAATGTGCCGGAGGTCTCGCTCCAGCATAAGATGAGGCTGGACGCATGTGATGCTGTCAACCACACCACCTAAGAAAGAAAGAGAAAAACATGATGGATATTCATTATGTAAAGCTCAGGGCTGTTAAGTGAAAAATTGCTGCTTGTGTTCCTGTGAGGAGCGAGCTGTAAAATACAGATATGATTTGATTATTTGTGATCCTTGTTTTATAGTCAGATTTATTTGTAGATTCAGTACCAGTGTTAAATATAATATTTATGTAAATATGTATAACGCTGCATATTGCATTTTTCTTTACAATTATTTTAATGGCTGAAGATACAAATGTTTACATGTCTATTTTAATTTATGATTAATGATTAAGATTAATGGGGGCTTGAGCCGACCAAAATGAGCAAAAATGCATCCCAAATTCAAAAACTTGAAAGTCTATTATTCTTACTGAATGAATTAAAATGCCACATTTTATTGGTTAATTAACCCTCTTCCTCTTTTTTTCAATTAAATGAATGTACTATATTGTAGGTTTTTTATTTCATATTTTAATAGTATTATCTATTTTCTTTTTTCAAACATTTTCAAAAATGACTGAACAGCACCAGAGGATTTTTGACATAAAAGACAAGACACTCTTAATGAAGTAATTATAAAAATTGCCTTTACAAAAGTCAAATCAAATGTCCCTGGAAATCATTGATATTCACCCTTAAATAAATTTTTAATCCTGCTGCGTACAGATTAATTAATGAAATAACCCAGCCAGGGTGATCAGTACTCTGATGTGAAGTGGCTTCAGTGTGTCCAAAGGCCAAAAGTACAAAACTCATAACTCACCTAATGCAAATAAAAAAAAATACATGTAGACTTTTCTTACTGCCTAATGTAAATGAATAAATCAAGTTAAACTGCAGGTTACCCCATGCTCCAACTTGCAGTAGCAATTCAAAAAAGAAAAACCTTCCAAGATCTGCTGACTAGAGGACAAATCCATGGAGCTCTAACAGGTGCGGCCCCAATCCGGAGCCAGCTGCATTAAAACTATGTCAGATGATCTGCCAAACCATTAGTGAAGTTGCGCAAAGCTATTAACTCAAACCTAGAAAAGAAGCTGTTACAAACCTAGAAAAGAATTGAAATGCAAGGCAGGGCGCTCAAGCTAAACTTCATAAAGAGCATTTAACATTGACTTTGTTTTCTGTGATAGGAAATGAGAAATTATTATGACAATAATGGGTGAATATTTTAGGGTGGAATCATTTTGGGTGGAAAATGTAGTACAATGCGTCATTATTTAGAGAGATTCTTACCTTAATTTCAAAGAAGGAATATTTAGCTATGTTTAATTTTTTTTAAATTTATTAAATAGTTGTGTTACCTTTGAAGGCAAATGTCTCCAACCATAGTTTGAGTCCTATCAGCTGACAGTCACATCTCCAAGGATTGCCCTTCAGTTGCAGAACTTTAAGATTTCCCAGAGCTTCCAGGTGAATACGGTCCAGCTTAGTTAGCCGATTGTAATGCAGAGACAGATGGGTAAGATAGTGGAAACTATCAGCAAGAGCTCCAGGTAGACCACTTATTGTGTTAAAGGACAGGTCCAACATGGTTAGATTTCTTATTGAAACCAGAAGGCGGCGGTCCATTTCCCGGATAGAGTTATTGGCCAGGTTGAGGACCTTTAAGCTTCTAAGTCCCAGAAGGGCACTGGAGGAAAGCATTGTGATTGAATTGTTGGCCAGGTCCAGAATTTGAAGTTGTGGTGTCTCTCGAAAAGACATGGAGCCCAGGCCCCTAAGACGGTTATTTTGGAGATAGAGCTCCAGGGTGTCTTGATGGAGTTGACGTGGAACATCATACAGTCCTCGTCCCCGGCAGTCCACCACTTTGGTATGAGTGTCACAGAAGCACTCTCTGGGGCAAGAAGAGACTGTCTGGAGTAAAAACAGGCTGGATAATGCAAAGACCACACCTGGTGAAGAGACAGAGGAATGGACTAAGTTACCATTGCATTCATTTGGCCCTGATTCTCAGACTCACAAACAGTATATTAATTATGATGACACAATAATCATAGATAAACCGGTCAAAAGTACTTACAAAATTCAAAAGTCTCTTACAAATTCAAATTAAAAACACATAAAATGACTCAATGCTGTCTACCTGTTGCTCTTTATATAGTTTATATATTGTACTATCTAGTCTGGTTTAGAGTAATCTGGATTTGGTCTTTGGTCTATTTTATCACCCATCTATATATTTACAGTTGGATATATACACTCACCTAAAGGATTATTAGAAACACCTGTTCAATTTCTCATTAATGCAATTATCTAATAAACCAATCACATGGCAGTTTGCTTTTCATTTAGGGGTTGATTCTGGTCAAGACAATCTCCTGAACTCCAAACTGAAAGGTGATTTAAGCAATTTTGCTTAAGGGCCGGTCTGAGTATTTCACAATCTGCTCAGTTACTGGGATTTCCACACACAACCATTTCTAGGGTTTACAAAGAATGGTGTGAAAAGGGAAAAACATCCAGTATACGGCAGTCCTGTGGGAGAAAATGCCTTGTTGATAGTAGAGGTCAGAGGTCATGGGCCGACTGATTCAAGCTGATAGAAGGGCAACTTTGACTGAAATAACCACTCGTTACAACCGAGGTTTGCAGCAAAGCATTTGTGAAGCCACAACACGCACAACCTTGAGGCGGATAGGCTACAACAGCAGAAGACATCTCATCTCCACTACAAATAGGAAAAAGAGGCTACAATTTGAACGAAATCTCACCAAAATTGGACAGGTGAAGACTGGAAAAATGTTGCCTGGTCTGATGAGTCTCGATTTCTGTTGAGACATTCAGATGGTAGAGAAAGAATTTGGTGTAAACAGAATGAGAACATGGATCCATCATGCCTTGTTACCACTGTTCAGACTGGTGGTGGTGGTGTAATGGTGTAGGGGATGTTTTCTTCGCACACTTTAGGCCCTTAGTGCCAATTGGACATCGTTTAAATGCCACGGCCTACCTGAGCATTATTTCTGACCATGTCCATCCCTTTATGGACCACTATGTACCCATCCTCTGATGCTGCTTCCAGCAGGTTAATGCACCATGTCACAAAGCTCGAATCATTTCAAATTGGTTTCTTGAACATGACAATGAGTTCACTGTACTAAAATGGCCCCACAGTCACCAGATCTCAACCCAATAGAGCATCTTTGGGATGTGGTGGAACGGGAGCTTTGTGCCCTGGATGTTCATCCCACAAATCTCCATCAACTGCAAGATGCTCCTATCAATATGGGCCAACATTTGTAAAGAATGCTTTCAGCAACTTGTTGAATCAATGCCACATAGAATTAAGGCAGTTCTGAAGGTGGAAGGGGGTCAAACACAGTATTAGTGTGCTGTTCCTAATAATCCTTTAGGTGAGTGTATATAGCTTTCCTGTAGCTCAAACAGTGGAGTAAGAGTAGAGTAATGCAGTGTAAGCCACTTTGGAGAAAAACGTATGCCAAATGCATAAACGTAAATAAAACCAAAAATTAAATATATACCCTGGTTTAAAAAAAAAAGAGTATTTGTCATTTTTTTCACACTTAACTGTTTCAAAATGTAAATATTGGTCAATGATAACACAAATAAACACAAAAATGTTTTTAAATGAAGGTTGTTGTTATTAAGGGAATACAAAATCCAAACCCACATGGTGTAACGAATCAAGCTCAAATTTGGCAGGGCTTATGTGCTTGTTTAATCAACATGCTATGATCAAATAAGTACATAAATCAACCATAGAGGGAAATATGTATATTGATAATTATTCACAATGGACTATAAGAAATTATGATTATACATGGCTTGATTCAGCTTGCAGAATTTGTCTTAGTTTTAGAATTAAGTTCAAAGAAACGGCCAGTCTGTACAACTTTGCTGGTTGCTGAGGCACAGATGCATGCGTTCGGAAACTTCCTTGGTTTTCTCTGTTGCTGAAGATGTTCCATGAGGGATGTTTGCGCGGTGATTGACTGTTGTGGATTGCGCGATGCTCAGCTCCTAAAAATAAAATGGACGTAATTGTATTTCCATGGGCGGACCGATACCATTTGATCCACGATATTATCCGCAGACCGGGGGTTGGGGACCAAAGTCTTCATTTTGTTTTTCTCCAGCCTTTAAGAAGTGGACTGCAAGTTCGCATCAGTTTGAGGTTACGAGCAGATCCTTTTCAGGATTTTTTAGTATACAACAGAATTCATGGTTCCATTTATCATAGCAAGTCTTCCAGGTCCTGAAGCAGCAAAACAGCCCCAGACCATCACACTTCCACCACCATATTTTACTCTTGGTAGTACTACCACAAAATGAGCAAAAATGAGAGGAGCCTTAATGTTCTTTTTGCTCAACAGTGGTTTTCGTATTGGAACTCGTATTTTGTCCAGTCTCTTTCTTATGGTGTTGTCATGAACACTGACCTTAACTGAGGCAAGTGAGGCCTGCAGTTCTTTGGATGGTGTTGTGGGGTCTTTTGTGACCTCTTGGGTGAGTCGTCGCTGCACTCTTTTGGTCAGCCAGCTACTCCTAGGAAGGTTCACCACTGTTCCATGTTTTCGCCATGTGTGGGTAATGTTTTCTCACTGTGGTTTGCTGGAGTCCCAAAGCTGTGGAAATGGATTTACCTCCTTTTCCACACTGTAGCTCAAAACAGTAGAGCATGGCGCTTACACCGCCAAGGTCATGGGTTTGATCTCCAGGGAAAGCAAGCACTGATTAGAATGTAATGTGTTCCTTGAATGTAAGGTGATTTTGATAAATGTAAAGGATAGGTCTGAATTACTTTCTTATTTGTTCCTGAATTTCTTTGGATTTCAGCATGGTGTCTAGCTTTTGAAGACACTTTTCACACAAGGCCATGTAGGTTTGGATTTTGTTTTCTCTTAATAATAAGAACCTTTTTTTATAAACTGCATTTTGTTTACTTGTGTTATCTTTGACTAATGTTTTCATTTGTTTGATCTGAAACATTTAAGTGTGACAAACATGCAAAAAAAGAAAAAGAAATAAGGAAGTGGGAAAACTCTTTTTCACACCTCTGTATCGTACATCCAGCTTTACCCACATACATACAGTAACCTCACGTAAAACAATATAAAATAAATAACACATTTTGGCTTTGTGATTGTTTATATAATGTAATTCTTTATATAACAACAGCTTTATATATAAAGTTTCATAGAGACTTATATCCAGCTTTACAGCATACATACAGTATGCTCGCCAAAAGCATTTATTTGATTGGAAAAAATAATTATATTATAGACATGGATAATGTGTGATTGTAAGTAATAATGGGTCAAGGTTAAGATCAAGGTTTATATATAAAGCACATTTAAGACAACACAAGTGCTGAACAATATATCCAAGCAATAATATAATACAGTGGAGTTCACTTATCTCGAGTCATGGTTAACTCGCCAATACTATTATGTCAACGTTTTTGAAGTGGAACCGCCAAAGTCCCTATTTGTCTCAGTATTTTTTGTGGGTTATGTCGATTCCTTAATGTCACCGAAATCTAGTATCTCGAGCATAAAATGAGAGACAAATTATCCATTTCACATGGCTATTTCGTGACTCATGAACGTACCTAGTTCACTGCGCATGCACTGAAATTGCGTTGCAGGTGGAGCGCACGCTCACTTCAATGACAGTTCACTCACGTTGATCTGTTATAACACACTGCAGGTATTCTTTTTTTTTTTTTCTAAAAATGTCTGGAGGTGTTAAGAGAAAACTGGACAATCAATCTATAGAGAAAAAGTATGAAATCGTACTGCAGCTAGAAAAAAGAACAAAACCGGCAGAACTTAGCCGTCAGCATGACTTTAGAGCAAATCCGGGTTGGCTGAATCGTTTCAAAAAGAGCCACAACATTGTCTTCAAAGTGATTTGTGGAGAGAGTGCGGTTAAACAGGAGCAAGTGGATTCGTGGCTTCAGACTCAAATGAGCACAGTTCTGGATAAATATGAGACTCTGAACATTTCAGCCGATCGCTTCATCAAACAAATCGCGGCAACACTGTTGTGTAAAAAGACATCAAAAACACGAGCATGTACATTCTCATTTAATAACTCACATCATGTACATCAATAAATGTTTCTTTTCCGTTCTTGAGGGTTGTTATCTTTATTGTTGTTTGGGTTGTTAGCTGGCTGCGCTTCCACCATCACTCTGACAGCTGCGCTGATTGGCTGTCTGATCTGTCAATCATGCAAGAAAACGTGATTGGCTGTGCTGCCATGAGGGCGGCCTCTTCTCTTAAAGGGACGAGCACAGCGCAGCGCACAGAGGAGAGAGGGAGAGTTTTTCCCGACCCCGACGCTGTCGACATAACCGAACTCCACTGTAACATAACTCACATCATAACTTACAAATTGAAAGTGTGTGTCAATAGACATGAATGATGCAGGCAATGTTCGGATTGCTACTCATCTCATTCATTTGTCCTGAGTTCCTTGGACAAAAACTATGGGGTAGAGCTTCATTTGGCCACAATGACATCTTCATTTCTCAGGTGTCTGGGTAGTTTTTTTTAAGTCACATAAATTCCCTGGAACTTTTTGCTGTGTTTTTGGATCTCAAGGCTTTTCTTTTAGTCATGCAGGGATTTCACATATTGACATGGGTTGATATAGCCAGGAATATACATGTATAGACATGATACATATACATGAATCATTGGGAAGTTTAGTGCCTCGGAATGGAGGCTACATCTTCATTCCAAACTTACCTGGGAGAAGAATCCACCAGTGACTTCAGGGGCACAAGTATGCGTCCCTCTTGCCTATACATGATTGTATTGGTTGTAGAATTCTAAACTCCCAGCAGGTGGTGGAGCCACCGGAAAAGTTTGAGCGATCATATTGCTATTCCTAGTCAACAGAGAGCAACACAGAATCCATCTTGTTTTGATCCAATCTGTTGTGTTTTCCAAACTTGGTAATCCTACCGAACGAGACTCTTGTCAGGTTTAACCAGCTCTTGCAGGCTTGTGGAATGATTTGGCACCCAAATCTGGAAGCCCAGTGTGGGTCACAATTAAGAGTGCCTCTATAATTACCATTGGTGATTATGCACAGACCTCCAGTTTCATCAAGGGTGTTCAAAAACAGATCTATCTATATCCAGGCTTAAAGTCTATGTTGGGGCAGTAGCAGCTGGTCAAAAGGCTAGTTCCATTTCGAACAGCAAACTTCCATGTTGGGTTCTCCTTTCGTCTAGATCCCTCAAACAAATGGCAATGGTCCAACCAGCTATTTGTTTGTTGTGGAGACTTCTCAAAGTGTGGGTGTTTTCAAATAAAGTTTTTTTGGGTTGTGGAGGCCTTTGATTCTTAGGGACTCATGGCAAACTCCACAAGGAGTATCGATCAATTTGGCACAACCTAAAGGTGTATCCTTGGAAGACATTTGTTTGGTCCTCCTATGCTCTTGCCAGAGTTTAATCTGGACAATTCCCCCCTAACCTCTCAAGTTCTATATCTGAGAAAGGATTGTTTCATTATATACAGTACATGAGTTACATACTGTATAAGATCTTTTAATTACGAATTAAGAGGGATGTTACCAATCAATTGAAATACATATCAACCACGTTGATATTTTATATTATTACAATTGCATAAACAGTGCTATGAGATTAATATTTTACAAAGTAATATAGAATTATGAAATCTTGAAGAAATTGAATATACTATATATCAGTGCTTCTTCTGCAGTGTAAAGAGAGAGCATGCATCATTGAATCATTTGCTCACCTGATTTGTTCTAAACTGCTGAATCATTCAAGAACAAAAAACAACACCGTTGCAACTGTTCAGCTTTGTTTGGTATTATTATTATATTATTATTTTTTGTTTTAGAGAATACAGCAAAAATAATCAAAATTGACAATATTTTGTCTTAACTTATTAACTTATTGTTTATTGAACTGAAATACAAAGTCAATGTCACATTTTCAGTCGTGCTAATAATTGTAAAAACAGCATTCCTGCTTGTGTAATATGGCATTACTATGTTTTGCATATAAAACAAGAACTCATACAGGGGCAATTCCTATCTTGAATGTTGGGGGATTTTTGAGCGTTAACTGTGGGATGTACCTGTGTTTTTAATGTTGTCTTAAGTAAAACTTATGAGTGTACACACTCAAAAGTATGAGTGTGTGAGGCTAGTATTAGTATCAGTATCTGCTCTTTTCCAGACATATAAAACACCTCTTAGACATCAATTTCAGAAATTTCAACATAGACTGTCAACCAATTTGCAATTTGGTCACTGCTGTCTCTGTAACTTAACCAACCCCATATGTATTACCATATATGCTAGAAGCCCTTAGAAATCTTCTTAATGTTTGTTAGCTAATTTTATATTCTAGGGAATATTTGTTTGACATTTCCCCCAAAGCCACAGTTAATTGGTCTGTGTAAACACTTACTGTCTGTGAGCGCTGGAGTGAATTCAGTATAGGAAAATGAAAATATAAAATAAAAAACACATTTTAGATGGCGCATTTAGGAATTTTCTGTACACTTACTACGCCATACTGAAGATGATTACTTAATAAATGGTGACATTCATAATTGTGGAGTTTGTTAAATATATATTTATCAAGCCATAAAGTCATCAGATCTGACTGCTTGATGAGTTATTCCAGGAACTTTCTTGGGAAAATCCTATTAATCCTGAAAATACATTTAAATATATCTGTAATGATTTTGTTGCCAACAAAACTTTGGCAGCAGTGATGATTTTGTGCATTCTGCATAATTTTGCAGAAGAAAATTGCTTGTGTGTAAGCAATGTGAGCAAGAAATTCTCTATAGCAAGAAAATAGCCGAGAGTGCTTTGTATGCGCACTTAAATGTTGTGTTTTGCTGCTCTTCTTACACAGATAGAAGCAGTGTTTGGAGTGGATTTGTTTTCTGACCTGAAGTGTTGCTAAATTAAAGACACAGATGTCAGACTAAAGAGTGTTTATTTTTGTGTACATTTTCCGGTTTGAAAGCACATTCGGAGCCTCTTAAAGCACAAGAAAATGTTTACCAAAATTGATGGGTTCACATGAAAAAAGGAAAGGATTTTAATATTCAGTAATATTGAGTTTACAACTGAATCGACTTTGCTTCATAATTTACAAGTTTCACATCAACATTATGGAACTGAATTGAATCTTTGAAATTATCTGAATAATAGCTGAATAATTGCTAATTAGAGCAGTAACACAAAGATTACTGGTCGTTGAATCTTTGAGTTCATGGCTGTTATGGTGTGAGCTCACCTGTCATGGTTTCTAGAGCGTTCCTCCTGTCAGCGCTGACAGTCCAGGGTTAGTCCAGCATATCTGATCAGATTAAACCTTAGAATCCCAGTAATAAGAACTTGTGTAACTGGACGACAGTCATTTTCTTCTTCTGTGCCTCTTTCTGTCTCTCTTTCGTTCTGTGTATATGTGCATGTATGCCAAAACCGTCATGTTTTGCTTGGTATCATCTTCACATCCATTGCCTCATACATAACCCTCAAATGAAAACACTCACTCACACACACACACACACACACGTTCATGCCTGAAGGCCCTTCACCAGCTCACGCGGTGTTGCTCACATGTACACTGCCTTTAGAAAGCACTGACCTCCTTTGCATTTCCAAATGCTATGCTATTTGCATTATCCTTAAGAAGATATCACAACTTTGAGTGTTTCCTTTTCACTCACTGTTTAAACTGACGGACTAGCAAAAAATCTGTGCGCTCTAAGCCTAAAGAGCTCAGCTGCATAGTTTCATCATGTTTGTGTTTGTATATTCATCCACCACATGTCCCAAATATCAAGTTAACCAGAAAAGTCGCTGGTAAACCATATAAACTAACACCAATCCATCACTAGCCAGCATTAACCAATTTGGACATCGTCATTTGTCAAATATCATGACACCCTGGTGAACTACTTTGGGGGGGAAAGTGGTGAAGGATTTATATTGGAAGTAATTTCACTCAGAAATTCTAGTCATTTCATAAATAATTACTTGCTGTATTTTACAGATTGTTATTTATTTTTATTTTAGTTTCCTTCCCTTGTAAAGCTCTCTCTAGTTCCTTCCCAAACTGACCTTTCCATTGCTTTCCTGTCCAATCTTTGGAATATCAACAGACGTTTCTGGCAACATACAGTAAACTTCATTTGATATGTCTGATATGAGCTCTAATGTATTTTTAGATATTACTGTGTTGGCAGATCTGAGATCATTTGTGCTATTAGTATTAGTTGTGCATGTGGAAATGTGTATGTGTGTGAGAGTGTGTGTTTGTGTGTGTGTGTGATTAGAGAGAGAGAGAGAGAGAGAGGGAGAGGCCTCTCCCTCTCTCTCTCTCTCTCTCTCTCTCTGTGTGTGTGTGTGTGTGTGTGTGTGTGTGTGTGTGTGTGTGTGTGTGTGTGTGTGTGTGTGTGTGTGTGTGTGTGTGTGTGTGTTCTGACCTTGTAGTGAATCTGTCTTGTACTGATGTTTTGTACATGATCATGACCAAAGGACACTTTTGAAGTCATTTTGAAGGTGTTATGAATTAAGAATTAAGTCACATAAGTTACTTAAGTCACAAATGCACACTATACTAGAGTTTCGGCCGAAACAAGTGTCCAGTACAGATAAAGCACTTTTGCCGAGTACGAGTATTATACGAGTAATACGAGTCAATATCTGTGCTCAGATTTAATAAAAATCCTCATTGGGTAGCTGACTGTGTCTGCATTCTGTGATAGGCTAGTCAAAGCGCCCCTCCCCTACACATGCAGATTTGCTGTGTCCCGCTCTGCTCACTCACACACAGAACACTGAGAAGAGAACAGCTGTCTTTCTCTCTGTCTCACCCTCAGTCACTCAGGTTTGCGGGTCTTTTCCGTTAACGTTTAGGGTTTCTTCAGCTTCAGGTTTTTTTTTCGGAATGTTTGTAGTAGAGTTCTGGTAAACGTGGGGTTTGTTCAGACGTGGTGCTTGGTAGAATGCGACTAGCGTTGTGTCTCTGCCTGTCGGAGATTTTTTTTCTTTTTTAATCCATCTGCTGGCTCTAACCAGTTTTTTGACTTCACACAAAAAATAAAGTAGTGGTATAAAAACTATTATACCTATAAAAACTATTATACTACTGTACTAACCTGATCTAAAGCTCAATGCTGACGCAGTCATGTAAGTAGTTTTCTAATCAGCAATAAATATTACAATTTCTGATCAACCCAAATCAATTGCATGATTAAAAATAACATACCAGTTAAAGCCCCGCCCACTTCCTGGTTAGGCCCGCCCAGTCCGAGTACAGATACAGGTACAGATAATTCATATGGTTAACAGATACAGATAAAAATACAGATAATGCTGTACTCGCTTATCCCTACACCATACCTGTGGTGAAGCATAGTGGAGGCAGCATTGGCAGCATTTTGGGGCTGCTTTTCTTCTTCAGCTGTAGCTGAGGCTTTAAAGAAGGTGGAGGGAATCATGAAAAGCTCCAAGTACCAGTCGATTTTGGCACAGAATGTTCTGGCATTGTTTTGTTTATTTCTCTCTTTTCAAAGGTCTTTGATACCAGAATCAGACTCTTTTTTTTTCAATCGGAGTAGCATCTGCAGAGATTAATGGTGATTTTTGCTCTGTTCACAAATATATGCCTAAATCTTTCCCAAAATGGCCATACACCCTATGGATATTCTTAGGTAAAGGTCTTTTAGCATGTGACACACTAGAATAGAATTTTCTTGCTGAACCACACATACCAGGCCTTCTGCAGGATTCAACACAATGTCAGACCAAAGTTAGCACACAGCTAGGAGGATAATGGTGTTCAAAACTATGGTTATATTATATTAAAATACTTATTTTCTAAATAATAAATTCTTCTGAAGCTGGAAAAGCTGAAAATGAAGTGAACTCTCACCTATCAGCATGACAATTCCAAAGCACACTAAACAATAGAACGACTCTAGCAAAGAAAGTCAAAATGTTGAATGTTGAAAGTCCAAAATGTTTTGGAATATCTTACAATTGAACAGGTCTGGAATGTTTTTGCAAAGAAGAGTTGATAAATTATTCTCAAGCCAAGCCGAAATCATGGACATCTGTCAGAACACACCGAATGCTGTGGTAAAAGAAAATGAATGACCCTTTAATGACCCCACAATCTTCTTGTTAAGCTGACAGATGTAACCTCATGTATTTTTTCTTAGCCAAGTATCATATGCTGAGACAACAGTAACTTAAAAAACTTATATAAGTCATCCATTGGTAGCTTGATTTCCTGAGAAGTGTAAACACTGTTTGCTTTCAAAACATGGCTTTGTTAGCTCAGCTGTTGTCTGGAGAAAGGTATCCGTTGACATTCTTATTCATCTCAATGGCAGTTGCCAAAGACAGTTGTCGTGCCTGTGAGAGGCTGGAACGGATTAAGGGTTTTCTGTTTTCAGTTGATGTTAGTTTCTAAGTTAATAACTAATGATTTTTACAATGAAAATGAATCAATCAAAATTTAAGCTGGACAACTGTAGGTGAAAGCGTCTGTCAATATGTGACATATTGTGACAATATTTCACGTCTTTAATAGCCACCAAAAACAATGTTGAGCAGTGGTACAACAGTACAGTGGGACCCGGCTATGTCGACGGCCTCTGGGGTTGCAAAAAAGCGTTGAGATAACCAATGATCGAGGAAAAAAGCCAATATATTGCAATTTGTTTGATGAAGTGATCGGCATGCTATAAAAATGTACATACACTGTATATTTTTGCTAACAACAAAAGGCATATGTGCACCAACTAACAGCAGAGATTGTAACGGCTACTTTGTTTATGTTGGGAATATATCAATAGACATATATCAATGTTGTGTGTGCGTGCTGTTCTGGTGTGAGCGTGCGCGGGAGGAGAGTGTGTTTGAGTGAGGAGAGAGATGGCTGCTCTACCGCTGTCTGTTATATAGCATAATCTACTGTTTCTATTTTCCTTCTTTTATTTGTGATGTTTGTCGGAGTGTTTTCTTTTTCCTGGTTTGTACTTACGCTCTTTACATCTTTGAAAAGAGTGTGAAACCCGTCTATAATGCTTGTTTAATCGCCTCGAGTTTTCTTTCATTTCCATTTAACATCTGGGCAGTCGTCAATCACTCTGACAGCCGTATACAGTCAATCACAAGATTCACCAGTATACAATAAAAACCACCTTTGATTCTCGATACAAACCTTTAATTATATTCTCCAGCATTGCAAACACAATTTCGCTCACAGCATAAACAGTCACAACACACATAAACACATTTGCTCATAAGACAGTCTTTTTGCTCTGACACTGTTCTGATAGTATTGCACACGCGGTTAATATGGTTTCTTTGTTGCTTTTTGCGTTTAAAAGTCTGCTTGAAAACAAATGTTTCTAAGCTTCTATCAGTAACGACGTCTTTGTCGATGTCAATGTAATCTGGGAATTCCTGGACAATGATGGTCAACTCCTGCGCCTCTTCCATGACAGCATCTGTAAAGTTAGATTTTTGCGCGAGTTGTTCTGCGGCTGCACGGCACTGCGCCACAAGAGTGAGTGAAGCATCATTGGAGTGAGCGACCGTACGGACCGTGATGCACGTGCAACGCGAACTCAGCGCATGCGCAGTGAACTCGGTACGATCAATACTCACGAGGATCGAGATAACTGATGTTAAGTGGTGACTTTGTCCCTCTTTTGCGCTCGAGATATCAGGGTTCAGCGACATAAAAGAATTGACATTACCAATAAGAAACTGCTTAGAGAAATAGGGAGTTTGGCGGTTCCACTTCAAAAACGTTGACATAACAGGGTTGGCGAGTTAACCGAGCTCGAGATAAGTGTATATTGTATAGTCATGCATTCTGACTAAATTAAATATAGGCATAATATCTAGCGGACATCTCAGCATGGATGAAAGAGCATCACCCGAAGCTCAACCTGATAAAGACGGAGCTTCTCTGCCATTCCATCTCTGCATCTCGACGATTACTCTATCAAGGTCTGCCAGAAGTCTTGGAGAGATCTTTGAGGACCAACTGACCTTCAAAGATCACATCACAAAGACGGCTCAATCATGCAGGTTTGCACTGAACAACATCAGGATGATCAGGCCGTTCCTAACTGAGCAACACAACTTCTGCTGCAGGCCATGGTCATTTCCAGGCTTGATTATTGCAACGCTCTTCTGGCTGGACTTCCAACATATGCAGTCAAACCCCTGCAACTGATCCAGAAAGCCGCAGCTCGTCTGGTCTTCAACGAACCCAAAAATGCCCATGTCACACCTCTCTTCATTTCTCTGCACTGACTCCCACTTGCAGCTCGCATCATTTTCATTCACTGTGCCTTTCTGGTGGAATAATCTCATCTGGAATAAAGAATCCCTGACAATATTCAAAAACAGCTGAAAACAACAACAAAATTCTTTGCTTTCACTTTCCTTTAGTCCCTCTATTCTACAGGCTTATACTACTTCAAGCAATGTTCGAAACTTTGTATTGTAACTCTGTTGTAACTAGTGTACTTTTGCCTCTCCATGACAAGTCACTTTCTGTTTTCCTCAAGTTGTAAGTCGCTTTGGATAAAAGCGATCCCTTAAATGAATAAATGTAAATGTAATATACTATTTTTGAATGGCAGTCAACAGAAAAATATATTTTCCCCCACAGACTTGCATGTTATTTTCTGAGTTTTGATGCTTGTTTGACCAATGGCAGATGGAGGGAGAGAGTTGGGAGAAATTGGGATTTTATTTTATTTATTTGCCAAATGTATAAATGTAAAATGTATTTCTATTTCCTTATTGTCAGTTCTTCTCAAGCATGTTAAGGCACTAAGCCATCAGAACTGTGGTTTACAGTGATTTTAGAAAAACTAAGTGCCGTTGTTTGTAATGACTCAGAGCTGTAAACACAAACAGCTTATTGGGTTTATAAAACGGTAACTGCATATAGCTAGCAAGGTTTCATAAAATAAACAAAGAGCAGTGAACATTTATTAAATTATTTTTAAGAAGTAACAATTCTTCTAAGCAATGCGTTGATACATATTTAGCATAATGATTTCCAAGCAGCACAAACACAGTAATGAGGACAGAGGTGCGAGTTCAAAGAGAACTTTACAACAACTTCAAATGCAATTCAGCCTGTTATAATCAAAGAACGGATTAATCTTGATTTGAATTTTGCTTCTGAATAAATTATAACCATGAATGTTCACTGACAACTTGCTTTGGTTTGTTTTTAGCTGTGGGTATTCAGATGAAACTAGAGTTTTTCCAGAGGAAGTTCTGGACTGCCAGCAGACAGGTAATAGAACACTAGTACACACACACACACACACACACAGTCGTTGGTATATATTTGTGTGGTATATGGCGATACTTAATAAGCATAATGTTTTTTATACTGTACAAACTCAGTATTCTCTCCCCCTACAATAACCCAACAAAAAATGATTTAGTATGTTTATGTTGCAATTTGAATTATAAGAAACATCAGCATGTCCTCATGATTTAGGGGCGTGGCCTGAATTCTGAATACACACCGCAATATAAGGACTTTTTGTCCTCATAATATGGGTCAAACCAGTGCACACACACACTTTACAGCCTTCCCAACTGGTCAGTGATGTTGTGGGTTTTTTTCTTTAAAGTTAGATGAAGAATTTGAACCATTTTGAATTTCATCATCAAAAATTTGTATTTTAGAAGCGCATTGGTGTATCATTACAAAATATGCATTTATCATATTGCTGTCATGGTGTTGTTTTTAACTTGTATCCTTCAGTGTGCCGCACTTGATGGGAAGTGTTCCATCAGCTGTGACAATGATGTGAGTGTCCATATTTACTCTTTCTGTATACAATATTTGATGTATACAACTCTGATTTTGTTATATTTCTACCCCTTTCTGTTCCTCCACCCTATATAGGATATCAGCTGTTACCTCATAGACAACAATGGATTCATTATTGTGGCTGAGGATCTGTCTTTGGTGAGGGATATATATAGTCAATTTATTATTCCTATATATTTGCAATTCAGGCTAATTAAAAAGCCCACTGCAATTCTGGAGGCTGTGGTAAAGAATCATTGAATTTATAGATGATCGATGATTTCTAAATGCATTCTGATAATAAAAGAGAGTGCATAAAAACACAGAATTTTTGTATTACTGTTTATCTCTTCTTAGACACAATCCATTCTGTTAGCCCAGTGTGCTTGTGATATTTATTCTAGGAGTGTATCTTTCAGACTGGTGTGTTCTTTGGAGGGGCTGAAGGAGCTGTAATGAGAAAACTGGTTTCAATGGGTTCTTTTAAGAGGTATGTCAATGTTGAAAGAGACAAACACATTAGGTTTTTTTCTCCAGAGTATGAGTATTAGTGAGGAGGAGAAAAGAAAAAGTCAATTGATGGGTTAAAACCAGTTTATCAAGGGAGACTAACATCCAAGTGGATCTCCAGTCATTCAAACCATCTTCCAGTTATCACTTCAACCATCTTCCAGTTATCACTTCAACCAAGTCATCCCTCATCACAACATTGTCCCCTCATGTTTGTGTGTGTTTGTGTGCTCCAACCGTTCTGTAAGACAAAGACTTACACTACTAGTCAATCGGATCTGCTAACAATCTAAAAAAAATCACGTACCTGTTTATGCATTGTGTTTCTGCCATATCTGCTAATAAACCTACCTGTTTGATTTTCACCTCAGTTCTAGTCATTAAGTTCAAGCCTGTACTATCTATACTGTACTAAGACCAAGCCAGACCATGACCACACTGGCAGGATCCAATTCTCACAATCCATTTCAGGAGCTTGTTGGTTTTTTACGACGCACTCTCACTTTTTCTAGTTCCTCACAGACACTGAGCACCACTGCCACTGTTCCCGGTTCCATTTAGTCACAGGTGTGTGCTGCCAGTCCCGTGGTCAATCATGCATCTTACTCTGGCTCGGCAGAGAACTGAAAAAGCTTCCTATTACAATTAATCAAGGAAGGAATTCAGATCTCTTGCTGCTGCCAGTGGATGGAATGAATCAGTACTCCTCACAACATATCGTCAAGGGCTCAATCCAGCGCTACTTTTGCAGATCGCTTGTAACACCATGGGCCTTCTGGGAATCATCCAGCTGTTAATCCAATTAAATCCATGTGTCCTGTTCATCTACTACTACCAGCGATGAGTGTTCTTTCCACGCCCTCTTTTAACATTAAACCTCTAACTATTATTACACTTACTGCATTTGATGTATTGTTCACAGTCACCGCTCTTCTTGACTCTAGGTCAGCTGGCAACTAAATCTCAGAGACACTGCCAAATCCAAGCCCTGGACATCCAAGTACTTCATACAGTCAATAATTGGTAGACCATTCGTATGGGCCCTCAAACAAGGCTATATTCATTTGTTTAGCTCCCTACTGTTTAAATGTTTTTCTTTGTGGTCAAGAAGGACAGAGGCTTGCCACCCTTCATTGATTACAGATCACTCCACAAGATCACAGTCAAGTTTTGATACCCTCTTACCATCTTTCCTGGTGCTTGGGACCAGTTGCATGGATCAACACGTTTCAGCAGTCTTTACCTGCGCAGTGCTTACACCTTAATCTGGATCTGGAGTGGGGATGGCCGCGATGAATGGCCCGGGGTAATAGCGTATGGATTAGTTAATGCCCCCTCTGTGTTCCAAGGATTTCTGAATGAGGAGATCTGGTAGTACTCCATCACTTCTTCTTGCCATAAATGACTTCTTCATTTATGGCATCCTTCTTGCCAAACTGAGGGAATACCATTTATACCACAAAGCTGAAAAGTATTTATTCCACCAGAGCTCCACCCAGTTCGTCGGTTACATCATCAGTGCAGAAGGCATCAAGACGAAGCGAAGGTGGAAGCTTTTAAATCCTGGCTTGTTCCATTCACCATCAAAGAACTTCAATGCTTCATTGGGTTTGGAAACTTCTATAAATGTTTCATTAAGAGCTACAGCCAAGTCACAGTTTCGTTAACCTCCCTTCTCAAGAGTAAGCCAAAGTGTTTGTCCTTGCCACCCAATGCAGCCCAAACTTTCAATACCCTGAAGAAAGCCTTCATGTCATCACTCTTATTTTGTCATCCTGATCCAGAGAAATCTTTCACTTCCAAAGTTGATGACTTCACCTCAGGAGTAGCTGATATCCTCTCCCAGCAGCAGGGTAATCCAGCAGCAGGGCAATCCAGCAGCTTTTCTTCATCCGTGTGCTTACTTTTCCAGGAAACATACCTCAGCAGAGCAGAGCTATGACATTAGCAGCTAAGATCTTCTAACTATTAAGTTGGCACCCAAGGAGTGGCAGCATTGGCTGGCAGCATCATCCATGCTGTTGCTCAAGGATCATCGCAACCTCGAGTATCTTAGAAATACCAAGTGATTAAATGCCTGGCTAGATGGGCTCTCTTCTTTAACCAGTTTAATTTTACCATCACCTATCATCCACTGTCCTCGCTGTATAGAACTGACCATCCAGACATTTCTGACCAGAGTTCATCTTGCTGTCCAGCCTTGTAGTCAGTCCCATCCAGGAGATCCTGAAAAATGGTATTGCATTTATTGCAGAGGGCACCGCCACTGAACCAGCTTTACCAGGCTGCCTTTCTAACAAAACCTACATACCAATATCTCAATGGATTCATCTTTTTGAATCAATTAATTCATCTGTTTGCACTTGTCACCCTGGGACCAGTCATACAATCTTGCTCATCTAGTAATTGTTCTGATGGCCTAGGATGAGAAACGACATCTCAAGATTCATCCAAGGCTGTAAAGAATGCAAAATGGCAAAGAAACCTCGCCACCCTACCAAACGGAAAGCTCCTTACGTTCCCACAAAGACCATTGTCAAATCTGAAAATGGATTTTCGTGACTGATCTGCCCACCTCCAATGGTTGCACTTACAATCTAGTAATCGTAGACAGATTCTCCAAGGCCTGCACTTTGAAGGGCTTGCCCACAGCCATTGAAATGGCTCAATTACTCTTCAACCATGTCTTCATGAACTTCAGGAGTGAGAATTGCCAGAAGATATTGTCTTGGATAGAGGACAACAGTTTATCTCCTGAGTCTCTATGGCCTTCAAACGGGCAAATGGAGAAGAAGATCCAGGATCCATCACTTACCTGTTTATGCATTATATTCCTGCCATATCTGATAATAAACCTACCTGTTATAACTAATAAATTTTAACAAACAGGACCAAAATGTTCACATTCTGAGTTTGAGTAGATTTGTTTAATCAAATGTTCAAAAACAACCCTTGATGTAATAGATTTACAATTTCTGACCAGTAGGTTGGCCTAAGATGTTGATATGTTCAAAGTTCCATGCCAATGTACAAATGGAAGTTTTTTAAATGTTGGCTTGTAAGGTGAAACATTGCCCTTCTAGACCACAGTTCAAAAGATTCAAGCAGAAACGTCTCGGGTTACGTATGTCACCTTAGTTCTCTAAGGGAACTGAACTGAAGCAAGCCCGGAGGCACAAGGAGCTGAGGCAATCAATGCTTACAAACATAACCCGAGACGTTCCCTTTCATGGGAACTCAAGCTGCGTTGAAACGCAAGGGGAACGATATTCCAATGCCACCTCAGTGACACCGGCCTCAGGTGTGTCGCAGCGCACTACAAGAGCACCCTCGTCAGTGGAGTGGAGTAGAGGTCAAGCTGGTACAAGCTCTGAAATGTGTGTGAGGAGGACTAGCCTGCTGCAGCACAAACCCTCAAGGAGAAGGAATTCCAGCCAACTCCTAAGAGGACACTGCTTGGGTGGAGTGACTCCTCAGGGTCCTTCCCAAATCGTAAAGGACGCATTTGTTGATAGCATTTATACGTCGAAAAAGAGCTACAATTACGGGTCCTAGAGTTTAAGAATCTCCCAGTAACCTCTCATGAAAGGGAACAGGTTTTCAACTAGTTCTATACAACAGAACTCAATCAGAATAATATGAGATAAGAAATCTAAAATACATGCTGCATACATTGTGTTTTACTCCTAATGAATATTCCCTCATATTCCCGCACACATTGTCACAGTAACAACAGGTCACAACAAAATGTCACACACAAATATATAGTCATAAAAAAATGCAAAGACAGCTCTCACAAATGTCTCTTAAAATGTACACATCAGTGGTTGAGGTAAAAAAAAAAAACAAGCTGCAAGCAATAATTATAATTATCTCTGATTTACAATTTAATTTGATGTAAAATTACACTAGTTCAGTGCCATACACATGCACACACATATGATTCTCATTAATGAAGTGGAAAAAAATACGTTGTGTATGCATGGTGGTGTTTTCTAATTGTTTATTGCACAAGTTCATGTATTCATTTTCTTCGTGGTAATATGTCATTAGTTTAGTGAGTTCATACACAAACTTACACATGCTTGTCATTGACATTTACATTTTTGTAATGTATTTTTATAGCAGTTCTATATAATATTGATTGACAATAATACTTAAAGCACAATGAAGAGTCTGGATTTGTTTTCAGGGTGAATCTGTATGACTATCGGGCCATCTGTAGGGTGTACGCACAGACCAGTGATACAGCACACACACTCTTACATGTGAGTATTGCACAAAACCACTACAGTACATCTGTTCATTTCATCCCTCATTCCAGTTTTTCTGATTCTGTGTCTTTCTATGATTTCTCTCATATTTTTGTGAAAGCAAAACACTAAAACATCTTTTATTATTTCACCCACTCCATCAAGTGGTTGACACATGCATGTTCATAATATCAGCTGTGCCTCAGATCTACACAGACATGTCCCTCATAAGAATATTATGTTAATCATAGTTGTGTACTTTCAGGGATATGTGTCTATAAATCTATGGTTGAACTTTATTTCAGTAGTCCACTTTAGACATTCTACTAACTATAAATAACATTGCAACTACATGTCAACTAAATAACTTTTTGTTTTTATTACTGAAGAGTGTTGTACTTTATTGTCCTATGTCCTATTCTTTTGCAATCCAGAACGGCAGCATAGCTGAAAGGTTTGTTTGGGTTGCGTCCTCTATTGTGCAGGCATGAATTTGCATTTCCTTCAACATGAGACTTATGCATTTCACTTTTGGTGTGAAAGGGTCTTTACATTTGCCAAAAACAGAACTTTTTTGTTAAAAACCAGCAAGCCCAGCCCAGCTCAGAAGTGAAAAAGTAACACAAATGTGATGTATTACTTTGCATAAAAAGTAACTAATAAAATATAAAGTAACAACTTTTTTTACTTTTTACTTTTAAAAGTAACACTGCTTATAGTTTGTAGAATGTTTAAAGTGGACTGTCTAATATTTATTTCCGTGCAATACAGAGTCATTTATAAGCTACACATGCAGTAAAAGTATTCATCCATAACAAACTTTGGAACATTTTGTTTCCTAAAATGGATAAAAAAAAAAAAAACACCTGCACTTATTTTGTTTTCTGATTTTCTGAGTATCCCATATGCTGCTAGAAACCTCTGAAAATTATTCAGTGCTTGATTGAACTTTCGAAATGAATCAATCTGAACGAATAACTCAATTGTGAATAATTTCAGCAAAAATGCTTTCAAAATTTCAGAATTTTGCAAGCCCTGATTGACTATTTCGAACAATAAGTTCATTTGTGATCTGGCATTGCTTATGTACATGTGCCTCTCCCCCATACATATGGGTATAAAAAGAGATGGCATCAACTCATTCAAATTTGTTCTTTGGAGCTGAGTGAATGTGTTATTCTCATTCGTCATTTTATCCTGGACATGTTTCCTGGGTTATGGTGTATTTCAGCTGTTTCTCTCCACGCAATATGAAGTTAAGTGCAGAGAGCGTTCCCGCGGGCAACACAACTGAAGCTTCCTCTAAAAGCAGTGGCTGAGAGCATTGTTGTAATGATGCTTTTCTACTAGTTTATTTCTGGGTGCGTTCAATCTCTCGACCATGATCTTTGTCTTATGTGTCTAGCTGAGACAGCTTTCATGTATGGTTCATGTTCTCATGTTTTCTGGTAAGAGGAGTCACTTCAGTTGCTCCTGCGATGCACAAGGGTGTGATTCTATCCGTCTAACAGGCAATCGCCAAAAACCCGAAAAAGGCTTCAGAGCCTCAGAAGAGTCACTGAGATGGGCAACCTATGAGATGGGAGGACGGGAGCTGCTCTTTCCTAGCCACCCACCTAAGTTCAATGGTGTTCTTTTTTACCTTGCCAAGAGTGCCCCTGTCCTGCATACAGAGATTGCAGTTGTCTTGCGAAGGACTGTGAAGATGAAGAAAAGGTTTTACAGCTCTTACTTCATTGTACAAAAGAAAGGCAGCGAAATATTACTAATCTTAGATCTATTAAATCTGCAGCTTCTCGACAACAGGAACCCCTCCTGTGGTGAAGACCCACAGAGATTCAGTGCGGTTCAGTGCTTTTCTTCCTGCAGGAGAGGTTGGAGGGATGTCTGTCCCCCTCCACCTTTGAGGTATATTATCAGTGTACAGTTCTTAGTGTATGGGATGATATAATCATCATGTTCTTCAGAGGTGCCTGGAGGTTAAATCCACCAAAGCCGTACTTTCTATAGTCTTTCTATAGTCTTGCTGGGCCTACAGAGAGCTCCTTTTGAGCCCATGGTGTCAGTCAAGCTAATTGCCTTCTCTTTGAAGATGGCCCTATTGACCATGCTCACCTTAATCAAGAGAGATGGGGACCTGCGGGTATGTTCTGTCAGTGAAACATGCTTTGAGTTCCATCCAGCATACTTCAGTCTAGTCTCCCATGAATCCTGAGACCCTGGCTTTGCTACATACCCAAAGTTTCCACTACCCCTTTTAGGGACCAAGTGGTGAACTTACAAGTGCTGCGTCGGGATGAGGCAGACCCAGCCTTGTCATTGCTGCGTTCAGTATGTGCCCTGTGGGTTTACTTGGACCACACACAGAGTTTCAGACGCAGAGAGCAGCTCTTTGTCTGTATTGAGGCAACAGAAGGGGAAGGCAGTCTCCAAAAAGATGACCTGCTGGATTACCATTGCCTTGGCATAACAAACCCAAAGTGTGAAGTGCACCTTAATAGTGTGAGCATACTCTATGAAGAGTTAGGTACAAACAGTTAAGCAGCAGCTGGCCAGGTGTTCCACTTGCACACAGCGCCTTTCCCTTCTCTGATATAATAACATGCACTTTTTTGTCCACATGAGATCACCAGACCAGTGTATCCTGGATGTATTTTACCCTTCAGCAACAATTGAATTCAGCGGACGTATTTGATGTACTTGTACTTGGTCAGCCCATGTTCTTGAGACTAGGTGCTCTATGTGTAGTGATTCCCTAAAAAATAATCCCACATGATACATTCTCCACGGTTACCAGTTTTAAGTTTAAAAAAAAAGTGAGAAAGAGAAAACATCATGAAACCGCTGAAACGACTTATCCCCACTGTAACTACAGCCTTTATTAATATCTGCACCACTAAAACCTCTTAACACAGTTCAGTTAGTAGTGCCGTTTTCCTCAGGAGCGTTTTCCTAGTGCCAGTCCATCCACACAGCATAGAAGGGACTGACCGACATGGAACTTATTGGTTACTATTGTAAACAGAAGTTACAGTAGAAAACAATATAATATGTAATGTATAATGGCCTGCCTCTCCTTAACCAAAATGCTGCCATAATAATATACAACCAGTACAATGCACATCTCAGTGTTTGACTGGTTATTGTTCTTCCCTTGCAGCCCTACTTTGCTCTCTTTGCAGCTGTCCGGTGGCTACTGACTGAGTTTGTTATGTAAGATTTGTTATACTCTGATCTTTATTTTATTATTCTCTGGTGTTTTGATTTTTACAAATTTGAACTCTTTTGTACATATGTAAAATCTAAATAACATTACTATACTTCTTACGCCATTTCTCTCTTTCCATTACCTGCTTTCATTATTGCCTTTTTTCCTTTGCTTTTGCAGATTTCTGGTTGAGTTCAACCTGTACAGCTGGTGGTACTCTGACCTCACCATTAAGGGTATGTTTGATAGTATGTGATTATGTGTCTGTGTGTTTGATGTATTGATGGAATCAGGGGCCTCACTTATAAAATTTATCAAATTAATATTATTAAGATATAAAAGATCACCAGTCATTGTCTAAATCTTTTACTTGAAAATGGCAAGCGACCAGAATTGCTTAGATTTCCAAATGCCTCCAGTACTCCAAATCTCCGCCACAAGAAAAAGTATGCACATCTGCTTAGAACCTGGCATTGGATTTTTCCATGTCAAAGACCACTTTTATAAAATGGCTTGGATTTTAGCACACGCACATTCAGAGTTCAAATCTGTGCATACGCACATTTTATAAATAAGGCCCCAGGTCTATATGGATCCACTTTTTCCACGTTGCATGTAAGTGAGAAAACAATCTGTAGAAATTAAATGTGAATATTAAAGCAGGTTGAACAGCAATTCATGTCAGTGTTTACATAATTGTGTACAGCATTTGTAAGTCCCAAAAGTGATACAGATAAGCCCTGCGGTAGGAAAACTATTTGAAGAACCATCTCTCTGTCTCTTCCTCTCTCTCTCTCGATCTCTCTCTCTAGCTCAGAGAGGAGGCAAAACAATGTTGGTCCCTTGTGATACAGAGTATCCAGCATTCGTGTCTGAGCGCACCATTAAAGAAACTGTGGGGAATATTGACTGTGAAAGCTGTGTTAAGTATGTGCAATACTTACAATCACATAAATGTACATATACATAGGGCAGTTAGGGTCTGCTAAATAGTCAATCTTTGTATGGTCAGTTCACTCACACATAATTCTTTACACTTAAATACTTATTTTCCATCAAAATCCTCATGAAGGAGATAGTACTTGCACCTCTGCCTTACCCTGCCACAAATTAATTGCTTTGTTCGCTCCACTAGATGCTATACTTTGCAATTAGCTCTGTTCATTTTAATGAGAGTATTATCTGAATATGTGAATAATATACAAGAGGAGAAAGAAAGAAAGAAAAAGGGGAGAGCAATTCAAATTAGCAGTCCATTTTAAATGCAATTTTACTATGGTATTATAGGTAGCATATGCGTGTGCCCTCACATGTGTGTCAAGAAGAAGGGAGTCAGAAGACGAAGGAGGAGATCCAACAGAACTTTAATAATGGCTAGGGTAAACGGAACAGTAGTGTTTCCTCAACAGCATCGTTAACAAACAACAAACGACAGTGAATGACGAAGGTGAACGAAGACGACGGGAATAACATAAATGAATAAATTCAGGAGATAAGGAAGTTACAAGCAATCCAAATGATATCCACACTAACACTGACTTGCACTGACATAACAGAGAAAAAAAAATGGAAACACAGGTTATAAATGCATAAGGGAACGATCACAGCTGACAAGATTACCGAGGTGATTGATGACGATTTACGATTGATTGATTACGTTGACAACAGGAGAGCACATGGGGAACCAGGAAGTAACCAAACAGACAAGACAGTTCTGTGACAGCTGCATTGACAAAAAATATATATTTGACAAACAATATTTTTTTTTTTATAATTGAGTACTAAGCCTGCCAGGATGGTAAAAGATGAGGAATAATGGCGTTTTATTGAATAACTAGTGGACACAAGATCAGAAACACAGGGAGGACTAGTGAGCCCACACTCAACTGTCAACCCAACAGGTGTCCGTGAGGAAATGTCCAGAGAAATGGCAGAGAAAATCCTAACAGCAACACTGGGGAAGAGTTCTGTACAGGCCAAGAACAACAAGATAAGCACGCTCACCGATGAACACCTGGTGACGAAGTGTTGCGATGGCAGGGGAGAGAGAGAGGGGAAACCTGGAGAGCAGAGGTAGAGACCTGCAGTGGTAACTAGAGTCCTTTGGAGAAGGGGAAGAATTTGAGTATAATCCCAGGACAATGGGATCGATGAGCCCACAGATGTGCACATGGTGCCTGGTAGTGTCACGATGTGCAGGGGAGCAATAAAAATAAGACTGGAAATGGCATCCAAAATAGACAGGTGAGCTGAGGACCAAAAGAAAAAGGTGTGAAAAACAAGAACTAAACTAATCAGACGGGATCTCAAAAAGAGAAAGTGTGCAGTAATCAGTCCAGGTATGTGAGCTCTTGGGAAATGTAGTCCAAAGTAAATGCTAGTACTCTGGTGAGGGAGACCTCCAGTGGCCAAATGAGGACTCTTCACTCAAACTGGCGTTTGTGACAGTAATTGGTGATACAGTACAGTCACAGGTATATTTCTGTTGCAAACTTTTATTCAAAGTACAGTAAGAGGAAAGATAATATTTAAGAACTAAATCATTGGCCTTAAATCTTCAGTCTTTAAACTGTGAGAATTCATGCATTTCAATATACGAACATACATACAGATTCCACACAGCAAGACTATTTCATCCACACTTTTCTAGTTTGAAGCAGATAAAATGGCATTTTAAAAAGTTTTTGACTCTAACTGTCTCTGCCTTGTCCTTCTCAGATCATTTGTCATTCAACAGATTCCCAGCAGCAATCTTTTCATGGTAGTCATTGACAACACATGTGACTGCAGTGACTTTGGACCCGTCACCCTGGACCCCATCGAAATTATGTATATCCTTATTAAAAAGGAGGTGCTTTCACTATAATTTTCACTTATAATTTCTTAGCCTTTCATCTCACACTAATATCCCACTGGTTACAATTTATTTCAGTAGCTCACTGCAGGGTAGCACTTTAGTTTAGGGTCCAATTCTCACTATTATTACACACTACATATTCTACATCCCACCTAATACCTGAACTTAACAACTACTTTACTGACTATTAATTAGGAATTTATTGAGGTAAAATACATAGTTCATAGTTAATAGTAGGATTTGGACCCTTAATTAAAACCTAAACTTATCATTTACATGTCAGCTAAATATTATTGGAGTACTAGTATATTAGGTTAGGTTGGGGTTAGTCGAGTAAGTTTACATGGACTTTCAAAGTTAATCATAGTTAATAGAATGTCTAAAGTGGGCCATCGAAATGTAAAGTGTCACTAGCCATTTGCATAGTATTGGTTTCAGAGAATAATTTTGATTTGAGTCATAAACATCAGAGAAAAGTAATGTCTTCTGTAGCAGTTTGCATATAAATTGCTTAGACTAGTCTTGTCAGGGTTCTGTCACTTCAGTTTGGGTTTCTAGTGTGTTGGTTTGACAGAGTTCTGACACTGCCCCTTTGTTGTGTCTTGTTATTGTGTAACCCCGCCCATCTTGTTCCCTTGTTTTCCTTAATTGTTCCCAGCTGTCTCTACTCGTTACCTTCATCATGTGCTCCCTATTTAATCCCTGTGTCTTAGCAACATCTTTCTTTTGTCTTGGTTTTGTATTTTTGTTATAATAAATATCCTTCTCAAATTCACCTGCACTTAAGTCCTCCCGCTTCCACAAGTCTAAGTCCAAGTTCGTCATCTCCTTTTTGTCTTCAAGACTGGTCCTAACTTTAAGTCAGTTACATAATAAAGTAGAATAGACTAATATAAATTAACTGATTACCTCTTGTTTAACTGCTAGTTGGTCAAACTACTTTTTAAGACACAGTCTTAACGTAAGGGTTATAATTTTATGCAATTGGCAGTTTGTCTCTATGGTCTCGGTTTTCATCTGTGTTTTCACAACTGTCCTTTGTCATGTTTTTCCCTTAATTTCATTGCACATAACGAGTCTCTGAAATGTGAACGGTTGAAGTTTCAGAAGGATAGAAGACGACCAGACACATGCCACCCCTTCCATCATGAGGTACGGAAACAAATGAAAGCCAAAAAGAGTTGTAGCTGTGACAGAGGTTCAGAAATATTCAGCCATTCAGTGCAGGTAGATGCCATTTGCAACCAGTGTGAATAGTAACATGCTTTATTTGTATTTGAACGTACAGTAATACCTCGGTTTACGAGTTTAAGTTCAAGTTCAAGTTCAAGTTTTATTTGTCACATACAAATCATACACAGTACAACATGTAGTGAAATGCTTTGACGCCTGACCAAGAGTTCGTTTTAAGGGAGGGGAAGGGAGAGCGATGGAGAGATTGTACAGAGGGAGGGAGAAATGTACAGGTTGCAGGATAATCAGTGTATACATAGTGTCGTAGATACAATATACAATTATGTACATTTATGTACAGTGTTTATAAATAGTGGAAGAATGTATATAAATAAATGCAGTATGTTCAATAAGTACTACGGGTGTGTGTAGTATATGGATGTACATTAACTATGTGCAAACGTGTATATACATTCTATATACATCAGTATATATGTATATATATATATATATATATATATATGTGCAAAAAAGAAATAAAGTGCATGAGTGTGAAGGTGCAAAAGTGCATGACTGTGCACCATGGAAAAGAAGAGAAATAGAAATGTTGAGTCCAATTGTATGTGTGTGTGTATTTGTGTTATCCCGGAAAGTTCTGGTTGAGGGTCCGTATAGCTTGTGGAAAGAAGCTCCTCCTCATTCTCTCTGTGTTCGCCCTCAGGGAGCGAAAACGCTTCCCTGACCGTAGCAGAGAGAACAGACCATTATTGGGGTGGTTGATGTCTTTCCTGATCTTCCTGGCCCTGTTCAAGCAGCGTTTGCTGTAGATGGAGTGCAGGTCAGGAAGTTCAGTGTGGATGGAGCGCTCAGCTGACCGTACCACCCTCTGCAGAGCTCGTCTGTCTTGCTGAGTGCTGTTCCCAAACCAGGCTGTGATGCTGCCTGTCAGGATGCTCTCAACAGTGCAGGTGTAGAAGGTCCTGAGCACCTGAGAGGGCAGTTTAAAGTCCTTTAGGCGTCTGAGGTGGAAAAGACGCTGCCGGGCCTTCATGACTGTGTGGTGGATGTGACGTGACCACGACAAATCCTGGGCGATGTGAACACCAAGATACCGGAAACTGTCAACTCTCTCCACTGGGGTCCCGTTGATCGTGATGGGTTGGTAGTTCCTCCTCTCCTGCTTTGTACTGAAGTCCACTATCATCTCCTTTGTCTTGTTGACGTTCAGGAGGAGATTATTTTCCTGGCACCACAGCTCCAGGAGTTTGGTCTCCTTAAGGTAGGCCGTCTCGTCGTTGTTTGAGATCAGGCCCACCACAACCGTGTCATCAGCAAACTTGACAATGGTGGTGGAGTTGGAAGTGGCCAAGCAGTCATGTGTGTACAGTGAGTACAGCAGGGGACTCAGAACGCAACCTTGGGGGGCTCCAGTGCTGAGAGTGAGGGTAGATGAGACATGTTTGCCCATCCGTACTGCTTGTGGTCTGTCCGTGAGGAAATCGGAGATCCAGCGACAAAGCGATGTGCTGAGTCCCAGGATCTCCATCTTGGAGGTGAGTATGGAGGGAATTATTGTGTTGAAAGCTGAACTGTAGTCCACAAACAACAACCTAACATAATTCCCTTTGCGGTTGTCCAGATGGTCCAGAGCCGTGTGGTGGAGATATGCGATCGCATCCTCAGTGGAGCGGTTAGGGCGATACGCAAACTGTAGCGGGTCCATTTTGTCCGGTAGTGAAGATGTGATGAAGTCTCGTACTAGTCTTTCGAAGCACTTCATCACGGTGGAGGTTAGGGCTACTGGACGGTAGTCATTAAGACAGGCAGGCTGGGGTTTCTTTGGGACAGGAACAATGATGGACTTCTTGAAGCATGATGGGATAACAGACATCTCCAATGAGAGGTTGAAAATCTCAGTAAATACCGGGGCCAGCTGGTCAGCGCAGGTTCTCAGGATCTGACCTGTGATGCCGTCCGGCCCTGCAGCTTTCCTGATATTTACATTCTTGAAGGCTGTTCTCACGTCATGCTCAGAGATAATGAACGCGACGTCTGCATCAGCACTCTCCATTGTCATGCAGCCGACGGCATTGTTAGAGCCATCAGCGCCGATAGCACTGTTGACACCTTCAGCGCCGCTAACTGCAGCCTCGAAGCGAGCATAAAAGGTGTTTAGCTCGTGTGCTAATGAAGCGTCAGCGTTCATTTTCCGTGATGGTGGCATTTTATAGTCCGTCATTGTTCTAAGTCCCTGCCATGTGCTTCTTGAGCTCTGATGGAAGAGAGACTCAAGTTTAGCACTATAACGACGCTTTGCCCCTTTCACGGCTTTGCGAACGTTGTAGGCGGCAGCTTTGTAATCCTGCATGTTACCGGTGGCAAGTCCCACGTTATAGGCGGCAGAGCGAGATTTTAGAGCCTCGCGGATGGTTTTATCCACCCACGGTTTCTGGTTGGGAAAAGTCCTGATAACAGTTTTCTCTACTGTATCATCCACAATTTTCCCAATGAATCCCAGAACTACCTCTGTAAACTCGCTGATGTCATCCGAGCTGTGCCTAAACATGTCCCAGTCTGCATCCCCCAGAGCGTCCTGAAGCACGCCCGCCGTTTGGTCCGTCCATCGCGCGGCCTCTCTCTGTACAGGCGCTTCCTGTTTCAGCCTCTGTTTGTATTTTGGCATCAGGAAGATGGCCGCGTGATCAGACTTTCCGAACGCTGGGCGCGATTGCGCTTTGTAACTGTCTTTGATGAGTGTGTAGCAGTGATCTAGTGTCCTTTCGCCTCTGGTGGGGCACGTGATATGTTGGTGGAAGTTCGGCGCTGCCCGTTTAAGATTCGCGCTGTTAAAATCCCCCACAACAATAAGCACAGCGTCCCGGTGTTGTGTTTGGTAGAGGGTGAGTTCCTCGTGCAGATCACACAAAGCGCTGTCTGTGTCCGCCTGTGGTGGAATGTAAACAGCGCTGATTATGACCGAGCTGAATTCCCGAGGAAGATAAAAGGGTCGACACTTTAAAGTCAGTAGTTCCAGATTCGGTGTGCACGAGCGTGAAAGTGGTAAAATACTAGTGCTGCTGCACCAGGATTTATTTACCAACAGACACACACCCCCTCCTCTTGTTTTTCCCGACTCTATGGTTCTGTCCATGCGGTGAACCGAGAAGAACTCGGCCGGCTGGATGGCGTGGTCCGGTACCGCTGGGTTCAGCCACGTTTCGGTGAAACAAAGGAGGTTGCAGTCCCGAATATCACGCTGGAACTTGACCCTGGCCCTGAGGTCGTCAAGCTTGTTTTCCAGAGACTGGACATTGGCGAGCAGGATGCTAGGTAGGGGAGCGCGGTGTGCGCGAGCCCTTAGCCTGTTCCTGACACCGGCTCGTTTTCCTCGAGGCCGCTTGTTGCGTCTCCCGTTGTTCCTCAGGATTCCGCTCGGCACGCTTGGATCCAGCGTTAACAACGGCGTTTGGTAAGTAGTTTTTTTAATCGACATAAGAGTCGCTCTGCTGTACTTAATGTACTCCATGGTGAAGAGGAGAGTGCAGGAAAAAGTATAATTAAGCAAAAATAAACGAACTATGTTTGGAGCAGACGCGACGGCAGCCTGTTAACACGGCGCCATCTCGGCGCCATCTTAATTCGTTCCAAGAGCGAGCTCGTAAAACAAAATGTTCGTACACCAAAACAATTTTCCCCATAAGAATGCACTAAAGATCAATTAATTCGTTCCACACGACCATAAATGCCCATTTTAAATATTTTTTGGGTTTTACCCTATTAATTACAGTTAAAATTATAACCATTAAGATCTCATATAAATACTAATTAATAATTGACAATTAAACTCTAAAAATACTATTTACAATTACAATTTACTGTAATGCACTTCAGCTTTGAGCAGTGTGCTTGGAGGAGACGAGAGGAGGGAGGAGGGGGGAGCGGGGAAAGCAAGGGAAAACACAAAACCCGGATTCAAGTGCAAATGAGTGAATTTATTATAATTGTGCAGAAAACAAACAAAGTTATAATCCAGAGTGAATGTCGTGGAACATTGAACACGGGAGACGGGGTGCCGCGAACGAACACACGTGAGTTGCGAAATAGGCAGATGTTATGAGAATCAGGTGTGTCAGTGCTCAGTGCCCCTTTCACACACACAGGCAGAACTAGGAGACAATGAATTCATGAACCGTGACAGTTACTGCTTAGAGGTACTGTATGTGCATGTTTCACTACGTGAACAATAGCGATCACAATTAATTAATGTTAACAACACGAGTTAAAAGCGCTGTAAATCACTTATAAAAGTATCACTGTGGTGAATGATGCAACCAAACTGAGCGACGCTGAGAGAATGAACGAGTTAAGGGGTGATAAAGGGGTTGGAACCGCGTGACTGTTTTGTGCGAGGCTGTCATTAGGACTTTTACAGTAAAAATGCGCGCAACGATGCTGAGCGTTAGGACTTTGACACAAAAATGCATGTGGGTGAGGGAAAAATTCTTGCACACCGATACAATGCTCATACACCGATTTGCTCGTATACAAAGTCACTCGTAACCAAGGTATTACTGTATTCAATATTTTATTCTTTTACAAGAGCAATTCCATGGCACCATGTTGTCAGCAAGCTTTAGAGTTATAGTTAACTAATATCTGCTGATTTTATGGTAGAATCTAAATCATAAGCTGAAAACTACCCTCCCATTCCTGCAATTTAGTAGATAGGACTTTCCTTAAGCACTGGAATCAACTTCCTGCAACTACCTGCATGGCAGAATTTTCCAGCTTTTGCAAACAGCCATAGATTTTAGAATTCTGATATTAAGTCAATTTATTTATGTTTGATCCTTCTGCAGGAAAACTCAATGGAGTGTGGCGGTTCCGCGAGCTTGAGTCCATCACTAACAGCCACATTTCTTGTAGTCCTGATAGTCACCATCTTTCCCAGGTGATGAAAACAGGCTCCACCCCCTTTTTCCTCCCTCGGCCAGTTTGACTCCGTCCAGCATGCAAAAAGTGATTCCCTAAATTTTTGATTTACACTAAAAAGCGTGCCCCATCAGAATCACTTGTTGATAGATAAGCTACATAGAACACAAAACCCCCGGATATTTTAAGGTAACACTTTACAGTGGTACGGTTTCATTTATGAACATTAGTTAATGCATTAACTAGCATGAACTAACTGTGAAAATTATATTTTTACGGCATTTATCAACCTTTGTTAATGTTAGCTAATGTAAAAAAAAGGTTTGTTCTTGTTAGTTCACAGTACATTAACTAATGTTACCAGATACAGATACTTTAAATTTTAATAATGTATCACCGTATTTTCCCGTATATAACCCGCAGACGCAGATAATTGGCACCCTCATATAACCCGCACCCATAGATTAATGAACTTTTTTGTGTAAGATCACATTTCGAATGTTGCTGGCATGACGTCAATTATCCATAACTGTTCAGGCTCGGTACACAGTGCTTGTGCACGATATTCAAACAATAATAAAACAAACACAAGTCAGAATCAGAAGAAAAAGAAAAAGCAGTGTCTCCCGCTGCGCAGCCGCTCGTCCCTTAAAAAGCGATTCTACAGGTGTTGATCATCAGATGAGATGAGAAGAGCCCACCCTCATGCAGCACAGCCAATCACGTCTTCTTGCATGATTGACAGTTCACACAGTACAAGTGCCAGAGACAACAACCCTCACAAGAAAGAAAAATAGAAAGAAAATACCGCAAAAAAAACTTAAATATATTGAAGTATTATTATGTGTAAAAAAAATTGTGATATAGCCCGCACCCTTATATAACCGGGGAAATCAGGTATGGCGGGTTATATGCGGGGAAATACGGTAGTAAATGTTGAGATTAAGATTAATAAATGCTATAAAGTATTGTTCAATGTGGTTAAATAATGAAACCTTATTGTAAAGTCTTACCATATTTTATGTACACATAGTTAATATGAAACGTTTTACAAGCAAGGCTACAGGAGACTAATAACTGTGCTAATTCATCGAATATAAGTAGGCTTCGTAAATATCTACAAATAAAATTGTCATAAATTTTTAAATGTTTTGTTCTGTAATGTAATGTTTATTATTTTCAGCCATACAACTGTGACAAATGCAATAGTAATATATGTATAAAAAGGGTGGATGTTCTGTGTGAACGTTCTATGCCTTACAATTAGCGATACATCTGCAGTTTGTGTACTTTTGAAATAAATCTTTTTTTAAATACAGAGAGACAAAGGAGTGAGTTGATGTTTGATGATTATTTTTTTTTTACATGTCTAATGTCAGTTTAAAGATCCGTTCTGTCTACAGAGCTCAAGACACGCGGAAGAGAGATTGTGTGTGTGTGTGTATGTGTGTGTCTGCATGGATAGATGGATGCAGAACACCTGTGATTAATTTAGAAGGACAATTCAAACCCTGAACATAACTCACAATATATTTGTACATCATAGATAGACCCTCGCAATTTGTATTGAGATATTGAGATGCATCACATATTAAATAGTACAGAAAGAAAACTAATGGGATGCAGTGTTTGTCGTAAATTCTTTCAAGTAACTTTGTAGATTTCAAAAATGTATTAACCACACCTGAAGCTGGATTTGGAGTGGATGTATTGATGCAGAGGAGAGACGAGAAGTTTACTCAGGGCTGCGACTGAATTATCAGAATAAATCAACCAACTTGAGCTAAATCCAAACACTTCTCATAGAATTTCATAAAAAATATATTGACAATGTGACAATAATTTTATTTACTGTAGAAAACTTAGTTGATGAACCACAGTGCATACAAATTGTTCATTTCTGTTTGGTTATCCAGTGAATTAGAGCAATACTTACATTTATTCATTTAGCAGACGCTTTTGTCCAAAGTGACTTACAATACTTCTCAAATCCGTTCTGCCTGCATCCAAATATGCCTGCTTCCTGTCACGAATGGGTGGTGCTGGTGTGCGATACGGAGAATACAGCAAGGGAAATACTTTAATAACCAAGGAGGGCATCCACACACTGACACACTACGAGATCAACAAGAGACAAGGACTAGGGAGAACATGGGAGGTTAAATAGACAGAGTAACCAGAATCACCTGAATGGTAAATGAGGGGGAGTGGCTGACCTAACAGAGGACGGGAACACAGAAGGGACACACAGGAAGTGAAACAATAACAAGACCCAGACAGGAACACGCGTTACACTTCCATACTATTTAGTAGGCAAAAGACAGTATGTGAGCCGAGAAGTATGTCGGAAAGTATAGCATTCATACTAGGTGTCCTGGATAACCTACTACTATCAGAGAGATTCTGAAGTGTACATATGATGGACACTTTACTGTCCCATGGGGCCACAGGAGAGAATTTGTGAATCTGTGAACTGGTGAAGCGCCATGACTGACGCTGGTATGTCACATGATAATGACAACATGGCAGATGTATTACTTCTGAAATTCATTCATACTACAAACATTCATTCTAGATAGAATAGAGCATCTCTTTAAGTAAGTTAAATGCATTTAGGGGTTGGTCCTGGACAAGACAATCTCCTGAACTCCAAACTGAATGTCAGAATGGGAAAGAAAGGTGATTTAAGCAATTCTGAGCGTGGCATGGTTGTTGGTACCAGATGGGCCGGTCTGAGTATTTCACAATCTGCTCAGTTACTGGGATTTTCACGCACAACCATTTCTAGGGTTTACAAAGAATGGTGTGAAAGGGGAAAAATATCCAGTATGCGGCAGTCCTGTGGGAGAAAATGCCTTGTTGATGCTAGAGGTCAGAGGAGAATGGGCTGAAGTTACCACTTAGCAACTTTGACTGAAATTACCACTCGTAACTGAGCAAAAGCAACAAAGCATTTGTGAAGCCACAACACGCACAACCTTGAGGTGGATAGGCTACAACAGCAGAAGACCCAACCGAGTCCCACTCATCTCCACTACAAATAGGAAAAAGAGGCTACAATTTGCACAAGCTCACCAAAATTGGACAGTTGAAAACTTGTTGCCTGGCCTGATGAGTTTTGATTTCTGTTGAGACAATCAGATGGTAGAGAGAGAATTTGGCATAAACAGAAAGAGAACATGTATCCATCATGCCTTGTTACCAATGTGCAGGCTGGTGGTGGTGGTGTAATGGTGTGGGGGATGTTTTCTTGGCACACTTTAGGCCCCTTAGTGCCACGGCATACCTGAGCATTGTTTCTGACCCTTCATGACCACCATGTACCCATCCTCTGATGCTGCTTCCAGCAGGATAATGCACCATGTCACAAAGCTCGATTCATATCAAATTGGCTTCTTGAACATGACAATGAGTTCACGGCACTAAAATGGCCCCACAGTCACCAGATCTCAACCCAAATAGAGCATCTTTGGGATGTGGTGGAACGGGAGCTTCGTGCCCTGGATGTTCATCCCACAAATCTCCATCAACTGCAAGATACTATCCTATCAATATGGCCAACATTTCTAAAGAATGCTTTCAGCATCTTGTTGAATCAATGCCACGTAGAAGGCAATTCTAAAGGTGAAAGAGGGTCAAACACAGTATTAGTATGGAGTTCTTAATAATCCTTTAGGTGAGTGTATGTATGTGTGTATATATATATATATGGAGAGAGAGAGAGAGAGAGAGAGAGAGAGAGAGAGAAATGGGAAAACCATTTTGTGAACACAGCCAGTGAACACAGGAGAAAGCCCTTTCCAGGTGCAATACAGGTTGTGTCGAGCCATTCATTCGTTTGATGAGAAAAAGATGAAATGAAGTTGCAAGAAACATTTTGCAGTGGAGAACTATTATTCAGTTCTGCGACACTGTACACATATACCCTGATAGCACACGTTCATCTCAGAGAGTCTATTTGATGTGTGTGTTATTTTTAGAGTGTTTGCTCATCTGCAATACGTCTCTAGGATATTGAGAAATTGTTATTTAGAAAATGTCTTTAAGATGTTTATGATTTAGAATGGATGTAAAACTGACATTTGACAGACGTCATCAGATGTTTGTACACAGCAGCTGCTTTCCAGATGAAGCCTCTTGAAGACATGTGTGCTATCTGTGTGAGATTAAATATTAAAGCCTTTTTATTAGTTTTCTTCCACTGAACATAAAAACAAAAAATCTGGCTTAATTCTCTCTCTTTTTGTCATTTTCTCATTTTTCTACTTGGAATACTAGATAAAGGAAAATATATATATAATAAATACATGGATACATGGATTCAAGTAACCCAAAATCTCAAAATTCACCAGTGTATGAATAAACAATGAGTTTGTCTGTATCTTGCCTTAAACATTTAACAGAGTGATATTACAAACATATTTGTTTTTGCAGCCTTATTGACAATTTAAGACATTCTCTCAAAACAAGTCATATTATTAGCTTCTCAAAAACAGTGATTGATTTGAACTTTATTTTCGGGCAATTCGTGTTTTCACTGTTATACGGTAGGGGGCACTGTTACAAAATTAACGTACAGAATTACTGGATCAAAACACAGACATAGAAGAAGCAGAAACAAGCGATAGAAGCATTGCTGATGGATATGTAAAATAACATAAAAAAGGGTGTTTTCACAAAATTGTTGGAGTCTGAATGCAGTTCATGTGATTTTTAGGCCATATGTAAACATGCCAAACTGTCTCAAACCCCTTAAAAGCGAACCAAACTGAGACCTCAAGAGGTGTTCTGTGTTTCACTAACAGTATGGCTTGTCTAAAATGTCCATTGTGAACACAAAGTCCAGGCATCTACAAACTGTTTGTTCACAAGATACACTTAATTTCAATTTCAACCACTTATAAACAGTGTAAGAGACATGGCTGCACACCTTTCTAAGTTAAAACATTTGATTTACATTTTTATGAGCATACACCTCACACCTCATGAATCAGAAAGCCAGCTGTCACTCACAGAGTGTTCACTAAATATATTATCTTTAGTGTTTTATTCTGTTTAAACTGTCAAAAGGTTCACATAAACAGTTGTTTTTGTCCTAAGTGAATGTAAACTTCTGGCGAAGAAATCTTGAATATTGTGTAAAATTGAAATCTGTGCATTACTGTAGTTCTTAAAGTGACAGCAACCAAATATAAGAATCAACATAGGTTTTATTCATACAGTGAAGAATAACCAGTTTTTTTTTCTTTCTTTCTTGAATGCTGTTTTTAGGTATATCTAATGCAACTGAAAAATTGAAAGTAGTTTATTTCATTTGCATCTTTCTTTATTATATTTGCCCTTTATATATACAGTATAAATATATATATATATATATATATATTTATATATTTGCTGATTTTATCACCACGCTCTGCAATAAAAACAATTCAAGGAAAACTATTAAAAATAAATTATATTTAGATAGGTGAATGTGTGATATAGTGCAAGAATATGGACATATTACTGCAACAAAATGTATATTTTTATGCAAAAGATAAACTTAGAGCTAAGGTCATTCAACAGCACATGTAGCAGTAATTTTTTACAACACAAATAATAATATTGCCTTTGTTAGGCACATACAATGTGGATCATATTTTGAAAGCCATCAAACACTGAACTGGATTAGATCCAGAATGAATACAAAGAGGTCTGAAACCACCTTCCTACTTAAGTGGAGCGAAAAAGCATCCGAGTCCTCTTTCAGAGACAGTGTGAACATGCAAGAAGAACTGGGTCCCTTCTTCACTTGGTTCACCTCTTGGTCCACTTAAAGCCGTCCCAGTTTGATTCTTTTAAAGAGGATTCAAGTGTAAAAACACCCTAAAACAGCATATAAATCAAAACTGCCGATTGTTACTGAATGAAATGAGCCCGTGACGAGCTGACGCTTTGGGGGTGTTGAAGGACTCGATCTACTCCATCTGTGTTTTGATCATCGTTCTGAATCAGATCTGGATGTAAGTCTTTTCAATTTGATTGCTCAAAATTTTGCTTTTTATTATGAAACTTACCCACATTCAAGTGTTGATAAAAGATGAAAACAATGCATGAATCTAGAATAAAATGTTTGTTCAAATGTCTTTTGATCTATTGACCTTCCAGATATTCATATTACAAAATATTCTGGAAACCATGAAACTTGCGAAAATTATCAAAAATCCTGGCAGTCGCTGGAAATGTCTTTTTTTTTTTTAAACAGTTACACTTTATTTTAAGGTGTCATTATTACAGTGTAATTATTCATTCAAGTATTGAGTACCGGTAATAATAAACCACACATACTTACTATAGGGTTATGGTTTGATTTAGGGTTAGTTGCATGTAATTACGCATAATTTCCCATCATTATTATTATGTAACTAAATGTAACATATGTAACAAGTACACTGTAAAATAAAGCATTACTAAAAACGCTAGTGGGGAAAGAGTTAAGGAAGTTTAATTATTTTTAGTAGGTAAACAGACTCAACGACTAATTTCAGTAAAATCCTCTGAGATAAAACAAGAAAAAAACCATCTGAGAAAATAAATATATAATGATATTTGTGGTTTCTTTAGATGTCTTGTACATAGTACTCTGAAATGGATAGCAAGAAAGTCTTTGTCATATTGGTTTCAGCTCTATAAATATAATTTATTTGGTTTTTCCTAATCATCGTCTTTCGCAGGCCCTTGTTTCTGCGAGCAGCTACTTGCAAACGAACTGGTCCACGGTGCGTGAGCAGCGCTTGCATCTGACGTAGCAGCACCAGTGGAACTTGCAGTGGCAGCGCTCGACCAGCTGCACCTTGTATTGATCGTAACCTCGACCGCAACACATGAGCGCGCAGCCGTCCATGCCTTCAGACGTCTTGTTGCAGAGACGGCCTTGTGTTCCTGCAGAGCCGGTAGTCTTGTTTTCTACACAGTAATCCGGACTGGGGTCTATGTACACCAGGTCGTTGCTAGTAGGAGAGTTAAATTTGGAGTGCACTTGAATGAGCTTTCCACGGCTGTTCAGCTTCATGGCAGCGGCGCTGTCGTATTTCTCCTTCAGAGCGTCGCCCACCTTGCGGAAATCCGCGAGTTGCAGCCAGCATGTTTTGAGGCTGCAGGAGCCAGACACGCCGTGACATTTACAGGACACATGGGCGAGATCGGATGCTATCTGTGACAGAGAAAGAGTGTTTCAGCTGGAAAGAAGCATGTTCAAACTGCTTCCATCGACAGTCACACACAGGGCTCATTTTCACTTGGACATAAACAATGGATTTCAGTGAAGAAAAACATCTCATGGAAGTTTCTCGCAATTGCTAGTTCATAGTTCCTTTATTATTTGATCAGTATGTCAAGACAATATACGAATCTACTATTTAAACTGATTCTTCTTAAACTGAGCCACAGTTTCACCAGTATCTCTTCTGAGAGCTTTAAAGCTAAAGCCACCAAACTCACTCAGACATTCAGACTGTCTCACGTTTCAAACTGATCCGACATACAGTTTTTAGTAAACTTACAATCAAAACTACAAAACGTCCCTTAGTCCCTTAGACTTAGGATCAAAATTTTCATTGAATAACTCCAATAGAGTATTTAAGTTAAGCTATCATTAACAAAGCCTAGCAACTAGCTTAGGAAATGCTAACACATGCTAGCAACATGCTAAATAATGTTAGAAAAATGTTACTTAAACGTTAATTCATGTTAAAAACATATTAATGTTAATTCACACTAAATCATGTTAGAAACATGTTAGCAACATGCTAATTTGTGATAGCAGTGTGTTAAAACATGCTAATCCATGTTAGTAATGTGTTAAAAAATGCTATCAACATGTTAATATCTTGTTACCAATAAATGTTAAAACCTGTTAATTTGGTTAGCAAAATACTAAAACATGCTAATCCATGTTAGAAAACTGTTAAAACGTGCAAGCAACATGACAATTAATGTTAGCGACATGTTAAAACGTGTTATCAACAAACAAATCTATGCTAGCAAAATGTTAAAACATGCTTACAACATGCTAATTCATGTTAGTAATGTGTTAAAAAATGCAAGCAACATGTTAAGTTCTTGTTACCAATAAGCTAAAACATAAAAAAACAACATGATAATTAATGTTAGCGACATGTTAAAACATGTTATCAACATACAAATTCATGCTAGCAATGTGCTAAAACATGTTCATGTTGCTAACAATGAGAGAGTGGAAAGAGATAGAAAAGACTCTCTCCTCTCTCTTTTCTTTCTCTTTCCACTTCACTCAATTAAAAGGTTAGAGAAAAAAGGCCTTTTTCAAGCCAATATGAAAGTTTGTCCCAACAAACCTTACTCATCTAGATTTTGTATTTGCTGTCTTACCCTCCGTCCCGCCTCATTGTTATGAAGGTTCATCAGCAGTCTGGCACTTTCTACAGAGCCTTTGACGAAGGTTTTTTCCCGTTCGCGGGCATCCACAAACTCCTTGCTGAAGCGGTATCCATAATTGAGGTTGTCCCCGCAGCCACCCCACAGCCAGTCTCGCGGCAGATCTTTAGGCCTCGCCGCCCGGCTGCAGCCGCAGCTCGACAGCTCCCCCTCTCTGCAGGCCCGACTCACTGCATTCACCACGCCTGCCGCGCTGATAGCGTAGGTGAACGCCGTCTCTCTGCTCCCTGGAAAATTCATATATACCTTTGTTTATTTGCTTTTATTATGCTTTTATGAGCAACATTTACAACTAAATCTTAACCATTTTTATAAATCTTTCCATTCAGGTGTGAGAGTGCAAAAACGGAAAAGTTCAGCTTCAAACTAAACAGACAAATGTAAATTATATGCTTTCGTTTTAAACTATAAAGACATGTTTGGATGCATCACATTTCTGCAAATATCTTAACTTCTTAAAGATACTTCTTATAGATTTTGATCAAGATACTCAAATATCAAAATGATTTACGATATGAAGTTTTGTTTTCTGCAAAACAGGAAATATTATCTGCCAATGGGGTCAGAAAATGAGGTTGTTTTCCCATTAAATTAGGCACTTACTAATATAAATATAAACTTACTAAATTTGATCACATTTTCAGAAAACAGCTGAAACCCTACTGTCAGGATTTACTACAGGCACACAGTGAGAAATCAGAGATGAAAAGCTGTGGAAACAGTTACTTTTATAGCATATGCCTTTGTAGGAGTTTCTCTGTGAGACCGAAGAATATGTAGATAGAAGAATATGGTTTACTAAGGTTTGCTATAGTCAATTTATTAGTATTTGTGCCATTATTTAACACCCAAAACACCCCTTTTTGCCCTTGAAAAACTCAGTTCCTGGAGGGCCACGGCCCTGCAGAGTTTAGGAAAATTCCAATCGGAAGTCAGCATCCACCTAGAACATGACCATAAATGATTAAATTACTTCCTGGGGGGTTCAGTTGTTCACTTTCGTTTGAAACAAATGGTGTCCCCCTCCTGAAGTGCCCTTCAAGGGTGTAAAACTCTGTTTGGAATTCGCCCTTTAGCTTCAGCACTCATTAAACACACCCGATCCAGGTCATCAAGTCCTTCAGGCTTATGTGAAAACTACAGGTATGTGTGTTGGAGCAGGATTAGAGCTAAACTGCAGGACGGGGCCCTGCAGGAACTGAGCTCTGTAAGAGGAGGAACCGCTGAAAACAGATGGCGCGTAATAGAAGGGAGAGTTGTTCATTTATTGGGAATGTCTGTCTTCAGTAAGCTTGAGAAGTTTGTACTCACATTCGGCTAGGTTTAGTTTTTGCTGTTGTAATGAAATAAGTTATTTTTTTAAAGCATGGTGGCATCTTCTATTTGTCGATGCCAAAGGAAAATTAATATTTCAAACCCTTTTTGGAAGCAGTAGTTGACAACAAAATGAAAACAAATATATATATAAAGATCTAGTAAAAATCTAAGTACATATCCAGGCTGAGAAAAATAATATTTAGCTATTTTTCTATTATTTAAGTTATATAATGGTTACTGCTATAGAAGTAATTTACATATGGAAATATGGTTTATGCAGGTGTGGCAACAAAACATTAATTCATTTGAAAACATGGAACCATACAATAAACTGCCAATAATGTAACATGTTAACCCTAAAAACTGGAATGCTAGTCATTAATTTTTGGAAAACAAATAAAAATGAGTCTGTGTGGATATACAGCGCGTGCAAAGATAAAACATCTTTCCAAAAAAGCTTTCACTAGACAAAAACTTGACATTGTGAGTTTTGAACGTTATTTTAACCTATGACCTTTGTACACTGCATGCCATTGTAAGGACTCTAGAGTGTAGCCAACCACCTGTCATATACAACCCACACAAAACACACAGTTGTAAACGTGAAGAAAACAGATGCATTTTCGTCTTTTCAGATCTCACTAGGCTGTTCCCATTTGCCAAAGTAATATGGATGGATAAGGGTCTGCGATATAGTTTTTCACATTAGAAAAGCTGGTTCACTCAGAAACATGTCACAATGCAAAAGTCAAGTCAGCCATTATGTTTGCTCAGCAGGATGCTATTAATGATATGATGTGAAGTACGCCTAAGTTGTTGACTGAATGACATACAGTAATATTTCGTTTGATTTTGGTTAAAGACTCAGACTCGAATCAGGTGGACTCGAACCCAGCCATGTAGAGAAAAGCATCATTCTCCATTGACAGCCATTTGTGGGCAATATTGGCCTGATTATTGCAGAGATCCACAATTTGAAAATCTCCCAGAGGCGGTAGACCATCCGCGGACTTTCGACATACACTTATCAGCATAGTAAAGACGTGTTTGCCTTAAAGCAGCGCTCAGTGTGTGATATCACAGCAACGTGAGAGTGATTAGAGAACTGACAGTTCTGTATGCACAGATCCGTTTAATTCAAGTCCAACACACCTAATGCTTTGGGACACACTTATTCTAATCTCACATACTACAGTGGAACCTGGTTCTGTCGAAGGCCTCGGGGGTTGCAAAAAAGCGTCGTTTATTGAAACGATCGGCATGCTATAAAAATGTACATACACTGTATATATTTTTACTAACAACAAAAGGCATATGTGCACCAACTAACAGCAGAGATTGTAACGGCTACTTTGTGTTTATGTTGGGAATATCCCTTTAAGACGGCGTATGCTGTTGAGTGCTGTTCTGGTGTGCTGTTTCTGGTGTTCAGCTCTACCGCTGACTGTTATATAGCATAATTTACTGTTTCTATTTTCCTTCTTTTATTTGTGATGTTTGTCAGAGTGTTTTCTTTTGTCTGGTTTGTACTTACGCTCTTTACATGTTTGAGAAGAGTGTGAAACCCGTCTATAAAGCTTGAGTGACCAGTTTAATCGCTTCAAGTTCTCTTTCATTTTCATTTAACATCTGGGCAGTCGTCAACCACTCTGACAGCCCGTGCAACATTCTCCAACATTGCAAACACAATTTCGCTCACAGCGTAAACATAGTCACAACACACATAAACACATTCGCTCACAACAGTCATTTCGCTCGGACACAGTTCTGAAAGTATTGCACACGTGGTTACTATGGTTTCTTTACAAAGTCTAAAATGCTTTGTTGCTTTTGCCTTTAACGGTCTGCTTGAAAACAAATGTTTCTAAGCTTCTATCAGTAACGACGTCTGTGTCAATGTCAATATAATCTGGGAATTCCTAGACAGTGATGCTAACTCCTGCGCCTCTTCCAAGATAGTATCTGTTAGGCTTGATTTTTGCACGAGTTCAGCGGCTGCACGGCACTGCGCCACAAGAGTGAGTGAAGCGTCATTGAAGAGCGACCGTACAGACTGGGATGCACGTGCAACGTGAACTCCGCGCATGCGCAGTGAACTCGGCACTATCATTAGTCACGGGGATCCAGATAACTGATGTTAAGTGGCGACTTTGTCCCTCTTTTATGCTCGAGATATCAGGGTTCAGCAACATAAAAGAATTTGATGTTTTTGGCTATTCCAGTTACAAGAAACATAAGACAATCTCATTTTTGATGATGCGCAGCCTCCTAAGGTTCTTCTATGGTTTTTGGAGCTTAACTGGCATAATCATTGTGAAGTCGTACCTATCTGCATGACTCTGCCGAACACGGAGGAGTTGTCCACTGTGCTGCAGTTCCAGCGGCGCAGGCGAAACTGGTATTGGCACTCTCGGATGCCTGTCTTTGCACCCTCTCCAATGAAGTGCATGTGATCCTGGTACAGCTGGCAAAGCTTCCTCTGACCTGTGGACAGTCCTGCCAGTTTACTGCACAGCGGCTGACCTCCTATGATGTACGCTTCTGGGATCAGGAGGGGATTCATCGCCAGAGACCTGAAACATCCACACGCATTCAGTGATTGTTACTTTTAAATATGAGCATGAATTTGTTTATTGCATTAATACTAATAAAAAATAACATGGCACAGAAATTATTTGTGTGGCCAAAGCTGAAGCCCTTATTTGGAAAAGCACAGATAAGGAAAACGGATAATGAATTCTAACGAAAAATACAAAAATTATGCAATAGTAGACGGAGTCACATCCGTAACATGAGCCATGATTGATAAACATCTAAAATTAAAGCTCAATAGTGTGTGATGTGAATGAGTGTAAGTGGAAATCAACGGTTTTGTCTCGGTGCAACTGAGTGTAGTTTTATTGGTGCGCTGAAACTGGGAGTCACTGTGATCGTTTGGCAATAGATCTGTGTAGATCTGAGTGTCGTCTTGAATGGGAGTGGTCCAGGAATTAAGCCTTGTGGCACTCTTAATATTAGTCTTATGGTCACCCGTGTTCACATAGTATCCCCTTCCTTCTGAGTCCAATCTGAACTAGGCCATGAAGACAGTAGCATAGTGTCAGCCCAGATCCGGTCCACATCTAGTACGCTTCCAATCCTTGTTTGCCGGATCTGGGCTGACACTATGTTGCTGTCTGGGTTATCTGATGAGTCGGTTCAAAGAGGTGTTAAAACAAGCACGTACCACCATGAGTTTCCTTCCACAAGCACATGCATAAAAGAGGCACAGAAGGTTATGGCAACCGCAATGTGCCATGTGTCCGAGACTGAGTACATCAACTTCAGCTTCAACATCATTCCTGCCTGAAGAAACAAGAGTGAGAGTTACATCACACACACAAAGCTCAATTTCATGTGCCAGAGTCCTTTGAATAGCATGTTTATGTGTGCAAAATGAAGAAAACGGGGTCATTTTGATCCTGGTTACATGTGAAAGTTAAAAACCCAACTGTGTGCATGTAAAACGGCACCCAGAACTCACCTGTAATCTATATCATCTGTTTGCATAATCTAGAAAACCCGTCTCATATGTGGATGAGAAATTTAGAAATATGAGCCCTACAGGATACCTGCAGTTTAAACACATTTTATTTCTTGTTAAGAAATAAAATCTTTGAAATGGTTAATGTAAAAAAAAAAAAGATTTCTATTTAAACGATGTAAGCCCATACCAGCGTTATATATTGTCCTTTATAAATCAAAACGGACCCTTGTTGAATCAGTGTGCCGGTCGATTTGTTTGATAAAAAAAAAAAGCTTAATGTAAAAGTAAAATCTAAATGTAAATGTTAAAATTGTCAATACAATACCAATACAAATATAAATATTTATATACAAATGTAAATATGAAATATATTTTTAAATGTACCGGTAGATGTAAATCTTATTAATTTTCAAGCAGCATATGTGCCAAGTAAATGAAGTGCTCTAAAAGTAAACATGTCATATTTTATTCTTTCAAAGACAGCAGAAGATGTGTTATAAAATCAAAATCTCATTAAATAAATGAAAGATTTAAAAATATGATTGAATTAACTCATTAATGAACAGGTCAAACTGGAGCCGCAAGATGGCGCTATAAACAACTAGATGTAGATGATAAGACAGACAGACATACTGTTAGACAGACAGACATACTGTTAGACAGACAGACAGACGTACTGTTAGACAGACAGACAGACATACTGTTAGACAGACGGACATATTGTTAGACAGACAGAAATACTGTTAGACAGACAGACGGACATATTGTTAGACAGACATATTGCTAGACAGACAGACATACTGTTAGACAGACGGACATATTGTTAGACAGACAGACATACTGTTAGACAGACAGACGGATATATTGCTAGACAGACAGACATACTGTTAGACAGACAGACGGACATATTGTTAGACAGACAGACGGACATATTGTTGGACAGACAGACGGACATATTGTTAGACAGACAGACAGACATATTGCTAGACAGACAGACATACTGTTAGACAGACAGACGGACATATTGTTAGACAGACAGACATACTGTTAGACAGACAGACAGACGGACATATTGTTAGACAGACAGGCATACTGTTAGACAGACAGACGGACATATTGTTAGACAGATAGACGGACATATTGTTAGACAGACAGACATATTGCTAGACAGACAGACATATTGTTAGACAGACAGACGGACATATTGTTAGACAGACAGACGGACATATTGTTAGACAGACAGACGAACATATTGCTAGACAGACAGACATATTGCTAGACAGACAGACATATTGCTAGACAGACAGACATACATACTGCTAGACAGACAGACTGTTAGACAGACAGAAAGACAGACAGACAGACAGACAGACAGATAGACAGACAGGCAGACAGACAGACAGACGGATAGACGGATAGATATATAGATAGATAGATAGATAGATAGATAGATAGATAGATAGATAGATAGATAGATAGATAGATAGATAGATAGATAGATAGATAGATAGATAGATAGATAGATCGTTTATAAAACTTACACTTTGTCCAAGATAGGAAGGGAAGATTGTTAACAGCGCAATCCCAGTGAGAGTTTCACTGATAAATACTCCCAGTGCTGCTGAAGTTGATTTCTGTTTTCTTTGTTTTCTGGATATTTCTACGTTTCTCCCCAAGATCCATAAAATAGTTTAGACGAAAAAAAGTTTAAACGAAAAAAAGTAAATCCAAATGTCTGCCGTCTAAAAAAATAATACAAAATAAACATCACACAGGTAATTTCGCCAATATTATGGAGACACGCTCTTTGCGATTCATTCTCAGAGCCCTCGAACAGCCTAAAAATAATTATTCTCCATCTCTCAATCCTTCTACATCCGCAAAATCTTATGGGCTCCTTGCGTCAAAGCATTTTAAACTGTTGCTGAGAGAAGATTGTGTGTCCAGTTGTGTGCTGTGTCCGGAGTAAAATGCACAAGCATCTGCGGAGTTTTGGCTCTTCAAATCACAAACTCCGCCTGTGATGCGCGCGCTCAAAACACTCGAGCACAAACCTTTACCAATCACTAAACTAGAGGAACTAATCCTGTCCTAATCCTGCCCATACTGACTGACCACTGCTCATATTATACACAAATATATTTTATATTTAGATAATAACATGTATTGCTATTTATTTACATTTGGTTTCATATGCTATATCATGCAAAAAAAAGTTTAAGGACTTTTTTAGAAATTATTTTTTTTTAAATATAATTCTTGTGCTACAACCACTTATGTCTGTGGTTTTACCTGTATTTGAAGTAACTGCATGGTTTATTGTACAATGAGTAGTAATTTGGAACTTAAAGGAACTTTATGAATTCAGTTTAACTGATATTTTAAAATTACAAAAAGTTATGTGTTTCATTTTTCATCTTGGCTCTGTTTACAATAAAGGATCATGTTTTTTTCATCAGCAAAAACAACAAAAAGACCTGCATATTTGTATTTTCTACTTTTATAGTGTTTATTCTAAAATGTTCAAATCATTCTAAAGAATTTTCAGATACATTTTGAAGTAACACCACAGACTATTATACCATAGAATTACAATAAGATCCACACTGTCATTAAAGACAATTTTATAATCCTAGAATTTTGGCATTCCTGACAAGGTTGTTACAATTATATAATTATGAATGTCTATGAAATTTTATTATTTTTATTAAACAGAATATTTCTGGTTGTATTGTCTGTGGAGTTAATATGGAGTCTGTGGGGTTACCATGAAAGACAGTAACACCACTGAGAATAACACCACATACAGTAACAGCTACAGAGAGTAACACCACAGAGAGAAACACTACTGACAGTAACACCACAGAGAGTAACACCATAGAGCAGTGTTTCCCAACCCTGTTCCTGGAGGCACACCAACACTACGGGTTTTCCAACTCTTCCTAATTAAACACACCTGATTCAACTCATCAGCTTGTTAGAAGAGACTCCCAAGACCAGAAATATATGGGATAGATTAGGGACATATGCAAAATGTGTACTGTTGGTGTGCCTCCAGGAACAGGGTTGGGAAACACTGCCTCTGTCACGACACAATACGGGGAGGACTCAAGTGCAGGGGTAAAGGAGGATTTATTAACAAAATGTAAACAAACATAAACGTAAAGCAAAAACCCACGAGGGGGGAAAAACATAACATAAAACCAACCAGGAAGCAAATCAGGACCAGGACCATAATACAGACCAGACAGGGATGACAACGTGACCACACCAGACTGCAAACACAAGGGCTATATATAGGGAACACATGAGGAAAGGTAACGAGCTGAGAACAGCTGACAACACTCAAGGAAAACAAGGTAACAAGGTGGGCGGGGTTGCACAATGACATGGCACAATAAAGGGGCAGTGTCAGGGCTCTGTCAACAGACACTCGAAAAGACCAAACTGGAATGACAGAGCCGTGACACTACCCCCCCCTCTAAAGGGACGCCACCTGGCGTCCCTACGTGGAACACCGGGAACAGACCAGACTAGGGAAACAAAAACAACGAGGGAAGGGAGGGAGGGACAACAAGAAATGCAACATAAGTGAGCAAACATGCAAATCACCCAACACCAAAAATTCATGAACTCAAAACAGTCCTCAAAAGGTTCTGAAAAAAAAAATAACTCAACAATTCAACATTCCACAAAATTAAGCACTGAGTCCAGGGGGAGGAAATGGAGGGATGAGCCAAGGTGGCTCAAGGGGACCAGGGGTCCCGGCAGGCAACCAGGACGGAGCGGGAGGTGTGAGCCAGGCGGGCTCCAGCCTGTTAGAAGTCCCGGCAGGCAGCCAGGGCGGAGCGGGGGGTGTGAGCCAGGCGGGCTCCAGCCTGTTAGAACTCCTGGCAGGCAGCCAGGGTGGGGCCGGGGGAACCAGCCAGGAAGACTCTGGCAGGGCCGAAGGGTCCGGCGGGTCCGGCAGGGCCGGAATGTCAGGCGGCGAGAGTTCAGGGGGCGCCGGCAGGGCGAGGCGCGCGCGGGGCGCCGGCAGGGCGAGGCGCGCGCGGGGCGCCGGCAGGGCGAGGCGCGAGCGGGGCGCCGGCAGGGCGAGGCGCGCGCGGGGCGCTGGCGGCAAGAGTTCAGGCTTCGGCGGCGCCGGCAGGGCGAACAGTCTCGGCGGAGCCTCCGGGGCTGGCAGGTCAGAGGAGGCCCTTTTTCTCCTCCTCCGTTTACGCAGGCATCGAGCGGGCTCTGGGACGGCGGCCTCCGGGCCGGCAGCGGGCTTTGGGACGGCGGCCTCCGGGGTCTTCCTCCTCCGTCTCCTTTTCTGGGTCATCAGAGGGCTGGGGCTCCCACTGACTGCAGATGGAGTGGTGGAGCAGCCAGTGGGATGGGAATTCGCTTGGAGAGTGGGTTTCCGCTCCCACAGATGGAAGACGTGGCCCACGAATTCCCAGAAACTAAGACTCCCCAGCTTTTCCATCTCCCAATAGATGAGAGGCTGATCGAGGCAGAGATTGAAGGCCTCCTTGAGATCAGCCTCATCATAGTCCAGATCGTCCATTTCAATGAGAAACTTGCAGGCCAACTCCCTCACGTCAGTTCCCAGTTGCCGGAAGTAGCGGGAGTTGATTCGGTGCATCATTTGGTCGAGGGTGGACGGTCTGGACAGGGGAGATGGAAAAAGGAAGGTTCCCATCTTGTAAGCTTTCTCCAGCAGGCTTGTAAAAAACAAAAAAATCCTTTCCCCGCTGAGTCCTCAAGTGGTGGTCACGTTCTGTCACGACACAATACGGGGAGGACTCAAGTGCAGGGGTAAAGGAGGATTTATTAACAAAATGTAAACAAACATAAACGTAAAGCAAAAATCCACGAGGGGGGAAAAACATAACATAAAACCAACCAGGAAGCAAATCAGGACCAGGACCATAATACAGACCAGACAGGGATGACAACGTGACCACACCAGACTGCAAACACAAGGGCTATATATAGGGAACACATGAGGAAAGGTAACGAGCTGAGAACAGCTGACAACACTCAAGGAAAACAAGGTAACAAGGTGGGCGGGGTTGCACAATGACATGGCACAATAAAGGGGCAGTGTCAGGGCTCTGTCAACAGACACTCGAAAAGACCAAACTGGAATGACAGAGCCGTGACAGCCATAGAGAGAAACACCACAGAGTGAGTAACACCTCAGACAGTAACACCATAGCGAGTAACACCACAGAAAGAGTAACACCTCAGACAGTAACACCACAGAGAGAATAACACCTCAGACAGTAACACCACAGAGAGAGTAACACCACAGACAGCAACACCACAGAGAGAGTAACACCACATACAGCAACACCACAGACAGCAACCACAGAGAAAGAGTAACACCACAGAGAGAGTAACACCACAGACAGCAACCACAGAGAAAGAGTAACACCACAGAGAGAGAAACACCTCAGACAGTAACACCATAGCAAGTAACACCACAGAGAGAGTAACACCTCAGACAGTAACACCATAGCAAGTAACACCACAGAGAGAGTAACACATCAGACAGTAACACCATAGCGAGTAACACCACAGAGAGAGAGTAACACCACAGGGAGCAACACCACAGAGAGAGTAATACCACAGAGAGTAACACCTCAGACAGCAACACCACACAGAGTAACAGCACAGACAGCAACACCACAAAGAGAGAGAGAGTAACACCACAGAGAAAGAGCAACACCACAGAGAGGGAGCAACACCACAGAGAGAGAGGAACACCACAGAGAGAGAGAGTAACACCACAGAGAGTAACAGCACAAGGTAGCAACACCACAAAGAGAGAGAGTAACACCACAGAGAGAGAGAGCAACACCACAGAGAGATAGTAACACCACAGAGAGAAAGCAACACCACAGAGAGGGAGTAACACCTCAGACAGCAACACCACAAAGAGTAACAGCACAGGCAGCAACACCACAAAGAGAGAGAGAGCAACACCACAGAGAGATAGTAACACCACAAAGAGAGAGAGTAACACCACAGAGAGAGAGCAACACCACAGAGAGATAGTAACACCACAGAGAGAGAGAGCAACACCACAGAGAGAGAGCAACACCACAGAGAGAGAGCAACACCACAGAGAGAGAGTAACACCACAGAGAGAGAGCAACACCACAGAGAGAGAGCAACACCACAGAGAGAGAGCAACACCACAGAGAGAGAGGAACACCACAGAGAGAGAGAGTAACACCACAGAGAGAGAGCAACACCACAGAGAGATAGTAACACCACAGAGAGAGAGAGCAACACCACAGAGAGAGAGTAACACCACAGAGAGAGAGTAACACCACAGAGAGAGAGCAACACCACAGAGAGAGAGTAACACCACAGAGAGAGAGCAACACCACAGAGAGAGAGCAACACCACAGAGAGAGAGCAACACCACAGAGAGAGAGTAACACCACAGAGAGAGAGTAACACCACAGAGAGAGAGAGTAACACCACAGAGAGAGAGTAACACCACAGAGAGAGAGTAACACCACAGAGAGAGAGTAACACCACAGAGAGAGAGTAACACCAGAGAGAGAGAGTAACACCACAGAGAGAGAGCAACACCACAGAGAGAGAGAGTAACACCACAGAGAGAGAGCAACACCACAGAGAGAGAGAGTAACACCACAGAGAGAGAGCAACACCACAGAGAGAGAGTAACACCACAGAGAGAGAGAGTAACACCACAGAGAGAGAGCAACACCACAGAGAGAGAGAGTAACACCACAGAGAGAGAGCAACACCACAGAGAGAGAGTAACACCACAGAGAGAGAGAGTAACACCACAGAGAGAGAGAGTAACACCACAGAGAGAGAGCAACACCACAGAGAGAGAGCAACACCACAGAGAGAGAGCAACACCACAGAGAGAGAGTAACACCACAGAGAGAGAGTAACACCACAGAGAGAGAGTAACACCACAGAGAGAGAGTAACACCACAGAGAGAGAGTAACACCAGAGAGAGAGAGTAACACCAGAGAGAGAGAGTAACACCACAAAGAGAGAGAGAGTAACACCACAGACAGCAAGTAACACCACAGAGAGTAAGCCTTGCCGCTGTCGCCTATGGCTTGCTCAGTTGGGGAAACTTCACACTTAATATTCATCAATTGTATTGATTCACCTGCTCTTTTAGAGCTGCTGTTCAGCCAAAACAAACTTTGTTTTTATTGTTTTCCTGTGACCACTGTAAAGCTGCTTTGAAACAATCTGTATTGTAAAAAGTGCTATATAAATAACGGTGACTTGACTTGACTTGCATGAAGTCTGCATGAAGTCTGTTTCCTCTGAATAACAAAAACACACAACAAAAACGTCATATCCATTTATACAACAGATTTCTTTAATGCAACAGCTTTATATTGCTGAAAATGAAATAAGTCAGTGTCTCTTTTGATTAGAATTACAGCTTCAGTTTCTACAATGAAGCAACTCTCCAGTGTTTTCACTTGTGTCTTACCTCGGCGGACTGAACAGAAGAAATTATCTTGTTGCCGCGGACTAAGGGTAGTTCAAAGGTGTTTACCAGTTGCAAAGGCTTTGTCAAGCTATTTCAATCTCCCAAAACAAACACAGATACTCGAATGTTTATGTTTTGTTGCCACTACTGGGACATAACCAGATTTATTATAAAAGTCGTGTAAACATGTTTTTCCTACTAGCACACTAAAGCAAAATAAACGTTTCTATTATGTTATATAATATGTGTTTTATTAGTAGTAGTAGTAGTAGTAGTAGAACCTTAGTGCATGTTCATTAAGGTATCTAACATAACACATTTAAGATAGATGGAACCAATTTAATGAGAATAACTATAAACAATTAATTTGGACTGCACAATTTAGCCCCCAAAAAATACATTGCGATTGACAATTATGGAAACGTGAACTGTACTATGATAATATATATTTGTTTATATATATATATATATCAGCTCTGATATATCATATATCATATCATATTCTTCTGTTCAATGCTAATGAAATAATCTTTCTTCTGATTTTTCAAAACAGTCATATACATCATGGCATTAATGGTTAATGCTGTCAAAGAAGTGTTAGCCAGAACAGTAGCATGCAAATTGTCATGTATTAATCAATTATAACACATGAACTTTCCTGACATGTTCACTTCACTAAACAGTAAAGGTAGGATGGTAGTGTGCTTTTCTGGAGCCAGACTACCAACACAAACACAGCTAGTTCCGCTATAACAACAGTGAAGAACAAAATCTGTAGGCTTTATATAGATCTTTCAAACCATAATATAGATAAAAACAGTCTGTTCCGGTGTAATTACAGCCTAAATGTTCTAGAGACAATTGAGGGTTTACAGCGGAAAGACACTTTTGTTTTAGTATCAGTTTCTAATACTTGATGACGATAATCAAACTGAACTACAATAAACTTTAAGCTCTACAAAAGAAAGAAGGTAGGAAAGCGTTTTATGGCATGCTTGCAATTTCCCTGTGGCAAAGAGCCAGAGCACAGAGATTTAAAAGAGTACTGTGTTGGGCATTAGCACAAACAATATCCCCAACCTTCAGAACAAACTCCATCCCGAGGAATGTTTAATAGAAGCTGCTCGTCTGCCTGCATTTCTTCATGTTGGTTATAGCTGTTTAAAATCACAGTGATGTTTGCCTGGCCGAGAGAAGGTGACCTCGTGACTGAGCAAACAGACTCCTAGAACAGCACTTCTTCATACCCTTTCAAACACTCGTATGGCAGAGCCAGGTGTTTGGACTGCAGACTAGAAGAACCCAACAGGAAAAAAACTGTTCTGCTATGTACGCATATCTACAAATCAAAATCACGAGTGTTTATTTAATGTAGAAAAGACCTAACAATGCTAGAGTAAATAGAATAAAAGTGCTGGTGTTGTTATTTTTAGTGTTGCTCGCATTTAGTCAACACTCAGACAATGCTCAAGCTCTTAAACTACGCCCATTTCCAATCCTGCTCTTGGCTGACTGACCACGTTTTGTCAACTGTTTAGAGCAGGGGTGCATTTCCCAAAAGCATCGTAAACCTAAATGGTTAATGGGGAACATTTGCACCAGTACGATCAACTTACGCTCACAATGTTTCTGGGAAATTCTGTCCAACACGCTGTTACATCTTAGTTTTTTCTGTACTAAATAACAATCAGTTTGATATATTTGACTATTGCATGACTTGACTAATCATGTGAATTCGATTTTGTATTTTCAAGAGGGTTTGGTGCGTGCGTGCGTGCGTGCGTGCGTGCGTGCGTGCGTGTGTGTGTGTGAGTGTGTGTGTTTGAGTGTGTGTGTGAATTTATGCAACAGGGCACCTGGTCTGGCATTTAAAGAGCTTTTAAAAGTGCAGAGAAATACTGTGGTTCATGAAAATGCAGCGTACAGACTTGAGTCACCGAGCCACTGTTTGAGAGATTTGTGAATGATTTTCAATCACAAATCAGCCCCCATGGAAATGAGTGATGGTAAGAACTGATTCAGTGTGTTTCTTGAATGCAATGTAAGTCGCTTTGGATAAAAAGCGTCTGCCAAATGCATAAATGTAAAATGTAAATGTAATCCTGAGAGGTATGTCTCAGACATTTTCTAGGTGTGCCTACGTGCCTAGATGAGATACACACCTCACATACATCTAATTTAAAAAAATAATTTGGTTAAAAACAAGCCTGGGTTGTTTTTAGCCCAAGGGCTGGGTAAAAAGGATAGAACAGGAATAATTTTACACAGAAAATTGGATTAGGCTATTTAAACCAGAAATTTTTTGATTTCATTAATACATTTTCACCATAATACTAATTAATTAAAAAAAAAAAGCTTCATACATGAACTTAAGTTTAGAGATTTACACAATTCCTCTGTCCACACAACCACTGGTTTACACGATAACTATGATGACTATTGTATTTTAAGGTAGCCAATAGCATATTTTATAGCTTTTTAATATGTACTGCAGGTTTTAAAATATACATTTCAACCCATTTAACAAACATCAGGAGTAAAAATGTAACATTAGTCCATAATCTGCCCATAACCGTGAACAGATCTGAGGACACATTTAACATTAAAAGTATTATTAAGATTTAGTAGCTTCATGAATAAACAAAATAATTTATTTTATGCAAGTTTTCAGGTGCTTTCATAACATGAAAAGACCAATGCGCACACTTATTTAGGGGAATCCCTGTATGCTGCTTTGACAAAATTGAATGATTTACTGCACTGTAACAGTTTTATAGATAAAATAAAATATAAACAAGCCTGTATTTTACAGAATAAATTGCTCTCTCCTGAAGAGCCTGTAATAAATAACTCAACAGCTGCATTTTTGCGTCTGACCCAAAAGTTGGGCACCACATAAACCACCCAAACACTACAAAAATAACCCCAAAAGGCTCAACCTTCGGATTGAAAATAAGCAATGATAATTATTATTTTTGCCCTTAACTTCACCAGCTACATTAATTGTTCTGTTGTTTATGTTTAAGTCTCCCTTGAAAGATGGGACAGGATTTTCACTGCTGTTTGCAGAAGACAACTAATGGTCAGCGCACTTCAAACCCTCATTGAAAATCTAGCATAAAACTAGCAAAGGTACTATTAAACAATAAAGACATAAGAGGATCGTGTCAGTACAAGTATCAAAGAAAATCCCGCTGTGCTGCCATCTGATATAACAGTGTCTTAGTGCTTGATAACACACAATCTGAATTCTTGTTCAGACAATTACAGGATAAACCAGACTCAAAGACAGACATAACCAAACCAAACACTCGTTTGTTGAACAGATGGATGAATGGCACAGTTCAGGTGAGTAAATGGCACTTAAACAGAGTGAATGCTGGTGGATAACTAGCATTTCTTATGCAGCACACAGCTCTTGATGAACACGGTGAATGTATGGATAATATTTAATCCACAGGTTTCATGCACAAAGAAACAGTAGATCATTGGAGAGACAAAGGAAACAGGGGAATCGACCCAGAAGGTGAAAATGGCTGAACCTCCATGGTACATAGAGAAAGGCCAGACGATGAGTGACTGGGAGGTGTATGCTTTAGTACTGGTGCTAATCGTTCTAAAATTAAGAGCTACATTTAACATTATACATCATTTTATTGCAATATTAATATTGTTATCTCTGTATAGTGTGTGGCAAGTGATTCCTCCAAACCTCTGACTATCTTTCATAGATTTGTTGCCTCTAACCTGTCAAACACTATGATTAGTTCTCAAAAGTGCTCATTATAGCAGCCTGTAAATATATCTTTGTTTCTGAGCAAGCTAGTAGAAACTTGTGTGTTCTTGCTTTGTGTAGTTTCATAAGGCTAGACAATCTGTGCACAAACTATGTATGCACAGATCTGCTATGTGACATGAAACACAGTCTGTTCAAGGTAGCAAAAGAGTCCTCACCCCAGGACTTAGTGATAAAAAGCTGCAACCGTATAATAGAGGACTTTCTTTAGATTACACCTCTCCAGTCGTTCAAGTTTCGCGGCCTCAGTGCATCACGGATTTTTAAAAATATGAATTTATTTTTTTTAATCAAAAATACCGCCATATCAGCAGCCGTATTGCGGAAATCAGCGTTGTTTCATCGTGACGAAAGAGAAACGGTTTCCCAGGATGCCAGACAAAGAGAGAAACTTTGTACAAAGAGGCCATGCCCACGGCATTCAGACAAGACATGTGATTGGTTCCCGGCGCGAGATCGACCAATGAGAGCACAAGTGGAGTGGGAGCCTCTTCCCCTCTCAGAGAAGCAAATGTTGACGATATCTGACGATGAGACGCTTCCCGAACTGATTTAAAGGCCTCATTATACCAGTGCAGTAACACCATCATCATCACATTCATGAACTGCACAGATCTGTCATCGTCGTCATTACTGGAGTCTCAAGATACTACTGTCATTGATGAGTGTAGAGCACCATAATACGTATCAGATGAGAGAGAGAGAGTAAATGTATATTATTAAGGTTTTAGAATTAAATAGATTTAATTAAAATAGTATGAATATAAAAAGTATAAATATACATATTTTAAACATTCTGGCACCTACACAGACATATACAGAAATTCCTAGGGGGGCCAATCCTACTTTGTGGATTTTCACCTATCGCGGGCGTTACGGTCCACATTAACCGCGATAAACGAGGGATCACTGTAACGGACAATCAGTGGATGAGTTTAGCATCATCCACATCTATAAACTGGAACAGATCAGAGCTGACTAACCTCTGATCAGACTGAAAGACATGGTGGCTCCAGTCTTATCAGAGCTGCGTCCAGGAGATCCCCCTTTGCTTCCTCAATCAGTACCATGGCAAGTTCTAGCAGCACATCCTCACCCAACCCCGCTATTTCCCAATTAGAGTCACATTCTGTTGTGCCAATCCAGTTAGCCTTGTATTGTGCTATAGTCTCCCAGGCTGAATACCAAGTCATTTAATAATTGCAGTCACTTTTCATCTTTGAAACCTATGGTTTCAACTGTGTAAATTTGTTACCAATATCAATATATTGGCTACAGATTCCTGTGCATAGTCATCCACAGCCTGTGCCAGAAACATATTGGCTTTCATCCCTGAATATGAGCCATTTCATTCTTCAGCCTCCTAGTTAAGCTCCTGGGCAGCTACCCCTCCACAGTGACATCTCAAATGCCGTATCTGGCACTACTCCCAGCTCCAACATTTCAAACAAGGTCTGTTTCACCTCTACTTCAGCCTGTTCCTTTCCCATCTCTGCTGAAGCTTTTAAATGAGAGTAAGATGTAAGATGGTCCAGTGGTACCAGGTGGAGAAGAACACAACCAAGCCTTAAATTTATGCCATGAGCTCCACAGATGGTTCTACAGGAGTTCCACCAGGTTGGTGAATGGTTAACACAGCTAAACAATCTGCCCCTTTTCTGCCTCTGCCAGGAGCATAACTTGTTGCAGTGCATTTTGATCGCTGAACGTTCACCAAGGCAGATCATTAAGTCAATAAGGAATGGCCAGATACGCTGGAAATGCCCCCCTTCCACTTGACCCATTTGAAAAGTGTGAAATCTGTGAAAGAGAATTGCAAGGTCAAGCTACCTTGATGTTCCTTCTGACATCCAACATCAAAATTCAGTTTGCGTGGGAACCCCCTGAAACCTTCTCAGACAAGGGAACCAATTTATTTTGAGCTGAATTACAAGAGGCTTTCAGGGAAATGGAGTCTCAGTTATGAGATAAGTTGGCTGACCATCAGATGGCTGTCTTCAGAACTAATCCCCCTGGTACATGGGAACGTGAGATCAAGTTCGTAAAGGCCGCTTTGTGAGTTGTGGTGAGGAGTCCAAGTGTTCCCAAATAGGTCCTGCATACCGTCTTAGTACAGGTGGAGGGTATACTGAACATCAAACTCTTAAGATATAGCCTGCTTGATTTAAATTTGGTTCAGACAGTCTGCACAAATCAGATTTTTGTGCATATGTGATTTGAAATTCGTTGGGAAATACACTCATATATGGTTTGAAATATTACTCAAATAGCGTTTCTTGAAAGCTGTTTCAGTCTGAATGCTCTAATCAGATTTTGCATGATTTATCTCAGATGTCACTGGTTGAGAGTCAGTCAGAGGGTCATGGTGTTCATGCTTTCTGCTCAGGGACAGATGACTGAGCTGTGGAGAAGTTGACACTTGCTCTGCTCTGAGATCTCACTGTGTTAATGATAGGCCCTAGTGCAGTATTTAACACCTGTGGCACAAGACGTTTCTTCATAGAGCTCCAACGTGGATCTGTCTGGACCTGTATCTGTCTCTTTCCAAACATTCACGTCCGCCAGTCTCAGCCTCTAATTCAGTAAATACTACAACAAACAGGAAATTAAGGGCAGTGCCTAAAAGATCTACAAATTAAACCAAAAACAGAAATAACAATCAAAAATTGAATTTGAAAAAATCCCCCATGCCAATATTTAATACAAATTTGTATAATGTTAGTCCAGTTTTTTGCGACAAAACTATGTTTTTCATATCTCTTAAAGGCTCAGCATCAATAAAATAAAAACAAATTTGGAATTTTGGTAATTACTGTGATATGCATGTTCCCAAAACATAGACTGGAAAAAAGACCTAAAGATTGCTCAGTAAGCTTTTGGTGTAAGAGAATTTTGAGTTACGAGCTCTTGGAACAAATTAAACTCGTAAACCGAGGTATTACTGTAGTATATATTGACAATCTATATAGAGATCTGTGAGAGAAAAGCAAGACTGGTGAATGGTGTTAATCATTCAACTTTCATGGTTTGTGTAGCAAAGGCAAGGTTTTGAATATTTTGAAGCACAACAGCACCCTTACTCTGAATGTACCAGCAGATGGAGGTGCAAAATTAAGTGACGTGATATTGCATTAAAAAATATAGTGTTTATTCCAAGAAGTGGCAAAAACAAAATTAAAAAATTAAACAAAAGTCTTCCAATGGTGTGCAATGACATCCACAGAGAAAACAAATCCAAAACGAATGGAAATAAATACACTGTTCAAAAAGGTATAAGCAAACAAACGTTTGGCTCTGCCAATAAATTTACCCAAACCACAGCAACTACGTGCAATTTACAGCTAAGATGAGCGGCCATCTTAAAAAGCCCAAGCCCCTCACCCTCCTTTACAGCTCTGAGAGGCCACCTTAAAAAGCTCAAGCCCCTCCCCCTTAGACTAAACCATTTAGAAAAGAGGTAATAAAGAGATTCAAGGAAGACATTCACACAATAACCAATAGAAATCTAAACATTTGAAACAGAACAAACTGCAATCATTATTAACATTTAACAGCTTTCAAATAAGGATTAAACAGGTCACCAAGAAGATCCCCCTCATTCCGGAGAGCAATGACCTGCGCCTTCTATTGGCGGTAATTAAACTTTCAAAATGGTTGGATTTGCAGTGACCAAGTTTTATAAGTGTTCAAATTTGTGCAAAACTGACAATATGCAATGTTTTAATGAGAAGTGCATGCATGCAAGTCCAATACCGGTAAGAGTCTCTTTCAAAATAAGTTTAGTCACAGCCTCACTGTGACAGTTTGCTTCATATATTATTGTGATAATACAGTGTTTACTGTATTTTCTGTGTGACTGCATTGTTGATGCATACTGCACACGGCAGATTCACTCGCCTGCACAACTGTGTTAAATATGCTGTCTACTCTAACTAAGATCCTCTAGTCTAGGTTGTGTAATAGTACATGGTTAGAAACATGTCACAAACCTTAACTTTATTTTGAAATTGGGACATGTCTCTAATAATCTAAGTAAGCAGGCCTCTATATAGCAATGCTATTGCTGTGTGTTCCAGGTTGTCACTGTTTAGTTGCCTCCATACCAGCCGCAGAGCACCAGTAAATAAGCTTGAACCCTAAAAACAAGCTATAAACCTCAGCATCCTCTGTAGGGGAGCTCAGCTAATCATTAACATCTGACCCATCCGAATGAAACTGCTCTGCTCTGCATATGCATGTACAGCACCTTTTGTAACTGTGTACTTTGTGGCATGATGAAGATGATGATGAAGATGTGTTAAAAGAATGTGAAATTCACAGAATTCCAAAAAACAAGGAAGCTCAGCTATCATTGCTGTATTATTTCCATCAGAATAACGCACATGGTCTACATCGAACACAAGCACATGTTGAATTCCTTAAAGCAACACACCATGCCAATCCACCAGCGCTGCAAGGCTTTACCTGCATTCTAGTCACTGTAAACATTCCAAGCTTTTCATGTGTCTAAGTATTTATGCCTGTCCTTGATTATTGGATTTATAAGCTTGGTTTGTTTATGAATTGCTCTGATCTAGTTTGGATGTGAGATGAACAGCGACCTCATTGTTTTAATGCCCTGCAGTGTGGCTGTTAATTGTGTACAGCAGTGAAAGGCAGTGGAGTTGTAGCTGGCCAGCTGGAGGTGGTTTTGTGGCGCTATCTCAGATGTTGAGTAGTGTAGGGCTGAGATGTTCATTTTTATCTACTGCCTTTGGAGGTGGAAAGTTCCAAACCTGCAACAAAAGATGCATTAGTGTGAAAGGAAAGAAGCATTATTATGCACACAACTGGGATGATCCCAAATATTTTGAATGTAATGTGATTACCTCTTCTTTTTCAAGTCAAGTCACATTTACTTATATATATATATATATATATATATATATATATATTTACAATACAGATTGTCTCAAAGCAGCTTTACAGTGGTCATAGGAAAACAGTATAAACAAAGTTTGGTTGGCTGAACGACAGCCTTAAAAGAGCAGGCGAATTAATACAATTGATGAATATTAAGTGTTAAGTTTTGATTATTGATTGATTGATAGTTTGATTATTATATTGATAACAATTCAAGTCCAATATTAAGCCCAATTTGGTCCGACTAGAGATGGGCCCATGATCCCCACATGGGAGGGTCCATCGGGTCCGCAGACACCCCAGGGCAGCTCGTGTCCAGGTACAGGTCCTTCAGCTGATCTGGATATGGCCCGGATCCGGCTGACCATGGTAACCTCGGAATAAACAGAATACTATCAGCGTAGATACCATTCTTCTTCTGATGTATCGAGTACATCAGATGTTATGGGAATGTTCCCGGTTCCGGCTCACCTATAGGCAGCCTAACAATCATTTTACATGATTTGGATTAAAAATGTATGTATAATGTGTTATGTGTATGTGTTTTTAGTCTAGATTTAAACTGACAGAGTGTGTCTGCTTCCCGAACTGTACAGTAATACCTCGGTTTACGAGTTTAATTCGTTCCAAGAGTGAGCTCGTAAACCAAAATGCTCGTACACCAAAACAAATTTCCCATAAGAATGCACTAAAAATCAATTAATTCGTTCCACATGACAACAAATGCCCATTTTAAATATTTTTTGGGTTTTACCCTATTAATTGCAGTTAAAATTGTAGCCTAACCACTAAGACCTCATATAAATACTATTTAATAATTGACAATTAAACTCTAAAAATTAGAGTACAAAGAAACGCGGGGTAAATAGTAACAGCGATTTATTTAGATAGTTGCACGGGCATAAATGTGACGTGCTAAAGGGCTTTTCATCACACTGTTTGCACACGTCTTCTGGCCATTTTTCGAGAAATTTCATCGAAGTTTGGATGAGAACCACAGGAAAAACTCTTTTGGCAGCATGTAAATATTTTTTGTTATAGTAGTTGTTTTTCGATTTTCAAAGAATGTGTGAAAGATTGTTAGTCTAATCTTATATTGTTATGATTACCATCTTCTTGGCTAAAAGATGGTACCATTTTGAAAGACGTGAAAAACACATAGTGGGTGCTATCCAGTCCTGAAGTAAACAAGACAGCGCGGGGTTAGTTGTAACACTAAGCCGCATTGAACAAGTTGCATCAATAATCATATATTTTGCATTGTATTAACCTATTAAAACGTTTTTCATGTCATTACATTGTTCAAAACACAACAAATGTAAAAACTAAAGGAAAAAAATATATTTAATTCATAAGTTATGCTTATGATCATCAAGACGCAACTTTTTTAAACAAATAAAAATACGTGAATGAACTTGCATTGGATAACATGGTGTTACAACTAACCCGCTGTCTGTTAAAACGAGTCCCGCGGGGTAAGAAGTCACATTTTACTCCTTGCGCTTTTGCCGATACTGCAGAGAAACGGCAGGTCCGACGAACATGAAAACAGTGCTCATTTGTAGGAGAGGCTTATGTGTTGTTTGTATAAAAATATGGTTTGTCTAACCCTATTACTTTGTTTATTATTTGGCTAAAACCGTGTATATTTCACTACGTGAACAATAGCGATAAAAATTAATTAATAATTAGAATATGAGGTAAAAACTTCTGTAAATCACTTTCACTTAATCACTTAAAGTATCACTGTGGTGAATGATGCAACCAATGAATAAGTTAAGGGGTTATAAAGGGGTTGGAACCTCCTGACTGTGTTATGAGAAGCTGTCATTAGGATATTTCATGTAAAAATGCGCACAAGGATGCTAAGCGTTAGGACTTTTTCCACACAAAACTGCGCATGGGCGAGGGAAATTTTTTCTCTTCATACAATGCTCGTACACCGATTCGACCCTCAATGCTCATACACCGATTTGCTCGCATACCAAGTCGCTCGTAAACCGAGGTATTACTGTATTAGGAAGACTGTTCGAGAGTTTAGGAGCTAAATAGGAAAAAGATCGACCGCCAGCAGTTGACTTTGATATTCTAGGTATTATAAGCTGGTCAGTATTTTGGGATCGCAATAGACATGAAGGACTATAATGTGTTAAGAGATCGCTCAAGTACTGTGTAGCTAAACCATTTAATGCTTTGTAAGTCATTAGCAATATTTTTAAATGTATTCGGTGATTAATAGGAAGCCAGTGCAGGTTTGACAGAACTGGGCTAATATGCTCATACTTCCTGGTTCTAGTAAGAACTCGAGCTGCTGCATTTTGAACCAGCTGGAATTTGTTTATTAAGCGTGCAGGGCAACCACCTAGTAGAGCATTACAATAATCTAGCCTTGAACTCATGAACGCATGAACTAACTTTTCCGCATTTGTATTAGAGAGCATATGTCGCTATTTGGATATATTTTTAAGATGGAAGAATGCTGTTTTACAGATGCTAGAGACGTGGCTTTCAAATGAAAGATTGCACACCCAGGTTTCTAACTGACGACAAAGACTTGACAGAACAGCCAAAAGGTGTAAGGCAGTAGTCTAGATTATTACGTGCTGAACTTTTTGGTCTAATAATTAGAATCTCTGTTTTTTCAGAATTAAGCAGTAGAAATTAGTCATCCAATTTTTTATATCAGTTATGCATTCTGTTCATTTAGTGAATCGGCACATTTCATCAGGAAGAGAAGAAATATAGAGCTGAGTATCATCAGCGTAACAGTGAAAGCTAATGCCATGTTTCCTAATAACTGCACCCAAAGGAAGCATGTACAGGGTGAAAAGCAATGGTCCTAGTACTGAACCTTGAGGAACTCCATACTGAACCCATGACCGATATGACATCTCCTCATTTACTGCTACAAACTGATAACGGTCAGATAAGTATTCCATTCTTTGTAAACTCTAGAAATGATTGTGTGTGGAAATCCCAGTAACTGAGCAGATTGTGAAATATTCAGACCGGCCCGTCTGGCACCAACAACCATGCCACGCTCAGAATTGCTTAAATCACCTTTCTTTCCCATTCTGACATTCAGTTTGGAGTTCAGGAGATTGTCTTGACCAGGACCAACCCCTAAATGCATTGAAGCAACTGCCATGTGATTGGTTGATTAGATAATTTAATTAATGAGAAACTGAACCTGATGAACCTTTCTTATTAAACTGAACCAGTTTAATTAATTAATCCTTTAGGTCAGTGTAGGTAATCATAACTGTGAAGCAAATACTTACCCAGGCCCCAGTTTTAACAAGGCGGGCATCATTACTGGGGTTACAATTGTCACCTGTCAGTCATTATGTTCATTTTGTGTTTCCCTTTTTGTTCACTCCCTTGTCCCTTGTTCTTGTATGTATTTATTGGTTTGCAATTCCTCCTGCACTTCCCTCTATTCTGAGTTACTATTTCAGCCCAATAACCGACCCTCAAAACAAGCAAGAAAAAAGAATGGACTGACTAGTATTGCAACTCCTCCTCTTCCTCCTCTTCCTCCTCTTCCGTTTGATGCCCTGGAACAGCTGCCTCTCCATCGTGGCCTCTGAGCCCGAGCTTCCATCAGAGTCTATGCACACTGCTCAGTCCATCCTAGAGCCAGAAGTTGACCTCTGGCCTTTAGATCTATGGACTGTGGATCCAGTTCCCTCTGAAGTCTTGGCCTTCTCCATGACTCATGCCTGGCTCCATGGCTCCAATATTCCTGCTTGACTGCCTTATCCCATCACCTTCACTGGTTATTTCCAATACCTGGGATCCGTCAACAGCTCCTTGGCTCAAACACCTGTCGCTAGCTCCATGCATCTCGTAAGCACTGCCACGGATTTCCCCTCCCCCAGCTTGGTGTAACGCGGAGCCCCTGGTTGCATCTCGGACCTCCAGGCCCAAGTCTCTAGCTTGACCTGTCAGTCTGTCAATTCCGACCCTGTTCCCTCGCTCCCTCATCCCTCCGGATAAGCCTCAGTCAGTCGTCGCTCTGCCACCGCCACAGAAGCGTCACAGAAGCGTAAAATTGTCACAATCCTTAATAATATTGTGGGAGAAATATTGACTACATGTAAGATCTTGAGTGAGAGAGAAGAGGAAACAAGGACTCAAATGCAGAGCAAAATTATGAGCTTTATTTTAAACACAAGGACTCCACTAGGGGCAAAGTTAAAAATGGAGACATGAAGTCGGACACCTTCTACTTCCTTTATTGATGTATTGTTTGCATACTTCATAACAGATAAAGTGGATCGAATGTAATGTTTGTCAAATACACTATTGTAGCAACAGAAAAGTATTTTCTTTTAATACTTTGTCAGGGATGGCCAATTACAGAGTTTATCTCCATCCCTAATCAAGTACACCTGAACAAACCAATCAGTGTTTTCAGGATTACTAGAAACCTACGGGCAGGGGAGATTTTTTATATTATGTACTGCTTAACACATCGTCTGTGTGTACAAGAAGAAAGTTTAACATAATCCTAGACAATTTGAACAAATAAGTGGGGTCTATAATTTTTTACCAGTTATATTTTGATAAACTTGGGCCAATTGACAGGAAGCACACTGAAACAAGGTACGTTATGTTAAACAACGAACACACACAAAGGAAGGTAAAATAGTAAAGGAACTGAGTCGGGTGCGAGAGAAGGCAAGTGAGGCAAATTAAAAGGCAAAACTAATAACAAGGTAACAAGGGGGCGGGGTTAAGACGAGAGATTGACAAGAGCACCTGGCAGACAAACACCATCCACCAAATGCTCTAACAGAAAACGTGACTAGCAGGAATGACAGAAATGTAAGAACCATGGATGTGAGGATGCCGACACGGAGAAACAGACCCAAGACTAGACCAAAATATCTGTATCCAGACGTCATACCCCGAACACAAAAAACAGACATAAGAGCACGGCCAGGCAAACGAAACTGAAGCCACATGATGTCAGGATCTCTTAAATGTAATTGTTTTCTGATGGACAAAGTGAACATATTTAGACAGGTTGTGAACCCTATTTTGTTTTCACACAGTTGAATATCACTTTTAAAATAAAGTCTAGTACAAATGTTACTGTCACTCATCAAGGGCAGTTGTCACAGTTGCTCGGTGGCAAGAGCAGTCTTCCATAGGCTAGACCGTCCCATTTAACAGCACTGACCTTCATGGCCTTCGAAGTATACAGCCCCTGAAATGTGACTCAGCTAGAATACAAAACCTTTTACAGTTCCCATTACGGGTTAACCGTCTCCTATTATAGCAGTGTTTGGTCTTGTTGCTCATAAACTACACATAACACAGCTAACAGGGAACCGTCTCAGAACTTTGGATAAAGTTTCCTCAAAATTATGAACAAATGTTCTTCCAGTAACGTTAGGTTATCTGTTCTTTAACTCTTTCCCCACCAGTGTTTAAAAAAAAAAAGACAGCCATTGTGTCAACAGTTTTTCAAAAATTGGAAAATTATGTTTGTGTCAAAGACTTCTTCCGGTAAGGATTCAGAGCAATGATCAAAACAGGGATGGAGTAGATTGAGCACCTCCAAAGTTTATTCACCATACATCGTCCTAGACCAACATTTCATTCAGTAACATTAGGCAGTTTTCATTTATATGAGGTTTAATGTTTGATAATTGCATTGTTTGTGTCAGCAATGCTTCTATCACTTGTTTCTGCTTCTCCTTTGCAGGAGATCCTGCACTCTTTCAGAAGAGGTGTAACGGTGACCTGATCGTTTAACCGTGAAAACACGGATCACTGGAAAATTGATTCAATAGCATGAAGTTAATAATGTTCTCAAAACATTAGTACAAAAACATTATTTGTACATCATTCATGGATTTTTTTTTTCTAAAATGTCTCTTTTTGTGTGTTACTACTTGTTTCAAAATTTTCAGAGAACATTCATAAGTAACTTTCCCATAATGTTTGTCAACTTAAATGTTTCCGTACTGTCTCTATAATCAAGAAAAAACAACTGGACCTTTAATGTCCAACATTCAAACAAACCTTCAGCTGGAAGTCAACATCAACAAAACCTTCATTAAACGTATTTCTGGGAAGCACACTAGTTCATTTTTTGCTATTCTTTTTGTCTTGTGTTAATGAAATAAAAGGTTTAAACACTGGAAAAAAGATCTCATGCATCACCTGACATTGGAAATTCTGTAGTATTAACTAAATTATTGATTATAAACCTATACTTTATGAAAAGTGTACTGTTTATTTCAAGGGCATCTCAGCACCGGAGGACTAATAGTGGCTCTGCCGACTATTGCCACCTTTCTGTGTTTGCCCATGCCAGATCAGATGATGCTGAAGAGCTAGAGAATGTCAGAGGAACCAAAATGCCTTTGTATTTAGACAGCAAAAGTGAGCGAGTATGTGTGAGAGATGTGGGGCTAAATCTGTAGTTGGCAGTTTCTTAGTAAGATGAGAAGAGCAGTACATGGACACTAATCCTGAATGCCATCTGAATGTTATATTACAATTGAGGTTTTTATGCTTAAGCCTATTAAAAACACCAGCCCATCTACAAGCATATTGAGAGCTGGAAGGCCAGAAAAGCTTCATGATTTCCCTAATCCTGCAGTCAGACCATTACATTGCAGTCAGACCATGCATTACAGCCTTCCGTCAAGCCCTGGAAATACTAAATGAACACTCAGTGAAACTCAACTCAGCACAACATAACTACACACAGAACTAAATGCATCCAAATTCAACTCAAAGCAAATGAATACAGAATGAAAATTAAAATCACAGGAAGTGTCGTTCATTCACTTTGATTTTTTTCCTCATAACAGCAGAACGAATCTAAAATACGAAATGTTAAGAGTAACGCGTCATTCGAAACTGTAAAAGATTTTTGTTTTGCTTTTATTAGTTTACACTCAAAATAACAACAAAATGTTGTGCTATAGTAAAACAAAAAAGCAATCAAGGTGCTCTTCCTGCTGTCTTGCTTACTTGAACTTCTTTCTGGAGTGTGTCACAAAAATGAAGCATATACTTGCCACACAGACATGTAAAATGGGTCTATCTAAAGCTTGAAGTATATCCTTTTAAATGAAGTAAAATACATAGATGCTGTCACAGTCCTGTGGCATCCAGAGACATGCTCCATCCCCTTCCTGTTTCCTTCCGTGTGCTTCCCTTGTCATCCTTTCACCTGTCATGTCAATCACTTTTCTTGTTCGTCTCATCACCTGTTCCCGATTATCCTGTGTATAATAACCCTCTTGTGTTGGTTTTGTGATTTTCCCCGTGTTTCTCCTTGTTCTCCACAATCTCCGTAGTGGTCTCCTGTTTTTGCACGTGTGCTTTTTGTTTTATGTTTAAAGTCTTTTATTTAAGTTTGTAAATGTTGTGACCATCCCACACCAGTACGCGTAACACAGACATGCTGATCAAATATTACTGTATAACAGTTTGTGCTGAATACAGTGCAAGGAGACTGTAGCCATTAACATGTTTATAAGAAGCCGCAAAAAGCACAAATGTCAGAGCACGTACGAAATTCTCTAGGTCCCGAAAACACCCTCACCGACAACCAACAACAATCACATATTATTTTATTTTTACTGCTTATTTGAGTGGGTGTGTATGTGCATATGTGTGTCCTGGTAAACCCTACATTATGATAACAAAATGTCCCTGAAAATATGGCAATATCTGAAATGCTTGTCATATCTTAATATAATTTAAAAGCCATTTTCCTTATGGGAACCCTAAAATGTTATTAAGATATGAAATACAAATATGTAAAATATGTATATAAAATATACATATTTTAAATATATATATATATATATATATATATATAAATATGCTAGCAACTGACAAAGACAAGAGAACACAAGAGGGTTATTTTATACAGGATAATGGGGAACATAATATTAAAAATAAATGTTTTTGGAAAATGTAAAAATGCAGAAAGTTTTGTCTGATGGGTAGGTTTAGTGTAGGGGGAGATAACAGAGTTTTTACAGTATAAAAACAATTATGCCTATGGAGAGTCCCCACAAAGACAATGAAACCGTGTGTGTGTGTGAGTGAGTGTTTTCGCGTATGTCCTTTCTTCATTTTAGAAAAAAAGAAGCTCTGAAAAAGAAAGAAGAGAAAGCACTTCTAATCCCCCTCTCTCTCTCTCTCTCTCTCTCTCTCACACACACACACACACACACACACACTCGCATGCACACAAAGAGGTGTTCGCTTCCTCCTCTTGTCATCTATTGACTAAAACACACACAGGTCACAACATGACTGAAAAGCATTTTAAACAGGAGGAAAAAGAGCCTCCTCAAAGAAGTTCAGCAGTGAAAAATAATAACAGTATAAAAATAAAACAAAATGGTCATGAAATTTGTGATAAAATAGTGTGTCTCACACATACACACAATACATTTCAAAGTAAATTCCACCGAAACACAAATAGCACAGTAGGATTTTGGGTACAGCTCTATTACACTTTCTGTATCTCTACTTTCTCACAAGACACAGGAGTATTTTCTAGCTCATAACATTTACAGGAAACCATTTATAGTTTATTAAAGGTTACTTTTGGAAAAGTGTTGCTGCCAACACTTTATACTCCATGCCAGTGTGATCTTACAAGGCAGTAAAATACACGACCACAACCAAATACTACAATTAATTCTTTATTTCACACAGGCACTGCAAGAGACAGGTTGATTGAAGCCATAAAGGGCTCGTACACTTCTACTCATTACCGACGCACAAAACATATACCTCAGAAGAGTTTTGATATGTTTACCACAGTGTTTCTGAAGGCACATGAACAGTACACATTTTGGATGTCTCTCGTATCTGGTCTTGAAGACTTGATGAACAAGCTGACGAGATGAAAGTGCTTTGTTTGTGTAGTTCTGGTGTTCCTAGAAGATAATGGTTGGGACACACTGCCTTCCTGTATACCAAAACTCACAGCTTTCATCATACACCACCCCTGACCTCATTCAACAATCCAAGAATTCAACAATCCCCACCCTTCATTTAAAATGGTTATAACTTAGTACAACAACTTAGCCTAAATACACAAGCCTAAGAAAAGCAAGGACCATTAAGACCAGATTTACTAAAAAGGACAAATTAACATGAGACCGTGGTTTCATAAAAGCACAGATGTGAGTGGAAGTTTCCTCGGCTGTTCTAATGACAAATTAAAGTACTCAGATGCAGCAATAGGATCAACGCAAGCGACCAAGAGCAGCACAAATTGACATATGGTTGCAATCAAGCAGAGCAGATGATAATCAGGTCCACACAATCTATTAACAACACAGGTGTAGCAAATCAAAAATAATATGGCTTAGCAAACAATATTTGCAGGTAACATTTTCCAAATAAAAGAGGAGGAGGAGCATAAGAGGAGGAAATTCTGTCCCTTCGATCACAAGCGCTCTGCAGTTCCTCTTCCTACAGCATCTGCCACAGAAAACGGTCTAACAGAAAACATCCTACAAATGCATATGCAATTAAGTCATCCGCAAAATTTGTCCACGCCTTTTCATCTGTTGTAAATCCGAGGGAATGTAAAAACACTTGATAAAGTGGGGCTCCGTGCAAGACAAAGCACTCATCAAGAGTCACTTCAGGAGAATAGAGGCTCAGAGAAACACCGTCCCATCAAAGCATTCAGTCAAAGCCCACCATGAATGCACTCAACAGTCCAGCATGGAGACAGTTCCGGCAGTCCCTTACAGCACATCCACCACAAGACTAGACTGCACATATGATGGAGCCAGCCCTCTTGTTCCCCAAATGATGAATCATTTCAGGTGCAACCCTTCTTCCTAAAGTCCTTGAAGGTTTTGCTACAATCAGCTGGCACTCAAGGAGATCTGGTGTTCTGGCAGGTCAATCCCTCTGAAGCTTGGGTCCATTGTCTCTGCTCCATCCTCCACCTGGATCAATTGACTTTGGACATCCCTTGTTTGCTAGATTTGAATGGTCACCTCAGTGTGTGACTGCTTCCAAAGTCTGGGATGAGATGAGAAATTGCAAGGAATTGCAGTTTCATCTCACACTGCAATGGTGAGAATGGAGGTTTGGAGAAAGGTAAACAAAAGCCACACTTTCTAAATCCCTTGAAGGTGCTGATCTCTACTTGTTGCTTTGGCTGATCAATCCCTCTTAAGCTTGGGTCCATTGTCTTTGCTCCATCCTCCACCTGGGAAGCCGCAGTTTTTAACTGGGAATAGAAAAAGGCTTTAGTTTATTGTAATTTTTTTTACATTTTTCTAGGATTAGAAAAGACGATTAGAAGTGGGAGAAGAACTCAGCGTTTTTGTCTATTGGAATCAACTTATACATTTGTTCCCTAGTACAATCAATTTAAAATGTAATGTCTAGTAAAACATTTAAAATGTTTAGGATGTGTCTTTTGCCCTAATTATAACTAGTTACATAATTGCAATTATCTTAATGATAAATGAGTATAATACTATACTATAAAATATACTAACCTATAATACACTTTTTTAATATTACACTCATTAATATCACAACTAATGCAGCCCATTGCCTACCCACACAAAAAGTACAAAAGTAACAAACACATTACTTTCAATAATCTGTAATGTTTATAGATCCTTTGTATGGCATGCATAGCTCTGGCGTCAGGAAGTTCTCAGAATATATTATTTTATGTATTAGTGTTTTTAATAGAAAATGAAGGTGTAGGTTATAGGCTATTTTTCTCTAAGACAAGAACTACAAAAAAAAAACCCTGCAAGACCTGAAAGAGCCAGGTAAAAGTAAAATAACACATTACTTTCCATAAAAAGTAACTAAGTAATTAGTTACTTTTTTGGGGAGTAACTCAATATTGTAATGCATTACTTTTAAACTGAACTTTCCCCAAGACTAACTATGGAGGAAAAACAATATAAAAATCTGTATCACTGTCACAGAGACGAACTCCGTGATTCCCTCCTCGGGCCACCGGAGGGAGCCATCGCCCGATTACTGACACACCTCACACACTACATTTCCCAACAACCATCACACCGGAATTATCACACACATACACAGCTGAATTCCATCAGGACTGCTTGCTTCTCCACCTGTTACATATTCTCAAAGACTATTTAAACCTGGTCACCCCACAGCTCAGAGCGAAGTCTTGTTTAGCCCCGGTTGACATTTCTGAGCGTTATTTCATCTGATGTTTACCTGTTACCATCACTGCTGTTTACCCGTTTCTGAACCTGTCTGCCTGCCTGCCTATTGACCTCTGCCTGGATTTTCTACCTGTGAACGTTATCTGCCTGCCTTGACCTGTTTGCCTGTAACATCGTCTCTGATTCAGTCTGCCCTTGTGTTCCTGTTTGCTCCCGTTTGACCCAGCCTGTACGACCACCCTTGCTCTTTAATAAAGTACACATATGGATCCCAGCCTGAGTGACGCTTCATTACAATCACTTACCCTTCAGTGCATGTCCAGTTTTTCCTTTTTCATGCCCATATGCCATCCTCCTCATCTTCCTAAAACAAACACACATCATCTTGTTACCATGAAATCAAGCTCTAGGCCTAACAACAATATAAAACATGTAACTGGTAGATCAAGTCAAATTGATATATTGCACTTTATACAGTACAAATCAGCACTGATTCAAAGCAGGATCTCATTAATAATGAGAATAAAATAATAGTATTACTGTTGTACGATTGATAAACTATGGTGCAAATTCATGCTGTAGAGCAGCTCTATAAGACAATAGTGTCACAAATCTATGGCACAAAAATACAGTCCGATTTTAAGGTGGTGCTTCTAGAAAAGCAGAAATACTCTGAATAACTTTCGCTTTCTGATTCTAATTCAAAGCCTTAATTATAAAATATAACACACACAGAGTAGGTTTGAGCAAGAGTGTGTTTGACCTGCTCCGGTGGGGGGGAGATCAGTTCACGCTGCTGTCCATGATGAGAATAATGGGAATACTGTGGATTAATGTGTCCGTCTTCATAATGTTCAGGCATATTCTTCATCCTACTATGAGTCTGAAGGATAGGATGCAAATGTCAGTCACACTTTACATTAGATGTCCTTAACAAAAATAAGTGCAATGTACTTATTGTGTTGATGCTGTCTTGTAAAACACTTGTGGATACAGGTAAGGTTTGGACATGTTTGCTGGTGTGAACAGGTTTAAGGGTTTGTTAACAGTGTAATTATAGATGTGATTACTGAATGCAGGTATTTTAAAAAAATATGAGTACAATGTAAAAACTTCTCAGGTTACGTATGTAGCCATAGTTCCCTGAGAGGGAACGAGACACTGCATCGAAATGCTAGGGGAATGCCTTGCCATGAAGTCTCGTGAAGCACTGTGAAATTGTTCGAACATTTGTGGAATGATCGTCGCGGGTCTGTGACGCCATGATCCAGGATCATAAAAGGGCGCCGGAAACTGGAAGCGGCAGCACAGAGATTGTCTGATGCATGCTCGAAGGAGCAAAAGACGCAGTGTCTCATTCCCTCTCAGGAAACTATGGTTACATATGTAACCTGAGATGTTCCCTTTTAAGGGAATTTGTGCTGCATCTAAACGCTAGGGGAATGAGCCATGTTAGATGCCGGGGCCCGCTTGAGGTCCAGTGCTCACACTATAATGACCTTGTTTCCTCTTTCCTAGACAGAAGAACAAGTGATTCACACGAGAACGACTGGGTGGCTGATTGTTCCAGACGGACCGTTTTTGACTGCTGCACTGCTGTTTCCTGTCTGCTCGAGTGGATTGCGTTTGTACCGTCATATAAACTTGATTTTTGTTTTAGATCTTAAACTTGACGTTCGTTTATATTGCTAAATACAATATTAGATTATTTAATATATTGTAATCGTTAGCTTTAATCTAAGTCGCTAAACGCGTTAGCATTGTGCTATCTTACTGTCCGTGCATAGGCCCTACAGCGTTTTTCTCGCTCGCGCCTTTTTTTCCCCGACTTCATCAAACAACTGGTCAACAAGTTGGATCAACACACGCGGTGAGTCATGTCATCTTCTCTCAAAATTGTCACTTGCACTGCCTGCTTCATGCATAGTCTCTGTCAGCTGAGAAGGCTTCACATGTGATAAATGTAGGGACACAGTTAGGCTGACAGAGAAGATTTCAGAATTAGAGACACGCATCCAAACTTTAATCGAGGATAGTAAAAATTTAAGGGCTTTAGATACTACTTTGGATGCGACTAGCTTAGCAAACCCTGTACATTGTTCGGTTCCGGCTGTAAAGCCCGTGCAGCAGTTCGTAAATATTCTATATCGTAAATATTCTAAGATTGTTATTCACGTCGGCGCTAATGATGTCCGACCTCGCCAGTCGGAGATCACTAAAACTAATATTAAAGAGGTGTGTGAACTCGCAAGTACGATGTCAGGCACCGTAATTTGCTCTGGCCCTCTTCCTATACGCAGGAGTAATGAGATGCTTAGCAGATTACAATGGCAATCCTCACTCAATGGCTGGATGTCTAAGTGGTGCCCGCAGAATAACATAGAGTTTATAGACAATTGGAAAAGTTTTTGGGGCAGACCTGACCTGTTGAAAAGAGATGGTATTCATCCCACATGGGATGGTGCCGCTCTTCTCTCTAGTAATTTGGCATATAGTCTTAGAGCTAAACCTTGACTAACTGTGGCCCAGGTCAGGAAGCAGACAAACTGGCTAAACCGACCGTCTGCTAGCTTTCTCACGTCACAGAGGTCAGATAAATTCCAACACATAGAGACTCTTTCACCTAGATGTCATCCTATAGAGATTGTGTCTGTTCCCCGAATTAGCAAATACAAAAATCTCTCAAAACCGTTTAAGAGTAAAACTTTAATTGATTTACAAACAACTAAGAACGGATATAACACAAATGAACAAGTGATAAATCTTGGGTTACTGAATATACGATCCCTTTCCTCAAAAGCACTTATTGTAAATGATATGATTACAGATCATAAACTAGATGTGCTGTGTTTGACAGAAACTTGGCTAAAACCAGACGATTATATTACTTTAAATGAGTCCACCCCTCAAGATTACTGTTATAAACATGAGCCTCGTCTGAAAGTTAAAGGAGGAGGTGTTGCTGTAATTTATAGTAACACGATCAGTACTGCTCAAAGGTCTAATTTGAAATATAATTATTTTGAAGTGATGGTGCTTAATGTAAAATTATCTAGTGCAAGTAATAATTCCTGTTTAACTTTTGTGCTGGCTATTCTATACAGGCCACCAGGGCACCAGGGCACCATACAGACTTTATCAAAGAATTTGCTGATTTTCTCTCAGAATTAGTAATGTCCTCAGATAAAGTCATAATTATCAGTGATTTTAATATCCACGTAGATAATGAAAAAGACGCATTGGGATTGACATTTAGAGACATTTTAAACTATTGGAGTTACACAACATGTATCAGGTCCCACTCATTCTCGTAATCATACTTTAGATCTAATATTGTCATATGGGATCAATGTTGATACTGTTCAAATTCTGCAGCAGAGCGATGACATCTCAGATCATTACTTAGTTGCGTGTAGATTACCTTTAGCCAAAGTCGAAAAACTAACTCCCTGTTATAAATATAGTAGAACTATCACTCCTAACACAAAAGATAGCTTTATAAATAATCTTCCTGATCAGTTTCATCTACTTAACATCCCAGATAGCTTAGAAGAACTTGATGTTGCAACAGAAACTATAAACTCTCTCTTTTCCAGCACTTTAGACACTGTTGCTCCGTTACGCTTAAAGAAGATTAAAGAAAATAGTCCAACACCGTGGTACAACGAGCACACAAGAGAGCAGCCAGAAAAATGGAGCGCAGCTGGAAAAAAAACTAAGCTAGAGGTTTTTCGCATTTCATGGAAAGACAGCTCTATTGCATTCAGAAAGGCCTTAAGATCAGCTAGATCTACTTACTTTTCTACCTTCTTAGAAGAAAACAAATACAACCCTAGGTATTTATTTGATACAGTGACTAAATTAAGAAATAAAGCCTCAACCCCAGATGCTTTAAATCAGCTGAGCACTAATGACTTCATGGACTTCTTTACTTGCAAAATTCATAATATTAGAGAGAAAATTATAACCATGCAACCGTCTACTACAATATTCCAAAATACAGTAAATTTTAGTGTCCCTGAAGAAAAATTCCACTCCTTCATTGCTATTGGGGAGGAAGAATTGTCTAAACTCGTTAAATCATCAAAATCAACAACATGTATGCTAGACCCAATACCAACTAAGCTACTGAAAGAGATGCTTCCAGAGATCATAGATCCTCTCCTTAATATTATCAATTCTTCTTTGTCATTAGGATACGTACCAAAAACCTTTAAGCTGGCTGTAATTAAACCGCTTCTTAAAAAAACACAACTTGATCCTACAGAATTAGTTACTTACAGGCCGATATCGAATCTACCTTTCTTGTCAAAGATTCTAGAAAAGGCAATATTTTTACAACTATACTAGACAGAAACAGCATCTACGAGGATTTCCAGTCAGGATTTAGACCATATCATAGTACTGAGACTGCTCTCATTAGAGTTACAAATGATTTGCTCTTATCATCCGATCGTGGTTGTATCTCTCTGTTAGTGTTACTGGACCTTAGTGCTGCATTTGATACAATTGACCACAAAATCCTTCTGAATAGACTTGAAAATTATGTTGGCATTAGTGGAGTTGCATTAGCCTGGTTCAAGTCATACTTATCTGAGCGTTATCAGTTTGTAGCAGTAAGTGAGGAGATGTCATATCGGTCACGGGTTCCTCAAGGTTCAGTACTAGGACCATTGCTTTTCACCCTGTACATGCTTCCTTTGGGTGCAGTTATTAGGAAGCATGGCATTAGCTTTCATTGTTACGCTGATGATACTCAGCTCTATATTTCTTCTCATCCTGATGAAACGAACAAATTCACTAAACTAACAGAATGCATAACTGATATAAAAAATTGGATGACTAATAACTTTCTACTGCTTAATTCTGAAAAAACAGAGATTCTAATTATTAGACCAAAAAGTTCAGCACATAATAATCTAGACTACTGCCTAACACTCGATGGCTGCTCTGTCAAGTCTTCGTTGTCAGTTAGAAACCTGGGTGTGCTCTTTGATACCAATCTTTCATTTGAAAGCCATGTTTCTTGCATCTGTAAAACGGCATTCTTCCATCTTAAAAATATATCTAAATTGCGACAAATGCTATCTAAGACAAATGCGGAAAAGTTAGTTCATGCGTTCATGAGTTCAAGGCTAGATTATTGTAATGCTCTACTAGGTGGTTGCCCTGCACGCTTAATAAACAAATTCCAGCTGGTCCAAAATGCAGCAGCTTGAGTTCTTACTAGAACCAGGAAGTGTGAGCATATTAGCCCAGTTCTGTCAAACCTGCACTGCACTCCTATTAAACACCGAATACATTTTAAAATCTTGCTAATTACTTACAAAGCATTAAATGGTTTAGCGCCACAGTACTTGAGCGATCTCTTAACACATTATAGTCCTTCATGTCTATTGCGATCCCAAAATACTGACCAGCTTATAATACCTAGAATATCAAAGTCAACTGCTGGCGGTCGATCCTTTTCCTACTTAGCTCCTAAACTCTGGAACAGTCTTCCTATTACAGTTCGGGAAGCAGACACACTCTGTCAGTTTAAATTTAGACTAAAAACACATCTCTTCAACCTGGCATACACATAACACATTATGCATACATTTTTAATCCAAATCATGTAAAATGATTGTTAGGCTGCATAATTTAGATAAGCCGGAACCGGGAACATTCCCATAACACCTGATGTACTCGATACATCAGAAGAAGAATGGCATCTACGCTGATATTGGTCTCTGTTTATTCCGAGGTTACCGTGGTCAGCTGGATCCGGGCCGTATCCAGATCAGATGAAGGACCTGGACACGAGCACAACACTGCCCTGAAGGGTCTGCGGAGATCGTGACTCTACTAGACCCTCCCCTGTGACGATCATGAACCCATCTCTAACCGGACCAAATTGGACTTCATATTGGACTTCAATTGTTGTATAATAATCATGCACTGTTTGGCTGTTGGCCAGAGGAGAACTGGTCCCCCGACTGAGCCTGGTTTCTCCCAAGGTTTTTTCTCCGTTCTATTCTTCATTCGTTACGTCACCTGCCGGAGTTTTGGTTCCTTGCCGCTGTCACCTATGGCTTGCTCAGTTGGGGAAACTTAACACTTAAAATTCATCAATTGTATTGATTCACCTGCTCTTTTGGGGCTTCTGTTCAGCCAAACAAACTTTGTTTATATTGTTTTTCCTGTAAAGCTGCTTTGAAACAATCTACATTGTAAAAAGCACTATACAGGGAGTGCAGAATTATTAGGCAAATGAGTATTTTGACCACATCATCCTCGTTATGCATGTTGTCTTACTCCAAGCTGTATAGGCTGGAAAGCCTACTACCAATTAAGCATATTAGGTGATGTGCATCTCTGTAATGAGAAGGGGTGTGGTTTAATGACATCAACACCCTATATCAGGTGTGCATAATTATTAGGCAACTTCCTTTCCTTTGGCAAAATGGGTCAAAAGAAGGACTTGACAGGCTCAGAAAAGTCAAAAATAGTGAGATATATTGCAGAGGGATGCAGCAGTCTTAAAATAGCCAAGCTTCTGAAGCGTGATCATCGAACAATCAAGCGTTTCATTCAAAATAGTCAACAGGGTCGCAAGAAGCGTGCGGAAAAACCAAGGCGCAAAATAACTGCCCGTGAACTGAGAAAAGTCAAGCGTGCAGCTGCCAAGATGCCACTTGCCACCAGTTTGGCCATATTTCAGAGCTGCAACATCACTGGAGTGCCCAAAAGCACAAGGTGTGCAACCGGAGGTACGTGGTAAGCCAAGGGCAGCCACGTAAACCTTCCGGGTGATCTGGGATAACCCTACAGTGAAACTATCGAGCAGGAACTCAGTACGGTGCCACTGGCAGGTAACTGAGTTGGCTGCTTCTCACTGCCAAAGGAAGTGAAATTTCCGGTTTTCTCGTGATGGAATAAAGGTGAGGTGGACTTTATCCCGGTAAACTCTCTCCAGAAGTCCTGGGAGCAGGGCGATCGGGGAGAGGTACGGACGTAGCCTTGGCCATGTCCAGAACATAGTGTTCAGCCTATGATGGGCTGGATGAGAGAGGGAGATTCATAGAATCTCCCCATCTTTTCCTCAGGCCTTGGCCCCTGCCTTGACAGGATGCCTACTCACACATTATGAGAACTGGTCAGGGATTGAGCAGTCTCCCATGGACCCTACAACCCCTTGGGAGACATCTGGTAAGCATAAACACGACCAGAAACTTTCCAAGGGAAACAGCCTCTCACGGCTGGCCTCAAGTGTCTGAGGAAAACTTACCCTAGGGCCCTGTTTCTTTGGGTATGCCTGTTGTGAATACTTTAAGACCCTCCTCTGACTCCCGCAGAGAAACCTCACTGGTGGCAACTGAGTGAGGCCGTGTGAGGCTGGATGCACTTGGCGTCCGGACCTCTTGCTCGTAGCCTTCTTTTCAAGAAGGACGGTCGTCAGACGACCTCCTGCCCGAGGGCTGCAGCTGAGTGTCAGCCCGACTCCCCAGTTTTGTGGGGGGAATCCTGAGAGATCTCTCCCAAACTGTAAGGGATGCATCCGTCGATAGCATTATGCATCGACAAGGAGATCCAGTTATGGGTCCTAGAGTCTAGGAGACTCTTAGGAAGGGGCGACTCCCAGGAGCAACTCGACTCAAGGGCAGCAACTAAGGACGGTCGCCATTACGAGTCGATTAGGAGGTCTGATAACAGGTCTTAGAACCAGGGTTCTTCCACCTACCCAAGATGTGTAGGCAGTGCCCCATGACCTTGATAGTGTGAAAACGAGGCCACCACTTATGTGGCCTCAGGTACAGCAACCTGAGTGGGACAACACTGGGAGCCGCTTCTCTGAGAGTGCTAGCAGTGGGTGCCTGGCCTATTGTAAGCTTTTGACAACTGGAAGGATGGCATCGATGTGCAAGGCGGAAGCCGTGCTGACATTGACACTGATCTGAAGGAGTCAAACTCATCTTAAGTTCAGCCTAAAACCAAGCTCTTTCAAGGGTGTAAGAATGACACCTCAATGTCGAACCACTAGCATGGTGACTGGGGAGATTAGCCAGTCATCGAGAGATGTTATTTTGAAGGCATATGCCTTGGGAATCTAGCGAGGATAGTGCTGTGTCCAAGCATTTGGTGAAAGTGTGGGGTGATACAGCTAGGCCAAAAAGGAAGTCCCTGATACAGGTAAGCCTTCCCTCCGGAGGCGTAAAATATTTTTAGGAGATATATAGGAGACCCATTAGGAGACATCTGGTATGCATACACGTGACCAGAAAGTCTACTGAGGGAACCAGCCTCTCGTGGCTGGCCTTTTGTATCTGAAGAGCACCCACCACTGGGCCTGGTTACTTTGGGTATGCCTGTGGAGAATGCTCTTGGACCCTCTTCAGAGGGGGGCGACTTTGGAGGGGGGCGACAGAGCCGAATCGAGAACAGCAGCTGAGGAAGATCGTCTATGTGAGGCCTGGCGCAATTGGCGTCAGTACCTCTTGTTCTAGGCCTTCTTGGGGGTGAGGACGGTACTTAGATCCGTCCTCTTGCCACAAGCCTGAGCTTGAGAGTGATCAGTGATGCAGAAAGAACAATACCAAGAAACTTTAATAAACACAGCAAACTAAAAGAATACTAGTCACATATAACATTAAGGACAACAATGATCTAGTAACAGAAACAAGAAACAGGTGAGAACCAATCAGAAACCAGGTTAACAAACAATGAACAAGAAAAATGAAAAGGAAAATGACAATGAAACTAAATAGAACAAGATAAAGACAACATGACTGTGACGCTTGTCATAATGAGCAATGCAGCAAAGAAAAAAACAGACTTCTCATGTAATTTGACTAATGGCCAGTTTAAACCCACTTCCGGTTTTATCCGAATACAGACAAAAAAAAAAAGGCAGAACAGTTATTCAATAATTATGTGTGTCAGCGCAGCAGATCCCTTCTGTGTGTCTTTTTCTCATTGAAGACTTACTGACTCACGAGGAGTGTTAAACAGATAATGGCTACTTCCCTGAAATTCCTGCTCTCGTTCCCAAATGTTTACAAGTCATCTGTTTGGCCTTGAGACACCATTCCCCCGAAACTCACTCAGACACTGACTCACAAACAGTCTTGGTTTCTAATGGCTTAGTACATTATGTTAATTACCATTAATATTGGTTACAGGCAATATTGGTTACAGTTTATCACTAAAGATTTTTTAAACCTTTGTGAAGCAATGTTATAATGGCGTGAATGAGTGCAGATGAAAATTGTCCACAAACACTGTGTCCACCCCAGTTTCTGTCCTAACTAGTAATGACAGAGACAGTTAAGTGACAGTTGATTGGCTGTGGTTCAGCATTTTCATATTCATATACAGAATGATCTGACCTGGTGTTTTTGGTGATTCATGAACCTCTCCTTCTCTCTCTTCAGGGTCATCACGTCTTCAGGGGTCGACATGTTTCTGATGGGAGAAAGTTCTAGTAGGTTGATACAGCCATCTTTTTCACTGACGGCAGCCAGAAGAGCCTGTTGTCTGGTGGGAAGTTAAGGGAGGAGATTACAACCTACGGTAAGTCATTCCTTAAATAGAAGCAGACGTAAATACAAAATACAGTAAACACACACACACAGACACAATTAAGAACACAGCAGGAGGTCATACTGAGCCAACAAGAGCGTTTTGGTGATAACTCACAATCCCCTGCTCTCTTCTGATCTGAAGAATTTTGGCACAATATTACCCAAAAGGTCAGGCTGGGAATCTTAATAAACCGCTGCCTAATCATTAGACTCCTCTACACTGATCCCTCCTGTCTACATACACACACGCAGATAAACAATTTTTCAAGGCATCTGCAACAACTGTAAAAGCCACGAAGGCAGTTTTTGTCTGTGAATCTGCAGATATTAAGTTTAGAGTAACACAATGGTTCCTCCACATAAATATATAGAGAGAACGCTATCTCTTACAAATGGGTTCACATCATGTATTAGACAAAGTTACTTTTTGTGATTTCTGGCAACCTTTACTTCAAGTTTCAATGAGGAGGTGTTCATCACATTTATGAGGACTTAACAGAAGCCATTGTCATATGTCAATGCCAATGCTCTTACAAATCTGGTGTGATGCAGAGAATGATGAGGGACGAGGAGCAGCAGGTTCCACAACTGAAACTCTCTTTATTTAAAACACGGGAAGAACAAAAACACTTTAAAAATCAACAGAAAACGGCACGCTTGTGTAAAACCTTAGTGGGAACTAGGAATACAGAAGGAGACCATGGAGACAGCATCCACACACGACCATAACAACGTCAACGATCGACAAAGACCAGAGAACACAGTAGGGTATTTATACAGGAGAACATGAGGAACAACTGACAGGACTTAACAAGGTCAGTGATTAACAACACAGGTGTGGAAGGACCTAGAAGGGCACGGAAAGATACACAGACAGGACTCGGAGGTGAAACATGACAAAACTGTGACAAAGGTCAATTCGTTGTATATTTTGAAAAAGTAGTTTGAATTTTGCACATCATGCGTCTGTGGCTGATCATTTTTTGCAAGAAAATATTGCCAGCCACCGCCTGCGTTTTTGGTCATTTTCATAAAAATGTCATGGTTTCATGGCAATATTGTGAAAGAACAAAGCTCTGTTTTTAAACAAATTCAGAACGATGAGCAAAACACAGATAGAGAAGACTGAGTCAATCAACACCCCCAAAGCTATAGCTTGTCCTGGGTTGACATTTCATTCAGTAACATCAGACAGTTTTCAATTATATGCTGTTTATCGTTGATTATTGCATTACTTTTCATATGCATCAGATTACATATGAGATTGCTTGTTTCTGCTTCTTCTTTGCCTGTGTCTTGATCTGGACATACTGTACTCATTCAGGAGATAAATATCTATATCTGTAAAAATATATCTCTTATTTCAAACTGTGCCCAGATACACACATACATCTGCGAGATGTCTGTTAAAGAGCTGGAAAGCATCTGCTGAGTACAAACATCTGGGAAACGTCTTTAAGATGTCATTTTTACATATATTCTAATTCATTAACATCATCGTCCTAGAGATGTATTGCAGATCAAACACACACATCAAATAGACTCTCTGAGATGAGTGTGCCATCAGGGTACCTTTTTACCAGTACCATGAGAAAGAAGCTCAAGAGAAAGAAGTTGCAAAGGAACCAGAGGAACAATAACAGCTGAAAACAATCAGGTCAGTGTTGTTGAAAGAGAAGTTTCCGTTCATCCTCACTTTAACTGCAGGATCTCTGTTAGTTGTTTACTGTGTTCAGCTCGTATCCTGCTCAGCTCATTGTCACGTTCAGACAGAGTATTCTGAGTAGACGACAACCGCTGCTTTGTGATGTCCAACTCTTTTCTGGTTTTGTCTAGAGTCGCCATCAAATCATCCAACTATGAGAGGAAGAGTATATATAAACACACAAAGTTGCTTATTGCACAATATCCATGTATATCATTTCTATGTGTATTTAAATTTTTTATTGAAAACACTGAGTGATCAGGGTAGTCTGGAAAAAGTAAGAACAGCTCTTTGCCAGAACTTCTCCAAAAGATCATTGGATGCAATTAAGGAGATGGGATTGGTGCTTTGCCCTTTAAATAAGGGCAAATGAAACCTAGAAATTGATACATCTGTTTTTTTCTGGCAAAAGACTGTTCAATGTGAATTATACTTTGTTTCTTAAAAATGCATTACAGACATACACAAATGCCACAAAAGCACTGTTATAAACCCAGAACAGGAATCCACACTAAGCTTGTCAACTCTCTGTAGGAAGTGGCTTCCTGCAAAAATAAATCTGCTCTATTTTTGTATTTTTATCAGCATTATCTACTCCAGGATGTGAACATATCAGCAGTATGAAGATATGTTCAATTTCTGAGCAATGTTCTAATCTGTGAGAATCTGAGAGTGTATTCTCACCTGTCTTTGAGTATTGGGAGTCATTTCTCCTGCTTGTCCTGGGTTCACAGACTGCTTTTGGTTGTGCAGCTTCAGTTGTCTGCAACACAACACATGATTTCATAGAAAGGTGTTTGTATCACATTGTTTGGGTTCCTTGCCAGTGCAGCGGATGAGAACAAAACTTGAACTGAATTGAGTTAAATAATGAAATAATACATAAAAACTGTTGTAATCTGCTTTTTTAGATTAATAATCTATAATGCCTTCCTGTAGCTCAGCCAGTAGAGCATTGGTGTTTACAATGCCAAGGTCATGGGTTCGATTCCCAGGGAAAGTAAGAACTGATTAGAATGTCAATGTGTTTCTTGAATGCAATGCAACGATAAAACATGGATTAAAAACATCTGCCAAATATGTAAATGTTATATTTTTTTCTTCTCTAAATTCTTTGGAACAATTATAACTGATGTTTAGTGCGTCTGATCATGCGCTTTTAATAGGGGCCAAGCACTGAAGGTGCATAAGCACCTATTGTATCCGTTACTTTTCTGATTAGACCTGAACATTACTCACAGCAATTTTGGAGTCTCCATCTCAAACCCTCTACCACCACTTTAACTTTTTGAGCTGTCAACTTTTTGAGCTATGATGCCATCAACGGGCCACCAGGTGAGACACATGGCAACGTTCAGTTGGCGGCAACTAGTCAGAGAGTTTGTGGTAAAGCAACATCGCTTGGCAACATTGCTAAAAAACTTTACCCCTGTAACAAACATCTTTACGTTTATGGCAATAACTATTTTCTTTCATGGCTCGTGATGATTTTATTCATGATAAATTTCCCAACATTTAGGTTTTTCTGAAAACTTCAGTGGTTTGTCTGATTTTCACCAAAATGAGAACATCTTCAGAACGTGGGCAAAAAAAAATGTATTAAAAGATTTTTGATAAACTCAACCGTTCTTGAATAACACCCAAACGAATTCTACAAAGTGCACATCAAATTGGATGTGAGGCTGTATCTTCTTAATGAGACGAGCTGTGGAACATGTCATCACAACCATTACCTGAGGCTGCTTGAAGCATTTCGACACAATGCCACCTACTGGTCAGGAGATCCCAAAAATTTTTAAAGTTTACTTGTAAACACTTAATGGTTTGCCCAAAAACCATAAAACAGAATCAAAAAATAATTTCAAATGTTGTCATGAAATGCTGTATTTCACAAATGCATTGGCGTATCGTTAAATAACTTGCCTTGAAGGAACTCAGAAAGTTAAACCATTTGTACAAATTTCACCAAAATTGGCACAAATCATTATGAGACCATGTGGGCAAAATTATATTAATAGATTGTTGAAAGTCCAAAGCGCTCTTGAGTAACGCATCAACAAATTTGATGACATGGTACCAGGTGTCTTCTGAGGCTGTATCTATGCAATGCTTTGTTTGATAGTTTTTCTCTTATACAAGATACGATATACCGTTATTCATCCCACAGTGGGGAAATTTCTCTAGCTTAGCTTTTTAAACAGAACATTTACCAGAAGAAAATCACATCTAAGCCCATATTTTGAACTTTAATGACGTACTGTTACTATTGTCTTCATGTTCTACTTATTTATTGTTTTTTGTCATTTTTTAAATAAATGATTTTTACTGTTCTTTATTTTCTGGTTGCATGTTTTAAAGAGTGGAGAAGTAGTTAGCTTTAGGGTTCAGGTGCTCAAACATATTGTAGAAATTGTAACCCTTTTTTATTAGAAAGTGAAGGTTACACCTGTAACTAATTTACTTATTGTGCTGCATTCAGTATCTTAAACGTAATGAGATATGATTGGTTTGTACCTCTCCAGCTCAATGATTCTCTTGTCCTGTTCCGCACGTTCAGACTTTAGCTCCCGCAGAAGAGCCAGCACTCTCTGAACTTCAGCATTAGATGTCTCCACTTCCTCTTTATGATGGACAGCTTCTGCCTGGAGAACCTGCAGTCTCTCCGACAGCTCAGGGTTCCAGCGAGCAACATGCGCCGCTTCACACCCCTCGAATCCAGCCAAACAAACACAACATCCGCAGAGTTTATAAGTTGTTTATATAACTCTTCTAAAAATATGTATATATATATTTTTTAAATTAGGAATTCTATTGACTAGCATGCAAACTACAGTCAGAGAATAAAAAAGATTAACCTCAAAGGAAGGTTTATTTTATGACTTATTTTATGATTTTATGAGGTCTATTCACATATTTAACTGTCCATATTTGAATTGAAGATGTGTCAAAAAAAGCAACACTGTGAATTCAAACTGAATGATTTCACTCAATTAGCCAATAGGTTTTTAATGAAATGTGAAGATGATCAAATTAATGGAACTGTTGAATAATAACCACACCAATTAAAGAAAGTATTACTTTTAAAACATAAATTTAGTAAAAACATGCCACTCTGCTCATAAAATCTAAACCTGTCATGTATGCTTGCTTAGATATTCTATCATAAAGTACAGAAGCCTAAATTGTTATGTTGTTGGTCATGAGTTATGAGTGGGTTGGGTGCCATATCTATAAATAAAGGCTTTTGATGTACAAAAACACATACACCCGTCAAAATGTATCTGATTACACCAACGATATGGTAAGACTTTGTTTTTGCCTAAAGTGACTTTCTTTTCTCTTAGTTTGAACATGATGTTACTCATAACTGAGACAAAGCAATAAATCCCTTCCAGTAAATATGCAGAGGCCTGTGGGCTATATGCAATTATTTTCATTGGCTTTTGTTGATCAGCATGCTGATACGGTTAATAGTGCTGTAAAGTCTCAGGATGTTTATAACTGCTCCTATAACACTATATGTGGCACCATGTCAAAAAAACAAGAAGGTATAATTTTCCTAGATTGGTGTCTGTTTACTCAAGAGAACATAAAAGATGCACTCTCTTAAACTTTGATTGCCTGAACATGATGAACTCGGCAGGCAAACGGTGAGATGAGGACATTCCCTCGCTCTCTTTTTTCACAGACTATTGGAATACAGTATTGTTGAAGGAAATATCAAGCTCATCAAGAGACTCAACATTTTGGCCATCTAAAATTCTGCCAGTTTTGCAGAAAGATAAAGTAACAGAATTTTTAATGTAATACAGTAATACCTCGAGATTCAAGCATAATCCGTTCCAGAGCGGAGCTCGTAACTCAAAATGCTCATATCTAGAATCATGTTTTCCCATAAGAAATAATAGAAAACAAATTAATCCGTTCCAGATCCGTAACAATGAAAAAAAAACATGTTTTTTTTATTGGTTTAGACACACACACACAATTATAGTACATGTATACAATATAAGGATTTATGTGATATCAAATAAAATGTTTTTAGTTATTTTTTTACAGTTTTAAAAAGTTTTTACAGACAGTGGCGGCAGATGCGGAGGAGGGAGGAAGGGGGTTGATACGCAGACACTATGGAACTTACGTAAACTTAAAATAACATAACTGAACTTAGCTTTCTTTTTTTTCTAATTTCTATTATTATTTAGCTTTTTAGCATTTTCTTACCTTTTTTCACCTGACTACCCTCACTTTCACTTTCACTTGGCGCAGACCTTTTAACAAAATACTAAGGATCGAACCAATCGAGGGAGATTGGTTTCTGCCTCCCTTTAAAAACCTTCTACCACATAGCCGTCACTTCCTTAATTTCAGTTGTAGAAATGTTTTCCTCCGGTTCATCCTCCTCCTCCTCCTCGCCACTTCTGAGCTCTTGCAACACCTGCGTATGTTCATCGTCTAGAGGTCGATCAGCTCCTCAGTCCACAGTTCCTCCTGATGCTCCTGCGTGCCAGATCACTCACGTGAGCACAACGCTCATATTTATCCACAATTCCATGCTTCATTTCCATGGTCATCATGCGTTTCTTCTTCTCACTATCATCTTCACCACTCACTTTCTTAGAACTCATCGCTAATAAGAAGAATAATGCACAAAATATAGGGAAAATCACCTACTTGCGGGCGATGCGTGCAGAAGTCAGTGAACACGTGAAGTGAACATGCATTGGCGTCAGTACTCGTGCTCGTATCTCGAATATTTACTCGTATGTAGAAGCAAAAATCTTCCCCGAAGGCTTGCTCGTATCTTGGAATACTCATATGTAGAGACGCTCGTATCTCGAGGTATTACTGTATCTGATGATATCTTGGATTTAGAGGCAGATTTAGGCAGATTTAGACAAATGTGCATGAGTTAATCCCATTGACTTTGTTAGTTTTTCATTAAATCACTTTGTCTAAACTCATACAATATGATTAATACTTATGAACCACAGCCAGTATTAGTCAGGCGTTGGTGAACTGTTGACTGCAATCAACCAGAGCGGAGATGTGAGCAAAAAGAGTCATCATTGACTTCAAAAAACGATATGTTAATTTTTTTGTACCTTGAAATAACAGTTTCAAATGCATTCTGATGGTACACTGACTGCTGATAAGGAGAACAGCTGTGATGGCTCCCACCTGGAGCACTTTAGTCTCGTCATGTCACAGGAAACGACCAACAAAACTCTTTGTGTGACCTTCTAAAAATGACATTCAGAAAGCTGCAAACAAACCAGAGAAGGTTTTCCTTTGACATTTCTACTATTAAAGTACCTCTTTGTCTGCGAGACGCTCTTGTAGGGAGGCAAGTTTGCTTTTCAGTTCCTTATTTTCATTCTTATGCATTTCTGCCTCTTCTATCTGTCACAGAAGATAAAGTCGTGGTTAGCTATTTGAATACAGTAAATGTTGTTGCTTCTTTTGGTACACTTTGTCTGGTGCAATTTTGCTTCAATGCAGGACAAATGTTATTTTCTTAAAAAAACATCTACCAGCAACCTTATGGTCAGGCTGTCCAATCCAGTCCTAATTATACACAGCTGAAACAACTAATCCAGGTCTTCAGGATCTCTAGAAACTTCCAGGTAGGTTTATCGGAACTAAACTCTTCAGATAAGCGGCCCTCCGGGAGCAGCTGATGTTTAATTGTATGTTTACAACTGACAGTAAATAAATGAGCACACTGATGCTGTGGCATATTCTGAGCACCTTATCAGAAAGAGCCTCCTCCAGCGTAATGAGAGCTATGTCCGTGTTGCTCGAGTCGGCCTGCAGAGACGTCATTCTGTCCCCCAAACTGTCCAGCTGTTTGTCCCTGTCTTTTAACTGTTCTTGCAGGTTCTCAGCCTGAGAGAGACAGAGAGAATTAATCACTGATAACAATTCATCACCTTGGCCAAGTAATTCTGAGGCTAAATACGTAACATGTTCCTTGAAGAGCCAAATTAAAAAATAATTCACCTACTGATATGATAGTAATGCATTTCCAGATATAGCTTGCATCAATTTAGTTACAGCTGCAGCACAGATGAAGTTTGGATGTTTCAGCAACTAACAGTTGATCATCTTCCTTGGTGTTTTGTTCACTTAATATATTTAAAAGAACCATGTGACCACTATATTTAGTTTTACTTGTAGTCATTGTACAAAAATTCAAGCATAGTTGATATACAGACTACCGTATTTTCCCACATATATCCTGCGGGTTATACCAGATTTTACAAACCCGCAGGGGGTGCGGGCTATATAAGGGTGCGGGCTATATAACAAGTTTTTTACACGTAATAATGTTTCAATATATTTGTTACGTCCCTAAGAACGTAAGTTTTTTTGCTGTATTTTCTTTCTGTTTTTCTTTCTTGTGAGGGTTGTTGTCTCTGGCGCTTGTACTATCACTCTGACAGCTGGCGCTGATAGGCTGTCTGACCTGTCAATCATGCAAGAAGACGTGATTGGCTGTGCTGCATGAGGGCGGGCTCTTCTCATCTCATCCGATGATCAACACCTGAAGAATCGCTTCTTAAGGGACGTGCTGCTGCACAGCGGGAGAGACTGCTCTTTCTTTTTCTTCTGATTCTGACTTGTTTGTTTTTTTATTGCTTGAATTTCGCGCACAAGCACTGTGTACCGAGCCTGGACAGTTATGATAATTGACGTCATGCGAGCAACATTCGAAATGTGAATTTACACAAAAAAGTTCATCAATCTATGGGTGCGGGTTATATGAGGGTGCGGATTATCTGTATCTGCGGGTTACATGCGGGAAAATACAATAATTGCACTATTGCAATAAAACACAAGAGTGGCTACATCCAAACTTGCATATGCAGTCGCTGTAAAACAGTATGTGATAAGAATAGCATTTCTGAACTCATAGGATTCAAGTCAAGTCACCTTTATTTATATAGCGCTTTTTACAATACAGATTGTTTCAAAGCAGCTTTACAGTGATCACAGGAAACAATAAAAACAAAGTTTGTTTTGGCTGAACGGCAGCCTTAAAAGAGCAGGGGAATCAATAAAATGTGTGACTCATAAAAGAGTAGGCAAAACGTCCCTGGATGACCTACTGATTCTGAAATGTTACTATCCCATGAGGCCATGGAGAGGAATTGTGAATGGAGGTGAAGCAACTGGCGCTGGTAGGTCACGTGACAACATTGCGGAGAGCAAAACACCTTCATACTATGTAGATCATAGTTTTTTTTAGTGGTCACAATGTTAAAAATGGGTCATGGGCCAAGGTCATGGGTTCGATTCCCAGGGAAAGCCAGAAGTGATTAGGATGTCAGTGTGTTTCTTGAATGCAATGCAAGTCGTTTTGGATAAAAGTGTCTGCCAAATGTAAATGTAAACTCTTAAGAATAAGTGCCACTGTTTAGCTTTCCTGTAGCTCAGCCAGTAGAGCATTGGTGCTTACAACATCAAGGTCATGGGTTTGATCCCAGGGAAAGCAAGAATTGATTCAATGGGTTCCTTGAATGCAATGTAAGTCGCTTTGAATAAAAGCGTCTGCCAAATGTAAAATAAGTACCTACTTAGTCTACATCCAAAATCTCATACTCTCTTATCTCATTTTCTGCAAAATTCCCTTACTTTACCTTAGCCTGTATTAAAGTCATTAGTCCATAATAGATTGCAAAAGCCATTTAGTAGAGCAGGTGAGGGTGGCATCATAGAGTCCCGGTCCCTCTAGTGGCCCAACCATCAGAATCTAAACTGCAAACAAAAGCCTTCTCAGCCTCTCCAAACCCCTTGTGTTTCCCACAGAGGAGAAGCGATTAAAGCAATTTACGCAACCTAAAACAACAATCTGTGTGACATCTTTTGGATTTTGATTAAACTAAACTTCATTTACTGTGTTTATCCAGTTCTGAAGTTGCAAAATAAAGGTTAGCATAACTCAAAAAAGACCATGCACAAAATATAATGTGTTGATATTTGTTTTACAGTGGATTGGGAAATAAAAAGAGTGAAAGAGGTGCTCCTGCTTAGAAAGCATTTCTCTTACCATGCTCCGTTACAGCTCTGTGTGTAATGTATTCAGATCAAACATTCTTCCACTTCTGATCGACGAGTGTCCATTGCAAATTGTCTCTGGGCAAGATATGCTCCAGATTTACATGTGAATTTGGTTGTAATTGAGAGCGTCTGTGGGGTTGGAGTGCATAGCTGCATGTGTGGGTGTGTGTTAGTGTGTGTGTGTGTGTGTGTGTGCGTGTTTAAACAAGACTTTCTCTGTGGAGCTCTAAACTAAGAACATTTGTGTTCAAAATTGAGACTGTTTGGCTCCAATTACATATGCAGATACACCACTGGAACAGCCAAAGGAGTCAAGATTATGACCAGTCTAAGCTGCCTCAATTTGTACCACATCCTCTTGAAGTCACATTCAGACATTTGAAGCATTATCGAGAGAAAAAATGTAGATTTAGTCTTCATTCTCTCTGTCAGAAATGATTGTGTAGATATTTTGCATCATATCTTCTTGTCACCAACATGCACAATAAGTGAATATTTTCCAGATAGATGTCTTATTAACATGTAAATTCAGATAATTTTACATCACTGTTGACTCAGTTTTTGGCCCTATCATCATTTTGGCCAGTCCCAAATACTGTTTCAGGTCTGGGATTTGAGCAGAAAAAGACAGTCATTTTCTTCCACTCCAGATTCAGTAAATCATTTCATCTTTATGGACTTCACTTTGTGCACAGAAGAGCCGGGAGCCGGGGTTTTACGTTGATGGCGCTTCTTTCACTTTTTTATGTTTATTTCATGATTAAGGTTACATTTAATATTCACTTCTACTTTGTTACACTTATGTTACATTTAATAACTTAAATTCATATTATTTTATTTTATTACAATGAATCAGTCGTGAATGCTGACTTACCACTCATACAGTTCACTTTATCTGATTAAATAAAATTGCAGGGTTTTACTTGCCCTTATGAAAAATAATCATACTTCAGTAATGTTCAAGTATGTTGTTAACAATGCAAACACAATTTCGCTCACAGCGTAAACACAGTCACAACACACATAAACACATTCACTCATAACACAGTCATTTAGCTCGGACACAGTTCTGATAGTATTGCACAGGCGGTTACTATGGTTTCTTTACAAACTCTAAAATGCATTGTTGTTTTTTGCCTTTAACGGTTTTGCCTCTAACACAGACACTCACTGCAGACGTGCTTGACTCACTGAACACACACACTCACTGAACACACAGACTCACTGCAGACGTGCTTGACTCACTGAACACACACACTCACTGCAGACGCGCTCGACTCACTGAACACACACACTCACTGCAGACACGCTCGATTCACTGAACACACACTCGACTCACTGAACACACACACTCACTGCAGACGCACTCGATTCACTGAACACACACACACTCACTGCAAACGCACTCGATTCACTGAACACACACTCGAATCACTGAACACACACTCACTGCAGACGCGCTCGACTCACTGAACACACACACTCACTGCAGTCATATAAACTTGATTTTTGTTTTAGATCTTAAACTCGACGTTCGTTTATATTGCTAAATACAATATTAGATTATTTAATATATTGTAATCGTTAGCATTGTGCTATCTTACTGTCCGTGCATACAGCGATTTTCTCGCTCACGCCTTTTTTCCCGACTTCATCAAACAACTGGTCAACAAGTTGGATCAACACACGCGGTGAGTCATGTCATCTTCTCTCAAAATTGTCACTTGCACTGCCTGCTTCATGCATAGTCTGTCTGTCTCTGTCAGCTGTGAAGGCTTCACATGTCATAAATGTAGGGACATAGTTAGGCTGACAGAGAAGATTTCAGAATTAGAGACACGCATCCAAACTTTAATCGAGGATAGTAAGAATGCAAGGGCTTTAGATACTACTTTGGATGCGACTAGCTTAGCAAACCCTGTACATTGTTCGGTTCCGGCTGTAGAGCCCGTGCAGCAGGGCAACTGGGTGACTGTGAGACGGCATAATTGCGGGTCAAAAAACCACTGTTCCATTCCGATCAGAACATCAAACAGGTTCTCCCCACTCAGTGACGCACCCACTGAGAAACCTGTTGAAAGTGCCCTAGTGATTGGCGATTCTATTACTCGGAATGTGAAAATAGAGACTCCAGCCACCATAGTCACATGTTTGCCGGGAGCCAGAGCGCCTGACGTCAAAGCAAATTTAAAAGTGCTGGCTAAGGCTAATCGTAAATATTCTAAGATTGTTATTCACGTCGGCGCTAATGATGTCCGACTTCGTCAGTCGGAGATCACTAAAAGTAATATTAAAGAGGTGTGTGAACTCGCAAGTACGATGTCAGGCACCGTAATTTGCTCTGGCCCTCTTCCTATGCGCAGGAGTGATGAGATGCTTAGCAGATTATCCTCACTCAATGGCTGGATGTCTAAGTGGTGCCCACATTGGGTTTATAGACAATTGGAAAAGTTTTTGGGGCAGATCTGACCTGTTGAAAAGAGATGGTATTCATCCCACCTGGGATGGTGCCGCTCTTCTCTCTAGTAATTTGGCATATAGTCTTAGAGCTAAACCTTGACTAACTGGGGTCCAGGTCAGGAAGCAGACAAACTGGCTAAACCGACCGTCTGCTAGCTGTCTCACGTCACAGAGGTCAGATAAATTCCAACACATAGAGACTCTTTCACCTAGATATCATCCTATAGAGACTGTGTCTGTTCCCCGAATTAGCAAATACAAAAATCTCTCAAAACCGTTTAAGAGTAAAAAATTAATTGATTTACAAACAACTAAGAACGGATATAACACAATCCCTTTCCTCAAAAGCACTTATTGTAAATGATATGATTACAGATCATAAACTAGATGTGCTGTGTTTGACAGAAACTTGGCTAAAACCAGACGATTATATTACTTTAAATGAGTCCACCCCTCAAGATTACTGTTATAAACATGAGCCTCGTCTGAAAGTTAAAGGAGGAGGTGTTGCTATAATTTATAGTAACACGATCAGTTCTGCTCAAAGGTCTAATTTGAAATATTATTCTTTATTATTCTTTTTAAGTGATGGTCCTCAATGTAAAATTATCTAGTGCAAGTAATAATTCCTGTTTAACTTTTGTGCTGGCTATTCTATATAGGCCACCAAGGCACCATACAGACTTTATCAAATAATTTGCTTATTTTCTCTCAGAATTAGTAATGTCCTCAGATAAAGTCATAATTGTCAGTGATTTTAATATCCATGTAGATAATGAAAAAGACGCATTGGAATTGGCATTTAGAGACATTTTAAACTCTATTGGAGTTACACAACATGTATCAGGACCCACTCATTCTCGTAATCATACTTTAGATCTAATATTGTCATATGGGATCAATGTTGATACTGTTCAAATTCTGCAGCAGAGCGATGACATCTCAGATCATTAACTTAGTTGCGTGTAGATTACCTTTAGCCAAAGTCAAAAAACTAACTCCCTGTTATAAATATAGTAGAACTATCACTCCTAACACAAAAGATAGCTTTATAAATAATCTTCCTGATCAATTTCATCTACTTAACATCCCAGATAGCCTAGAAGAACTTGATGTTGCAACAGAAACTATAAACTCTCTCTTTTCCAGCACTTTAGACACTGTTGCTCCGTTACGCTTAAAGAAGATTAAAGAAAATAGTCCAACACCGTGGTACAACGAGCACACCCGGGCCTTCAAGAGAGCAGCCAGAAAAATGGAGCGGAGCTGGAAAAAACTAAGCTAGAGGTTTTTCGCATTTCATGGAAAGACAGCTCTATTGCATTCAGAAAGGCCTTAAGATCAGCTAGATCTACTTACTTTTCTACCCTCTTAGAAGAAAACAAATACAACCCTAGGTATTTATTTGATACAGTGACTAAATTAACAAGAAATAAAGCCTCAACCCCAGATGCTTTAAATCAGCTGAGCACTAATGACTTCATGGACTTCTTTACTTGCAAAATTCATAATATTAGAGAGAAAATTATAACCATGCAACCGTCTACTACAATATTCCAAAATACAGTAAATTTTAGTGTCCCTGAAGAAAAATTCCACTCCTTCATTGCTATTGGGGAGGAAGAATTGTCTAAACTCGTTAAATCATCAAAATCAACAACATGTATGCTAGACCCAATACCAACTAAGCTACTGAAAGAGATGCTTCCAGAAATCATAGATCCTATTCTTAATATAATTAATTCTTCTTTCTCATTAGGATACGTACTAAAAACCTTTAAGCTGGCTGTAATTAAACCGCTTATTAAAAAAACACAACTTGATCCTACAGAATTAGTTAATTACAGGCCGATATCGAATCTACCTTTCTTGTCAAAGATTCTAGAAAAGGCAATATCTTTACAACTATGTTCCTTTCTAGAAAGAAACAGCATCTACGAGGATTTCCAGTCAGGATTTATACCATATCATAGTACTGAGACTGCTCTCATTAGAGTTACAAATGATTTGCTCTTATCATCCGATCGTGGTTGTATCTCTCTGTTAGTGTTACTGGACCTTAGTGCTGCATTTGATACAATCGACCACAAAATTCTTCTGAATAGACTTGAAAATTATGTTGGCATTAGTGGAGTTGCATTAGCCTGGTTCAAGTCATACTTATCTGATCGTTATCAGCTTGTAGCAGTAAATGAGGAGATGTCATATCGGTCACGGGTTCAGTATGGAGTACTAGTTCAGTACTAGGACCATTGCTTTTCACCCTGTACATGCTTCCTTTGGGTGCAGTTGCATGGCATTAGCTTTCATTGTTACGCTGATGATACTCAGCTCTATATTTCTTCTCATCCTGATGAAACGAACAAATTCACTAAATTAACAGAATGCATAACTGATATAAAAAATTGGATGACTAATAACTTTCTACTGCTAAATTCTGAAAAAACAGAGATTCTAATTATTAGACCAAAAAGTTCAGCACATAATAATCTAGACTACTGCCTAACACTCGATGGCTGCTCTGTCAAGTCTTCGTCGTCAGTTAGAAACCTGGGTGTGCTCTTTGATACCAATCTTTCATTTGAAAGCCATGTTTCTAGCATCTGTAAAATGGCGTTCTTCCATCTTAAAAATATATCTAAATTGCCACATATGCTATCTAAGACAAATGCGGAAAAGTTAGTTCATGCGTTCATGAGTTCAAGGCTAGATTATTGTAATGCTTTACTAGGTGGTTGCCCTGCACGCTTAATAAACAAATTCCAGCTGGTCCAAAATGCAGCAGCTCAAGTTCTTACTAGAACCAGGAAGTATGAGCATATTAGCTGAGTTCTGTCAAACCTGCACTGCACTCCTATTAAACACCGAATACATTTTAAAATCTTGCTAATTACTTACAAAGCATTAAATATTTTAGCTCCACAGTACTTGAGCGATCTCTTAACACATTATAGTCCTTCACGTCTATTGCGATCCCAAAATACTGACCAGCTTATAATACCTAGAATATCAAAGTCAACTGCTGGCGGTCGATCTTTTTCCTATTTAGCTCCTAAACTCTGGAACAGTCTTCCAATTACAGTTCGGGAAGCAGACACACTCTGTCAGTTTAAATTTAGACTAAAAACACATCTCTAAAACCTGGCATACACATAACACATTATGCATACATTTTTAATCCAAATCATGTAAAACGATTGTTAGGCTGCATAATTTAGATAAGCCGGAACCGGGAACATTCCCATAACACCTGATGTACTCGATACATCAGAAGAAGAATGGCATCTACGCTGATATTGGTCTCTGTTTATTCCGAGGTTACCGTGGTCAGCTGGATCCGGGCCGTATCCAGATCAGATGAAGGACCTGGATACGAGCACAACACTGCCCTGAAGTGTCTTCAGAGATCGTGACTCTACTAGACCCTCCCCTGTGACGATCATGAACCCATCTCTAACCGGACCAAATTGGACTTCATATTGGACTTGAATTGTTGTATTATAATCATGCACGGTTTGGCTGTTGGCCAGAGGAGAACTGGTCCCCCGACTGAGCCTGGTTTCTCCCAAGGTTTTTTCTCCATTCTATTCTTCATTTGTTACGTCACCTGCCGGAGTTTTGGTTCCTTGCCGCTGTCGCCTATGGCTTGCTCAGTTGGGGAAACTTAACACTTAAAATTCATCAATTGTATTGATTCACCTGCTCTTTTGGGGCTTCTGTTCAGCCAAACAAACTTTATTTATTTTGTTTTTCCTGTAAAGCTGCTTTGAAACAATCTACATTGCAAAAAGCGCTAAATAAATAAAGGTGACTTGACTTGACTGCAGACGCACTCTGAACACACACTCGACTCACTGAACACACACTCACTGCAGATGCGCTCGACTCACTGAACACACACTTGACTCACTGAACACAAACTCGACTCACTGAACACACACTCGACTCACTGAACACAAACTCGACTCACTGAACACACACTCGACTCACTGCAGACGCGCTCGACTCACTGCAGACGCGCTCGACTCACTGCAGACGCGCTCGACTCGGCTCAACTCCTGCCCGCCACTTCTGCAAGTTCTTATACGGCTGCGCAGGACTGTGCATGCAACGCAAACTCAGCGCATGCGCAGTGAACTAGGTATGCTCATGACTCACAAGATAACAATGTGAAGTGACGACTTTGTCAGAGATATTTGCTCGAAATCTTAGTGTTTGGCGATGTTACGTCCCTTCTATGATATTAATTGTCTAGGAGAGAAGGGGAACATTAAAACGTCTCTGGGCAATTCCTACTATATTTATACCGCGAGGAAATCAGACCAACACAAGCTTTTAACGAAAAGTGAACAATTTATTACCCGTGAAGTGAGCCAGTAAGTAATATGTTAAATAAAGATATTTATGAATCAAAACAACATAAATGATAAACACCAAAAAGAGAAAGAAAAATCACAAATCAATTCCAGAATCAACTTAAGGAGGATAAAGGAAAATCGAACAGCGCCAAAATCAAAGAAATCAATAAAACAAAACACATTAACTAACCCATTGAAACTAAACCTACCTAGAAAGAAAAATGTAGAAAGAAAGTCTTCAACGTCCTCTGACGTCGTATCTTACCTACACTAACTAACTAAACAAAAATTACAATAAGTGGCGCATGTCCCTAAACTATTGTGTATAACACAAATCAAACCTAAGTGTGCACAATGTATGTCACGTGACAACTTACCTAATTCCTTCCCCTCCTTGTTTATTAACGAATAAACAAATATTCAACAAGTGTTTAACACTTCAAAAGAAGAGGACGGCAAAGTAAATTAATCTTACATGAACAACATGACACTAACAAAACTAACAACAACCCAAAACGAAATGAACAAGAACAAATCAAAAAGCACACAATCACAGTTCAAGTTCTCAAAACAAAAAGGCCGTGGAGTTTTCTGCGTTGGCTCGTCGTTTTATAGTGTTCCTCACTTCCGATCTCCGTTCGCTGTCTGACGTCACAAGCGCTCATCCCGCCCCTCTGAGATGATTGACTGCAACCGCGACCAATCAGCGCTCACCTGTTAGTAAAGGGACAGGCAACGGAAAACGACAGAACAGCACGGGAAAAACTCACAAGGAACAAAAAGAAAGTAACGAACCAGAAACGTCACATGACGTTACACCCCCACCTTTAAAAGCAAACATATACTGTTTGTCATAAAACAAAACTGACATGAATATATATGCGTACATATAAATTCAAGCAAAAAGGCCTATTCAACTCTGGAAAGAGCATCAGCAAGAACATTTTCAGATCCCTTCTTGTGATGAATTTCAAGATTGTAACCTTGCACAAATAAAGCCCAACGCATAAGACGTTGGTTCGCATTGTACATTCGGGACAAAAAGACAAGGGGATTATGATCCGTGTACACTATAGTAGCCAAATTAGATGAACCTAAGTAAACCTCAAAGAACTGTAGAGCAAACAACAGAGCCAATGTTTCTTTTTCAACCGTAGAATAATTACACTGATGTTTATTGAACTTACGGGAGAAGAAACATACTGGATGGTCCACGCAATCCTCATCCTCTTGAAGCAACACCGCTCCAGCACCTACCGCACTCGCGTCAACTTCCAGTTTAAACGGGCGGTCAAAATTCGGAGCAGCCAAAACTGGAGAACTGTACAACAGAGCCTTAACACTCTCAAAGGCTATTTGACATTCGTCAGTCCATGTAAAAACTCTTTTAGGACTAAGAAGATTCGTAAGAGGACACACCACTGCAGAGAAATTTTTACAAAAACTACGGTAGTATCCAGCCATACCTAAGAATCGTCTCAACTCCCGTCGTGTTTTAGGAACAGGAAATTCCGTAATAGCCACAACTTTCGTTGCCACAGGTTTCACTTGGCCCTGCCCCACCTGTTTTCCCAGATAGGTGACACTAGCTTGACCAAACACACACTTTGCTAAGTTGAGTGTCAATGAAGCTGCTGTCAGTCGCTCAAACACCGTTCGGAGTAAGGACAGGTGTTCGGTCCAGTCCTTAGAAAAGATCACTAGATCGTCCAGATATGCATTGCAGTTGGGTACTCCGGCTAACACTATCTGGATCAACCGCTGAAACGTAGCAGGTGCATTTCGTAGCCCGAAAGCCATTACATTATACTGCAAAAAACTATCCGGGGTTACGAATGCCGAAATGTCTGATGCACGCGGAGTTAAAGGTACTTGCCAGTATCCCTTTAGTAAATCGAGTTTACTCACAAACTTAGCAGAACCTATGTTGTCCACACAATCTTCCATTCTGGGAAGAGGGTAAGAGTCAGGTACCGTCACGGCATTCACTTTTCTGTAGTCCGTACAAAAACGAGACGACCCGTCCGACTTTTTAACTAAAAGACAAGGTGAACTCCATGGACTACAGCTATGCCGCGCTAATCCATTTGTCAACAGATACTCAGTCTCCTCCTTCATGACAGATCTCTTAATAGCATTGACTCGATAGGCATGTTGTTTGATAGGTTTTGCACCATCAACATCAATATCATGTCGCAACACATTAGTCAGAGATGGAACATCAGAAAATAACTCTGGAAATGCAACAATAAGATCAGTCACTTCCTGCAACTGTTCTTCAGGCAAATGAGAAAGATGAAAATGCAAATTCGTTAGAACAACTGAATTTTCTAACTTATTACACTGCTGAGGAGTGTTTCTCAACACGAGTCCATCCTCATCTGCATCAGAAACAACTTCAGAGGTTACCATGACAGGTGCAATCTCTTCAGCATCTGCTGATGAACCTGCTTCTCGTACATGATATGCTTTAAGCATATTAACATGACAAACCCGTGTTTTACGTTTTCTTTCGGGAGTACAGATAACGTAGTCTGTCTCACTGAGTTTTCTTACCACCTCATAAGGTCCAGTGAATCGAGCCGACAATGCAGAACCTTGAACGGGCATTAGCACCAACACTCTATCACCCGGTTGAAAGGACCGTGCGACTGCTTTAATGTCATGCCGCTTTTTCATATCACACTGAGCCGTTCTTAGTGATTTCTGCGCAAGATCACAAGCCTTGTTAAGCCGTTCTCTAAACCGACTAACATAGTCCAAAATATTTGTTTTAGACTCTGAATTAGTCTCTAGCATTTTCTCTTGGAGAACCTTTAACGGGCCTCGGACTGCATGTCCAAAAACCAACTCGGCCGGACTAAAACCGAGCGATTCCTGTACAGTTTCACGTATGGCAAACAACATCAAAGGGATTCCCTCGTCCCAATCCTTACTTGTCTCCATACAATACCTTCGAAGCATAGCTTTCAAGGTCTGATGAAACCTTTCGATTGCGCCTTGACTCTCAGGATGGTATGCGCTTGAGATCCGATGTTTAATACTCAGAGATTTCAATGTTTGAGCAAACACACGTGACAAGAAATTTGTTCCCTGGTCAGTCTGAATAACTTTGGGAAGACCAAAGGTAGAGAAGAATTTTATCAATGTCTTCAAAATCACAGGAGCTGTTATTTTACGCAATGGTATGGCTTCAGGAAATCGAGTCGCTCTGCACATGATGGTACATAAATACTGGTTACCTGATTTTGTCTTGGGTAACGGTCCGACACAGTCGACCAGCACTTCCTCAAATGCTTCACCCACAACTGGAATAGGGGAAAGCGGAGCGGGAGGAATAATTTGATTCGGTTTTCCTGTTATTTGACAAACATGACAAGTTCGACAAAATTTAGCCACATCACGTTTCAAACCTGGCCAGAAAAAATGGTGAAGAATGCGATCATAGGTCTTAGTTACGCCCAAGTGTCCAGATAGCACATGATCATGGGCTAAACATAATACCTGCAAACGATATATGCTTGGAACTACAACCTGATAAACCACATTCCAATCCAAGTCATCTTGATCTATTTTAGAGCACCACTTTCGCATCAGTAATTCGTTATCCACGAAATACACTGTATGTCTTTTCTTAGCCGCCTCCTGACTAAGAACATTCGAAAAACATTTCAGTAAAGACGGATCTTTCTGTTGTGCGGCAATAATTTGGGAACGGGTAATGGGCAAATCCAAAGAATTCGAACTCCCCAACACACCATCTGAATTAATCAGATTAGAGTCTAAGGATTTTCTCTTTACCTTAGTTTCCGAAATTAACACATCACTTTCTAGCGTCTGCCCCATCAATGAATCAGCTAAAACAACTGAGTCTGTGGTTTTTGCTAACTGGGCACGCGTAACTGCACACGCAGAAAATACCTCAGGATATAGGTTAGCCAACTCATCAGAAACTAGACAGACTTTTGGACTGTCGGTCACTTCTGGCACTGGCATTACTTTACCTCCTGCTAAATCGTTGCCTAGAATAAAGGTTATTCCCTTTACAGGCAATGAATTACGGATACCAACTTTTACAAACCCTGACACTAGAGTACACTCTAAGTATACACGATGTAACGGAACTGGTACTACCTGCATTTCAATCCCGCGGACTAAGATATTCGAACCACAGTACGACTCTTCAGAAAAAGGCAAGATGTCACAAACCATAAGGGACTGCATTGCCCCAGTATCTCGGAGAATGTTAATTTCTCTTTGATCATCTTCCTTCCCAGATAAAGATACAAATCCCTTCGTAACGAAAGGTTTATAGTTTGCATCGAAAACATCTGTGCAACATGGTGTAGGTGACTGCACAGTCTTCAATAGCGCAACACTTTTAGGAGTCTGAGCCTGCTGCTTACGTCTAAGAATAGGACAATCTGCAATCAGATGTCCTTGCTTATGACAGTAAAAACATTCTCTCACCTCCCTTGATGGAGAAGTTCCGGACTTAACTCGAACATTCTGACTTTGAGCCGGGATGCCGGTCCCACTCTTTTCGTTACGGGTCACTGAAAATACACTCTTATGAGTGAGTACAAATTCATCTGCCAAGACAGCAGCCTGCGACAGTGAATTCACTTTTTGTTCGTTTAAGTACACCACCACACGTTCAGGTAAACATCCCTTAAATTCCTCAAGCAAAATTAATTCTCTCAAGGAACTAAAATCATCGGCTTTACTCGCAGTACGCCATTTATCAAGCAGAATGCTCTTTTCTCTTGCAAATTCCACGAATGTCTGATTCGAATTTTTCTTGTGGCTTCGAAATTTCTGACGATACGCCTCTGGAACCAACTCGTAAGCACGCAGTATCGCTAGCTTCACATTTTCATATTTCAAACTGTCCTCCAAAGAAAGAGTAGAAAACACTTCTTGAGCTTTCCCAATCAACCTACATTGAAGTAAGAGAGCCCAAACCTCTTTCGGCCAGCCAAGGGACATAGCAATGCGTTCAAATGCATTGAAATATGAATCAACCTCAGTCTCTCTAAAATGTGGAACCAACGTAATATGCTTACTGATATCAAATGTCGCAGGTGTTAATGGTGACACAATAACAGAAGAACCAGTAGCGGACGGTAAAGGAGGAGGAACAGAATCGGGAGAAACCGGAGGAACCTGAGCGGGAATCGCTTGTACAGCAGAGCTTCCCACAATTCTCATTGCATCAAGCTCCAGCTGTCGCATTTTTACTTGCGTCTCTGCCTCGATTTCTAATTTACGAATCTGTAATCGCAAATCCATCTCAGACTGTCGGTTCTGAGCTTTCTCTTGCGCTTCCAGGTGTAATCGGGTCATACGCACTTTTAATTTCGTATCTCCTTTTGAACTTAACGAAACGGGAGAAAACGGATCGTATGGAGGTAAACCTGCCCAAACACCAGCCTCTTCTGAAGGCATCCGTTCCTCACCAATCTCAGTCACTCTCTCAACAGGTGTACAAACATCCACAGCACCTGCTGCTGTATCCTCAGTTTCTGGTACCACAAGCATTTTCCATGCAACTAACTGATCGTAAATGCAAGACTTAATCTCCTTTTTAAGAGACTGTCTCGTCACCACGATTTGAAAGTGACTTGCAATAGCCAACAAATCATCCTTTCTGCACCCATCTAACTGTTCTACTGTCGGATTCTCCACAAAGCTTTTCAAATCGAACGCTGCCATTTCAAGCACAATTACCAAGGCTACCGTATACTCTCACAACGCTCTCAGTATAAAATAGTAGAAATGCCTCGAGACAGTTTTTGATTTAAATTTCCAGGATAAGTTGTTATTATCCCGGACAAGCCCCCAATAATGTTACGTCCCTTCTATGATATTAATTGTCTAGGAGAGAAGGGGAACATTAAAACGTCTCTGGGCAATTCCTACTATATTTATACCGCGAGGAAATCAGACCAACACAAGCTTTTAACGAAAAGTGAACAATTTATTACCCGTGAAGTGAGCCAGTAAGTAATATGTTAAATAAAGATATTTATGAATCAAAACAACATAAATGATAAACACCAAAAAGAGAAAGAAAAATCACAAATCAATTCCAGAATCAACTTAAGGAGGATAAAGGAAAATCGAACAGCGCCAAAATCAAAGAAATCAATAAAACAAAACACATTAACTAACCCATTGAAACTAAACCTACCTAGAAAGAAAAATGTAGAAAGAAAGTCTTCAACGTCCTCTGACGTCGTATCTTACCTACACTAACTAACTAAACAAAAATTACAATAAGTGGCGCATGTCCCTAAACTATTGTGTATAACACAAATCAAACCTAAGTGTGCACAATGTATGTCACGTGACAACTTACCTAATTCCTTCCCCTCCTTGTTTATTAACGAATAAACAAATATTCAACAAGTGTTTAACACTTCAAAAGAAGAGGACGGCAAAGTAAATTAATCTTACATGAACAACATGACACTAACAAAACTAACAACAACCCAAAACGAAATGAACAAGAACAAATCAAAAAGCACACAATCACAGTTCAAGTTCTCAAAACAAAAAGGCCGTGGAGTTTTCTGCGTTGGCTCGTCCTTTTATAGTGTTCCTCACTTCCGATCTCCGTTCGCTGTCTGACGTCACAAGCGCTCATCCCGCCCCTCTGAGATGATTGACTGCAACCGCGACCAATCAGCGCTCACCTGTTAGTAAAGGGACAGGCAACGGAAAACGACAGAACAGCACGGGAAAAACTCACAAGGAACAAAAAGAAAGTAACGAACCAGAAACGTCACATGACGTTACAGGCGACATTAAGGAACCGACACTAAAGAATCGAAAATACTAAGACAAATAGTGAGTTTGGCGGTTCCACTTCAAAAACGTCGACATAATAGTATTGGCGAGTTAACCATGACTCGAAATAAGTGAACTCCCACTGTATTTCAATACTGCTTGTGGCTAAATTGGCCTACTTTTTAGTATATGAAAGTATATGTTGAAGTGTATTATAAGTTTAACAGAAGTAAACTTTATGTGCACAACTAGTTTTCTTACATCATACTTTCAGTTTACTATTTCTATATTATTTTTGCACTTGAAGTATACTACTATGTTATTATTTAGGTATTCATTTTTCTATGCCTGAAATCTACATTTAACTGTACTTTAACTCTTTCCATTAGTAGATAGAGATATTCTGAGTAGATCGAGTCCATCAACACCCTAAAACCTTCACAGTCATTTCCTCTTCATGGGTTCATCATTTCACTCAGTAACATTAGACAGTTTTGATTTATTATGCTGATTTTTGTCGATGACCACATTATTTTTAACATGTTATTTACATGTGCTTCTATTACTTATTTCTGCTTCTTCTTCACCTGTGTTATGATCAGGGCTTCTGTTCTCTTTCAGAAAATGTATATATTCACATATATACAGTACAGTATGTGTGTGTGTGTATCTATAACAGTGGAAACACAGATGGACAAAATATGCAGTGGCGAGAAAAGAGTAAAGTAGATTTGAAGTAAATCCTATGTACAATACCAGTGGATTGGCCTACACTAAAATGCAGATTCTTAGAATTAGGAACAAATCTGTTTGCTTTATAAATCAATATTTTCAAACAAAGCAAGTTCATAAGACAATATATAAAACTATGTGAGAAAAGCTTAGAATACTTTCACTTAATACATAAGAAATATAATTACAAGATTGTACAAGATTGAGTAGAAGTAGGCGTCCACTTTTCTGTCATGTGCATAAAAAGTAGACTGAAATACTAATATACTAATAGCGTACTTGAAAAAACATCTTAATCATAATAGTTGTCAAAACAATCATACTAAGACATTCAAGTGTGTTGAAGGTTACGTTAGTTAACTTAACTTTAAGTATATTAATAAAAAATGGATGATTGTGTTGATAAAGAGCATGCAATTCATTTAAAAATATATATTGTATTGATGCATTACTGTTACTACAAATAAAGCTCTCAGTAATTTTGCTATATTGCTTGACAAAATAGTGTTGTCTCCGAGGTACAAGCATGTTATAAGTCATAGTAAATCAAGAAAACAAGAGACTTGTTGAGCTCTATAACAGTGATTCATTTTCTATAGTCCACATTATAATATACTCTGAAAACAGCAGATCATCAATAGCATTAGATATGCTGCTTATTCACCGGATATATCACTGACATAGAGTTAGTCCTGCCCACGAGGTTACCAGACGTGAGGGAGCGAGTCTCAACACAGCTCAAAAAGCCTGTATCAACTCGTCTGGTTTTCACCTTGCATCCTGACATCAGTGAATACAAAAGAAATCGGAGGTCACGTAAACACATTTCATGACAACTCTCGGGATTAGCTTTTAGCGTGTCATGAATAAATATGCCAGGTGAGCGGGATTGGTCCTGCTGCGACTGCAGTGCATGTAAACGTGTGAAACATGCTTCACAAATACACACACACACAAATGTTCAGGGAAAAGGACAGTGCGAGAGATAAACCTTGGAGTAAGGGATTTGATAAATATTTGATTTGTATAAACCTAGGCCACTTCTCCAACCCAAACAAAGACGCCTGAACTATTTACACACTTTGGTTCCTGTCTTGACACAGTACTATTGAATAAAGCATCAGTATGTAAAACTGCTTTTGAGGGGAGAAACCCAAAGGTACTTCTGCGTTCAGCAGTACTTTTCAAACACATCTCATGTACCTTTTTCTGCAGGATGTTGACCTTCTTCTCCTTAACCTCCAACATGTCCTTGAGGTCACATATCTCACTGTTCAGTGTTCCCTTCTCTTCTATGAGATCCTGTATCTGTTTGCTCTTCCTGTTTAGGAACGACTCTCTCTCCTCCAGACGCAGACGTAGAGCATCCACCTTCAGAGACAATGCAACGGTTATCCTTAAAGATGGCTTTTGTGTTTGGGGTTTTAACCTTTATTTGTCACCATTTTATAAAAGTCAACAGGAAATCAGATTCAAACCCAAATCTCCCACATCTGCACATCACTAACCCTCTTCTGTTGAAAGTTAATAAAACAACAAAAATGGCATATCAATTTCTCATATTCAGTTTGGTATATAAGATACAGCTCTGTTATTCAACATTTTTGACTCTATCATTTAAAGTGGCCCTGTTATTTAAACGAGTCATCAGTGATTCAGTCTCACTTCCTGCTGAACCTGCGCAGGTGTGTGAATAATTTGCATAATGCCAGCCCCTGGTCTTGATTGGCTGAACGGCGTCTGCTTTGCCCTGCCCTCAAACGCTGTAGTTCTATCTGAAGAGTTTGGTTTGTGTCGTACATGTCGAGAAGATACCGTTTTATGCTGCTAAAGCAAATCCACTGATGAGATTAATACAGTGGTGGAGTTTCACAAAAACCTAGGGTACGGCATGATTCCTTCTAACCGCACAACAACAAAATTCCCAAAGAATCTTATTATCTTAAACAAAATGTGGACAAAAATTCACCCCACAAAAAGAATGCGATCACAGACATGCACAGACTACAATACGCAATTAATGCAAATTTTGCCCTATAAAAACTGCCCTATAAGCCTATACCGTGTCCTAACCAGACGTCTGTGTCCCGTGATGCAACAAGCGAAAACATTTATTTTTCCATGTTTTTTTAGCTTACTAATCATGATGATTCTGTTTTACTTACAGTTTCTATTTCTGCAGCATTGTGGTTACAACAACATGGAAAGTATGACACTGACAATCTCAGGTGCAGATTATGTTCTTTATTTAATGTAAAATTATTTTTTGTGACCTTATAGATATAGCCTTCCAAAAGCATCAATGTGTAGATTAATTCACCTCAGATCTTTAAAAAAAGGGAAACAACAATGTTCAAATTGTCAACTAAAGGTGAACAAACGAGTCTATTCTATGATTTTTTTTATTGTTTCAGTCAATACTGTATGTATATTTAATTATGTTAAAATTTGTAAAGTTTGGGAATTTGATAATGTTAACATTTGGTTGTGAGTGCAAGCTTGCAGAGAGACTCCGCCAACTCACTTTTCTGATTGACTGTGATTTTTGACTGATTTTGTCGCGTCTAGTATGGTTCACTGACTGTATCTTGCCACTGGAAGCATCCAATATTCTGTTTTGCGATTGATACTGTAAACCCTTGCATCACTGTATATCAAGAATCACTGTTTATATGATATGATAATGAGCCAATCACAATCATGAGGTATCTGACCATTCACAGCAGACTGGGCCATCTGACCAATAAGAGCAGAGCAGGCTCTCAGAAAGGGCGGGGTTTAGAGAGACTGAATCCTTGATCAAAGCGTTTCAGACACTGTGAGAAAAGAACTGATGCTGCAGAGGATATTATGAGAAAATTAAATGTTTTTGACCTTGGATGCATGAGAACCTGTTGTAGGAAACGTCAAAACATCAGGAGCCTTTAAAATATAATAATAATGGCACTTGTTTCATCAGATTTCATCAGATTGTTTCAGGTCAGATGTCAACTGGATAATTTATAGTCATAAAAGATATTTATTCAAGCTTGATATATAGGTAGGGTATGCAGGTTACCACATTTCAGACTATTAAAAATGCAGTGAGATGTGAGAACTGAGGATTAGGTTACTCTTCACCTGAGAGCCTCACCGTTTGTGTGTAAAGGGTGTTGTGAAAACCAAAACACACAAAAAATATATATTAAGCGTCCAATGAATGACATGTTGCGAAAGGGCACGTTGAGGAGTCTGACATCAAAATAATAAGGTAACATTGCACTCAAATGCGTGGAGTGTGTAGTGTTAGCTGACCTCTGTCTGAAGGACACAAGCTCTGTGTTCTTTGGCCGTGAGAGATTCCTTAAGCACCTCTATGTGCTGTTTGCAGTCTGAGTTTTGATTGGTCAGCGCGTCAAGCTTTGTTTGCAGTGTCATCGACTCAGACTCTTTCTTTACTACTTCCTGTTTCAGCAGATCAATCTGAGGCGTTGAGACAGATTAACAGAGACAACAAACCAGAGTAATAATTAGTTTAAAAAAACAACAACATAAAACCAGGAAAACATTTCAAATGAGAATGTGAGACCCACTACATTCTGGTGCCACCTGTGAGTAACTACAATAGAGTAGAGTTAATTCACTGCTATACAGTTAAAAAACTATCCACCCATCTCTCCATCAGTCCTTTCTAACCTTGTTCTTCATGAACTTTGAGTGGTTCTTATAGACTTCCATCTGTTTGAATTCTTCACCCGGGCCATCTGTGTGCAAAAGACCATTTGTCTTCATCGTTTGGATCTCGTCCTCCAGGTCTCGAATATTCCGCTCCAGTGATGCAAGTTTGGTGTCCTGTGTGGGACATGTGATGTTCAACAAGCCAAAGAAAGAAGGTCAATCATCAATCAATCTATCAATCTATCAATCAATCTGTCTGTCTGTCTGTCTCGATCGGTCTAGCTGTCTATCAGTCTGATTTCTCTGACTTTATTTACTTGACCTGTACATTGGTTTGTTTGTTTTTAAAACATATAATTACAATTATCTTAGAAGATAAACATGTTGAGCCAAACATGTGTGTACTGTACCTTCCATATGAAATCAGGCTCATAACACAAAGCTGGCGATGTTCTCTGAAACACATGACATAATATAAGAATGCATGTAAAGTAACACAGGGATAATCATAAAAAGATGCTGCTTTCTCACACATAAATAGAGCATAAACTTCACAGTCTTCAATGAAACTAGCGTTAGATAGCAGAAATAACGAGCCAAGCGATTTACAGATCAGTATTGTGACTGATCTGGGTTACACAGAGCGTGAGTGAGACTGAAACTGTTATTGACCTGTACAACCTCCCACCTGATGACACTAGGATAAATAACCACATTTAAAACTAGCATAGACTGAATAAAACATTTCAAATCAGTAATTTTTTTATTTTATTTTAATGTTTATTCTTAATAAAGAACATGACAGGGATTGATTAGGCTAATGATCCCTTATTTGCTGATTAGTCTGTAAAGAGTTGTTTTAGGATGATGTTATGAGGTTTTGCTGACATTGCAGGCTGTTGTTTCCATCTTTAATTGTGTGTTTGCAGATGTAGGCAATGTTTAAGTGGAATGTCTTGATGCATGTATTGTCCCAAGTTATGTTTCATTTAATTATTAGAACATGTTATTTAATCATTTTAGTTAATCTTAGTGATCAGATTTCAGCCAATGACATGGTTTGATGATGATAAATTCCATGTTTTCCAAAGGGATTTGTCCTAGTCATTCTCTCTGGTTAGGAGAGGCTGCTGGGAACACCATAATGTTTTTGGTGTCCCCTGGTGGTTACTGACATTCCTGTCCTGACATTCCTGGCACTTTGGGGTCAATAATAATAATAACATTCTTATTCTTCTTATTCTTATTCTTGTTATTGTTATTGTTATTATTTCCTAGTGAGCTTCCCATAGGATCGATGTTGAATTATTTAGTGTTGGTTAGTACAAATTCCTGGCAAGTTTCCCATTGGATCAATGCATTCTTTATAAAGGAAAAGGGATTCTTAACCTGTTACAATTTTTTTTTTACTCACATTTGATTAGTAATCATCATTTCCAGTCAAAACTGTTCTGAAATAGAGCAGAACAGTTGGTTCCTGCAAGTAAAAACTCTATTAATTCCCTCCATATAGTAACAATAACTTCTAAACCTTTAAATCCAGCCCTACTGTGAGCTATGAACTTATTAATCAATGTTTTTTGCATCTGCTGAAATTAGCCTGCGTAATAACAGCAAAAAGGTGAAAAACGTCTAAGGTTACTATAGTAACCATAGTTCCTTGAGAACAGGGAATGAGACATTGCATACCCTGGGGTCACTTTGAGGAATACCTCCACTATGACAGGTGTCTGAAGCATTAATCCAACCATGACAATGAACTTGACATTGGCCGGCAGCCACCTATGACGAACTAACTATGCTCGATCTAGAGTCCGAGGGAGTACAGGAGCCCTCCTGCAAGAGGACATCAAGAGCACAGTGTGGGCTGTCAGGGCAGAGGCCTGATCTCCTCGGAGAGGCCTGACGACACCTTTACGCATCGGATGACAAGAGGAGGCAAGAACCTTTTTCCCTTGCCTACCACTCACTAAGGTCCTCGAACGGAGCTCTGTGGAGTGGAGTGGACAGTAAAGAAGACTCTCGTATTGAGAGGAGGCCTACTACGCCACGTCGAGGAGGCTTAGTCGTAGAAAGCTCGGAGAGTGATTAGTAGGAAATCAGTAGGAGAGCCCAGGCAGCTGCGACTCCCACTTCCACACGACTCATGAACTATCAGGAGCATAATACAGGGGGCTCTCCTCAGAAAGCACTGCCCCCTAGCTGACCAAGTGGAGCTCAGAATAGCAGGGAGGGCCCACCGTTAGGGTTTGCAGGGCTCTACTCCAGCTGCTTGCCCTATTTCTAAGGTCTAGCAGGCCGAGTACAGGAAACAGCAGGGTGCACTGAGTGCAGACCTTCCAGATTCTGGATGGCTGCCCTGATTCATTTGTGAAGCAGAACAATGCACAGTTCGAGCAATGTACAGCAACCCTCGCGAGGAGACTTGGAGGGAGTCATGCCCCAGCCACAGCTCAGGGGACCGTAGGGTACAGTGAGTACCGGACACGGGAAGACTTTTTTCCCGCTCACCTCACATAGACCTAGCAAGTTGAGCTCAGGAGCAAAGACCTTAGCCAAAAAATCACTCCTCTTTATGCCACAGGCTTATGCAAAGGGCCGACTCTAGCTTTCTCTCATGTAGCCTGGGCGGAGCTCAGAAAAAAGGAAGACTCTACTATTAAGATGAGGCCTGAAAACGCTCCCTGTGCTTGTGAAGCTCTGGGGGTGAGGGCCAAGCACAACGGCCTTACCATGCTCAGGACCCAGGAAGTCAGAGGGGTCATACACTTGGAGAGCTACCCGAGGTGAGCTTATGGGCACCTACACAGACAAGCTCTCCTCGGAGAGTAGGCCTGACAACGCTCTGGGAAGCATGCAGATGTAGCCTCATCCACATCTGCTTCTGTGGCAACCAGGCTAAAGGGGGCGCTGGGTGCGTGAGAGAGAACTATAGTGGCAGAAAGACGCCCCTCAGGACATCTGCAGAACCACAGGACTACTACCTCAACGGGACCACAAGGAGCAAAAGGCACTCGCTACTTCTTAGTTTGTTAGTTCTCTCAAGCGAGTAAACTTGGGGCACCTAGGAGCAAGGCCTCCAAAAGGGGATAAATCTGACGAGAGGAGGCCTAACAACTCTCAAAGCAAGAGGAGGCCGTGTGGTATGCTCTAGTGCATTTGTAAGGGCTTCTGGCTAGGAAGGATCCAGAGCCTACCATGTCGCACAGGCGTACTGCGGACCGGAGCCTCCCTGGAATGGAAGTAAAATGAATCAGCCCCTGAGCCACCAGGACGCACATCTCAGGCTGCTTCTCGGTGCAACCCCCAGGCTTCCCGCCTTCTCGACTACCACTCGAGGCACACAAGAGGCAGAACTCGCCTTATGGTTGATTTGCCAATCCTCAGACTGGGAGTGGCCAGCCCCCTCCATGACCTGAGACCTGGGCCTGGGGCATAGTGGTGTGTAAGATCTGAAAGCTGCTCAGTGTGCCCTCGCCTCCTGAAACCTTGAGACCATTGCCTCAACAGAGGTCCGAAATCTCACAAGGAGAGACCAGTTCATCAAAGAGGTACTTTCTCACTGCTCTCCCAATGTCAGAGGTGTCTCTCAGTTGCCACCAAATGACAGCCAAAAGAAAAGCTGTCAGTTTGGTGGTACAGAGAGCCAGGTCTGTGGTGCGACGCGGCTCAGTGACATACTCAGGGGAAGCCCCTGGCCCTGGTCCAGGTCTTTCAACAGGTCCGCCTGGTGCACCTGCAGCACTGCCACATTGTGCAAGGCTGCACTGGCTTGACTTTCTGCCACGTATGCTCAGCCATTCCAGTGCATTTTCTGATGCAGTGTTGGACATGGCACCTTCCCCGTGAAAGCCTCGCCTAGCGAGAGATAGCTAGCCAGCCTCTCTTCCACTGGAGGTAGCTTCGCTTAACCATGCGCTTGTACGCCCCACACATAAACGTAATTCACTGGAGTCTGGACTATGTGTGTTGAACATGACTTTTACCTCGATCTCCGCACCTCAGTGTAGAGCTTGGGGAGAGAGGTAAGGGCTGCACAAGGCTTGTGGGGGAAGCTCATTCAGACGGCCTGGGGCAATCTGTAGCGCGAGTCATAACTGCCAGCAGCTCATCTTAAACAGGACAGGCAGGCTGTGAGTGATCAAAGAGATCTCCAACACAAACAGCAACCTGCTCGCCTAGGTTTGCTGGGAGTGCAATCGCCCACCATGAGGAGAGGACGCATCCTCCCGCGAAAGCTCGCTCGTGTCAGTGTCCGACCACTGAGAAAAAAACACTCTCACTAGTTCGCTGGCAAGTCCCCTCCTCAAGTCCCCTTCGCCGGCAAGTGAATTGGGAATTGCATGTCCCAATTCACTTGTGAATAGGGGACAAACGCGTGCATCAAACAAAAGTGCATCCTCCTCAGAGGGAAGCACTCGCTACGCACACAAAAAACATAGCGCGCGCGTGTGTGTGTGTATGTGTGTGTGTGTGTGTGTGTGTGTGTGTGTGTGTGTGTGTGTGTGTGTGTGTGTGTGTGTGTGTGCGTGTGTGTGCGTGTGTGTGCGTGTGTGTGCGTGTGTGTGTTTTTGTCTGCAACAAAGCATTGAGAATGCCAGCCTGAGAATGCTATTATTCTTGGTAAGAGAGCAGCCTTTGATTTTGAGAAGTTTGTGTATTCCATATGGCATTGCCTTTTAAAAATTCTTTCTCAGGGAAGAATCTTTTTTCAGTTGTACGGACATAGGATAAAAATTTACAGATTACCATTTTTACATTAATTACACTGTATTATATAATTACAACAGTAATAGAACTGTATATCTAACACAGTGTTGCCAGTAAGTTACTGTAAAAACCCATGAAACGTCTAACAGTGTACTATTATCATTTGAAGCTCAACCTTGTTCCTGAATTTGGGCATTTTGAGTGTTATATATGATGGTGTCAAAAATCTGACCTTCACGCTGATGACGGTGTTCAGGACTTTAGTCTGAGTGGCTTCGGTTAGCTGGTTTCTCCGGTGTAACTCCTGTGGAGGCACTCGATAGAAACAGGGATGTCGGCTCATCATTCTTCTATGGCTATCTTACACTGACCTGAAGATGACGTCCTCTTCTGCTCATTTTAACTAGATGCTCTTTTTAAAAGAGGACTTGTTTCCTTTTGTGATGTTTTGATAGCTAAGCTACATGTGCGTGTTTGCTCTTCATTTCTCCTGTGCATGTCAATGGTGAGCAATTGTGATACAGGTCTCTGTCTCTATCTATTATTCAGTGAATTTTCTTTTCCTCTTTATCTCTATGGTTGCCTTCCCTCTAAAATGTGATCTGGATCTCACAACGGCACAGTCGCTCACTCAGGCAGAACGTTTCAATAATTCATGTGAGGTGTTTTCATCACAGCAAACGTCTGTCAGGTTAAGGTTAGGGTAAATAGAATGTCTAAAGTCCACCAAATTAAAGTGTTACTGCTCTTTGATAAATCAGATATGTTCAAATATAATGGTTACTAGAGAAGAGTTCGGGGAAAACCTCCCATTTTTACTTTTCATGTCTGTTTTTGAGACAAATTCTCTTTGAAAAAGAGAGGAAGTATTCATCCATTGAGAATGAAGGGCTGGCTATTAAATGGGCTGTTGAATCACTCGATCTCGATCAGGTTGGATGTGAATTAATACCTCAAATGGACCAATCAATTAACGCAGGGCCACAACTCAAGATGTACTGCACTGATAACCAGCCCTCTAGCATATGTAACAATATTGGGCCAAGGATTGGCCAATGCATTTTAAAGTTCAAACAATGAAAATAATCCTGTAATATGTGAATTATTAATGGAAAGCACCTAGTTCTTTCGCTTTTTGCTTCAGATCATTATCACTTCCCTTTTATGACAATATGACGTGTCTTGCGAGAGTTGCACACTATTCTACTGTCTGTACTTTATATCTCTGTAGAGCTGAATGGACATTCCTTCTATAAAATAATATGTCCTATATTAAACAACAAACATTTATAATGTGTAAATATTATTGCAGTAATAGTGCCAAACTTGGAATGAAGATGTAATTGGATTCCAGAAATAAGCTATAGTAATGAATATTGATTGTGTCTTCAAGGCCTTAATGTTCAATTCAGACTGATTTTTATCTTCCAGCTGAGTTTGAGAACAGCTCGTTTCATTGCCAATTAAATTACTTAATTTGTGATAATCTCGCAATATAATAAGAATGCAGACTCAAAGAGTCAAAGTCATATTTTACAAAAAAAAATTTTTTTTTACTTTTTAGATGCTTATAAGTGAGCTTTCCAAACTGGAAACTGCAGAGCTATTTTTGATTAAACTGCATGAAACGAAAGTGAACAAATGCCTAAAATACCGACGGACGTCTGATGTGGTCCAGCAGGTGCATCAGTTCCTAGTACAGGAAAAAAAAGTCTCTGATTTTCCGTTTTTCTTCGACAGATGTTTAGATGTTAATAGCTGGTATGTACAGACCTTAACAGTACACAAAAGGTTGTCTTTCATATTTCTTTCTTGTTTAGAATAAATAAAAATATGTCTAACCTATGGGTGGGAACATAGTTAAATAATAAATTCAATCTGCAGAAAACAACATGTTGATATGAAATAGCTTAATATCTATGAGCCATACATTTCTGTATAATAATCTGTAGTTGTTTAGACCTTCTATCATGTTCGAATTCTGGGTAAGATTTTTAAGTTGCGGGTAGATTGACACTAGTTGGATTCAATACAAATTACAGAAAAAAAAAGACAGAAAAAGAAGGGGGAAAAATCTGATAAAAACAGTAAACCTTTAATATTAATACTTCGCACACATAACAAGAAAAATGAACATGAAAAATCTAAAACATGAAAAAAAGAAAAATAAACATAAATAAATAAAACAATTTTTTACTTTTTTTTAAAAATATATATAAAATACAAACACGTGGTAATTTTTTATTATTTAAAATATAAAGTTTTAAAAAATCTAATGTTTTTGTTTTATTTTTGTGTTTTCCTGAAGCATAAACAAATGCTAAATCATGCATTCGATTCCCAAATAAATTAACATTCCTCAACCGATAAGAATGTAACGTGGTGTATAAAAAGCATCTGGCAAATACATTCATGTAACTTTAAATACCCTTACGTCATTTCGTTATACTGTACTTGTACATGTGTAATGACAATAAACTTGAATCTAATCTAAGGTAGTTGAGAAACAGACATAAAAAATAAAAAAAAATGTTTTAATTATTTTAATTTTAGGTATGTGCTGCCACAGTTTACTTTGAAATTATGGGTCAAATTGACAATGACAAATAAATGACAATTGTCACAAAATGTAAAAAATAAGTATCTTGGCTTAACCAGTGTTCTTAACCAGTCAAATTGACCCGCAACACAATAAAAGTGTTAAAAAGTATGTTTCTATTTTCTGGCACATCTGATGGAAGGAGTTTAAATTGATGTATTTCTGACATTTTACATGATTTTCAAATGGTTCTAATGCAGGGGTGTCAAACTCAATTGCACAGGGGGCCAAAATCCCCAAAAAATGTAGGTCACGGGCCGAACAGGATAAACATTTATTGAAAACACTAAAACTAAACTTTTAAAACTTACCTTTTTTTAAATTAGATGTGAATAAAAACAGACAGAAATATTATTCTGGAATAAATCAACTTATACCTTAAATAACTTAAAAATATAAAAATATTTAAAAAATACTTAAAAAAAATTAAAATATATCCTGTCTAAATTATACAAGTTAGAAATAAAGTAAACAAGTAAAGTAAAAGTAAGTAAAAGTTAAAAGAACAAACATTCAAATTTCTTTACTCTTATGTAATTTTATATAAAACTTAAAAAGATTTAAATATAGAAGATTTTGCTCTCCATGAAAATATATCCTGTCAAAATTATACAAATTCAAAATATGGACATGCTGCATAACAAAACCTGGAAATCTAAATACAATTTTTGCTTTTCAGCAATAACAAATCAAATCATTCAGTTGAATTTGCTCTTATGTCATTTGTCTTATAGTGCCGTCTTATTAAATTATTTAATTACTGCCACATTAGCTCCGCAAATGAGACACACGGGTATACCGGCAGTATGTCAGTAAACATATACCGTATTTTCCCGCATATAACCCATGGGTTATAGCAGATTTTACAAACTATATCACAATTTTTTTTACACGTAATAATATTTCAATATATTTGTTACGTCCCTAAGGACGTAATGTTTTTTTTTGCGCTGTATTTTCTTTCTGGCGCTTGTACTATCACTCTGACAGCTGGCGCTGATATGCTGTCTGACCTGTCAATCATGCAAGAAGACTTCTGCCATGAGGGCGGGCTCTTCTCATCCGATGATCAACACCTGAATTTCACGCACAAGCACTGTGTACCGAGCCTGAACAGTTGGATGGATAATTGGATAATTGACAATAACAATCGCGCGGCGCGAGCGCGAAGCACCATTAGCCACTTCCTGTTTAATACAGGAAGTGTTCGGCGGGCCAGCTGGAGCGCGGGACATCTCGCGGGCCATTAATAAAATGCTCTCGGCCTTGAGTTTGACACCTATGTTCTAATGGAATATCCCATACTGAAATATATACATACATATATTGGTTAAAAGTCCATTACAGTGATCCCTCGTTTATTATGGTTAATGTGGACCGGAACCCCCAGGTGGAAATCCAGTAATGACGACGATGACAGACCTGTGCGGTTCGATGAATGATGATGATGATGGTGTTACTGCACTGGTATAATGAGGCCTTTAAATCAGTTCGGGAAGCACCTCATTGTCAGATAGCAGCGCTGGATCGTCAACATTTGCTTCTGAGAGAGGTGAAGAGGCTCCCACTCCACTCGTGCTCTCATTGGTCGATCTCGCGCCGGGAACCAATCACGTGCTTGTCTGAGTGCCGTGGGTGTGTACAAAGCCTCTGAGAGAGTTTCTCTCTTTGTCTGGCATCCTGGGAAACCGTTTCTCTAGCATCACGATGAAGCAATGCTGCTTTCCGCAATATGACTGCCGATATGGTGGTATTTTTTATGAATAAAGGCCGTGAAACTTGAACCTTGGCGAGGGATTACTGTACTACATATGTATTGTAGTCAGTGACGCTCAACAAAATATATTTCAACCTTTATATTCAATACTACAATTTCAAAACGTAAAACACACTTCCAATCTTCCAAATGTGGATGGAATAGCCTACAACATATCAAAACTACATTTTGTATTCACCATTTAAAAGAAAAACTACATTGTGATCTCCAAAACAGCAACTAAACAATAGCACTGCACAAAACATTCTTATTGCACTTCAGCCTTTTTAGAAGAAGCTCTCTGTGACATTTTTGTTGTAGGCTTTGACATTGTCAGAGACAAGAGCGACACGCAAGTTATTCCAGAAGAGCGGCTGCACTCGAGGGTTCTTGGGCCAGGACAGGACTGACTTTTTGCACAGCCGTTTTCTCATCTGAAGGTATTTGAACTTGGGGAAGACAAGGTCCAGCAAAACAAGAACTGCAACATCCACTTTTTCATCTAGAAGCCGCTGCTGAACCAGGAGGAAAGCTTGTCGGACCACCCCACTTGCGTGAGAATAGCCACTAGGGCTAGTCAATACAAACACCGTCTTTCTGCTGCTGTAAACTGCCTTGTGGAGATTCTCTATACATGATACTCCAGGCATCCAGTCACGTTCCTCTAGACAAAGTCGAAAGCGCCACCTCCCCTTGTTCTCCAATTTCACAATCATCTCCTTGTAGATCCAATCTCTGACCGCTTTGTTACTTGTATCAAAGACCACAAATGCATCATATTGGTCCTCAGTCATGTTGCCGTTAGCTGGAGTGTGTCCCTTGTGTCCAGTCCACAGAATCTGGATGCAATACCACAGGTCCCAACCATAGAGATGCTTCAGGAGAGGAATGCTGGTTGCTGCCACTGTCAACAGTAACGTGCAGAGTAAAGCGAACCCCCCAAATATCTCCTGGCATGAGCGAAGGTCAATCGAGAGGACATTCACACCAGCCAATGACTCTGGGTAAGCGCAGTGAACCTGTGTGGTGAGATGTGGGATATCCAATTCAGTTTCTCTGAGAAATTTAGCAAATCCTGAGATAATGCAACTACAAATGAAAGGATTGGCATGCAGCACTAGTTTGCAGGAAGAATTATTTTTATTCTGGCCAGCAGGACAGAAAGTATAGCCTTTATGGAACGACAAGGGAAGAGAATGTACATCAAGGATCTTCAGCTGGTTGTGGTTGAGCATTAAGTGTTTAAGCTGTACTGCCTCACTAAGGAAAGCCCTTGGGACTGCAACCAGTCGATTGTGGCTTAAGTCCAAGCTTATGAGACGGAGCTCAAAATGGATGTTGGGCAAAAATGAAAGCATGTTTGAACTGAGGTTCAGGTAGCAGAGCTGTTTGAGAACCGAGACATTTCCCCAGGGGAAATAACTCATCATGTTGGAGTCGGCTCTGAGCACCTGGAGGCTCGGAGGCAAGTTTACTATTGCCTCAGGGGGAAATGATTTGAGCTGGTTTTCAGAAATGTCCAAGTGTGTAAGGTTAGTAAGACCCTGAAAGAAATGCACGTATTGGTTCCGCCTAGAGTCCCACATTATGTCCAAACGATTTCCCGAGAACTCAAGATACTTCAGGGAAGTACTATTAAGAATGTTAGAGATTCTGAGACCAATGTGATTGTTCGCTAGACTCAGCACTTTAAGAGACGACAGGTGTGAAAGGAACGTGAAGCGATGTCCCATACCCTTCATTACAAAGTGGAATTCGTTGTTGCTGAGGTCGAGAGCTTTCAGTGTACCACTAATCTCTTGGAAGGCCTTTTCAGAGTACAGGTCAATGCGGTTGTGTGCCATGTTGAGAAAAGCTAGTTTGGTGAGATATGTGAACTGCTGGCCATTTAAAGATTGACTGATGTAGTTGTAGGACAGATCGATGCATGCCACGTTTTCCATGCCTCTAAAGGTACTCGCATTCAGCCAAGGGATGTTGTTTTGAGAGAGGTCAAAAAATAGGCTTTTAGAGCAGAGCTGCTTTTTGAAATGCCACATAGAGTAATAAAAAGGACAATGATCTCCTTCAGAGCCTTGCTTATTGTTCAGCTCAGAGTTTGATTCGGGGACTTCTTGGATTTGCAAGGTTTGGTGTTCATGATCATGACGCTTCTCAAAGGTTAGGTGTTTCGATGTGACTTCAGAATTGCAGGTTGAATAGCATGGACTGAAAGCAAGCATGTTTTGGGAAAGGCCCACCCTCCTTAACGTCCTCAGCTGGCTAATAGAATCAATGCTAATGGAGCAAATGAAGTTCATGCGTAGCTCTAGATACTCAAGCCTTGGCAGTTTGATTAGAGGTGCGAGACTGTGGTTTGAGAGTTCTTTGAAGAATAATCCACTCAGGTACAACTCTCGTAGAGCCGTCATCTTCTCTATGGCTGGAGACAGAATCAATTCAGAAAAGGTGTTCAGGGGTTCATAGTTATAAAGCAAACTGAGGGACACAACATTCTGGAGCTCTTCGTAAAAGGTGCCATTCTGTATGGTGTAGGCTAGAAAGTTGTCGGAGAGATCTAGATCTCGGAGATTGTGCAGTTGCATGAAGAGATACTGAGGGAGTGTACGCAGAGAGTTGCCTCGCAGACTTAAACTAATTAGAGAGTCTCTCTGATCCACAAATGCATCCGGGTGCAGATGCAGAGACTGATTGTTCTGGCATGGGAAACAGGGTTCAGAAGCATGGTCGCATCTTTGGCAGTTCCACCCCAGGTTCAGGTGTCGCAGATGAGTAAGATTTGCAAGGGACTCTTTGTTAATAAGTGCAATCTTGTTCTCTCCCAAGTCTAGACTTTCTAGTGAAAGTGGAAGATGTGGGGGAACAATGGTCACATTGTTGTAACTCAGGGTAAGGTTCAAAAGCTCAGGAAGATCTTGAAACACACGTGGGTCGATGAAGTAAGACTGGTAACATGGGTTTGCGTAGAAACAATTCTTGCTTAGTAGTAGTTGTTTTAGTAGAGGTGTACCAAGAGGTTTGACAATATGAAAAATATTATTAAATTCCAGTCCCAAGACCAAAAGCTGTTTTGGCAGAGGAGGAATGCTCTTCAGGCTATTCCCTGCCAACTGGAGGGAAGTTAGGTTTTTAAGTCCACCAAATGCATTTGGGTCAACATTCAGGTTGCACGAAGGCCATCTCTGTTCCTTAAAATAATCTGGTACACAGTTCCACATCAAGCTGAGATGTTTGAGATTGGGTAAACCAGAAAATGCATCACCTGTGATGTAATGTATATGGTTGTTATTTAGGTTGAGTGATACAACAGAGAGGGATTTGAACCTGGGGATTTTATAGAGGCGTCTGTGCTGGCAGTCGATATTCGTGTGTCCATCCTTGGAAGTGTGACTTTCACATGGATAGAATTCAGGATGCATACTTGCAAAAAGATGAAACTGATTCAATATGAGAATCAGATACATGTGTGCAAACATGACCTAGACACACGTGAACAAAACATTAGACAAATTAACGGAAATGCAAGTTAAGCTGATTTGTGATATATTCACTAGAACTACAAAGTGCTTTACTCTTTTGTGCAGTTTCTATGTAAAGTAAAAAGATACTATAAGTACATGCACATTCAAGTACAGTATTTTATTAAAAATAAATGACCTTTACATTGTATGCTGTAAACGTGATGCTGTAAATTATTTGCTGCATTCCCATCCTTTGAATCATTTAAAGCAGAAAATCACTTACCAAAGGTTTGCAATCCAAATCTCAGTACTCCACAACACTGTGTATCTTTTAGATTCACACAGGGAAGTAAAGAAAGCGAAAACGCTGGGTCTAAGTATTTATATTAGCGGTGTTCACCTTTTCATGGAAGTGAAACAAAGGTCTGCAGTAACTGAAAGTCAATCACACCGTCAGAGAACAGATGTTCAGAAGTGGTGGAGCATGTGATGAAAGGAGGAGTGACATTAGCTATTCTTGTTTTGAATGTAGTTAAGTTGGGGAATATTTGACACTGGGCTGTGTGGGTTATAGCACATGAAATTATTTTTCCTTTCTTGCATTGCATAATCATAGCATTTGAGTTGTTATCTGACTCCGTATTAATATTGATGGCACACACGCATACCACATCGTAGAACAACATAATATACAGTAATCCCTCGCCACTTCAAGGTTCAAGTTTTGCGGCCTCAGTGCATCGCAATTTTTCAAAAATATTATTTAAAAAAAGAAAGAAATTCAAAAATACCGCCATATCGGCAGCCATATTGCAGAAAGCAGTGTTGCTTCATCGTGATGCGAGAGAAACGGTTTCCCAGGATGTCAGACAAAGAGAGATACTCTCTCAGAGGCTTTGTAAACACCCACGGCACTCAGACAAGACACGTGATTGGTTCCCGGCGCGAGATCGACCAACGAGAGCACGAGTGGAGTTTGAATTTCTCTCAGAAGCAAATGTTGACGATCCAGCACCGCTATCTGACGATGAGGTTTCATAATTAAATAGATTTAATAAAAATTTATATAAAGTATAAATATACATGTTTTAAACATTCTGGTACCTACCTACCTTATAATTGACAGCATGTGCAAACATAAATCTACTTTTCTGCAAAATTAAATTTTCATAGAAACACTGCCAGTAAAAAGTAATAAAATAAAAACGAATCTATGAAATAAAGAGTTTAAGTTTTTCATGTGGGTCAGATAACAGGTTAGTATTCAGGTAAGAAATACAGCAGAAATTAAGGTTATCAAATATAGAAAACACTGGAGAGCCTTCATTGTAAAAATTAAATACAGATTAATGCTTAGAGTTCAAGGTACAGACGTTATTCAGTCAAGAGCGATTGATTATCTTTTGTTCTTTGATGAACTTGACAGAAAGCAGCAGGAATATTAGACTGCCGTCACTTTAAGAGCGAACGCACAGATCAAACATACTGTTGCACAACATGTGTTCTCCTTCTCAACTATTTACCTCACCAAGAAGGGTATTTTAATAATTTTGTGTGTATTTGCCATTTAAGCGCAGTAAGCCACTCAATTTTGTGAGCGATAAACTTGCAGGAATTTGTAAAATGCTCAATACAATCAACAATTAACCAGAACGAATAAGACGAGTATGTGTCACCTTGCCGGCCAAGAGAAGAGAGCGAGAACACACAGCCGGTTCGAATGAGGTTTAGACCACGTAATGTAAAAAGTTTAAAAACAGCTGTACAGCAAGTCCCTCAAAGCATTTTATTGAAAAGAATGAATTCAGTTTAATACATATCCCAGAAAGTAACCATATTACAAAAAGCTAAAATCAGTGTAGCTACGATAAGCTTGGCACAAATATATTCTGCCAATACCTGAAAACCAAAACCAGAGAGCATTAAGAATTGTAGTATTATTCAAATATCATATAGTGTAAATTAGATTGAATTATTTAAAAACACTGTGCCGTATAATTTCCATTTCTTTAAATATCAGTATAACACATTTTGACAATCGATTCAAGGGAAAAGCACCAAGATAATGCCTCAATATGACAATGCAGCTATTATCAATGAAAGAGACAGTTAAATCACTTTAACAAAGTGACTAGAGCTGATTATGGCTTAGGTAGAGGAAGTGACATCACAGAGAAAGGTGTTGGATGACCCAGAGAGCGGCGTTCATGAACCCATCCGATTCTGCATCAACTTTGGACAAAGAGTGATTATTTCCTGGGTACCAGAGCAATCTGTGGATAAATGGACACACTAATGAGCTAATGATCTGAGAAATGATCCTCGAGGAAACCTGTCTGTCGCTGAACGTACCTCACTGGAACATGCAGTGCCTTCAGGGCTCGGTAGTATTCAATACCCTGCTTATTAGGAACTCGCTTGTCATCTTCACCCAACATCAGAAGAACTGGGGTTTTCACCTGAGGAACAAACCACAAGCATGTCTATCACAAGCTCAGCAGTTCAGAAATTCACAATAAATAATGCATGAGGGGACAGCATCCGCTCACCTTGCTCACATGTTTTATGGGTGACTTGTTTAACATTTGTTCCAGATTAGCAGGTTCAATATGAATGTCTGTCTTATATTCATATCCAGCTTCCACCATACACCTGAACACAAACACAACAAAAATCACAACACATCAGTCTTATATCACTCCAAATCAAAGGGGAAAAAAATTGGAATCAAAATATTTCATTGTTGTTGTTCTGCTCCCTGCCTCTCTGAGAGCCTGCTCTGCTGTGATTGGTCAGAAACCAAATGCTCATCATCATATCTGAATATCAGTGCTTGAAATAACGAGGGCATGGGTTTTACCATATACAGTAATACTTCGGTTTACCAGTTTAATTCGTTCCAAGAGCTTGTAACTTAATTCTCGTACACCAAAACAATTTCCCCCATAAGAATGCAATAAAAATCACTTGATTCGTTCCACACAACCATAAATGCCCATTTTAAATATTTTTTTGGTTTTACCCTATTACAGTAAAATTTATAACCATTAAGATCTCATATAAATACTAATTAATAACTGACAATTAAACTAAACAATTACTGACAATTTACTGTAACGTGCACTTTATCTTTGAGTATGCTGGCGTGAAGGAGACGAGAGGAGGGTTTTACTGCTTACAGGGAGAATTTCATCCCTTCTTTCTTATTCATCTTGAGGTCGTTGTCTATATGCTGTACTGTACATATATATTTCACTACGTGAACAATAGCGATCACAATTAATGTTAACAACACAAGGTAAAACCGCTGTAAATCACTTATAAAAGTATCACTGTGGTGAATGATGCAACCAAACCGGGAGACACTGAGAGAATGAACGAGTGAAGGGGTGATGGGCTTTGTGAGAGGCTGTCGTTAGGATATTTCCACAAAAAAATTTGTGTGGGCGAGGGTAAAATGTTCTCGCACTCCGATACAATGCTCGTACACAGATTTGCTCGTATACAAAGTCACTCGTAAACCGTGGTATTAATGTATTTGCTTTAACAGCAGAAAAAAGCATCTTCTCGACATGAACAACACGAACCAAGCTCGTCCAGTCTCAGCAACAACTACAGTGTTTGAAGGCGAGCAGAGCAGACGCTGAATCACTTCTTTCTCTTGATCTGAAATCAGCCCAATGTACAACGATTCAGTACAACGATGGTTAACGTCACATTACCAGTCTGGAATGTCTGTGCTGCCGATCATGGAGGCCAGATTCGTGACAGGATTTCGTGCCACACACGCCTTGTAAAACTCAGGATACTGTCCAATCAGATGACAAGCCAGGAATCCACCGTGAGAGCCTCCCATCACAGCAATCTTCTGCTCGTCAAAGTCACCGTGCTTCAAAACACTCTCCACTGCAAACTATTCAGAGTCAAGCAGACTGCATATTATAAGCATGTATATATTTAAAGTTTGATCACAACACATATGTCCCTATTTGTTCCAGGCATGGCTTCCAACTTTCAGAACTTCTGAAAATAAGGCAAATCAAAAAACAAATCACAGTAATCCCTCATCATTTCGCGGTTCAAGTTTCGCGGCCTCAGTGCATCGCCGATTTTTCAAAAATATTAATCGAAAAATAAAAATTCCCCAAATACCACCATATCGGCAGCCGTATTGCAGAAAGCAGCGTTGCTTCATCATGATGTGAGAGAAACGTTTTCCCAGGATGCCAGACAAAGAGAGAAACTCTCTCAGAGGCTTTGTACACACACACGGCACTCAGACAAGACACGTGATTGGTTCCCGGCGCGAGATTGACCAATGAGAGCACCAATGGAGTGGGAGCCTCTTCACCTCTATCAGAAGCAAATGTTGACGATCCAGCGCCGCTATCTGACGATGAGGCGCTTCCCGAACTGATTTAAAGGCCTCATTATACCAGTGCAGTAACATCATCATTACATTCATGAACTGCACAGGTCTGTCATCGTCGTCAATACTGGAGTCTCAAGATAAGACTGTCATTGATGAGTGTAGAGCACCATAATACGTATCGCATGAGAGAGAGTAAATGTATAATATTAAGGTTTTATAATTAAATAGATTTAATTAAAATATATATATATATAAAGTATAAATATACATAATTTTAAACATTCTACACACACATATATGGAAATTCCTAGCGGGGCCAATCCTACTTCACCGATTTTCACCTATCGCGGAGGTTCCAGTCCACGATAAACGAGGGATCACTGTGCGGTTATACTGATGCTTGACAGTGGCTGTGAGCGTTAGCGTTTACCTGCACATCTCTTACGTCCTGTGTACCGATGTTTCCAGGTAAGGAGTTGATATTATCCTGACCAAACCCAAGTGAGCCTCTGTAATTCACTGCAACATGAAAGACAAACATAAGAAACGCGACACTAAACTTCCCAAAAGCATTGACTTCTCTGTGATTGATTGACCATTCGATATTAGCAGGAATTTGTTTTTAGGATAAAATACCCATTTAAGTTATTTACTCACCCTCATCTCATTTGAAACTCAATTCAGAATTTGAAAAAAAAATCAATAAAACGGATTTCATAGCTTTGCTCTTTTTCTTATAAATGAACATGCTGACTTCAGTAACATCTACGTTTACTCCCGTATGAGTGTGACGTGTGTATGGTACAAACTAAAAGCGCTGCTCACCGAGAAGGACGCTGAAGCCCATCTTACACAGAACTGCTGTGGACAAAATCCACTCGGTCACCAGCACTGAATGAGGGCCGCCTGACACACACACACACACACCGAGAGAAAATCAGCAAAGCATCAGGCGTAAGTTTTTGTGAAATGATTTTATATTGTAAAACATAACGGTCCCTAGAGAGCAGACCATGTGGCATGACGATGAGAGGTAGTTTGTTCCCCTCCGTTGTTTCCTTCGGCTTCAGCAGAACCGCATCAAAGTCCAAACCAGCTAAAGAAGAACAGAGTTGTTATTTTTACATGCAAAATGAAATCGATTTACTGTAAAGTGCTTGTTGGTTCTGTCGCAAATATTGATCTATCGTCTGATCGTGGTTATTCGATGTAAACACTTCCTTCATACAAAATGCAGGCTTATGGATGACAAGAACAAAAAAGAATGAAATCGTTGCAGTTATCTATATGACACTCACACACACACACGCGTTTTAGGACCATGAATCTGATTAGCTGAGAAGTGCTGGGACTTTTGTCACAACAAAAGATTGACTATATTTGGAACTATTTTCGTTAGTAACTGGCAACATTGTATCAGAATCGCAAACATCATCACACTCACAGTCATGCTTGCTGGACTGAATAGGTCACTCTGAGATCTTACGGTATTGGCTGTTGTCCTGCTCAGGAGGGGGGCTGAAGGTTAAAATCTGCCAGCTGATTTCGTCCTGAGCTTGAGTCTCCTCCAGCGTGACCCACGACACTTTGCTTTCAGAGCCCTTCGCTGGCAGGAAACCCACCCGCTGCAGAACAGATCGTTTAAATTAACCCTATTATAATAACTGACAAAAAAGGACACAGGAAACTACAATGCTTCCAACTATATGAAAAAAAAGGATTTATTTAACCATGAAATGCATACCAAACAGAAATGCTGACAAGTAAAGGAGAAAAACGCTCACTACTCACTACTGGCTGGAAAACTTCCTTAAGCAGATACTTACATTTCAAGTACAGTGGTACCTCGAGATACGAAAGGCTCAACTTACGAAAAATCCAAGTTACGAAAGCAAAGACGATGATTTTTACTGCTCTACATACGAAAAGTTTTCAAGATACGACAGGTTTCTGAAAGTCCGAGATTCGCCCCATAACAATTTTGAAACTCGCGCCGCACGCCACCATCTTAGTTATAGTAGACTCGCCACCATCCTCCTGCTCTCCCATTGGTTCCTGATGCTAGCCAAGCCATGAGATCCTTCTCTCTAATTGGACAGCATCCCTCCCATCATGCATCCTCTATACGTACGTGCTGGCGTGCTTTAGCTCAGCCACTCAGTACCCGAAACTTTACATTTTTATGTTTTTGTAAAGTTAAGTGTACGTATGTACCAGTGGCGTAGCCACGGGGGGGCCTGGGCCCCCTCATTTACATGTCCGGCCCCCTCAGATTTTCAATTGTTTAAAATCGCGACTGTGAAAACTAAAGTGAAAGCATCACCGCATAAGATGATCGCAATGCATCCGCTCCGTGAATGGCCCGCTACAAGACATTGCACAGCCAGTTGTGGCTTAGAGGTAAGGGCGATGAACTACAGATCCATTGCCGTTTCCCTGCGCAGGTTCAAATCCTGCCAAGAACGACTGTCATAAAATTTGTTGGGTTGTTTTTGGAGGACTTGGAACGGATTAGCCATTTTACATGTAAAATGTGTTCCAAGATACAAAAAACTCATTATACGAAGGCCGCCTCGGAACGGATTAATTTCGTATCTCGAGGTACCACTATACTCTTTCCTTCATTGCTCAAATATTTACTGATATATAAGCTGTATGTGTGTTGTAATGATGCAAATTAATAAATGTCACTGGGAGCTGAATGTCAGTGTTATGGTTCTAGTGTATTTGGGTTAAAAGGTGCACATATTATTTTGAATAGATAAAAATATCTCCCAAATCAGTTAAGCACAAAACCCGTCCCGCAGCTGATTTTACTGCTCGACTAAATCACACAGCTGTCAAGAAAGATTATAGATGGATCGATCTCGACCAACAGCAATGCTGGCTTTCATGTGACATCACACACTTATAGAAACGTCTACTTGGAGGGTAAAACAAGGCTTTCCTCCGCTGCCCGCCTGTCATTTTGACCAGGTTTATATTAATTAGTGCTAATGCAGTAAGTCAGCGATAGTAGAGACCAGATTTAATTCACACCTCAAAGATGATGTGCACTTGGTTGCAGACGGACCGTTTTTGACTGCTGCACTGATGTTTCCTGTCTGCTCGAGTGGAATGCGTTTGTACCGTCATATAAACTTGATTTTTGTTTTAGATCTTAAACTCGACGTTCGTTTATATTGCTAAATACAATATTAGATTATTTAATATATTGTAAGCGTTAGCTTTAATCTAAGTCGCTAAACGCGTTAGCATTGTGCTATCTTACTGTATGTGCATACAGCGTTTTTCTCGCTCGCGCCTTTTTTTCCCGACTTCATCAAACAACTGGTCAACAAGTTGGATTAACACACGCGGTGAGTCATGTCATCTCTCAAAATTGTCACTTGCACTGCCTGCTTCATGCATTGTCTGTCTGTCTCTGTCAGCTGTGAAGGCTTTACATGTGATAAATGTAGGGACATAGTTAGGCTGACAGAGAAGGTCTCAGAATTAGAGAAACGCATCCAAACTTTAATCGAGGATAGTAAGAATGCAAAGGCTTTAGATACTACTTTGGATGCGACTAGCTTAGCAAACCCTGTACATTGTTCGGTTCCGGTTGTAGAGCCCGTGCAGCAGGGCAACTGGGTGACTGTGAGACGGCATAATCGCGGGTCAAAAAAACACTGTTCCATTCCGATCAGAACATCAAACAGGTTCTCCCCACTCAGTGACGCACCCACTGAGAAACCTGTTGAAAGTACCCTAGTGATTGGCGATTCTATTACTCGGAATGTGAAAATAGAGACTCCAGCCACCATAGTCACATGTTTGCCGGGAGCCAGAGCGCCTGACGTCAAAGCAAATTTAAAAGTGCTGGCTAAGGCTAATCGTAAATATTCTAACATTGTCATTCATGTCGGTGCTAATGATGTCCGACTTCGCCAGTCGGAGATCACTAAAACTAATATTAAAGAGGTGTGTGAACTCGCAAGTACGATGTCAGGCACCGTAATTTGCTCTGGCCCTCTTCCTATGCGCAGGAGTGATGAGATGCTTAGCAGATTATCCTCACTCAATGGCTGAATGTCTAAGTGGTGCCTGCAGAATAACATAGGGTTCATAGACAATTGGAAAAGCTTTTGGGGCAGACCTGACCTGTTGAAAAGAGATGGTATTCATCCCACCTGGGATGGTGCCGCTCTTCTCTCTAGTAATTTGGCATATAGTCTTAGAGCTAAACCTTGACTAACTGGGGCCCAGGTCAGGAAGCAGACAAACTGGCTAAACCGACCGTCTGCTAGCTGTCTCACGTCACAGAGGTCAGATAAATTCCAACACATAGAGACTCTTTCACCTAGATATCATCCTATAGAGATTGTGTCTGTTCCCCAAATTAACAAATACAAAAATCTCTCAAAACCGTTTAAGAGTAAAAATGTAATTGATTTACAAACAACTAAGAACGGATATAACACAAATGAACAAATGATAAAGCTTGGGTTACTGAATATACGATCCCTTTCCTCAAAAGCACTTATTGTAAATGATATGATTACAGATCATAAACTAGATGTGCTGTGTTTGACAGAAACTTGGCTAAAACCAGACGATTATATTACTTTAAATGAGTCCACCCCTCAAGATTACTGTTATAAACATGAGCCTCGTCTGAAAGGTAAAGGAGGAGGTGTTGCTGTAATTTATAGTAACACGATCAGTACTGCTCAAAGGTCTAATTTGAAATATAATTCTTTTGAAGTGATGGTCCTGAATGTAAAATTATCTAGTGCAAGTAATAATCCCTGTTTAACTTTTGTGCTGGCTATTCTATACAGGCCACCAGGGCACCATACAGACGTTATCAAAGAATTTGCTGATTTTCTCTCAGAAAATCTGCAGATAAAGTCATAATTGTCGGTGATTTTAATATCCATGTACATAATGAAAAAGACGCATTGGGATTGGCATTTAGAGACATTTTAAACTCTATTGGAGTTACACAACATGTATCAGGACCCACTCATTCTCGTGATCATACTTTAGATCTAATATTGTCATATGGGATCAATGTTGATACTGTTCAAATTCTGCAGCAGAGCGATGACATCTCAGATCATTAACTTAGTTGCGTGTAGATTACCTTTAGCCAAAGTCGAAAAACTAACTCCCTGTTATAAATATAGTAGAACTATCACTCCTAACACAAAAGATAGCTTTATAAATAATCTTCCTGATCAGTTTCATCTACTTAACATCCCAGACAGAAACTATAAACTCTCTCTTTTCCAGCACTTTAGACACTGTTGCTCCGTTACGCTTAAAGAAGATTAAAGTACTGAGACTGCTCTCAGAGTTACAAATGATTTGCTCGTATCATCCGATCGTGGTTGTATCTCTCTGTTAGTGTTACTGGACCTTAGTGCTGCATTTGATACAACTGACCACAAAATCCTCCTGAATAGACTTGAAAATTATGTTGGCATTAGTGGAGTTGCATTAGCCTGGTTCAAGTCATACTTATCTGACCGTTATCAGTTTGTAGCAGTAAATGAGGAGATGTCATATCGGTCACGGGTTCAGTATGGAGTTCCTCAAGGTTCAGTACTAGGACCATTGCTTTTCACCCTGTACATGCTTCCTTTGGGTGCAGTTATTAGGACGCATGGCATTAGCTTTCATTGTTACGCTGATGATACTCAGCTCTATATTTCTTCTCATCCTGATGAAACGAACCAATTCACTAAATTAACAGAATGCATAACTGATATAAAAAATTGGATGACTAATAACTTTCTACTGCTTAATTCTGAAAAAACAGAGATTCTAATTATTAGACCAAAAAGTTCAGCACATAATAATCTAGACTACTGCCTAACACTCGATGGCTGCTCTGTCAAGTCCTCGTCGTCAGTTAGAAACCTGGGTGTGCTCTTTGATACCAATCTTTCATTTGAAAGCCATGTTTCTAGCATCTGTAAAACGGCATTCTTCCATCTTAAAAATATATCTAAATTGCGACATATGCTCTCTAAGACAAATGCGGAAGTTAGTTCATGCGTTCATGAGTTCAAGGCTAGATTATTGTAATGCTCTACTAGGTGGTTGCCCTGCACGCTTAATAAACAAATTCCAGCTGGTCCAAAATGCAGCAGCTCGAGTTCTTACTAGAACCAGGAAGTATGAGCATATTAGCCCAGTTCTGTCAAACCTGCACTGGCTTCCTATTAAACACCGAATACATTTTAAAATCTTGCTAATTACTTACAAAGCATTAAATGGTTTAGCTCCACAGTACTTGAGTGATCTCTTAACACATTATAGTCCTTCACGTCTATTGCGATCCCAAAATACTGACCAGCTTAAAATACCTAGAATATCAAAGTCAACTGCTGGCGGTCGATCCTTTTCCTATTTAGCTCCTAAACTCTGGAACAGTCTTCCAATTACAGTTCGGGAAGCAGACACACTCTGTCAGTTTAAATTTAGACTAAAAACACATCTCTTCAACCTGGCATACACATAACACATTATACATACATTTTTAATCCAAATCATGTAAAACGATTGTTAGGCTGCATAATTTAGATAAGCCGGAACCGGGAACATTCCCATAACACCTGATGTACTCGATACATAAGAAGAAGAATGGCATCTACGCTGATATTGGTCTCTGTTTATTCCAAGGTTACCATGGTCAGCTGGATCCGGGCCGTATCCAGATCAGATGAAGGACCTGTACCTGGACACGAGCTGCCCTGAAGTGTCTGCGGAGACCGTGACTCTACTAGACCCTCCCCTGTGACGATCATGAACCCATCTCTAACCGGACCAAATTGGACTTCATATTGGACTTGAATTGTTGTATAATAATCATGCACTGTTTGGCTGTTGGCCAGAGGAGAACTGGTCCCCCGACTGAGCCTGGTTTCTCCCAAGGTTTTTTCTCCATTCTATTCTTCATTCGTTACGTCACCTGCCGGAGTTTTGGTTCCTTGCCGCTGTCGCCTATGGCTTGCTCAGTTGGGGAAACTTAACACTTAAAATTCATCAATTGTATTGATTCACCTGCTCTTTTGGGGCTTCTGTTCAGCCAAAAAAACTTTGTTTATATTGTTTTTCCTGTAAAGCTGCTTTGAAACAATCTACATTGTAAAAAGCGCTATATAAATAAAGGTGACTTGACTTGACTATATACAGGCCACAAATGAACCCAGAAAACACAACACAGTATCTTGTTAAGTGTTTTTCCATTGAAAAGGCTTAAGTATTTAATATTCTGGGACTGTATATAATATGCATCATTAATAAGCAGCATACTGAATTTTTAATATCACTGTTTTACACATTAAGGCACGTATTTCACGTCCTGCTGTTCGTGCCAGAAAACTATGAATGCTAGTTCAATAATATAGATTGTTTAAAAGTTTCAAAACAGAAATTACATTTTAAATTAGTTGATTATTTACACGACTCACTTCATTATATATATATATAGTTATATATGTAAGAAAACATACATGTAACATGTAAGAAAAAACATTTAAATTTATCAGACGTTTTTATCCAAAGCGACTTGCATTGTATTCAAGAAACACATTAATATTCTAATTAGTTCTTGCTTTCCCTGGGAATCAAACCCATGACTTTGGAGTTGCAAGCATCAATGTTCTATTGTTTGAGCTATATGAAAGCATTCATATATATATTTCCTTATTTAGAGATCCGTGTGGAGCACTGGATGTTCTCAGATTAATTGTGCATACAAAAATCTCATTGGATTTTTACAATTAATGGCAAAATTAATGTTTGGAAATGTAAACTGATATTTCCTACTGACACACGATAGCAAAATATGAAGATTACTGCCCTAAAACCATCTTGTGTGTGAAAATACCAACATGCCTAAGACTTTTGCACAGTACTGTATGTATTACTGTAGTGTGTGTGTGTGTGTGTGTGTGTGTGTGTGTGTGTGTGTGTGTGTGTGTGTGTGTGTGTGTGTGTGTGTGTGTGTGTGTGTGTGTGTGTGTGTGTGTGTGTGTGTGTGTGTGTGTGTGTGTGTGTGTGTGTGTGTGTGTGTGTGTGTGTGTGTGTGTGAGAATACCAGGTCTGGAGGGCGGTTTGGTGAAGAGCAGCTGACCACCATCAGATCTCTGTGAATATTCAGCAAATTCCAGCTTCCTTCCTGTGATTCTACAGCAGGCAGAGACAGAGAGATCAGTTCCAGCAGTGCTGTGTGAGACAGTGATAGTAGCTCTACATACCGGCGGTGAGAGACGCGACCTCACGACTTGAAGTATCAACAACCCACAGATCCTGTAATGCACAAACACAATGTCAGGTCAAGTCACCTTTATTTATTTAGTGACTTATATAAAGCCGCTTTACAGTGATTAACACGAAGATAACTGTTGTAAAAGCAGTTCTGCAGAAAACAGGAGCTACACAAAATAATCATGTTCACGAAATCAAGACAATATTTATAAAGGCAAAGCCAGCTCAGATCCAGATAAAGGAACATACACTCACATCACAAAATAAACATTATTACATCTCAAAACAGTGGGAGACGTAGAAATGCAATGTCAGGGCCTGAAACTGGCTTCTGAAACGGAGGGTGAATCCCCGCCTTATTTCACTCTCACATGATGTGTTGAGAGGGGGTGTTGTGTTTTGGACATTTTTGATGTAAAAAACCCCAAAACAAAACAATGATCTCCTCAAAATGTTTGTGCATTTCAAAATGTGTTTCAGAAGAACACTGTTACGCTTTTATCCAAAGCGACTTGCAATCAAGAAACACATTGACAATCGAATCAGTTCTTGCTTTCCCTGGGAATCGAACCCAGGACCTTGATGTTGCAAGTGACACTCTCTACTGATTGAGATACAGGAAAGCTGCCCGTTAACTGTTAAAATGAATTTTATTACTATATATGTATGTGGAAATTAAGGTAATAATGTTGTGTCAATTTATGTCTAAAACAAAATGAAACCCATTACAGTGAAACCCACTTTTCTCGAGCTCGGTTAACTCGCCAACCCTGTTATGTTGACGTTTTTTGAAGTGGAACCGCCAAACTCCCTAATTCTCTAAGCATTTTCTTATTGGTTATGTCGATTCTTTTATGTCGCCAAACCCTAATATCACAAGCACAAAAGAGGGACAAAGTCGCCACTTCACATTTTCAAGCTTTACAGACGCTATCTTGAAGAGGCGCAGGAGTTCACCATCACGGTCCAGGAATTCCCAGATTACATTGACATCGACAAAGACGTCGTTACTGAAAGAAGCATTTGTTTTCAAGCAGTTTTCTCGGTTTTCTCGATCATCGGTTATCTCGACGCTTTTTTGCAACCCCCGAGGCCATCGACATAACCGGGTTCCACTGTATTTCAATTCTTTTACGATACATGTAAGAAAAAACTGTTGCAAACATCAGGCTGTCAATTAACGACGTCGGAGAAAGTTACTTTGAAAGGTAATGCGTTACAATGTTGTATTACTCCCCAAAAAAGTAACTAAATCTGCCCAGCTGTGTCCATGGAAACAGCGTTATTCATGTGAGAGAGGTGTTACAGTACCTTACGGCTCCGCCGAGCGCAAGAGATCAGCACGCGCTGACTGTCAGCTGACCAGCAGCGGGGAGAAAGCATCGAGCTGTAGATCCCAGTGAAACCATCTGACACACAATTGACAAACAAAAAAGATATTTAACAGGCCAGAGATCTTCATTTGAACTCTTTAATTTTTTCATTCTGTTTACTTTAATTCTTTACCAGTCAACCAATAAATAAATAATAAACAGTATGAAACATGCACATACCCTCTCTGGCTCTCTGCACCACATCAACCACGACACTCGTCTGCTTGGTGTACCAATCATACTGAACACAAACCACAAGTCACATCACGATTTAAACAACTGCTAACACAAGTTTTCATATACTTTAAGAATTGGCCACACACACACCATACACAGTCGGTTGCACTGCTGGTGTGGGCCGAAGACGCCACACTCCAGATAAACGATACGGCACTGATCAGGACTCAGCCGAGGAGAGCAGACAGCGCCGGAGTTACACGATAACTGTTCTGAGAGCAGATACACATTATGAGTCAAAAAGTAATAATTGAGCGGAAATGTACACATTCACGCACACACACACACACATACACAGTCACTACCACACTAATTTACTCACTGACTGACACACAAACATATTCGCTCACACTCACTGGCTCACACACGCTCCCTCCCTCACTGACACACAAACATATTCACTCACACACAAACAAACTCTCACTCATACACTTTCACTCACTCACACACATACATACATACTCACTAACACACTCACACACACTCATTCACTCACACACACACACTCACTCACTCACTGACACACTCTCTCACACACACACACACATACACTCTCACTCAGTACAGAATGGTTCTCGACGAGAGCTTACCACATTTGCCACTAGCCAGATCCACATAAAACAGAGACGACCTGCGAAAGCGACAGTGCGTTGAGCATGCTGGCAAATACTCCACTCTCAAAGCAGACAGCGCAATTAAACAACACAGATTTTCAAAGTTTGTCTTCCACAGATCTTCCCCATCATCACTCACCTTCTGTTGGCGCAGTATTTGAGCCCCAATCTGAAAGGCTCGTGCCACCAGCCCACAAACACCAGCCCCGTGTCACTGGGTGACCAGAACGCCTGTGGACAAGAGTCTGGCTTGTGTCATTCATCTTTATTTTCATTTACAAGAACAAAAAGAACCAAGTAAGAATAAGACATAAATTAACGTGTGTGTTGATTTTTGCTGATTGGAGCTAACTGAAAAATGTTCTAGTAAGTGCTAAATTTCATCCAGCTCAATCCACTGTTTGAGTTTTGAGTTCTGTCATTAGTACGGGTCAAATGATGCAATCCAGCAATCAATCCTCCGTATTCTGTATTGTGATCTGATGGTATTGACAAGCAAACTTATACCCTACATCTTTCCACCGCTTTGATGAATCAAAATAGTTTTCATAACAGTGTCGGTATATGTTACATGATAATTTAATCCAAATGTACATTCTTAAAAATAAAGGTTCCAAAGGCAGGAGTTGCATAGAAAAACCATTTCTTAAAAAGAAACCTTTTTTTATTAAATAATCAGAATCATTTTATTACGGAACTTTAATAATCCACTTCGAAAACCTTCAACAAATGTTACAAAATCTTGTCGTTTCCACAAAGAACTAAGAAAGGAGGAAGAATATTGAAAAAAAGTCTGCCATACAATGTCTGCGTCCAATAATGATAACAATAATATCATTATTACTGACAGAAAATGTTTCTCAATGACGCGATGGGTACACATGCAGCACTGCAATAAAATCAACAAAGGCTGCATGTAGTCGCATGCAAAAATACTGGACACACATCATTACTGGTTCCCTAGGGAGTGAGAACCGGGTGAGAAAGTGGTCTCCGGCGGTCCCGAGCATTACGCATTGTTTTGCTGATGTTCACAGCTCCTCCTAAGGGAGGGCTTCTGATAGCCATGGGATATTTATGAATTATAACCCATCAAATTGGCTATGGAGTTGACAGCATTACCAGCCACGCTTGATTTTAATCCATATTTGGTGGGTTGGTTTCAAATCCTGGATGGCTTTTATTAAACAAAAGTTCCACAATCCTGGATGGAGAATAATGCGCTTCAGTGCAACCTCAGCTCTTGGTCTCCTAGCTTTCAGATTAGACATAATGAGAGTCTGAGGGCCCGTCCACACGGAGACGCGTATCACTGTATCCGCATACATTTGTTATCGGATTGGCGTTCCGTCCACACGGATCCGGCGTTTTGGGAGACTGAATCCGCTCTCTTTTGAGGCCGGGTCCTAAAGTGGATAGATCTGAATCCGACACCCTTGCGGTATCGTGTGGATGGCCAATCCGTATATTTTTTGTTTACCGATGATGTCATCACATCACGTGTCGGCTGCGTCACAGTAACAGCAACAGTGTTGCCAGATTGGACTGAAGATTTCCAGCCCAACTACAGCTTAAAACCCGCCCATTTAAATAGTACGTACTCTTAAAAATAATGAAAAATGTTGAGCGATTTTATGCATCAAAAACAAGCCCAAATTTTATCAACCAGCCCAATGCATTTTTTCCCGGTCGGACGTGACCAAAAGGTAACTAGCAATCTGGCAACACTGAACAGCAACAACAATGTGCATGCTCAAAGTCTTCTCTGTGTATAGTGTATATCTGTGGCAGAATTACAGCGCCCCATACTGGTCTGGCATTTAAACTACACCGTTCTCAGTCGGTTTTAGTGGTTTCATGTGGACGCTGATATTTCTTGCGCCGACGCCCTGTTTATGAACGTCACTCTTAACTGCTTGATAGGGGTTAGTCACGACTGTTTCCCAAAACCGGTTTCACCTTTGTCGTTTGAACCACATTAGTTTAAAAACTAGAACACTGTAGTTAAAGTGACAGTTCACCCAAAAAGTCTGAAAATTTCCAAAAATGTTATTCCAAAGCTGTATGAGTTTCTTTCTTTTGCTGAACACAGTTACACAAAGTTACACCGAACAGTTACACAAAGTATCACACAAATTAATTAAACATTTTAAATGGACTCGAGCGATTCCCATTTGGTCAGAACCCCTAGTAAAGCACATGCTAAACTTTTGTTTAGTTGCCTGATCAGAATCATGGGAGAATCGTGATCTCCATTTTAAGCCAAACTTGTTCCATTTATCACAGTGCCATTCTGGGAGTGAGTCGTGTTCCATTCACTCACTAATTTAAGGGAATTCACTCCTGTATTTAACTTTTCGGTATGCAAGTGGCCAAGGTGACTTGATTGTTTTGCTCTAATGAAATGTAACTGCAAATCAGATCTGCACCTGTCCTGGAGAGATGTCGGGGGGAATTCCCTCCAGCACCGTGATGTTGCTGCCTTCGATGTCCAGCACACAGAGCACTGGGCTGCTTTTATTCACAAGTGCTTCACCCCAATCTTCATAATACTCAAACTGCTGCCCCTGCCACACACACACACACACACACACACACACAAACAAACAAATCAAAACTATTGATATATACAAGCATAATCCGTTCAAGGACGAGCTCGTAACTCGAATTGCTCGTATCTCAAATCTCAAAATTTTTCCCCATAAGAAATTAAAACTCCCTTATTAGTGCTAATAACAATGGAAAAAAACATGTTTTTAATTGCAATAGAGACATACACAAAATTATAGTATATAGGGATTCCTGTGATATAAAATAAAATGTGCTTTTAATTATGATACAGGAGTGGCTAATGGCGGCATGTGAGGAGGAGGAGGGAGGGATATTACGTAGATCAGTGGTCCCCAACCCCCGGTCCGCGGATGAAATGGTCTGTGAGCGGCTGCAAGCGGCGCTGTAGCTTTGGCGTTGAGGAGGTGTATTTCAACAATCATATTTATTATTATTGAACACTCATAACTCGTGCTGCTCCCAGCTTAATACTCGTGAATCACTCATTGCCCCCGGTAACCCCCGCTGTAAAACCAAGATCCCTCTAGTGGAGATCATATGCAATTACCCCATAAATGTATATAACACACAGTTAACGAACACGTGAAGTGAAGGAGTGAGGTGCGTGGACTCCGAGTGCTCAAACACCTAGCGTCCACGTCTCTAAGCTGCTCGTATCTCAAATCTTTACTCGTATATTAAAGCAAAATATTACTCGAAGGCTTGCTCATATCTCTGAATACTCATATGTCGGGACGCTCTTATCTCAAGCTATTACTGTATACAAACTAAAGTAGGAGCCAATGGAAAAACATTTACCAGGACCGTTTCCTCCTTTTTGTCCGTCTTAATGGTCTCGTCTTCATCAGCGAGCATACCCGTCTCAGGCCCCTGCAGTTCATGGGAACATGAGGTCAGGTGAAGAACACGCTAGCAGAAGCATTCGAAAGCGTGTGTGTTTTGTGTGAACCTGGAAGTACGATTCTGTCTTGGGTCGTTTCTTCTCAGCAACATACAGGAGGTGAGTCTCTGAATGAGACCAGACCATACAGCCGAACTGATCTGAGAACAGACAGCACATGAGCCCTCATTATGGGTGTCTGCTTTTAGGACCACCAAAATAAGTGTGTAAAATTTCATTTTCCTGTGAACGGCTCTGTTGGCTGCTTTAGACTTAAGTGAAGGCCTGTGTCGAACCATATGTGTAATCATGTGTTAGAGTTACACAATTAACCGTTAAAAGATGGCGATCTAGATTCAAACACCCAATGGACCTTATTCCTAAAAGCGAATCTGCTCTGTCTATTAAACCTTGACATGTCTGATCACAGTGAAGCTTCACATCTGTGTTCTGAAATCGGAGGGGTTGTTCATTCTTTTGACCACCAGATGGACACAACGTACACGCGTTGAGTAATGACCAGTTATTTGATACAGTTGAGAGGAAAGGCTGTAAATGTTTTCCTCTTACCATCCTCATACACTTTGCCGTGTTTGTTGAGAGTCGTCAGATTAAGACACTTCAGCTTTCTGTTCTTGTGCCAGATCTAGACGGAGAGAGAGAGAGAGAGAGAGATAGAGAGATCATTGCAACACACTTACAATGGGAAAAGACGGGAGTTACACGCCGGCCGACTGCGATGGGACTGACACAGAGTAATGAGGTTGGCATGCTGCCAGAGAGCACGTTAAAGAAGTGTAAGCTGCGCTTTAGTGACATTTATCAATCAAGCGGTGTCTGCTCTATACTGCCCAAAAAAGACAATGGTGACAACAGTTCTGAAGAGGGTTGAGAGGAAGGAGAAGGGGTTGTCGAAGAGGAGGAGCCCTTGTTTTTATCAGTCTAGCCATTTGAGGGAGAAACTGGAACATTTCCACCTCCTCTGAATATCATTTATAAAGCTGTATGCAAAAGTACCGTATTTTACCGCATATATCCCGCGGGTTATACCAGGTTTTAAAAACACCACAATATATATTGAATATATTTGTTACGTTTCTAAGGACGTAAGGTTTTTTTTGGTGTATTTTCTTTCTTGCGAGGGTTGTTGTCTCTGGCACTTGTACTATCACTCTGACAGCTGCCGCTGATTGGCTGTCAATCATGCAAGACGACGTGATTGGCTGTGCTGCATGAGGGCGGGCTTATCCGATGATCAACACCTGTAGAATCATTTCTTAAGGGACGTGCTGCTGCACAGCGGGAGACACTGCTTTTTCTTTTTCTTCTGATTCTGACTTGTGTTTGTTTTCTTATTGTGTGAATTTCGCGCACAAGCACTGTGTACCGAGCCTGAACAGTTATGATAATTGACGTCATGCGAGCAACATTCGAAATGTGAACTTACACAAAAAAAGTTCATCAATCTATGGGTGCGGGTTATGCCGGCGACTTTTTACACAAAACCCGCGGGCTAAATGATGGTGCGGATTATCGAGATACCCCTCGCTGCAGACTGTAGCGCGGTGACGTCCCGTATACCTGACGTATATGCATGACGGTACTTGTGTGGCACCGCCCATGCGCGTAAATTCACACCTGGATGTTAGTGCGCATGCGCGCAAATTTATACGTGGATGTTGGTCGAAAGCGATGGATTCAATGGCAGTAAGTGGATAAGCATTATTTATGTTGTTTTTAACAATTGTGCTTTTGTATTAACGTATTCTAAGGCATTCCATTGAGTGGGTTATAATATGTTTAAGATTTTAAAAAGATGTTATGACATTTTATGATACGTGTTAGCGTTCGAGATTACAGGGTTTCTCGGGTGCTAAATATCTGTAAAAGTCTTAATTCGCCTTTAAACAAATTAAGGCTTTAAAGATGTCTTAGTAGAGCTTAAAGACTTAAATAAAGGAAGTAATGTCATTGATTGTTAATATTATTACAAAATAATAATAATAATAATAGTTTCTCAGTGTTTTTGTCCTGTTTTCCAAACAGATATTTAAACATCTTTCAACCGAAATACATTTACATTCGAAGCAAAATTGGAGTCTCAAAAGAATGAATACAATTCAACAAAAGCAAATACCTTCTTATAATTATAAGGGTTAGGATTATAAATACCTTCCCTTAGGAATAATTTTTCTTTAATATTCTGAGCTTTGGTTGATGATATTTGTTATTGTTTTAATTATAAGCTCATTTTATTTTTTATCGATTTCGTATTTTGTGTCTCCATTAAATGCTTCTTTGCATTGTAAATGCATTGGTTAAAGAATCTTTAAACACTTATAAAACTACTGTGGAACAACACTTTTTGCAGCATGGTCAGAGCATACAGTAAAAGTTATGTTCCAGTATGTACTGTAGTTTATGTTACTAGTTTGTTTGTTTTTTTTTGGGGGGGGGGGGGGGGGGGGTAAATGTAAATCTATTAATGTAATAATGTAAATGTAATAATGCAAATCTAAAAAGTAATGTAAAGCTATTGAAGTAGTTTTAAACTCTCTTACTTTTTTTTAAACTTTATGCTAATAAAGTGTGTGTGTGTGTGTGTGTGTGTGTGTGTGTATATATATATATATGGTAATAAAGCTATATATGCAAGTAGATAGATTGATTGACTGACGGACACACAGACAAACAAACTGAGAGATTGATGTATTGAGTTACCTTCAATTTATTAATGAAATTCTTTACTCTGTCTGAAAAACATGTTGAAGGAAAACTTACATTGACCTTTGGCATACCCTCACCATTCCAAGCATAACAGTCCTACTTGCTTTTGATGCATTAACTGTTAACATTTCTATTTTTTTAATTCTCAGGGCAGTCCCAGACAACATCAATCAAATAACTGTGTTTGTTTTGATGGTAAGTCAGCATTGTGACCTAAGTCACACCAGAAAGTATTACAAATGTCTTACATCGGAAAGATTGTGCATGTTTTAGTATACTATTGTACATTTATTTAGTGTCTGCTCTAATTTGCTTTAATTCATATTGGAGAATGCACTCTACATTGTAATGGAGGGGTGTTTTGATTTCAGTGAGGTAAGGTTTCATTTTCAAAAACTCAGAAATAATAAACATTTTGCTTTTTAAAATAAATCATCATAAATCATCAAATATCATTACACGTATCAATCTACCCAAGTGGATCCTGGTCCTGGGGATGTCATTAAGAACAAACTGTCTTCATGAGCCCTTTATATTTTTAACATTTGAAGGTCAGATGCTGAAAGAAAAAAACTCCAAAAAAAGAGAAGAGTAGAGAAAGCAGGTGTGGGTTTCACTTTATTTCTTGAACAGCATAAATAACAGGGTTTTGAAAATAATTCTACTTATTTTTACTTTACAATTTAGAGGTGATGAGAACCCCCTGTTGATCACTTGACCAAAGACTGGACCAAGGTAAGAACAGTATAAACTCCTATCAATCTATCAGTGTCCCTTTTTAATATATCTTATATAAAGTTACAACTGTTGACTATTTCAGACAGATGCCACCTGAGTTCCTGCTGCGGCGGATCCTGATAAGAGTTGTCACAGATGATGTGACAAATTGAGTGAATTTGTGATTCATGTGAAATAAATATATATATATATATATATATATATATATATATATATATATATATTATATATTTATAAATTGTATATGATGTGTGTGTGTGTGTATATATACACCTGTATAAATATACATTCTATATATAATGTATGTTTATATATTATTTATATAGGTATATATTATTTGTATTTTGTATATATTATGTGTACATAATTCTGTAATTACAATCGTAAAAGAGGATTTTATTCAGTTAGGGAGGTGGAAGGCTATTGGTCTGTTGACTTTTTTTATGATGGAGGGGAATTTCAGTAGATTTGAGTGAATTTTCATGTGATAATATATATTTATATATAGATTGTTTTAGATGATATATAAATATATATTTTATATAATGTATATTTATCTAGCTATATATTATTTATATATTGTGTATATTTTATAATGTGTACATAATTCTGTAATTACAATTGTGTATATAAATGAAATAAAAGAAAGTTATAACCGTTTTCAGTTTTTCTTTTTCTGTTTTGGTATGCAGATGGGAATACAGACACTTAACATGTACTGTATGTAGTCAGCTTAAGTATTGCCAAAGTGACACAAACTGTCCAAAAATATACACAAAAATAAACAAAAAACATGACAGATGGCATGGTCAAAACCATGGTTATGTGTACTCAGTTTTGCTGCAGTTTTTTTTTCTTAGAATTTTTATTACTATGTTTTTGTTGTATATGTGCACAGGAAGCTTCAGCACCAAGAAAATAAATCTTGTATGTTCAAACACACTTGGCAATAGCTCTTTCATTTCTTTGGCGTTTTTAGCATGTCTACATTTTATTGACTACTAATATCAAGTTTTCGCATGGGTTTTAAATACATGGGACGTCAAAACACGTGACAATACCGCGTAGAACACGCATGCGCTGTCACCACCGTTTTGGCGCATGCGCGGTGTCACAAACGTACAGTCACGCATATACGTCACGTATACGGGACGTCACCGCGCTACAGTCTGCAGCGAGGAGTACTTGGGATTATCTGTGTCTGCAGGTTATTTGCGGGAAATACGGTAATTAGATTAGTCTATACTGGTACACACAAATCAGTATACTTTATCAGTGTAGGCCTACTTATTCCTTCATCTTTTAATTTTTTATTTAATGCATTCATTTAATAATTGCATTAATTATAAATAAAAGTAAATAGAGTATTATTAAATTATAATAATTTTACAGTTAGGGATGCACAATAATGGTTAAACTGATAATCATGATTCTTTTGTTCACAAATTATAATCGTGATTAACAATCACGATTATTTTCATTTGGACACAATAGTATGAAACATGTAACAGCGCTTAGTAAAGGTTTAAATCGAACATGCATGACATGTCAAATGAGGGAATGGCTGTTTGAAACATTTAAATAACCTACTGTTCAGAAACAGAAAGTAGCACATTTCCGCCGTTCCATCACGCCATCTACTGTCAGACAGCGAATGTGCACTTTCATTCAGAGCGTCTCCTTCTCTCGTTCACGTTGGGCTTGTTTGCATCAGAGTGCGTGAGCCTCTTTGACGCGGCAAACATGCAGTGTTGCATAGTTTAACCGGTTGAAGGAAAAGCATTCTAAAAATATAAATGAATAATAAAATTCATAATTAGCGTTCATTCCCGTAGTACCTCCATTAAACGACTGGCAGCATAAATTGCTTGGCTTCATTGCTGTCATTATCTCCATAGACTTTAACCAAAGTGACTTGCATTGCATTCAAGAAACACATTGACATTCCAATCTGTTCTTGCTTTCCCTGTGGGAATTGAACCCATGACCTTAGTGTTGCAAGCTGCACTCTCTACTGTTTCAGTAACAGGAAAGCCTGCACAATTTTTGGAACTTGCCTACTCTCTCCTCCCAAGCGACTTAAGACTTTTTTTTGTTTTAAGTCTAGGTCCTGGGATCTTTTTTAAGAGGACCTGGGATTTTATCTCAAGACCGATTAAGAGCCGTAACTGCGAGGACATCATTAAATATATTTGGAGTGTCCCGATCTCGCTGAAATGTTGTCAATATAACAATCATGCACTGTTTGGCTGTTGGCCAGAGGAGAACTGGTTCCACAACTGAGCCTGGTTTCTCCCAAGGTTTTTTCTCCATTCCGTTCTTCATTCATTCATTCTGTCACCTGGTGGCTTGCTTAGTTGGAGACACTTAACACTTAATACTCATCAATATTATTCATTGTCCTGCTCATCTAGAGCAGCTGTACAGTCAAAACAAACTTTCATGCGACCACTGTAAAGCTGCTTTGAAGCAATCTCTATTGTAAAAAGCACTATATAAAAAAAGACGACGACTAAATTTCTGGTGCATTGTCTGATTTAATGGTTATTTGATGTAAAACGTACTACTTACAATTTTATCAAAAACTTATTTCTAATGTGATTGCTTTTGAACCTGTGGAGCACGATTGCAAACATGATATTGAGTTTATACAAACATTCACTAAACAAGAATATTAAGTGACCTTGATTTTATACACAATTTTAGACACGTGTTTGCTACGTCCGCAATGCGTTTCGTTACTAAACAAATAAGCTGCTTTGAACAAATTGGTTGAATAAATGATTCACCTAGTGGCAGTTTCAGTTTTACATTTAGAGGTACACCTATCATTTTATTTTTTTCATCATATTTCTATATTAAAACTTTTGTTTTTACAACATTATGCCGGTGTAATTTTACCATACAGTTAGAAACAATATCAAAGACTTGGTGCCACACAGACTAATAACATATATTTTTCGATCAGATTTAAGACCTAGGTTGCGCACTTATACACTATGTAAGCATGCACTATGTAGTAGAGTAACAACTTTATATGGTTATTTTGTCATTTATCATCTGAGTTTAATTAAACCAGTGGCAGTCGAGTGCATCAATGGTCCAACATTCCACAATTAGTTTTTTTGTTTAAGTAAGTGCATCAACCAGGCCACTTAAGTGCAATATTTCATCCACTACAGACTACTAGTGCATAAAAATACGAAATAGTGTATAAGAATGCGAAATAGTGCATAAGAACGCAAAATAGTGCATAAGAATGAGAAAGTGCATAAAATATTAAATAGTGCATAAGAATGCGAAAGTGCATGAGAACGCAAAATAGTGCATAAGAATGAGAAAGTGCATAAAAATATTAAATAGTGAATAAGAATGCGAAAGTGCATGAGAACGCAAAATAGTGCATAAGAATGAGAAAGTGCATAAAAATATTAAATAGTGCATAAGAACGCGAAACAGTGCATAAGAACGCGATATAGTGCATAAGAACGCAAAATAGAGCATAAGAACGCAAAATAGTGCATAAGAACGCAAAATAGAGCATAAGAACGCAAAATAGAGCATAAGAACGCAAAATAGAGCATAAGAACGCGATATAGTGCATAAGAATGCGAAATAGTGCATAAAAATACTAAATAGTGCATAAGAATATGAAATTTAATGCCTAACAAAAAAAAAAAGATATTTAATACTTTTTATTGGCCTTAATGTAAACAAAAAACTCTAATGTCAGACTCTAAATTCAACGGTAACCCTGTTATCAGTTTAACCATTATCGAGCAGCCCTAGTTTCAAGTAAAGTTACAAGATGTAATGGTATCGTAGGTAAATGAATGAACTGTGAAAGAGACTGACCTCCAGGAACTGCTTGTCTTCTCCTTTGATGCTGCTCTCTCTCAGCACAGCCTTCATGTCGCCGGACGGGGAATCCACACTGAGCAACCTGAACACACACACACAGAGCGTCACCACATCTCTATCCGTCACTTCTTGCTTACAGGAGTCTGAACACTTTCTCAGGGTGTTCTAAACTTGTGTGACTTATTTTGAAAAAGGACATATCTCTCCTTGATGATATGTAATGAAGAAGAGTGCAGAGAGTGGATTTGTGAACCTACTCTCCCTTGATTTCAGTGCAGTTTCCCGACGGTCCGGAGTACACAACTGACGCGTCATCATGAAACACAATGTACTGACGACAAAACTTCACACTCTCATTCCTCTCCAAATCCCGCTGAGTCCACTCTGAAAAACATCAAGTGAGAGATCAATTATAACATTCATAAATTGTTTGCAAATCTGCAGCATTGTTTTAACTTGCAAACCATCCTATCGTCCAAACTTTGTCCCAAAAAAACTGCTCAGTGTGAGTTATGAGGTGCAATAAACACTGACATTATGAATGTCTGTAAAGCTGATTTGAAACAATCAGTATTGCGAAAACTGCCGTACAAATAAAATTGAATATATATATATATGTGTGTGTGTGTGTGACTTGAATTTTATTTGTATGGCAGTTTTCACAATACTGATTATTTCAAATCAGCTTTTGTTTCAAATGTGTAAATATAAATTTATAAACACACACAAATTGCAATATACATTTCTGACAGTCTTTCTCTCTCACACACACACAACTCTCGCTCTCCCTCAAACAGGCACACAATCTCTCTCTCTCTCACTGTTTTCTCTCTGTTTGTTTGTTTACCTGTGTAAACTTTTGTTTAACCATGCAGATGTTTGTTTGTTTACATCTGCAGATGTTTGTTTACCTGTGCAGATGTTGCAGTAATGTCCGCCGTATCGTGACGTGATCACCGGACCCACGTCCGCGCGACACAAGGCGGGGAAGCGACACTGATCCCGGTACACCTGAGCGATTTCCGCCGGCTCCCGGAGCACCTCAACCACGACATAATCATAATCATAATCATTATCATGATCTCTCTCTCTCTCTCTCACACACACACACACACACACACACACACACACACACACACACACACACACACACACACACACACACACACACACACACACACACACACACACACACACACACACACACACACACACACACACACACACACACACACACACACACACACACACACACAATATATGAATCACAGAACAGGCGTGTTTACACTGATCGTCTGCTTTCAGCGCGTGACGCGGAAGTTGCTTGAATAAAGCTGAGTTGTTTTAAAGCCGCTGAGAATAATCTGTCTGTGTTCTGTTACAGTATCAAGCGTGAAAGGATGTTTCCCTAGCGAAATTTCGAAACAGTTTGTGTGTACCTTTGAGCCCATGACAGCGCAGTGTGAAGAAAAGAGTCGCTGGAGAGGAATCCTGCGATTGAACATGGAGCCGAGGGGGCGGGATGACACGGCGGGACGCGTCTCTGATTGGTTACATGCGGTGACGTATGTTACTTACGTCAGTAAAGGGGCTTTTTTTATTTATTTCATTTGGCATATATTATTAATCTTGTGATTATACTTGAAAAGGTTCAAATTAAACAGAAACCTAGATTTTTCCTTCTTTTTTTTTATTATAAAATTATATAGCCCATACTACATACAGTGTATATTCAGTGGAGTTCGGTTATGTCGACGGCCTCGGGGGTTGCAAAAGAGCATCGAGATAACCGTTTAGCGAGATGACTCATATAACATATATTACATATATTAACATATATTCTCAAACCACATATAACCCGCAGAAGCAGATATTCCGCACGCTCATTTAGCCAGTGGGTTTTGTGTAAAAAAATCGTTGGCATAACCCACATCCATAGATTGATGAACTTTTTTGTGTAAGATCACATTTCAAAATTCGAATGTTGCTGGCATGACTTCAATTATCCATAATTGTTCAGGCTTGTGCTTGTGCTTGTGCGCGAAATTCACACAATAAAAAAACAAACACAAGTCAGAATCAGAAGAAAAAGAAAAAGCAGTGTCTCCCGCTGCGCTGTTTAGCAGCACGTCCCTTTAAGAAGCGTGTTGTGTTGATCATCGGATGAGATGAGAAGAGCCGCCCTCATGGCAGCACAGACAATCATGTCTTCTTGTATGATTGACAGGTCAGACAGCCTATCAGCGCCAGCTGTCCGGCTGACCATGGTAACCTCGGAATAAACAAAGAATAATATCAGTGTAGATGCCATTCTTGCCTATACTAAAGTGTACATACTATACTATGAAGTGGCGATTTTGTCCCTCTTTTTTGCCAAGATATTCGATTTCGGCGACATTAACAAATCAACATTAAAGAATCGAAAATACTTAGACAAATTGGGAGTTTGGCGGTTCCACTTCAAAAACGTCAACATAATAGGATTGGCGAGATAACCATGACTTGAGATAAGTGAACTCCACTGTATATATATATATATATATATATATATATATATATACATATACATATACATATATATACATATACATACACACACAGTAGTGCCTTGAGATACAAGCTTAATCCATTCCAGGACCGAGCTCGTAACTCGAATTGCTTGTATCTCAATCAAATCACAGGGGGGAAAATAATCTGTTCTGGCCCTCTAAAACAGTGGTCCCCAACCCCCGGTACCCCGAAGTGGCACCGGGCCGCGAAGCGATTTCGCGGACCGGTCCGTAGATGAAATGGTACCGGGCCGCAGAAAGAACCATTATGAGGTTCCATATAGTACCTGGTGCTATATGGCACCTTATAATGGTTCTTTGTAGCACAATTTGGTGCTATATAGCACTAAAAATGGTTCCCCTATGATTACGAGCCAAATAACCACTTTTAGCGCTATATAGCACCATTTTTTTTAGAGTGTACCTTCAAGACAGAGGATACAGTAGCAGCAGTAGTGTGGAGGAGGAAGGGACGGATTACGTAAATTACGTAGATAATGCAAACACAATATATAAGTGTAATGTTTTTCCAGTGTAGCATATTGGATAGAGTGTAATGAGTGTAAAGTATGTCTCAAGAACATATTTATTATTATTGAACACACATAACTCATGCTGCTCCCAGCTTAATACTCGTGAATTACTCGTCGCCCCGGTAACCCCCGCTGTAAAATGCCTCTAGTGGAGATCATATACCACATTAAATGTATATAAAATACACCATAGGAAGACTCACAGGAGCTTACAGAATAACTGTCGAGTGAGGGTGGGCTCCGAGTGCTCAAACACCTAGTCAGTATCTCTCGGTTGCTCGTATTTCAAAGCAAAAAAAATTTGCTCATAGGCTTGCTTGTATCTCGGAATACTCATATGTCGGGACGCTCGTATCTCAAGCTATTGCTGTGTGTGTGTATGTGTGTGTATATATATATATATATTATAACCATTAAGATCTCATATAAATACTAATTAATACTTGACAATTTACTGTAACGCGCACTTTACCATTGAGTAGCATTGCTGCTGGAGTGAAGGAGAAGAGAGGAGGGTTTTACTGCTTAAAGGGAGAATTTCGTACTTTCTTTCTATATGCTGTCGCTCGGTTTGGCTGCATCATTCACCACAGTGATACTTTTATAAGTGATTTACAGCGGTTTTACCTCCTGTTGTTAACATTAATTGTGATTGCTAATGTTCACGTAGTGAAATATATACGTACAGTACAGCATATAGACAATGACCTCAAGATGAGTAAGAAAGAAGGAATGAAATTCTCCCTGTAAGCACGTATGTACAGTATACATTTCACTACATGAACTAAACCGAGCGACGGTGAGAGAATGAACGAAAAAATGCTCGTGGGTGAGGAAAATTTTTGTCGCACTCCGATACAATGCTCGTACACCGATTTGACTTTCCATGCTCGTACACCGATTTGCTCGTATACAAAGTCACTCGTAAACCGAGGTACAGTGGTACCTCGAGATACAAAATTAATCCGTTCCGAGGCGGCCTTCATATAATGAGTTTTTTGTATCTTGGAACACGTTTTACATGTAAAATGGCTAATCCGTTCCAAGCCCTCCAAAAACACCCCATTAAATTTCATAATAAAGCTAAATTGAGATATAAACAATGAAATAGCGTAAAATGTCGAAGCTTACCTTTCGAGTGAGGCTATCTCCGAAAGTGGCGGCAGAGGAGGAGGAGGACAAACTGCAGATAACGTACGTACACTTAACTTTACGAAAACACATAAAAAATGTAACGTTTCGGGTGCGGAGTGGCTGAGCTAAAGTACGCCAGCACGTACGTATAGAAGATGCATGATGGGAGGGATGCTGTCCAATTAGAGAGAAGGATCTCATGGCTTGGCTAGCATCAGGAACCAATGATAAGATAATGGTAAGATAGGTGAATGAGTAAAAAAAACAAGTAATTTTTAGTGAGTTGTAACTGAGTTGGCCAGACTCACTAACACTAGCGCCAGCAAAAACCCTGTTTTGGAGCTGTCAGGTTTTGCTGAAGACACACAGTGAAAAAGTAGTGCTGAAAAGCTGTGGACAGGCTTATTTTTGTGCCTGACCTTATTGCATACACATTTGTAGGAGTTTCCCTATCAGACGCAAAACTTATGGGAGGAGAGTATTTAAAGGAGGTGATTTACTAAGGTTTCCGCTAGTCAATTTACTGGTGTTTGTGCCATTATTTACCACCCAAAAACCAAATGCTAACTTGCCCTTCTCTTGGTAGATTACGCTAGTCATTACAGAAATTACTGTGTTCTTTAATTTGCGAGTCGTCATTAGATCACACTTTAAACATTCCACTCCCATCGGAATTGCGCTCTCACACTAATATTGCATATTTATTCTGGCACTTAAAGGCTAGATGAAACGAACACTATTACCTGTGTGTCTGTCATAGCAGTGAAAAGAACCGGTCGATTCAGGTGATCTTTTAAAATCCTCATTTATTTTTTCCTGATTGTATCGGAGGGTCATTATTACTTTCATCACACAACATGACGTTACATCAAGCCTACTACAGGTATACACTGAAACAAACACAAAGTTTACAATGGATATATGGATATGCTCTCACAACAATCAATGTAACACTTATTTTCTTTTTTGACCACCTCGAAACTGTTGTCTGTTGTTTTCTCTTTATTTTTTTCTAAAATACATTTCAATTTCAATTTGCCCATCCACAAATTATATGGAAACCATTTTCTCTTTTTTTAAAGAGTCTTTTACAATCACAAAAAGTATGGAGCATAGACCAAAAATGTCTCGATACACTTTTTTTTAACATTTCCAAACAGTCCACATGAGCCGATCACATACACAGTGTGATTTATTTGAATATTTATGTTTATTTGGTTTTTGTTTATGTTGTGATGCTCCCTTTTTTAGACTTAATTTACACACAACAACAGGTCATTTTACACCTTGCTTTGAATGTTTTTCGTGTGCAGAAGTATAGTACAATTTACATGTTTTACAGATATATTCATGTCTTTTTAACTATGAAAATGGTTGCCAGTGCGACTGAGCAGCAAAGGGTCGGGTCGGGTCGGGTCGGGTCGGGACGGGTCGGGACAGGACGGGGGCTGCTTAAGGCCCATGCACTTCTCAGGCTACTTTAAACACAAATTTAGCTTTTTGCCAGAGTGACAGCGACCTGTTTACTTCCTGTCGAGTGTGTTTCTTTCTTGGTGCCACTAATTTACTCCTACAAGAGTAACTGTTTCACTAACCCAGTAAAAAGGATCCTAATGCACGAATGAGCGGATAAATAAATTGCACAGGTAATGGCAGGTGACCTGGTTTCCCTGACATACATCACAGTCAAAAGTCCTAATGAATCATAAACCTAGGGTGATAGAATGAATGGCTTTCTTGGTATTGTAATTAAGCCCTTATAGCTATGCATATATCTCCCCTTAATTGGTGCATTAAGTCTATGCTTTCCTGAGGTGAAAAGGATCAGACACACACATGCACAATAAAAGAAAAATCTCTGAGATGCCAGACATAATGATAGCTAATATAGTTCATATTGCAGGCAGTACAAACAGCTTTCCATTGGGTGTTTATTTAGGTGCTATACATTTGCTACTATATAACTTCTCTTTCGTCCTTCCCATATACATTCTGATCCATTTACATATTTATTAGTTTAATAAAATATTATTTATTCAATCTTGGTATAATTATTTAAAACTTCTTTTTGAAAAAATAAATATATCCCAATATACATATAAACGAATATATCTCGCAACGCAACTGAATAGCTATTAGTTATAGCTAATATGAATAGCTATTAGTTTCATCTAAACACCGGAACCTTTCTGAACACACAGATATTACAGTATGTTAATGCAGTGAAAGGTCTGCAGAATTTCCCACATATAGTATAATTTAAGACCAGATGTTGGGCACTGCAATGATTTGCTCAATATTTCTCATATATAACCCTCCTTATATATTATAATTGTATTGCACCATAAGCAGCTAAGCATCATAAAGTATCTTTCGTCAAGCGGCAACGACCATCCTTGGACAGTGAGAAATGATTGACGTTCATGTTAATCGCTATGGCTAATTGGTTCCATTTCAACAATGGGAAACATGCCACAAATATGGGAAACAAAATTTCCATTCAGATTGATTATTTACATTACAGTTTCTCTTATACAAACAAATCAGCCCCCTAATAACATTTGTGAAATTACTATCTAGTTATTCTTGGATTAGGTGTTTTGTTTCGTTTTGATACGCTGACAACCATTTTTTTTTTTCTCAGCTGAGAAAATCATTGCATAGAAGGTCTGAAATTAAAGTCCTCTGACCAAATGTTTAGAATCTGGTTGTTGGTCAGATTTTTATTTTTTTTTTAGATTGATTGATTGATTGATTGAATAATAACAAATGTTGATGCATACATACACACATCCAAAATCATTCACACATACCATTAGAACATATAGCAATATCAATTTTTTTTAAGAACATGCAATCTCTACGGTTCCAACATTCCACTAAACAGCTCCCTTATTTCTCCCACTAGCTTTGTGTTTTTCTTCATTATTGTAATTTTTTAATAAAAAAAATCTCATGGCTTTGACACCTAATGCGCTATGGTAAGAGACTGGGCATCACTTTTGCAATGACTCAATAGACAGTGATCCTGAACCATACAGATATTTTACAGGTTTACAGACTCTCCTGACCACTACAGTAAAAACATCGAACAATTGTGCTCTTTACTGACTGACCACCATCCACTATTGCTTTTGATCTATTTTTGAACTCATAAAAATAAAATTAAAATAAATATATTTAAACAAGAGAGAGAGAGAGAGAGAAAATAAACTGTAAACAAGTGACAGAGTAACAATGGATTTAAAACAGCAATGAATAAACTTAATACAGTTACTTAAAATTTCAAAAATAGAAATAAACTATTCCATATACAAACAATGCAGAAAAAAATAGAAATTGTGAATAGAAAAATATCTACAAACATAGTAAGGCGAAAGAAACAAAAAGATAATGCACAATATTCCAACTCGCCAATACCGTACAATTGTTGTAAAAATACCCCATTTGCTGCCTGAGGTCAATTTCTGAAAACTTTGGAAAGGATAATGAATAAAAAAGACCTGATCGGCCAGAACCTGCTTACGTGATGTTCGGAGTCATATGTTTGGGCTTGTCCAAGAATCTCTTTCGTCCTCTTTTTCGTGTTCTCTCTGCTCGAGAATAAACTCGTTGCCGATCTCTCATTGATATCGTGAACAGTGTAAGGTCTTGGATTACATGCATTCCGAGTCCACTTTACACTTTTATAGCACATAGCAAGAGAAGGAAGGAAACAAAAAGAAAAAGACAAAAACAAACAAACAAACAGGCTTTTTTTTCTCATTCTGGAATGTTGAGTTAAAGGACTTAGCATAGAGATGTGTGTTACAGTAACCAGTAATGTTCGTGATTTTCCTTTTTTATCTTTTAGGAAAAACCTATGAAGTTTTTCTAAGTGTTCAAACATTGCAAATTCTTCCATTCCTGAGAGGGGAGTGAAGAGCATTTCTCAAGTGACAAGAGAAACACGGAATCACACTTCTCTGTAAGTAACTTGCTGTGCTTCTCGAGTGAGAACGTGTTAGCTTGTTTCCAGAGTAATGCACGAGATTCGCTGTAGGCATTATCGACCTGCGTGGTTTGCTGATATTGTGGAGTCATCTCTCTTCTGGGACTGTGTTCTGGAGGCCAGGGAGAGGAAGCTCTCTGGAGCTGCTCAAAGCTGTTAACATCTTTGGCCGTGCTGTTCGGATGGAACACAGATACAGAATTCCCAAATAATCTGAAGAACATGGAATATGGAATAGAAAGAAGACATTACAATCCAATGACAGACATTTTGTAAGTCAAATATACAAATAATGACTGTTTTCCCCATCTCTACCATCAGTCTAACATCATTACTGTTGAGTCAATCTGGAGAAAGCACTATAGAGTCATAGCGTTTATCCTCAATATATGGATGACATACTTATGGCTGAATCTACATGTTATCTAGGATAACTGAAAGAATGACACACTTAAATGTAACATTACATTCAGTTTATATACATGAATATGAACGCCAGTCAGCTGTTAAACTATAGTTTACATAAAGCATAAACGGTCCTTCAAATACATTCTGAAGAGATCCGATCTGTCCATTATATAAAGCAATCAAGTTTCTTTTAACTAAACAGTTTGATTCATAAACATTAGTTTTATGGTCTCTTTATGAGCTTTTTGAAGTGTCAAAATGGTAGTTGCATAACTCTGAGAGCTCTGAGAATTCAGTAAAATATCCCCATTTGTGTTTTAAAGATTCATTCATTTCATTAAAAAAAATTTTATTTGCCGCTTTTTACAGAATGTAATAGAAGTCTGATTTGTCCCCAGAATGTGTCTGTAACATTTCATCTCAAAATACCCCACAGATCATTTATTATACAGTGGAGTTCGGTTATGTCGACGGCCTCGGGGGTTGCAAAAAAACGTTGAGATAACTGAGGATCGAGATAACCAACAGCCAATATGTCGATTTATTTGATGAAGCGATCGGCATGCTATAAAAATGAACACACACTGTATATGTTTGCTAACAACAAAAGGCATATGTGCACCAACTAACAGCAGAGATTTACCAGTATACAATAAAAAACACCTTCAATTCTCCATACAAATCTTTAATTATATTCTCCAACATTGCAAACACAATTTCGCTCACAGCGTAAACAATCATAATATATTCGTGAGGTCATCACGCTGTACTAGACTGCATACTTTCTTGCGTTCTGCCGGTCTAATGTGCTTTCTCGACAAATTCGGCTTCATCCCGTCTTTTAACAACCTCAGCTCTTCAATCCGCAGCGGAGCTGAGCAGAGCTCACGTCAGAACATAAGCAGGGTGTGTGTGATCAGCCAGTGGCAGCTTCCCGCACATGCATGATTCATTTGCACCTGGAAGAGTGAACATCTCCTGCTCTCCCTGCATCTGGGCGGATCTGCTGTGCGAGGACCGGGCCACCTGTGAGTGCTTTGGGATGGGGATGCGGCAGCACTCGCTGCTCCTTGAGTAAGAACGATATGTGCTTTCACTTCAGAGAGTCTCCAAAAGTCTCCAATAACTCCAGATAAAGTCGTTAGATTTGTCGCTAGTCGGTTTTTTGAAAATTTGGGCTAGAGTGGTCTGAAAATTCGCTAAATATAGCGACAAAGGCGCTAAGTTGGCTACACTAACCGCAATCCATGTGCAACGAGAACTCTGCGCATGCGCAGTGAACTCTCAGTTACGAGATAACCATGTGAAGTGGTGAATTTGTCCCTCTTTTGTGCTCGAGATATTAGATTTCGGCGACGTAAAAGAATCGACATAACCCACAAGAAAATGTTAAGACATATAGGGAGTTTGGCGGTTCCACTTCAAAAACGTCGGCATAACAGTATTGGCGAGTTAACCGTAAGTCGAGATAAGTAAACTCCACTGTACCTTGTTGTAAATGCCCATTTTTTAATGGAAGGAAAAACATGCCACTTTTGTGCATGTCTCTTTAAATGCAAATGAACTGCTGTTCCCCCCGCCCACTTTTCCAGAAGAGCGCAAAGCATTTACAGCTCATGCCTCGGATACTCTGCCAAAAACTAAAACATCTGTTTGGTTTTGATTATCATCTCCATCACATTCACACTCACGTAACATTGCAGCAGTCGTGGGCGGGGCCTGTGCAATGTGACATCACCAAAGCTAGACTTTGCAGATGGCTTGTTCTCAGACACTGCTTATGATTGATGGGGATTAACCTCTTCAGCTCTGTGAAACTCTTTTCGCATAGGTATTAAACCTACTGTAACAGCCTTCACCAGCTACTGCTATTTTTGGATAGATTTTTGGACTTAGCTACTCAGGAAGTGTTTAAATATAGTGTGAAGCAGCAGAATCTCCCTCGCCACCCATTGACCACCGGTTCGGTCCTCACTCCAGCTAAAACCAACCCCTGGATGTAATTTCAAAACTTCAAATTTTAAAGCTACTTACAGTCTGGCTTTCAGAGCGAATAGTGTTGTCTCCTTTGAATTATGACCTTGAGTTGGTAGAGTCCTGTGATTCCTGTCCTGGTTGACTTCAAAAAACAAAAACATTCAATTTTATAAATGTGGTAATTTTTACAAAATGGTAAAAAAAACATTGCAATATCACCAAGAATAACGGACATGAGGCCTCATTGGGTGGTGTAAGTTATAGTATATCTGCCAATTAATTGGTATGATTCTTTATGTAAGCTACTGATGCTGCATCTTGTTCCCTACTCAGGGAACCAAGGTTACATTTTCAAGACATAACCCTAACATAATTTTTCACAGACAGGACTTAGATTAAGCCAGGATTAGGCCTTAGTTCAATTGGGTAGCTTTTATAAACATTACTTAGAAAACAACATTACTGGTGTACATCTTGAGACAAAACAATGGCACTGATATATTTTAAGATATGTTTTAGTTAAAACAGCTCAAACATGCATTCTAGTCTGTGAAACCGGGGGAATATGTATGAAATCTGATCATGTACCTATCATAGCTTTTTTTCTTACCAGAACAACCAGATAGCTTTTCTCCCTCTCACTTTCTTGAGTTGTCTTCTCTTTAAATTAAAACAATATAGGGAAACTTCATAGGTTTTTCCAGTGCAAAAATGTCCTTTGTCATTGTAGACACCCTAAAATAACACAGAAACAATAAGAAATATATCTGTGAAGCTACAAAATATGCAACCTTACTATATTGCACTGTAATCAATCAGCTGCTCTGTCTCTCTTCCCACTGTAATTGGTCATTTGTCATAGTTAACAGTTCTTAATGAGATCAAATCACATTCAGTAAATATTATTGATTACCAAATCAGGAACCATCTCAGTACTAAATTTGATATTACTTTCTGATTAGTTTTGCTTGTTTCCATATTAATGTAGTACTACTCATTTGACCTCTAATATATTATCTTAGCTTTCCTGTAGCTCAATCAGTAGCGCATTGGTGTTTATAACATCAAGGTCATGGGTTTGATCCCAGGGAAAGCAAGAACTGATTCAATGTGTTTCTTGAATGCAATCTTTGGATAAAAGCGTCTGCCAAATGCGTAAATGTAAAATAAAATACAACTGCACCCACCTTTAACTGTCCTTCCTCACCACAAGGAGGTGAACTTCTTGCCAAACCCAGAGATGGCTGTGCCAGTCATAGAAAGTAATGGAAATAAAAGGAAAACAGTTGATCAATTTTGGTTATAAAGTATTGTACCAACAATTACATGCCTTTTTGCAAATAAAAAAATAATTGGTTAATAAGACTTTTTTGACTGACTCATGTGTTACTTAAAATGGGATTTGATAGTAACTGACTACAAATCTGGAAACACTGCTCACCTTCTCCTAATTTGCCAGCCTGCTCTGCAGCTCCTCCAGGCAAAATTTTAGATAGCATGCTCTCTCCATCTACACCCGTCTGACCCATGGCTGCACTACCAATTCCTCCAGGCCTTGGAGGAGCCTTGGAGCCTAGAGGGTTATGAGAACATTGTCAATGGACACACACACATATATATATATATATATATATATATATATCCTACGGGTGGAATGGGTGGAAAATTTAGGTGGTAATCCAAGATAATGTAATGATCAGTCTGTGACCTCTCATTAATCATCAAGATAATACAGAGCATATTAATAGAACTTAATATTCAGTTAAAAAGAAGTGGCTGAGTAGACATCTCTTTAATTATTGCATTGCTCATTATTGCACAGCCTTGGAGATTCACCTGTCAAGTACAACAAACTTGAACCTAACTTGAAATACATAAAGGACATTTTCTGCAACTGAATGTTCATCAGGAGAAATTCCTAATCACGAGGATTCTCATTGGTGTGGCGTGCAATTTCGCCATTCAATTTAGATTTTTCCTCAACTTGCAGTATCTTTTTATGCTTTTTATTGCACTTACTAAATATCAAGAGTTTCTAGTATGATGACATATCAATATAGTATATATTTTCTCCAAAGTAAAGTATAGATTGTCATTACGTTTGTATACAAAAGTATGCAATAATTCTTCAATAATTTATTTGGGGTAACATTCGTTTTTCCCACAAAGGTTAGATAATATATCAATAGCATAGGCACAATGCCAGGTTATTTTTGGCTGCTGCATGAATGGACATATATAAATCCTGTAGCAGATCTAGGCAAAAGGTGGAGGAGATCAGAGGAACGGCTTACAGCAAACATAATTTAAATATCGAGCAAGAAAGCTCATTGGCCAGTCAGCTTGTGCCATGTAGTAAATGATGCGATTGTATGTAAAGACCCAATCAGTATGTAACATCTAGAGGTTCATTTGGCTGCATTTGGCGGCTCCCGTGTGTTTGTTCGAGTCTTCCACGTTCGTTCGCGTCTCCCATGGTGGCTCCCCTGTGTTCGTTCGAGTCTCCCACGTTCGTTCATGGTTCCAATGTGTTCGTTCGCGGCCACGGCTCCCGTGTGTGATACACCTCTGGATTATCACTTCGTTTGTTTTCTGCACTATTATAATAAATTCACTCCATTTGCCCTTGAATCCGGGTTTTGTCTTCCCTTGCTTTCCCCGCTCCCCCCTCCTCCCTCCTTTCATCTCCCCCATCCACGCTGCTCAAAGCTGAAGTGCATTACAGTAAATTGTCAAGTATTTTTAGAGTTTAATTGTCAATTATTAGATCTTAATGGTTATAATTTTAAGTGCAATTAATAGAGTAAAAAAATAATATTTAAATTGGCCATTTATGGTTGTGTGAAACGAATCAATTGATTTTTAGTGCAATGGGGAAAATTGTATTGGTGTATGAGCATTTTGGTTTACGAGCTCGCTCTTGGAACGAATTAAACTCGTAAACTGAGGTATTACTGTACTTGTATATCCATGGAATTTAATGAAAATACAGAACCACACAGCTAACATTTTGTACAATGACCACACACTAAATCCACACTACATACATAATAGCATAACACAAGCGTAACATGCATAAGTAATTTTTTCATATTTCACAAGCAAACAATGCTGTCCTTTGAGATTGTAGTTTACCTATCCCGGTAAGTGGAGGTTGAGCTGTTTTGGCAGGCTGGCCAGGAACTGCTTTAGCTCCAATAGCAGTGGCAGGGGTCGGCTCTGGTTTAGTCTATTGAAGACAAGAGACACATGTTCATAAAACACACCTATTCATATATTAAACTGTGACTTATATTTTAGTTTAAAGTGCAGTTCAATTGATATTGTGTAATTATGTTTTATTTTTGAAAGAAGAATAAATACATATTCAATGTGAAATTAATTATTGATGATTTAAAATACATTGAAACTTTTAAAAGTACTGTTTAAAAGAAAACTTTTAACTCACTCTTTCAATCTATAACTTAAGCAGGCACTAAAGAAAGGGGAGTTTTGTAACAGAACAGAGTATAGAACAAAGATGGTAAATACATGGAAATTGTTAGGCATACATTCGAACATATAGACAAAAGATTACGTATCTATGCATATGTAAATAGTAGAGAGGCATTAGAAAAAAAAATAGGTTTGCAGTTGCTGGGGACAAAAAAATGCCAGTGCTTGCAAGGCAGCAAAAGAATAATGTTAAAGTTTTAGGTAAGTCTTGGCTTAGTTTTTCATAAATGAAATGCAGCGTCAGAGTCACTTTGACGTTGTTATGCACATAGCATGTGTCTTGGTTTTTTTTTTTTATTGGCTGCACACAAGCATTGACACACATAAAGCAGTATTCTTGACCTACGATTTGAAAAGTTAATAGACAGGATAAACAGAGGGAATAGGATTCTAAGTTAGGAAGTTTCTTTATTACAGACCCAAAAAAACAAATCCTTTCCAAAATATTTGAGAACTATCAATAGAGCGCTGCAAGACCTGTAAAAAAAACAGTGACAGGTAAAACAGACATAAAGAATAAGATTCACATCACTTGGCCACAGTGATCTGAATTTTACTTCTGATAGCTTTACATTGGCTCTTAAATGAATAATTTCCCAGAAATTAAAATTTGCTGTTAATTCCTTTCCTTGGTAGAACATTAAAGATGAACACATTGTCCTTGGTGATGTGTAAATTGCGAGTCAAAGGGTGTTATCACTTTAAGAGCCAAAAAGACAAAAACAGGAAAATCAAATCTCTGTGGCTCCTAACATATGTATTATGAAGGAAAACGATCAGTCTGTGTATGAAACTGAACATTATTTATAACATTATTACCTGTAATCCACAGCTGGCCTGGCTAAACTGAGACGGGGAGAATACAAAGTGCACAGAGACCCAGGAGGGACCGAGCGTACCTTAAACTGCACATCGTCAGCCAAAACTGAGCACACCCTAATCGGCATGTAGCCAACTACTAGTGTTAGCCAAGAAACGTAAGGTATCGAGGCACAGACCAAAGCCAATGACCACAATAGATAGCCAGTTAGGGCTATGAGCCAATAAAGGGATGTACAGAGGCGCATGGGTATCCGTGCTGACTATGCAACCAAGTCCCAAAAACGCCTAAGGGAGGCGGCCCTCCGAGGAGGGACCAAACTCACCCTAGCAAGGCACCAAGGCCGCGGAACCTCAGGCTTAAGCCAAAGCTGATGAACAGCTTTCTTAGGAAAGAGTGGTATCGAGACACCCGGAGCAATCCGAGCTGACAACGAAACCTACTCACTTAATACGCGTAGGGAGGTGGCTCCCCAGGGGAGACCGAACGCACCCCAAACTGTGCTGAACACACCGTGGCAAAGTATCCGGCTGCCCACACCATGGAGCCTCAGGCTTAAGCCGTGGCTGAAGAACAGCTTTCTTAGGAAAGAGTGGTATCGAGGCACACGGAGAGACCAGTGCTAACCAACAAAACCAATAAACTCACTATGCCTTGAGAAGTGGCCCCCCAGGAGAAACTGAACGCACACCAATCTGTGCGCATGGAGTGATTGCTCTAAAACAACCTCAAAGGGAGCAATTTACCCAGTGCAAGCCGCTCAAGGGCAGCAGCTGTGAAATCTTGCTTTCAGTCTAGACGCTAACAAAATCCAGCTCCTCAGAGCTGAAAAAAAAGTGTATCTCATCGGGGCTCAGCCCCGGTCTTCTGCATGAAAGGCAAACACAGTGATTATAAATTGTACGACAGCAGATTATAAATTGCATTGAGGTGCGAAGTAGTAAAAACGTCCAGCTCCTCGTTGAAGCCCTCTTAATCCAAGTCAGAAGAAACCGCCACAGGATGTGCTTCTGGAACTTGGGTGAGGCTAGACTAGAGTTGATAGCGATAGCTAAAGCCATATATTAGCGATAGCAATCGCCGCTGAGCTTCAGCCCGGACCGTTCGCAGCAGTAGCCGCTCACACCCTTGAGCGCTGACCGCGAGATGTAGCACAGCCAGTGTCATCAAACACTGACGGTGCACGCTCTTACACAAACAACGAAAGTCTGTGTGCCCCCTGCTTGTGTAGGAGCACGGGCAGGGAGACCCTCACTAGAGAACTTTCATCCTCCGAGTCTACTGGGCCCACCCAGTATGCTTACTATACTTTCCCTGTTCTTTTAAAACTAGTTTTTCCTGTTTAAACACACAGAGATGCAAACACACGTTTCGCTCTAATGCTTGTTGAAGACACTAAAGCTTCCGCTTTACGGGTTGCGGCGCGCCTTTTGTACTCTTGGCTCATGACGTTCACACAGTTTTGTTCTATTCTGCTACAAGTGACAATCGCCTAAAGGCGTTCCCATAACGCTTTGACGTAGCTCGAGTTCCCTAGAAAGGGAAATTACATTTCAATGCTCCACTCAGGACAATAGAGGCTCTCTAGCTCAACTGTCATTGCATGGTACTGAGAATGTGAGCACCATCACATCTCAAAAGGCCTCCCCAAGGTTTGCGGTTAAGTTGCTGCCACTGCTTCTTCCAGCTCTCTCAGTTTTTGATTTGTATATTTGGTTTTGAACAAGTATTGGGCCGGAGCCAAAAACTCAGCTGCTGTTTTTTCCAGCTTCTTTTAAACTACTATTCTTGGTGGTGCTCAATAGCTGGTGAAGGCATGTGATCTGCACACGAGTCCTCCCTCACTTTTGTAAATACTATTTCATGTGTGACTTTGCCTCTGGGAATAAGTCAGAGATATGCAGCCTCTATCAACAATACTGGAATCCTGAAATTATATTTTGCTATCGTGCATACAGAAAGCTTGAGGCTATGGATGACAGGTGATTAATAAAACCATGTATAGACCATTCATAAGAACACATTATATCATCAGGTGCCACAGGGATTAATTTTTTTGTGTTGCCTGTATCTGCTTTTTTGAGTCAAAGTGAAGGCACCTGTTGACCTGCATTCATGAAGCACCAAATACCATTTGTTTAGCTAAAAAATCATCTTTAGTGTTCACCTGGAGTAAGAAAGTCATCTACATCTTGTATTGCCTGAGGGTGAGTAAATTCACATTCCTTTAATGAACCCTGAAACTCTGAAAAGCTATTTCACTTACTAATATAGCTCAATCTGACTATGCATAGACATAAGAAGAATAGGAAAAATAATGATATAATTTAAATATTTAAAATTCATTGACGTATTACTTCAAGTATTCATAAATAGCATCCATAAAGTTCATTAAGACTAAAGATTATGAATATCAAAGGAGCATGCTGAATAGGAGACTCCACTTCTAAGAAAAAAAATCAAGATATTTAATTAAATTACTTTTGAGTCTCAAAATATTGACTTACTGCAGCTGGGGAGGTCTGTGCTATTGAGGTGGGTTGTCGAGCCATTGGACCAGTCTGGCCAGGTTTAGATTGCAGTTGCTGGGCTTGTACTAACTGTGGTTGCGCTGTGCCTGTGGCAGATATCTGTGAACCTGGCCTGGCAGCTGCTGTCTGTGCCTGCTGTTGAAGCTGTGCTCGCTGTCCTTGCTGCCCATCAACAGGTGGCTGGGAGACAGCTTGTCTGCTTGAACTTGAAGGTCCACCTGGTCCCTTCTGTCCAGGCCCAAGAGATCCTTGCTGCCTGGATGATGAGGGGTGGTCCTGTTGCTTCCTGCTGGAGGACCCTTGATGGTGCGAGGACTGTTTTCCAGAGCGGGAGCTATGGTGGGGACCTGAGGTGTCACGGGGATAATCTGAGGAGTGGTATCCCTGAGAACGAGAGTCTCCCCTCCTCCCTGAAGCTGACAAGGAGCGGGATTCATGCCGCATGGATGGATCCTTTGAGGAACGTGATGATCGAGAGGAACGAGGCTCATCTGAGTGGCGTGAGGAGTGCCTACCAGAGCTTCCACTGCTGTGATGGCGGTGCTCTCTAGAAGAAATTTGGCGAGTTTGACCATAATCATCTTGTGGCCAAAGATCTTCTGGTGGCTCATCATAATCATGGTATGTGTGCTTGACATGGCCTCGCCTCCCAGATTGACCACTGCTGCCATAGTGACGGGAACCACGAACATCACGGGGCTTCTCAAACCAGTCTGTCTCCTCTTGACCAAGATGGTATGCTTTGGAAACCAAAAGCAGATCACAGTCAATCTCGAAGTCTGATGGTGAAAGAGGATTGCACACTGAGACCATGCAAAAGAAAAAGAAGAACAAAAAAGCCAGGCTTAAAGAAAAGGCATGCAATGTATTTACACTCAATATACAACATATGAAGCAATGATTTCAAATAAGAGATTTTTTTCATTAATAGGTTTGGAAGTCAAAACTATTCAATATCACACACAAATGAAGCACACTGGAAAAGAACAAGAGTGGGAAAAATAAAGAGACCACACAACAACTCATGCAGTTTTTGGAACTGAGCACAACACTTAGAGTCAGTTTTATTGAAAGCTGCATGTTGCCTGAAGACAAAACAAAGGCATGCACTTGTTTTCACTTCTTTACTTCAGCTATTCACTCTCTTTCTCTGGGTGGGTGGGGGATGTTTAAAGTGGGCAGTAACGCTGGCATTCAGCTCCCAATTACCTTCACTGTCAGAAACAGCACAATGCATATCGTCAATTATATACATATCATCTGGTTTGTAGACATGGGTCCTGGGCAGGTCTCGAATATGGTCCTGCACATCGGGTAGAGAGTGACTTGAACCATATGAATTTGATGGATAGCTGAAAGCCCTCCCAACACCCATGAGCTTTGTCATGAGGTGGGAGTTTTCCTTTTCAGAATATTGAGAATGCAAAGCGGGGCTGTGGCCATAGTTGCTGTGGTATGACCGGTCTATACGGTCCCGTTCATATGACCTGCTTCTGTAGCCCCTCTCACAGGGAGAGATTTTGTCCATGCCATAGCCAGTTGAACGGGACCTGCCATAGCCATAGAGACGTTCATCATTATAGTTGCCCCGTTGAGGACTGTAAGTACTCCGTAGACCATAGATGCCATCCTGAAGTTTTTGGTAATGGGAACCTGAGCCATAACCACTGGTTGTAGAGGTGCTCATGGTGTAAGAGGCCAGATCTGCCTCCACATCATGAGCCTCCTCGATTGGGGAAAACTTGGATATCTTCTGCTCAATGCCTTGTTTACGATGTTTGCTCCTCTTGGAGGACATGACGGCTGAAGGGCACAGGTTCTTTGAGGAGTGCCTTTGGGCTGCCCATGTAGGTGTTGAGTGACTGCAGTCATCATAGTAATATGATGATCCCCCACCCATGCTACTGCTTCCCACTACCCGGCCATGCGTATTTGCCCCTTGTGCTTGGTAGCTGCAGGTGCTCTTACCCCTGCCATGATGCTGGTCGTACAGATCTGCATCACGTTCATCCTCTGGTCGGCCAAAAGAGCTCCCCCCTCGAGTGTGAAGTCCGTCACTCCCATATCGTCCATGACCCTCACTGCGATGTGAGTCTGAACTAGTGCCCATACCTTCTTTGGTGAGTTCACATATGTCATCGATCATGACATAGTTCCTTGGGACATTCTGATCTAGGTTCGAGGATCCATATATGCCTTCACTGGAGTACATAGAGGAGTTTTCCATTGAATGTATATGGTCAGATAGTGTTGTCTGCCCATATGTATTGGTAGGAATGGTATTGTATTGCCCATAGGAACTGGCTGTAGTTACTGTATATCCATAAGTATTTGCAATAGTTGTTGTGTACGGCCCATAACTACTGGATGAGATTGTTGTGTATGGCCCATAACCAGAGGCTGCGGAGGTTGTTAAAGACCCACCATATGTATTTGACACAGAAGATGAGTAGGGACCATAAGTGTTTGCCATAGCTGTGCTGTATTGGCCATATGATGAACCCAAACCAGACTGGACGTAACTGATATCTTGTGCAGTGGTTGTTACTACAACTGTAGGATTGCTTATAACCTCATAATTGGTGGCCATCTTGTGTTCAAGGTCAGCAAGTGATGTCTGTCTTGGCTTTTGGTGAAAAGTAAGAGTGTCAGTCTGTGGTTGATAATTACTTGCTTGACTGACTGGATAGGGGGGTGCCTGGCTTGGGTATGGTGTACTGTGGGTTGGATAAGGGGTTGGACCAGTAGGTGGTAGGGTTGGCTGAAACCCTGGTTGACTTGGCTGTGCAGGAGGTGGCATGGACGTGTCTGTTGGATATGGAGGCTGGCTCTGTGGGAAGCCTTGGGAAGGAAATGTCCCTTGAATCTGATAAGATAGGGTTGGATAAGTCTGCAAGGGGGTGGGTTGGGGGAGAGCTTGAGCTTGGGAGACTGACGGATAGGGAAGTTGGTTAAAACCTGTGCTCTGTGGGGTAGGTGCCGGTGGGTGACTTTGGGGGTACTGGTACGACATGAAAGATGAAGTGGGGGGAAACTGGGCAGCAGTGTTCAGCTCACAAGTAAACTGGCTGAGTGGTGCCGTGCTAGGTCTGGTCATTAGCCCACTGCTCTCAAAGGATGAGGCTGAAGCTGTCAGGCGAAGATTGTTGAGCTCAGAATCTGACATATAGTCTCGCGAATCACCCATGCAGCGCAGGTATGTTAGCTCCCTCCTGTCTCTCTCCTTCGCCAATGTTTCTTTACGCTGTGTGATGCCCAACTCCAGGTATCTAAGTTTGGCGTCAATTTCCTTTTCCTCCTCCTCCAACTCAGCCTGCTGCTTGCGTAGCTTTGTTGATTCCTGTTCAACAGCCTTCAGCTCATGGGTTAAGTCCTTAAGTAGACTGGCCTTTGCTGCTAAACGAGAACTCCCTTTCAGAGATGGCAGAGAGGGCACAAGTATGTGGGATAGGTTAGGGGTGACCATAGGCAACTGTGTCTCCTCTGGTGGAGGGCTTGGTAAGGTCCTCTTCACCTTCCTTAGGAGGGAGCTCTGCTGCAAGGCTGCCAGCTGCAGAGACACAGGGCCCAGGAAGAGTGAAAGAGCCAGGATCATGAAATACAGAGGACAACACAATGTTATATTTTAAAGTACTAAACATAACTACTTGCATAGTTCAAACTATTGGTTTAATGTGATATAAAACTGTAACCCCTGGTTTCACAGACAAGGCTTAAAGCTCTTTACCCTTAAAATAACAAACGCAAATGCAAATGGGAAAAAGTGCATAAACATTGTTATGTGTGTCTAAATTATGATGAAAACATGGACACTCTTGGTGTTTTTGAATCTGGTCTTTGAAAGTGCATTTTGCAAGTATTTTTTTAATCCATCAGATGGCAGCAAAGACTGGAAAAAAGAATCTTGACCCATATCACATTCAAAAGTTATTTTTATAAAACCTAAGGGAGCCAATAAACTTTTTGGAGTCTAAAAGGTTCCCCATTTGGTGCCTTTTTTTTCCTGTTTCAGAGCTCAATACTCAACACTGTGTGACCGCTCTCCATGTGTATTTATACCCGCCTTGACAGCGTGTGCAAACGCCTCCTTTATTGCATGCAGACAATCTCAGGTTTTGATTTGTCAAGAGGTAAGCTTGACAAATCTGTATAATGCTGAAATCATCACCTTTCATTTGAATCATGCTTTGTCATCATCCGTGTATCTGTGATCACGTTTTTTTGGCTGAGCGTTGTTGCGTTTCTCTGAACAAACTGCTTGCTCGGAATTTGGATTCAAGAGAAAACATGGGGGATTATTTACCAAGCGAAACTCACAGATTGGACTAATTTTGAACCAAAACAGCCAATGGTAAAAATCTATGTATCATTTTGGCTCAGAAATGAGGTAGTCAGAGCTTATATGCAATGTTTCTCCTAATTTGTTTGCAAAAGCTCAAAGCTGTATTTCGCAATTCATTTGACCTGTTGTAATAGGCCAAAAAAGAAACTATATAACCAAAACACACCAGTAATGTTTTTAAGGCACATTTATGAAAGCTAATTAAACTGAGGCTTAATCTAAGCCCTGTCTGTGAAAGGCCTAAGAGCACAGATTCCTCCCCATTTTCATGAAGATTTTTATTGAAGTAAATGTGATTCTGACTAAACACAAACAAACCTTTTTTTTACCATACATACAGCACGGCAATAGATTGTATTCCTTCCGTAATAATTAGAGTTTCTCTTAAAAAAGATGAAATCTGTAGCACAAGTAGGCAAAAAGGTCTCGAAAAGTGATTGAAAGGTTATTTACTCCACTCAAGAATGCAAAAAAGTGCATGTGAAAACATGTTTTAAATGTACTGTAATATTGCACATACTGTACTGTTAGCGGAAAACTAAAAACAACACCATAACAAACAACAACAAAATACATTGAAACAATATTACACCAGCAAAAAAAAGGATACACAAAATAGCAATTTTTTTAGCATCTCAGGCTTCCAGATAGAGACACATAAAAATGAACATCACACTACAACCTCATAGTCACGTTAATAATTACATTTTCAATATATATCATATTTAAACAGCAGAAACAAGTTACACTGTTCTAATTTTTCACAAGTTCATATTGTCCTTTTTACAAAACAAGCGCAAGTTAACAATTATAGAGATACTAAATTACCCATACCTGACTCTGTAGGGCTTGTTGTTGATAAAGTGAAATCCTAGCCTTGGTGTTTTCATCTGTAGTGGGACTGAGAGGCTTAGGGTCTGACAAAGATCTCTGAATATTCTTCATTGGGCGAGGAAGGGCCTGATGTCTCTGTGACGTCTCAGCAACACAGGACTTCTGCTGCGGGGTGACATGTGCTTTATTCAGCCTCTCACTAGAAGAAAATGATGTTTCTATGATGCGTTGTGGAGAAGAAAGAGGAGAAACAGGGGAATACAGCACCTGTGGAGATTTGGGTTGTTGCCGGATCAAGCTGGACAGAGACTCATTATGCAGGTGATGCTGCTGGTAACCAAACTCCAAAGGATCGGGCCTCCGCCTCCCAAATTTCACAGCACTCTGTTGACCTGGGGAAAGTGGATCAGCTGAACCAACTAACTGGATACTAGTGGGGCTGACAGTTGTAGCAATGCTTATCTGTGGAATAACTTCGCTTTGAGTCTCAGGGTCAGTTTGGCAAGCTAAGCTTTGACCCTTCTGTGTTCTCTCAGGACCAGAAATATAGTGGACAATTTCAACCTTGCTGGGGTCTGGGATTGTGACATGTATACTCGGGGATACTCTAACCAGCTGTTCAGTCTCTGTTTGGCAAGAACAGTCTCGAATGGTCTGGATGGCAATGCTGGAGGATGTTGTCTTAGCGGTTGAAGTGGTAAATGGTGCTTCAGATTTGTGGTCTACACCAGATTCAGTAGAATGTCTTGAGTAACGGGAACGTCGTCGTCTAACTGGCTGTTCCCACTCTGCCTTGTCTTCGTCATCATCTGTCTGAACACAGGAGTCCACACTGCGCCTAAACCGCCGTCTTCTTGAGACCAGATACCTCTCCTCTCCATCTTCATCATCTGTTTGCACACTGCAGTCTACTCGCCTTTGGGGGAACATTGTCACTTCTCCCTCATTTCCATCTTGCAGTCTAGGCATTGATCTTTGTTTACGCATGGACCAGATTTCTGGCTGATCTTCGCTATTTCTTAAGCAAATCTCTGATGTAGAATTCGGTAGTGATCTTACGAATACCTGCACATCACTATACATCATATCTGAGGCCAATTCCTGTGGCTGAATAATTCTGCCAGCTTGATCGCTGATGATTTGAGTATTTGAACTGGCTGCAGCAACAGCTGTTGCTGTCTTCTGTCTCTTTTGTTCTTCAAGCTGCTGCTGTAACTGTTGTTGCAAAGATTGTATCTGGTCAAGCTGCTGTTTTTGTTGAGCTAGTTGCTCTCTCTGCAGGACCAACTGACTTTCTCTCTCAGCTTGCTGCTGCTGCAAAACCTGTTGCTTTATAGTCTGCAATTCCTGAATCTCTCGCTGTACAAGCATCTGCTCTTTATCTCTATGCCTCTGCAACTCTGCACGCTCCCGCTCAAGCTCTTCCTGAAGCCTTAGCTGTCGCAATTTTTCCAATTCCACTCTCTCTCTCTCAATTTGCAAAAGTTGTTCCTGCTGTTGATGCAGTCTTTCCTCTGTTTCTTTTTCTTGAGTTTGAACAAGATTTCTGATAGCAGTAGTTCTACCTCCTTGAGATGCCGGGGGCTGCTGTGTTTTGGGAGCAATAGGATGACCCTGCAATGGAGGATAGGACTGAGCAGATGGTTTAGATTGTGGTAGTTGGTGTTGTACAAGAGGATGGGCAGTGGCCTTGGCCTGAATGTGGGGCTGAGATAGATTCATTGGTTGCAATTGGATGTCCGGTTGGCTCATTGTTACGGACACTGGTGTTGAAATAGGTGCTGATGTGATAGGACCAGCAGGTACAGAAGAGGATTGAATTGGTTGTGTAACAGTTACAGCTACTGTTAGGCTTACTGGAGAATTGCCAAGGTACAGTGGAGTATCTTGGACTGTCATAATAGCCATAGACTCAGGTACTTTTGTAGATGTTGTAACAGGGAGAGGATTAGGTGTGGGATATTGGAAAGGTGCCTGCCCAGCCCTTGGAGCCAGTGGCAATCTAGTTAGGCTTGCCAGAGGTACTGGTGTCATATTTGGTGTAGGATAAGGTCTGTATACCCCTCTTAATAAAGGACGTAGCACAGGAGCTGGCTGGGTTGTAATTGGAACTGTGGATGCAATTGGTGTGTTTATAGTTGAATAGATCATGCCATCAGCAGATCTAATAGCTGATGGATACATAGCTCGAAGACTGGCTTGTCTTGCATTTATGAGATCAGTTAGAGCTTGACTATGGGAAAGAGGCTTTCCATCTGGGCTGTACTTGAAACCAAATCTGGGACTTTGGTGTATATTAATTCTACTAGGTGGCCCACTGGTTCTTTCAGTGCCCAGCTGTAATATGTCAGGGTTACTACTATATCTATCTATGGAGTTAAGTGCTGCACACATGCGACTTATCTCTCTGGCAGTTGTGGCACTGTACTGAGCAAGGTTAGACTCTGCAAAATCACCTGAGAAATATCCATAATCTGAGCTGATATTGGTCAGGGAGCTGTATCTTCTCATTGGTAGTTCTGCTATATCACCCTGACGAAGATCTGTGTAGGAGCCATATTGAAGCCCCATTCCAAGGTACCCTCCATCATACCCATCCTTTACTGTGTCTGAGAATAATTCTCCAGAGCCAAAACGGGGATCAAGCTTTGCTGTATATGATGACAACCCTGTCTCTGCAAGGTTAGTTTCAGACATTGATGGTTGAAGCCGTCCAGGGAGGGGCAATGTGTATGATTTAATTGAGTAATCTTGGTATGTCTGTCCATCTTGCCGTAAATCATGTTGTTGATAGAGCTGTGGTAATGTGGAAGGTGCTCTTGATGAGAGTTTAGAAGTCTCATCTGTGACTGGTTTCTGGGAGAATGGACCACCCACACAACTGCCACCAAAGGGCAGGTTATAAACCATATCGCAGCACGTCACTTGATTTTCAGATTTTATTTGCCCAGTTAAATTCATTGCATCCTGGCCATCCTCTGATTTGATGAGTTGTGTGATAGTAGTTCCTTGAGCAGTGCCATCTATCTGGACCATCATCACATGAGGCTTGACATTTGATAGATTCATGACTCCTGTCTCTGCCTGCTTTCCCCTTAACTCAAGGGAACCTCCAACACTATAAACCTCAGATGCCATAGCCGGAGAGATGACATTAACCTCTGTGGCAGTGCTTGTCTGAGTGACAAGCACATCCTTCTTGATTAGAGGTAGCTGGCTAGATAAGTTCAACTTAGCAAAAGAGGCAGCTTGTTGATGTTGAAGCTGATGATGTTGCTGAAGCTGCTGCTCAAGAAGTTGTTGTTGCTGTTGAAGCTTCTGTTGCTGTTTAAGTAACTGCTGTTGCTGGATACTCAGGTCTTCCAGCTTTGCATCAATCTTTGGTATAGATGGATCAATTGGTGGTGGTTTGTTTGGTGCCAGGCAAACAACTGTCCCCATATCTTTGCCCAAATCAACTCTGTTATCAAGAGGATCACAATACAGCACAGTTTGCTTAGGCTGGGACATGAACATAGATGCAGCTACAGTTACGCTTATAGTAGTAGCTGTTGGTGTCACAACGTGCATCTGCTCCTGTGTATTTAGGTTCATTATTAAGGGTTGAATAGTTGTGGATTGACGAATGGGGCTTCCTTCAACAGACCCAGAATATTTTCGAGATTCTGTGGCTAAGGAAGTCAAATCCATTCCGTGGTCAGTCATGATAATTGGTGTTGGCTTTATGCCAGTTCGTAGATCTACTACACTTCCACTCTGAAATCTTTGTCCTTGCTCAATTCTTGAAGTACCGGGAACTGTAGAAATGCGACAAAGGGAAATGTTTTCCATTGACATTGATCCACGTGTGTACATACTAGCAGTGGTGACCATGCTAGTTCCAACACTAACTTTTTCAGGTCTATAGTTCTTGTAGAATCCCCGCTGTTGTGATAATTGATGTGGTGGAGTGTCAGGAGGGCTGACAGGAGGTGAGTAGGCATCAAATGTTGATTGGCGGCTAAACCTTGTAGGTGAAGACAAAGGAGATGTAGCTGTGTTAACTGTAACTGGCTTTGGTGGGCTCGAGGGCTCAAGCTCTTCTGTTCTAACCATAAAATGGGTATCTTGAGAGGACTGCTGTCTAAAAAGGCATGGTGAAACAACCCCATGAGAAGTCTGAGTCCCCTGTGCCATAACTGGAGAGGTCTGAGAAGCATTCCCAGATGAAGTTAACATTGAAGGGATAACTGTCTGAGTTGAAAACTCAGACGTTCTCCTAGCAAGAGATCGTGTTGGACTATGAAGAGGAGATGAAGTGGGTGAAACAGGTGGACTCCTTTCATGGTAAGTATAACACCTAATTGATCTTGGACCAGATTCATTTATAGCTTCTGAGGATGTTGAATTATCCCTCATTTGGACTCCTTTGCTAATAGCCATTTTCCTTGCAGCACTTTCTCTTTGGTTGCAAGCCTGAGTGATTGCAGTTATTTTGTGAGACACACTTGTAACACTAGCAGTGGTTGTGGTAGTCTGCCGACTATATAAATTGGGTTGTGTTGTAGACACTGTTTGACTAGCACTAGTTTGAGAGACAGTGACAGTATCCCTGGCATACACTCCATAAGCAGCAATAGTTGTGGCCGCAACTGCTGGTGTAATACCATTTTTACCAGTTTGATTTCTAAGTCTTTCTTTGGCCCCATCTTTTGAGAAATGCTGAGTTACTTTAACATCAGGTATCCGCCCTCCTGTCCCAGTTTCAGAAAATGAAACTGGTGCTGAGAGCTGAGTGGGGCTTGTACCAGGAGTCAATAAAGCATTGCTTTGTTCTAGCAACTTAGCAAAGGCTGAGCCTGTATCCAGTAACTGCTTTTCCGAGTAGGTCACATCCATCTCCATTTGGTCATCAAGCTGCTTTGAAATGTTTTGTGAGGTCTGGCGGATCTCTTCATAGATATCAACTGTCTCCTCATTCTCATACTGAATACCACCTTGATCAGCATAATCATATTCATCCTCAATATCTTGTCTGTTTCTAATGTCTGACTCTTGATAGTTGTTTGTGCTATACTGTTGTAAAATCAGGCCTGAGCCTGATTGCTGCGGTGTCTGCTGCTTTTGTAGTTTTTGCAACATCTCTGCTTTCCTCATCATTTCTTCATATACTTCTTCTGCACTTTTTAATTTCTTGCCACTAGAGGAAGTAGTTGTAGCAGCTGTAGATGATGTAGTTTGTGTTTTTTCAGTAGGAGAATAAAGTGACATAAAGGTTGGTAGGTTGTACTCACTACCAGATTTGTACAGCTTTGATGACATTTCATAGCCCTCGCCATCTGAGTCAGCCGAAGGAGAGTATTCGGAACAGGAGGACCGGTGGAGTTCCTCCATCTCAGCTGCCTGTCTTAGCTCCTCTGTTGGAGAAGCATCTTCAATTGGGGATAGATTGCTAGGAGGAGTCTTGGATCGTTCTCTGCGTCTTTGTGCTCTTAGCTCTTCTTTATCACGTTTTGTTTTCCGGACAGTGCTTCGTATTCTCTGTTGCTCCACTTCTCTCATCTTTTCCTGCTCCCTTAGGAGTTCTTCTTCTTCCCTTAATTCATCTTCTTCTGAAGAATCCTCAATTGTGGGTAGGAGGGGGCCGTGGGATCGATGCCTGGCCTTCCTCTGCTGCTTTGCCTCCTCCAGACGCTGCCTGCGACTTGGACTACTGTCACTGTCATCTTCCATGGAGGATATGGAAGTTGGGGATATCCCCGAGGTGTAGCTAGAGGTGGTTGGTGGGAGGGTGGAGGAATATTCCCCTCTTGACCTTTCTTCTGGAGAACCAGTGAGGCTTTCCATCTCCAGCTCCGGCTCTCTGTCGAGACTCAGGTCATTGTCATTGTTCAATTCCATGTCTCGACTATAACTGCTGGTGTTGTTCAATTCTATGGTCTTAAATCTGCGTAACCCTCCTTGTGAGGCCATGAGGTCCTCTTCAGCTGATCCTTTGTAAACATCACTTGTTGTTTTACTCTCCTCCTCAAAGCTACTAGAGTGATAAGTGAGACGGCGCTTTTCTTTTCCTGAGTCACTGATGTGCTTTTGTGTCTTTTTTAACTTTTTGTAGCCATAGCCTTCATCCTCATCGTCCTCTTCTTCCATTTCCTCTTCTTCATCCTCATCCTCATTCTCCTCATCTGCACTCATCTCCATAATTTGCCTCCTCATAAACTCCTCATCAGTAATCTCTTCAGACTCTACATTTCTTTTTTTATGGCCAGTCTTCTCTCCTACAGCAGCAATTGCTCTAAACTCTCCCTCAATTGGATCTTCCTCCTCTTCCATGATGCCTTCAAGGTCCTCGTCTGAGTCATATTCCTCTGGACTGATTGATATCGAGCGAGACTGATGCTTCCTTAAGTCACCATGTTGTTGTTTTCCTCGCTTTTTGTCCTGTGCTCTTTCTCCTTCAGATGAAGATTTAGACTCTAGAAGGGGTCGCATGGAGCTCTCCAGTTTAATCAGCTCAGACGGACTTGGTGGTGTATGGTGCCCAGTCAGACCTCTCTCACTCATCTTTAACTCTTCCTCCTGGATAAGACCAGTAATTTCACTATGTGAGCTGGAGATCCCATCAGAGGAATAGCCAGTATCACTCAAACTCTGTGGGCTTCGTGATAAATCATGATTGCTGTTTGTCTTGCTGGTGTCCTGGGAGACCAAAAAACACAGAGATATAAAAGATACACTTAGACATGTGAATGGTAGTGCACAACATACTGCACAACATATTCAGTCTACTCCTTTATGAGTGATACTCTATCAATCTGTACACTGAGCCCTCTCTTTAAAAATATAAACATCTTCTGTTAAGAGCATGGTTTATTGAACATCTGATAATACTAAGCAATGAAAAGATATGCACGTTTACTTTGGCCTCTTTTTGAAAATAATTGTATTTTTAAAAAAATATTTAAGATGAATAATTTTACAAAAAACATTACTTGCACTTCTTTTATAAAATTAAAATATGCAAAATGAAGGATATATTACTTTGGCTTACCTCATAGTATCTGGTAGTACTCTGTAACTCTTTCTTTTCATCTTTACTAGGTGTCTGAATTGACTCTGTTGTTCCTCTTTTCTGAGTTGGTTTAATGTCCCTATCTTCAAGCTCAGGCCCCTTGCTTATTTTGGGTGCAGTTTCCTTCTTCACTTCTTCGCATGTAAATGCAGCAGTGGTAGACACAAGAGGTTTTGTAGCTGTAGTAGACTGTGCAGATATTTCTTTATCAGTTGCTGTTCTAGCAAGGGGGGAAGAGAAACCACTCTGTTGAGAAACTGGAGGTTTCTGCTTTGGTGACATTGTCTGAAGCCCTTGCTGCTGCTTGGGAGGAAGTTGCTGATGCCGAGGTGAACCCGCTGGCTGACGGCTGGGAGATGAAGGTAGAACTGGAAGAGGGTCAAGTCCACCAGACATCAGTCTTTGAGTCTGACAGTTCAGACAGAGCCATTCTTTCTTCTGCAAAAGAAGGGAAGTTTAGGTTCAATACTTTGAATCAGAAAATTATCTTAGAGTGTGCTTTATTTTGAAAAAGGTACACAAAGTAACAAATATCAAAAAAGGAATAAAAAACAAAAGGACAATGTTGCTAACAATATAGTCATTTAAAAAAACAAAACAATTCATGCTTATTTAATTGCATTAAAGTTGTGATGAAACAGAGGTAGCAACAAAACTTTCCTTACATATTGTGACACATCCAAGTGTAATGGATTATCAAAAAAAAACACTTTGGGGTGGGACTTTGTTGTATCTATCAGCTGTCGAGTGGATTTTGAGAGGCGCCACACTCAAAAATGCATACAATCTTGCAGTAGATTGTGAAAGGGCAGGGTTTAAGTGAACTCAGGTATACAGTGATCCCTCGTTTATCGCAGTTAATGTGGACCGGAACCCCCCGCGATGAAAATCCGCAAAGTAGGATCAGCCAATCAGCTCACGGGATACATCCACTCGTGCTCTCATTGGTCAATCTCATGCTGGGAACCAATCACGTGGCTTGTCTGAGTGCCGTGGGCGTGTACAAAGCCAATGGGTGCTTCTCTCTTTGTCTGGCATCCTGGGAAAACGTTTCTCGCGCATCACGATGAAACAACGCTGCTTTCTGCAATACAGCTGTCGATATGGCGGTATTTTTGAATTTCTATTCTTCAATGGATATTTTTGAAAAATCTGCGATGCACCGAGGCTGCGAAACGGCGAGGGATTACTGTACACCACCAGATAGAAGGCTGCCATTTTCACAGAAAGATTAGTTTTTTATGATTTAAACATTTTCAGGTAATGTTAAACCTGTTAACCCACACACCACCAAACTTGCATACCCAAACTAAAATAGACACAGGTCATGAAGCCTTTGCACTACTAGCATAAGCATGGTCTCATTTGAAAATAGACTGTTGTCAGAATTATTGTCAAAAGAATAAATAAAACATTTAAAGAGATTAAATGTATTGTGAAATTATAAAAAAATTATGTATTGATATGAAATGTCTTTATGGAATAAAATATGAAATTGTCCTTATTGCAGTATGGAAATGCAATGCAGCTAAAGCCAAAAGCCTGATCATGTTTAATTAAAATGTGAAGATGATAACTAAGATAACTTACATCTTCTAAGTATCCATTCACTCTATTACTGGGGTGTCAAACTTATTTCCTGGAGTTTTTCACCCCTGGTCTTTTGTCTATATTTTTTGATGCCTTTCACAGTTTTTATTCCTTCCCTTCTTTCATCAGACTTCTCACTTCACCATCTTAGACTTTGTATCAAATGCCCTTCTTAAAGAAAAGAAACATTCCAATGATTTACTTTTCCATAATTGCTCCTGGTAACAAGTGCATAACAGGTGGCACAGCACCAAAACATGAAAAATTATGAGATTGAAAGCATGTTTTTGCCCCAAACTCACTTTATAACAACAGAAGGTTTGAAATAATCCCATGTGATCCCTGTGATCTGCTTTTCACAAAATTATGCAGAAAATGTTATTTTATAGTATTTTGGGTAACACTTTAAAATACTGTTCTGTCATTAATGAATAACCATAAAAACAAATGAGTAACAATAGTAACATTCTTATTATTAAGTAACAACTAATATGGAACCTTGATTAACAAATTAGTACACTCAAAAAAATGCTGCGTTAAAAACAACCATTGTTAAAACAACCCAGCTTGTTGGGTTTTATTCATTAACTTTGGGTTGTTTTGACATAATGCTGGGTCAATCAATCTGTTATTGAAGGTTTTCATTTTAAATAAATTCTTAGTTTATATATAGGACAAGGACAATTTGTTTAAAATATATATTTTTTATTCAATGGCAAATCAATCTTTTACAATCATAAAATACTCAAAAACATTTAGTAAACGTTTAGTGCCAAGAGTTCTAGGAATATGTGAGAAGAAAACTGGTCCAGTTCATTCAATGACAATCTTATTATATTATTCATGTTTGCAAAAACAGGTTTACCTTGTGCCATCTCAGCTGTCAGACATTTACATTTCAATCCACCAAACGAACATCAATAGTGCTTCTATTGTAGTCAGAGGAGCGTATGGCAACTTTGTTACAGGCTACGGCAGTAAAGCTGCGTCGTGTCTCAGCCCTGGTTGTGTCATTTCTTTGGCAGAGGTGAAGTTTCCTTATGGTGGCGCATTGTTCGCTCTGAGTGAATATCCGGTGTATGTTGCATTTGCAGATGGCTAGTTTTCAAGCATACTGTATGTTAGCTGTACATGTCTTCTTATCGGATAAAAAATGTATCCTCCTCAATTAAGCACAAGTTTTTGGCATTTCTATCCAGTGTTTGTTTATGCAATACTATTTTTTATACAAATAGGTAGATGGAAACATGATCGTGATCATAAACCAATCCAACCCCAATTTCTGTGTGTTTATGTTTGTGTCTGTTGGGGGGGAGGGGGATGCCCCGTGGCACCCATGTGTGTTTGCCCATGTTGCCTATATACCTAAATCCGTTACTCCATACACATACACACACACACACACACACACACACACACACATACACACATACTGTTAGGACTGACACCCATGTCATTTCACTCCTCATATGGACAGATGATTACTAGACACAATCACAGTTTACAGCTAGCCTCTCCCGTATCATAACACTAGAATATGATGTTTGTATTAATAGTACCAGCTCACTGATGTCTGGGCCTCTCCCAGTGCACACATTACCACCAGTAAAAAAAATGAAAACTGCTTTCTTTCATTTAAATAAAAGAATGAGGTGGAATAAAAGGGATTCTGAAATCCCATTTTCTGAAAGGGATTCTGTTGGCACTCAATATAAAAAAAAGAAGGATTTAAGAACATGAAAGAGAGAAATAATAAGTAATGACAGAGAAGAAATGAAAATACGGAATAGTTTCAGTCCATTACATTACAAGATGTGTGTAGCTTCTTACCTCCACCAGATGTGGTGTGGGATTGAAACCACAGAGATTGCACACCTCTGTATTACACTGGGTGCACGACCTGTAGTTTGGAGGTTCTGTTGTTCCAACATTGAATGCAGTCTTGCATAGCGGGCAGGTGACATCTGGCTTCTGGCTAACTGGCGGAATTGGAGGCTGCTTTAGTGGTGACTGCTGTGGTGTTATTTGATGGTGCTGCTGTGGTTTCGGCCCTTTTTGATGGTGCACTGGTGACTGCTGCTGCAGAGGTTGTTTCTGCAGAGGGGCTCCAGGACCTTTAGGTAACGTGACTCCTCCCGGGGCTGTTTTGGCAGTGCCAGGTGGCCCTGCTGTAGTTTTAGCACTAGCTCCAGCAGTAGCATCACTAAAGATCACCCTTGTCCCCTGGGCACTCTGGTTACGGGCAGTTGAGGGCGGCTGTGAGGATCCAGGAAGTGGATCAACCGAAATAAGGGTACTTGCCTGATTTAGCAGAGATGCCCCAAACCCAAACAGCTTAGTTAGACCATCTTGAGGTGCCTCGTGGGAGGGTGGGTGATGGGCTGGGGAGTTTCCGGCACTGCGGGTCTTATCGGGGGGTTGACCTCCAAGCCGCACTGGAGAGCCACGCCCCAGATCAGACTGCGATTGTGCCTTTGCTAATCCAGGTAAAGGCACTGCCCCTGGATGAGGAATCCGCCCTATTTGGGCCACTCTTTCTGGACTTTTTGGTCCTAATACCTCCACTCGCTGTCGTTGGGTATCCTTGGACCCTGACTGGGAACCTGAATATGGTTGCTCTTTTTGTGTCTGGAGACCAGTTTGTGGCCCACTGTGAAGCCCAGTCTGGTTAGGTCCAGTAGGAGCGCTCTGTCTCTGAATCCCAGAGAAAGCTTGAGTCTGAGGCTGGATTTTCGTCGGTGTCTGTGTTTGGGACTTTAGCTGCGGTGTGGGCTGAGCTGAAGGTTGGGTCTTGGGTATAGGGTCAGCCTTAGGTTGATGAGAGGGAGAATGTATCTGCTGCTGACTCTTGGATCGTGGTGTAGTCATGTTTATTCCCAAAGCCCGCTGCATCTGGCAGTTTAAACAGAGCCACTCCTTGACCTGTTGAAGAAACACATATTAGTGCATTTCTCAGAGGAAGATATACACTCCGTTCAAACATTTTGAATCACTTTTTTACCCCAAATTACTTTAATTGACCAAAGACACATTAAAGTCACAACGAAATCAAAATGGGAAACTCCTGTTTTTATGGAAAATTACAGTGTTTAATAGGGGCCAAGCACAGAAGGCACCTGTAATCGTTAGTGTTCTTCTTCTTCCACTCATGAGTCTATGGCATCCATTTGAGACAAAGTCATGAAATTTGGCACACAGATAGAGGACAGTCTGAACATTAACCACAGCGACTTTAGAGTTAATCCCTCTAGTTCAACCAGCCATCCAGTGTAAAGGCTAGAAACAATTTTGACATAATCGTCTGAACCTCCTGTCCATTTTATTTTGTTTTCAGAATCAGTGATTGTTGATATTTTCACTGTTCATATTGTAGGGGAATTACAGTTAAGACCCGAGGACCAGATATGTTGAATGAAGACCAGGAGTCAGAAGTGCAATCAATAGAAGAAAATTTTCCACACAAGAGCAGACAGTCAGAAGCAGATCTTCGTTGATCACATGGTTGATAGGATTGAGTGACCTTCCACGTGCTAGAGATGCGTATCTAGGCGTCAGCTTGTCGAAAACAACAAGTCATTCCGTCTCCTTATGGTGCCAGTTAATCACCTCACCAGTGCCAACCATATTAACACACACACAGATACACAGCTTCTCCAAGGCTGAACTCGGCTCAGGCTCCAACTATCCAACTATAACAACTCCATTGTGTAAAACACCAGTTGGTAACTCAGCATATTCGAGTGTGGAACTGGTGGAATAAGTTGCGAACAGAGTTAACCACATGTGTGAATTAAAAAAAAAAAAAAAACACATCGGGTCAAAAAATGGCTTCTTTCACAACAAACATGTTCACATAATTATTAGTATTTGATGTGTGTGTGTGAGTGTATGAGGAATGATTGCAGGATGTGATTATTTTAATGTTGCTTTGTGATAAATGTATTATTAACTCAATAGTAAGTAAGTTCTATAACCTAAACTGCAAAGGTCAAATGCATCTCTCCTTTTTAAGGTTAATGTATATTTTACACTGTCCCTGTTTAAATAAATAAATAAAGGAAAAATGAAATGAAACTATCAACAGAAAGATTTCTCAAAACAGTCTGATAACATCAGAATATATATATACAAGCTACATAATAGACATATATATATATATATATATATATATATATATATATATATATATATATATATATATATATATATATAACAATATAAAGAATATATACAAGCGGCAATGGATTTCTGAATCCTTCCTATCAATAATTGTCAGTGTGAGAGATGGATCAAGAATGCTAAGCATGTACTTGAGCTGTTTTTTATAGAATCAAAAGTAAAAGCAGTGACTTATGAAGACTACAGTTTATTATTTTGTTGATATTTGATGGATTCATGCAAACGTATAAAAATAGGTTATAGAGCTGCAAGACTGGAAAACTGGAAATGCCGAGCCACCTGACTTAGAGAAGGCCTACTCTGGAGAAATACACTTTTGAACTCTCTTGTAAAATTAGCATCACCACGCCGAGCAGTTCACACCTCGTTCTCACCATGACCTTCTGTTCCCACTATTCTCTCCCTCACATAAATCTCACTCAAAATCCATGCAATGTTAGTTTGTTTTACATATTTTTAAAAGGTTAGGCATGCATCTTTTACTCTATTTCTGAGCATTCGGTGTTTTGTATTAATTATCTTTGAATTGACTATATGATTAGCACTGACTGCATGCCCCTGACTAATAATGAATTGTTACATTTTAATTTAATCTGACTTACTCTGAAATGATTAACTCTAGTCGATTACGTTGCATCCATTGTTACTGCAAATCTGTGTCCAGGGTTAAGTACATACTGGATCTCAGAATAGATGGAGCATGAGGCGCATCAGGTGATACACTAGATTTCTAATGTACTGCTTGACTTTAGTCAGTCATTAGTTTAGTCAGTCATCTTTAGTCAGTTCAGTCATGCAGTTGCATTCACTATAGGGGGTTGGATGAAAACACTATAATGGTATAATGGTTCTGGCTGTAACCTCTGGTTAGGGGGCTAAACGGATCTGTTGTTTAAATCATGGCAAGCATGGGCGGCCTATTAAGTAGCATTAGCCATAACCTCCGATTAATGATTGGACTGGCGAGTTTGTGACCGTGGGATTGGCCAGTGTGACACTCTGAGCAACAATGATACCCAAATGAACGAGTAAAATAAGAGTAAAGAGGTAAATGTAATAATCAAGTGTCTACTAGATTACATTTTTGCATTTGGCAGATGCTTTTATCCAAAGTGACTTGCATTGCATTCAACAAACACATTGAATCAGTTCTTGCTTTTGCTGGGATCGAACCCATGACCTTCGCGTTGTAAGTACCAGAAAAGCTAGCTCATATTATCATAAATTATCATATAAATGACCAATAACCAATTAGCATTCTAACCTAAATTTGTGGTCATAATAAAATGCAGTCAGATAAAAGTTTAATTGAAATTAAACTACCACACTGAAAAGACTGAATGCACAGTGATGCTTCACCCGTTTATAGGAAAACATTGTTTGACCAAGTAGATCAGTCAAATTCAGATATGAAATATACATTCATTGTTATTTGTCAAGAAGAAAAAAAATTCTTCACCTACATCCACTTTGATAAACCTATAGTAATTATTTATATTTTAGAGCTGTCGGGACATATTTAGTGGAAGAAAAATGTATAATGGATCATTCAAAACAGCAAACAGGGGGGAAAAAGGAAATGATCCATTTGTAAAAACAACTAAAATGAATTACAGTGTTACCTCGGTTTACGAGCGACTTGGTATACGAGAAAATCGGTGTACGAGCATGGAGGGTTGAATCGGTGTACGAGCTTTGTATCGGAGTGCGAGCAAATTTTTCCCTCACCCACGCGCATTTTTGTCCTAACGCTCTGCATCTTCACGGGCATTTGTACTGGAAATATCCTAATGACAGCCTCTCATAACACAGTCACGCAGTCCCAACCCCTTTATCACCCCTTAAAGCATAGGTGTCAAACTCAAGGCCCGCGGGCCACATCCGGCCCAGCGTGTAATTATGTCCGGCCCGCGAGAGCATTTTATTAATGGCCCGCGAGATGTCCCGCGCTCCAGCTGGCCCGCCGAACACTTCCTGTATTAAACAGGAAGTGGCTAATGATGCTTCGCGCTCGCGCTAGTACCGCGCGATTGTTATTGTCAATTATCCATAACTGTTCAGGCTCGGTACACAGTGCTTGTGCGCGAAATTCAGGTGTTGATCATCGGATGAGAAGAGCCCGCCCTCATGGCAGAACGTCTTCTTGCATGATTGACAGGTCAGACAGCATATCAGCGCCAGCTGTCAGAGTGATAGTACAAGCGCCAGAAAGAAAATACAGCGCAAAAAAAAAAAAAACATTACGTCCTTAGGGACGTAACAAATATATTGAAATATTATTACGTGTAAAAAAAATTGTGATATAGTTGATAAAATCTGCTATAACCCATGGGTTATATGCGTGAAAATACAGTATATGTTTACTGACATACTGCCGGTATACCCGTGTGTCTCATTTGCGGAGCTAATGTGGCAGTAATTAAATAATTTAATAAGACGGCACTATAAGACAAATTACATAAGAGCAAATTCAACTGAATGATTTGATTTGTTATTGCTGAAAAGCAAAAATTGTATTTAGATTTTGTTATGCAGCATGTCCATATTTTGAATTTGTATAATTTTGACAGGATATATTTTTATGGAGAGCAAAATCTTTTATATATAAATCTTTTTAAGTTTTATATAAAATGACATAAGAGTAAAGAAATTTGAATGTTTGTTCTTTTAACTTTTACTTACTTTTACTTTACTTAATTGTTTACTTTATTTCTAACTTGTATAATTTAGACAGGATATATTTTAATTTTTCAATTTTAAAATTTTTTAAGTATTTTTAAAATATTTTTATATTTTTAAGTTATTTAAGGTATAAGTTGATTTATTCCAGAATAATATTTCTGTCTGTTTTTATTCACATCTAATTTAAAAAAAGGTAAGTTTTAAAAGTTTAGTTTTAGTGTTTTCAATAAATGTTTATCCTGTTCGGCCCGTGACCTAAATTTTTTGGGGCTTTTGGCCCCCTGTGCAATTGAGTTTGACACCCCTGCCTTAAAGCATTCATTCTCTCAGCCTCGCTCTGTCAGCAGTTTAACTTCTCTCAGCCTCTATTGTTCACGTAGTGAAATATGGGGTTCATTAATTAATTGTCGTCTCACTTCTCTCCACTCTGGAGCTCGCGTTGGTGTCGCGCGAGTCTCCCGGCGCTCGCGTTGGTGTCGCGCGAGTCTCCCGGCGCTCGCGTTGGTGTCGCGCGAGTCTCCCGGCGCTCGCGTTGGTGTCGCGCGAGTCTCCCGGCGCTCGCGTTGGTGTCGCGCGAGTCTCCCGGCGCTCGCGTTGGAGTCGCGCGAGTCTCCCGGCGCTCGCGGTGGTGGCGCGGGAGTCTCCCGGCGCTCGCGGTGGTCGCGCGCGCGTCTCCCGTTCCACGACTTTCACTCTGGATTATCACTTCATATGTTTTCTGCACTATTATAATAAATTCATAATAAATGGCAGTGGGCAGGTTTTCTGGGCCTGTACGGGAAGAGAGACGTTCCCGCCTTCCACGAGTCTCCCACTGCCTTGTGGGTATCCTCGGGAGAGGAAAAGGCTAAGGAGTAAACCTGAAAAAATCCGGAGTGGTGTCCTAAGGCGGTTGAAATGACTATTGTCATCTTTCCGGCAACTCCTGCAGCCAAACTGGTGCCAAATGTAGTGCTGTACTCCTTCGGACCCCACTAGTAAGGCAGAGAGGGAGATTCTGGTGATTGGGCATCCCAGGGTCTCCATAAGCTTCGCCCAGGCATTGTGCCCCGGAGAGGTCACTCTGGTGCTGCTATGCAGCAGAAACAACATGGGAGGCAGCAGTTACGAGTTATAAGCCTCACCTGATTGGCGTAAGGATCGGGCGCTACGGGTTGCCTCCGACGGTGGGAGAGGTCATTGCACCTCACTGATCAGCTACCGCCCGCCCCAACTGGGCAGCCCCCGGTCAATTGGGTGCTGATCCGCCACTGTCTGCCTGCTTCAATGGGTGCTTGGAGCATAGATCATCATCGACAAGCAGACAGCAATTACCGCACCAGGCAAAAAACAAAAGAAAAAGAAACCCTCAGTCTTACGACTGGCCACCTGGAACGTTAGAACTATGAGTCCAGGACTTTCCGACGATCTGCAACAGATCAACGACTGCAGGAAGACCGCAGTCATCGACTCTGAGTTGAGGCGACTCAACATTGACATAGCGGCACTGCAAGAGACCAGGCTAGCTGCAGATGGAATGCTGCGGGAAAGCGATTATACCTTCTTCTGGCAGGGCAGATCCATCGAGGAACCTCGTCTGCACGGCGTCGGTTTTGCAGTGAAGAACAGCCTGCTACCCATGATAGTCTCTCCTACCGGCGGCTCAGAGTCTCTCCTAGCGGCTTCCTTTCTCTCTGCCTGTCGACCTCCTCTGGCATGGTCAACATCATTAGCACTTATGCACCAACTTTATGCTCTCCACAGGAAATGAAAGATCAGTTCTACGAGGATCTGGATAACATCATCAACAAGATCCCAGAGACCGAGCATATCATCTTGCTAGGCGACTTCAACGCCCGAGTTGGCGCAGAACACAGCTCATGGCCAGACTGCTTAGGTCACTTTGGTGTTGGCAAAATGAACGAAAACGGACAGAGGCTGCTGGAGCTTTGCTCCTTTCGCAAGCTGTGTATCACCAACACGTTCTTCAACACAAAGCCCCAACACAAGGTCTCCTGGCGGCATCCAAGATCCGGACACTGGCACCAACTGGACATGATCATCACCAGAAGAGCTGTGCTTAACAGTGTGCTCGTCACACGTAGTTACCAGAGCGCCGACTGCGACACAGACCATTCCTTGGTGTGCAGCAAACTGAGACTACTACCAAAGAAGATCCACCACACCAAGCAGAAAGGCCGCCCTCGTATCAATATCGCGCGAGCGTCAAACCCTGAGTCACGCACAAAACTTGTCGCCCAGTTACAAGATGCCCTGGAAGGCAACACAGCCCTAACACTAGAAGAGAAATGGCAGCGGATACGAAATGCAGTCTACAACACCGCCATCCAAGTCTGGGGAAAGAAAGAAAGAAAAAATCAGGACTGGTTTGAAACTCACCAGGCAGAAATGGAACCTGCCACCACAGCCAAAAGAGAAGCCCTGATTGCCTATAAAAATGATCCATCTGCAAGGAACCTCGCAGCTCTAAGAACAGCCAGAAACAACACTCAGAGGATTGCAAGACGATGTGCAAATGACTACTGGCAGAACCTGTGTCAGACAATCCAGACCTGCGCTGACAGAGGTAACATACATGGCATGTACGAAGGAATAAAGAAAGCTTTCGGCCCCACCATCAGCAAGATCGCTCCACTCAAGTCCAGGGACGGTGAAGTCATCAGTGACCGTGACAAGCAGATGGAGAGGTGGGCCGAACACTACCAAGACCTCTACTCTACAGAGACCATTGTCACCGAAAAAGCTGTCAACAACATCCCACCCATGCCTGTCATGGAAGAGCTAGACTTACCCCCATCAGTGGAAGAGCTTAGCAAAGCCATCGACTCGCTGGCGCATGGGAAAACACCAGGCTCAGACGGCATTCCAGCAGAGGTGATTCAGTGCGGAAAGCCAGCTCTACTTAACCACCTTCATGAGCTACTCTGCCAGTGTTGGATGGAAGGGACGGTTCCCCAAGACATGCGAGATGCGAACATCGTCACGCTGTACAAGAACAAAGGCGACCGCAGCGACTGTAACAACTACAGAGGAATATCCCTACTCAGCATCATCGGCAAGGCCTTCGCCAAGGTGGTACTAAAGAGACTACAAGCACTTGCTGAGAGAGTCTATCCAGAATCCCAGTGTGGTTTCAGAGCAGAGAGATCTACCACAGACATGATATTCTCCTTAAGACAACTACAGGAGAAAAGCAGAGAGCAACAACAGCCCCTATACATTGCCTTTATTGATCTTACCAAGGCGTTTGACCTAGTGAGCAGGAAGGGCCTCTTCACGCTCCTTGAAAGGATTGGGTGCCCCCCAAAGTTGCTCAGCATAGTTACGTCCTTCCACAAAGACATGCAGGGCACAGTAAACTTTGATGGTTCATCCTCTGCACCTTTCCCTATTCGCAGCGGTGTAAAGCAAGGCTGCGTTCTCGCCCCGACACTCTTTGGAATCTTCTTTTCCCTCGTATTGTCGTACGCGTTCCGAGAATCTGATGATGGAGTCTACCTACAAACCAGATCAGACTGCAAACTCTTCAATCTGGCACGCCTCCGAGCGAAGACCAAAGTGCGCCGCATCCTGATCCAGGAAATGCTCTTTGCTGACGATGCCGCCCACGTTTCTCACACACAGTCAGGGCTCCAGAGGCAAATCGACCGCATGGCACATGCATGCAGAGAATTCGGCCTGACCATCAGTCTAAAGAAGACAGAGATCATGGGGCAGGACGTCAGCGAAACTCCCATCATCAACATCGGGGACCACACGCTGCAGGTGGTAGAGCAGTTCACCTATCTGGGCTCAACTGTTACAAGCATCCTCTCGCTGGACCCTGAGCTCAACAAACGCATAGGAAAAGCTGCTGCTGCCATGTCCAAGCTGACAAAGAGAGTGTGGGAAAATAACAAGCTGACCACAGTCACCAAGGTTGCAGTGTACAGAGCCTGCGTTCTGAGCACACTGCTCTACGGCAGCGAGTCCTGGACCACCTACTCACGACAAGAGCACCGCCTGAACAGCTTCCATCTGCGGTGCCTGAGGAGGATCCTGGGCATTACATGGCAAGACAGAGTGACCAACGCAGAGGTTCTTGACAGAGTAAAGCTGCCCAGCATGTTCACCCTCCTCTCACAACGCCGCCTACGATGGCTAGGACATGTCCATCGCATGAAGGATGGTCGCATCCCCAAAGACATGTTCTACGGAGAACTGGCTACAGGTTCCCGGCCAAAAGGACGTCCCACACTGCGCTACAAAGACGTCTGTAAGCGTGACCTGAAATCGGCTGACATCAGCGTCGGCAAGTGGGAAGAGGTTGCTGCAGACCGCGACGCATGGCGAAGCATAGTACGTGCTGGTCTCAACACTGCTGAGGGAAAGAGACTCAAACTGTGGTCGGACAGGAGAGAATGTAGGAAAGTGAAAACTATGACATACCAGCCGCAGTCATCAGACTTTCAGTGTAGGAAGTGTGCTAAAGACTGCCATTCACGGATCGGCCTGTTTAGCCACAGCCGACGCTGTTCACCATCAGATTGACCTAAACCGGGCACATCCATTGTCTATCTAGACAGACGGAGCCAAGAGATAATAAATTCACTCATTTGCACTTGAATCCAGGTTTTGTGTTTTCCCCCTCCCTCGTCTGTCTCTCATCTCCTTCATGCCAGCAGACGCTGCTCAAAGTGAGTTACAGTAAATTGTCAAGTATTTTTAGAGTTTAATTGTCTAAAGTTTAATTGTCTGTTTAAAGAGTATTTATATGAGATCTTAATGGTTATAATTTTAACTGTAATTAATAGGGTAAAATAAAAACTAAATATTTAAAATGGGCATTTATGGTCGTGTGGAATGAATTAATTGATTTTTAATGCATTCTTATGGGGGAAATTGTTTTGGTGTAGGAGCATTTTGGGATACGAGCTCGCTCTTGGAACGAATTAAACTCGTAAACCGAGGTATTACTGTATTATTATTATTATTTTTCCTTCCACCCTTTCTCTATGCGTAAAGGAACAGAGCTGAAACTAAACCAGAACGAGGTTTCATGTTTTAGTTTTTTTTACCACTAAAGAACCAAAAGTTTCATTGTGAACAGTAGTAGCCAAAAGTGATGTCCGTCCTAGGAAAATTGACCCCTTCATCCCTTAATTAAATATTATAAAAAATGTGTTAAAGAATTTATAAGTTGTGCTTTGAGTTGATTGTTTTAATTGTGTTAATAACGCAATGATAAATGTCAAACTGTGTGAAATAATAGGTTCTAAAGAATATAAAAGATATGTTAATCTCCTACCAATCTCAGAGAGTCTTGCGTTCCTCTCAGAGTATGTGTTTAACTGTCCCATGGTCACATTTGAGGCGTAGAGAAGATCGGGCTTTTGCTGGCGCAGTTTGAAATAAAATGCTCTTATAAATAAAATCCTCATCAAGTGTGGACACTTTTAAAAGTGATCTAAAACCATACTTATTTCAGCCGGTATTTTTTGATTAGGTTTGTGAAATGGGAGCGATTCGCTGTGTGATGGATGATTTGATTGTTGTTATAATTTATTGTCATTATATGAGTTTTATTTTATTTATGTACAGCACTTTGGTCCATTCTTATGGTTTTAAGAGTGCTTTATAAATAAAAGCTGATTATGTTATAGTCAGTGTTTGCTTTTTCCTGTTAACCTTTTGTTCAGCTCCAAACTTCTCTATAAGCATTAATCATTTGAGTGGATTGGGTGAGTTTTGTCAGATTGCACTGTGTGGCATTGCATGAACCTGTGTATTTATCGTAAAACTATTTGAGATGAGATAAAATAAACATGGGATGGAAGATTGTTAAATGTGGTAGCAGAGACCTCTAGAGGAAAAAGGACATTGCTAAGAGAATGAATGAATGAATGATGGTCTTAAGATCACTTTCTCTGCTTGCCTTTCTAACATCTTTTCTCATTCCCTAATACATTTCACCCCAACACTATTATAAACTCTAAATGTATCTTCCCCTCACAAGAGCATAGACAGCTGCAAATGTTAATTAATATATACACTCTTGTAAACGCATGTTTTCAAGTACTACTGAATGTCTATTCTTCCACTACACCTTGAAAACATTTGGTTCCATCTGCATTACTGAATAACAATTAACCAAACTAAACTGAACTAAAACATGACCAGTCAGCAGTGATTTCTATGAAACACCTAATAAAGCATAAAGCATTATCAATGACAATAAAACTGTTATGCAGCAGGAATCCCATTTATTAAGAAGTCTTACCCCTGTAAGGTGAGGGTTGGGGTTGAACCCGCACTGGTTGCACGCTGTAGTGTGGCACTGTGTACACTTGTTGAAGTTTGGCGACCCATCCACATTTGTCAACTCTGTAGTATTGCAGACGGGACAGAGCTTACTGCTAGGCATTGGTGCTATCTGGGGTACGGAGTATGGCGAAGTTGGCGCGCTAGCTCTATCGGGAGACACTGATGGTGAGCGGCCTGTTCGCCCGCTGCCGCTGCTGCTGAAGTCCACCTGGAGGTTGCGTCTGGAGGCGTGTTGTCCAGGGCTTTGGTTGGGTCCCATGCCTCCTGATGAAGCTTGAATTTGAGGCTGATGTGTAGACGTGGTCTGGGAATGTCTGGGTCCTTCGTGGGTTGCCTTTTTGTAAGCGTTTGCACTTGCTTGCATGCCAAAGTCACCGCCTGACCCTCGATCGCCAGCAGTTCCATAGCCTAGTTTTGGGCTTGATGGTGGGCCTCCCCCTCCAGCCAACCTAAATGAAGGAAAAAGAGGAGAGAATGAGAACTATGGATTAATCGTGGGCACCTTTTTTTACAAACCTGCTATTAACATGTCAGCCATTTAAGTAGCCTCAAATGTGAGAGGCATTAAAAATCTTGGCTCAGTAATTCATTTACACTCACCTAAAGGATTATTAGGAACACCTGTTCAATTTCTCATTAATGCAATTATCTAACTCCAAACTGAATGTCAGAAAGGGAAAGAAAGGTGATTTAAGCAATTTTGAGCGTGGCATGGCTGTTGCTGCCAGACGGGCCCCTCTGAGTATTTCACAATCTGCTCAGTTACTGGGATTTTCACGCACAACCATTTCTAGGGTTTACAAAGAATGGTGTGAAAAGGGAAAAACATCCAGTATGCGGCAGTCCTGTAGACGAAAATGCCTTGTTAATGCTAGAGGTCAGAGGTCATGGGCTGACAGAAGAGCAACTTTGACTGAAATAACCACTCGTTACATCCGAGGTTTGCAGCAACATTTGTGAAGCCACAACACGCACAACCTTGTGGCGGATGGGCTACAACAGCAGAAGACATCTCATCTCCACTACAAATAGGAAAAAGAGGCTACAATTTGCACAAGCTAAACGAAATTGGACAGTTGAAGACTGGAAAAATGTTGCCTGGTCTGATGAGTCTCGATTTCTGTTGAGACATTCAGATGTTAGAGTCAGAATTTGGCATAAACAGAATGAGAACATGGATCCATCATGCCTTGTTACCACTGTGCAGGCTGGTGGTGGTGGTGTAATGGTGTGGGGGAGGTTTTCTTGGCACACTTTAGGCCCATTAGTGCCAATTGGGTTTAAATGCCACGGCCTACCTGAACATTGTTTCTGACCATGTCCATCCCTTTATGACCACCATGTACCCATCCTCTGATGCTACTTCCAGCAGGATAATGCACCATGTCACAAAGCTTGAATAATTTCAAATTGGTTTCTTGAACATGACAATGAGTTCACTGAACTAAAATGGCCCCACAGTCACCAGATCTCAACCCAATAGAGCATCTTCGGGATGTGGTGGAACGGGAGCTTCATGCCCTGGATGTACATCCCACAAATCTCCATCAACTGCAAGATGCTATCCTATCAATATGGGCCAAAATTTCTAAAGAATTCTCTAAGCATCTTATTGAATCAATGCTACATAGAATCAAGGCAGTTCTGAAGGTGAAAGTGGGTCAAACACAGTATTAGTATGGAGTTCCTAATAATCCTTTAGGGGAGTGTACATTACCCCTCCATCGAGTCATTTAAAAGGCACTTTTATCGAAGCCAGTGTATATATATACAAGCACTTTATCAACCAGGTACCAACAATATACACAGTGCCACAATACCAAGTTTCAGGAGGTTATGATATAAGAAAAGCAGAAAAATAAAATAATTTGTTAGCTAGTAACTAATAGTTCATGGCTCAGCCAACTGAGCATCAAATTAACAGAAAAATGTTCTAGACTTCTAGGTTCTGAATAAAATCATATGATACATGAAACATTGTATATCATCCAATCAACATATTGTGATTACTCAGTGATATACATTTTTAATGGATGTCTGTCTTGAGTTTCTAATGAAAGGTTGAAAACAATGTTTGACCATGTTTGCATCCTTTTCACTTCTCTTTAACACATTAACTCTGCATAATAGTTTGAACATGGTTTTGGGGTTCCCCATGTTTGGGAAGATGCTTCAATAAAGGATATAAATTTACATAAGAAAATACCGGATATTGGTCAAGATTCAGGCATACTGAAGATGGATATTACTCAGTACAACATCTGCACTAGCTGCATTATTGTTCCCAATCACAGTCATGCAAGGTTTTTCCACATTCATTTCACACTCTTATATTATCGTAAAGTAATTATTTATTAAAAAAGAAAGTACCTACTCAAAGGAGCATGTAATTTCAGACAGAGAGATATATCAAGACATTTATTCATTGTAGGAAAGGTTTCAGAATAGAAATGAACTTGAATGATAGTTTCTTACAGTTGAGGGGTGTTGACTGGTGTAGAAAGCAGGATGGAAATTGAAGCGTTGACTATGGAATGGAATAATGATATCCCTGTTTTATGTCTAAAGAAATGTCAGGAAGTGTCGAAGACTTCAAGCCTTTTTCTCATAATTTGTCACGGATCAAGTGGGGAGGACTCAGAAAAGGGATTGAAGGGTGAGAAGGGATTTAATTACAATGAAAATAAAACACACACACACAAAACTGCCCCGAGGGGGAAATCCATAACTTAGCTAAGATTAATTAAGGCAAACAAGGGAACAAGATGGGCGGGGTTACACAATCACAAGACATGAGCACGCACCCAATGCAGACGCTCATCACCACGTGTTCACATGGACTTGATAGACAGTGTGCAGTTAGTAAACGACATGAAGGCACACAGACAAAAGAGCGTGCGGCACTAAGCCACTTACTCTCACAAAGATGCAACAAAGGGGCAGTGTCAGAGCTCTGTCCACCAAAACACTAGAAACCCAAACCGAAGTGACAGAACCCTGACACCTATTACCAATTTGCAGTCTGTCTTTTTGATCCATTGCTTTGGAGAGCGCAAACAGCTGGCCAGCTTCATTAGGTTCAGAAAAGATGCGGTATGTGACAATCGGGGAACATGCACTGAAGTGGACGGGTGGGAAAACAATGGACAGCCAAGAGTGGGACAGACCCCTAATGGGGTTTGAAAATATTGTCTGTATGAAAAAAACGGATCATTAAAGGGAGGACTAAAGATGCAGGTGAAAGGGTAATTTAATATAACAGAAATAAACATAAAACTCACAAAAGAAATACCCACATGGGGGAAAGCATACTAAACTAGAAAACATAACATGAACCAAACAAACCGGCTGGAACGGTCAACACAGAACCAGGAAACAAGACATAGAATGATAACGAGACCACAATGGACTGCAAACACCAGAGGAAACGTAACGAGCTGAGAACAGCTAACAACACTTCAAGGGAAACGAGGTAACAAGGTGGGCGGGGTTAAACAATGACAAGACACAACAAAGGGGCAGTGTCAGAGCTCTGTCAACCAACACACTAGAAACCCAAACTTAAGTGACAGAACCCTGACACTACCCCCCCCCCCCCCTACATTAAAAAATCTGAACATTACCACAGAAAATAATAATCAACGCAGGACAGAGGAAAACAATGACTCACATGAAACAGGGCAGGGAGGGAGGGAGAACAGGCCAACCAAAGAGCAAAAAGTCCACAACATCATGAAAAAAAAGAACTCAGAAAAAAACCCAGTATCAGGCGGGACCGGCGAGTTTAGCCAGGTTGGCTCCAGCAAGGCGAACAGCATGGCGGCGCCGACAGTTCAGGCCGCAGGAGTTCAGGGTCCAGCCGCAAGAGTTCAGGGTCCGGCAGGAAGAGCAGTCTCGGCAGCGCCGGCAGGGCGAGCAGTCTCAGGAGCCTCCGGGCCGGCAGCGGGCTCTGGGACGGCAGCCTCCGGGCCGGCAGCGGGCTCTGGGACGGCGGCCTCTCCATCTCCCACCAGCTAAGAGGCTTATCCAGAGCGTGATTAAACAAGCCCCATCATTTAGCCTTAGACCTTTAGCAGCTCTGCTAAAATCCAAGGCAAACTGTCTCCGGTCAGCCCCCTGCTGGTGGAGGAGGCTCAGGATTCTAAATTTGATTGCACGATCAAATGGGGCATCTTCCTTCCCCACTGAGTCCTCAATTTGTTGGTCTTATTCTATCACGGATCATTAAAGGGAGGACTCAAGATGCAGGTAAAAGGGTAATTTAATGTAACAGAAATAAACATAAAACTCACAAAATAAATACCCACATGGGGGAAAACATACTAAACTAGGAAACATAACATTAACCAAACAAACCAGCTGGAACGGTCAACACAGAACCAGGAAACATCGCATGAGCCAAGACATAGAATGACAACGAGACCACAATAGACTGCAAACACAAGGGCTATACAGGGAGTGCAGAATTATTAGGCAAGTTGTATTTTTGAGGATTAATTTTATTATTGAACAACAACCATGTTCTCACTGAACACAAAAAACTCATTAATTTCAAAGCTGAATATTTTTGTATCAATATTTTAAGTAGTTTTTAGTTTTAGCTATTTTAGGGGGATATCTGTGTGTGCAGGTGACTATTACTGTGCATAATTATTAGGCAACTTAACAAAAAACAAATTTATACCCATTTCAATTATTTATTTTTATCAGTGAAACCAATATAACATCTCAAAATTCACAAATATACATTTCTGACATTCAAAAACCAAACAAAAACAAATCAGTGACCAATATAGCCACCTTTCTTTGCAAGGACACTCAAAAGCCTGCCATCCATGGATTCTGTCAGTGTTTTGATCTGTTCACCATCAACATTGCGTGCAGCTGCAACCACGGCCTCCCAGACACTGTTCAGAGAGGTGTACTGTTTTCCCTCCTTGTAAATCGCACATTTGATGATGGACCACAGGTTCTCAATGGGGTTCAGATCAGGTGAACAAGGAGGCCATATCATTAGATTTTCTTCTTTTATACCCTTTCTTGCCAGCCACGCTGTGGAGTACTTGGACGCGTGTGATGGAGCATTGTCCTGCATGAAAATCATGTTTTTCTTGAAGGATGCAGACTTCTTCGTGTACCACTGCTTGAAGAAGGTGTCTTCCAGAAACTGGCAGTAGGACTGGGAGTTGAGCTTGACTCCATCCTCAACCCGAAAAGGCCCCACAAGCTCATCTTTGATGATACCAGCCCAAACCAGTACTCCACCTCCACCTTGCTGGCGTCTGAGTCGGACTGGAGCTCTGCCCTTTACCAATCCAGCCACGGGCCCATCCATCTGGCCCATCAAGATTCACTCTCATTTCATCAGTCCATAAAACCTTAGAAAAATCAGTCTTGAGATATTTCTTGGCCCAGTCTTGACGTTTCAGCTTGTGTGTCTTGTTCAGTGGTGGTCGACATTCTGCCTTTCTTACCTTGGCCATGTCTCTGAGTATTGCACACCTTGTGCTTTTGGGCACTCCAGTGATGTTGCAGCTCGGAAATATGACCAAACTAGTGGCAAGTGGCATCTTGGCAGCTGCACGCTTGACTTTTCTCAGTTCACGGGCAGTTATTTTGCGCCTTGGTTTTTCCGCACGCTTCTTGCGACCCTGTTGACTATTTTGAATGAAACGCTTGATTGTTCGATGATCACGCTTCAGAAGCTTGGCTATTTTAAGACTGCTGCATCCCTCTGCAATATATCTCACTATTTTTGACTTTTCTGAGCCTGTCAAGTCCTTCTTTTGACCCATTTTGCCAAAGGAAAGGAAGTTGCCTAATAATTATGCACACCTGATATAGGGTGTTGATGTCATTAGACCACACCCCTTCTCATTACAGAGATGCACATCACCTAATATGCTTAATTGGTAGTAGGCTTTCCAGCCTATCCAGCTTGGAGTAAGACAACATGCATAACGAGGATGATGTGGTCAAAATACTCATTTGCCTAATAATTCTGCACTCCCTGTATATATGGAACCCATTAGGAAAGGTAACGAGCTGAGAACAGCTGAAAACACTCAAGGGAAACGAGGTAACAAGGTGGGCGGGGTTAAACAATGACAAGACACAACAAAGGGGAAGTGTCAGAGCTCTGTCAACCAACACACTAGAAACCCAAACTTAAATGAGAGAACCCTGACAGGCACACTTGATGTGAACTTGTAATCTTGTTGCCTTTGCTTATGCATAAAGAACATTGGGTGGGTTTTCCATTTGTCTTTGTGTGATTGAGAAGGGTGTTCACACTGAAATAATTCTACTGTTTAGTAGTAACTGAGCGCATTTGATTGACATGCAGTGAAGCTGGAGTCTCTCTTTATAAAGAATAAACCAGAAACAAATAATTTTATGACCAATGTGTACCATTCAAATCAGAGAAAGGTTCATTGCCAAATCACATCAGATATGCTGAAACTCCACCAATATGAAGGCATGGATCAGAAAGACTAGTCAGTATTAGTGAATCTTGAATCTGTGCTGTTGCTGAGCTGCTCTCAGTGATCACTAGTGCTGGTGTGACAGGAAAATGTCTATAATGAAGACTCGTGAAGACTAAAGCGGTTTCTGAAATCGCTCCCTAGACCCTCACTCACTATTCCCTACATTATTTCACTAATATAGTGTACTTGAAGGAGTGAATGAAATCCAATGAGTAAATTCAGACACTAATTACACCAGAAGGGCTGCCGCTTTTGCATAGTTTGTGCTTGCCGTTTAATAATTATTTGAAACTTAAACGGGCAGCTCCAGTAATAATGAAAAGATTTATCTTGAACTCTGTCATGTACATTAGCATGTATAAACCTTAATTAAATTGAATTTAATAATCAATTAAAAAGCAATTAATATGTGCGTGATATTACGCTGTACCCACATTGGACCAGCGGATTGGAAAATGGATGGATACATTTTCTGGTCAGATGCAGGAATTTTCCGTGCGACACTAGTAGTTATATAATACACCTTGTCTCAAAGATGATTTATGGCCTAATTTATGGTGTGATTTATGGGTGTAATTTATGGCCGTACCCTGTGTCCGGCTGTCCACCTGCCACTCAAACTGTCCGGTGAATGTTTGACAGACAGGTGTTTAGGGGTTAAATGTGTGTGTGTTGTTGCCCCTGATTGGCTGCTCGCTGACTGTCAAAGGTTTTTATGGTTAGATTTACAACTTAGCGTCACAGACAGGCAAGTCAGAGTGTCAATCAAATAAAGGTACAGATGATTTTATGGTTTGATATATGATGATGGATGGATCTTAACCAGAGTGCCATTGAAATGGTGCTGCTCCTCTCCTGTCTTCTGGCTCCATCCAGTCTGGTGGGGGGAAAGCGGTTGGGGGTCATGATTGTTTCTTTGATTGTCTGTGGGGAAAGTAACCCAAGCAAGTTTTACATTGTTAACACCCAGCATCAAAATCAGTGTTGTTTGATCTAAAAACTGAAGGCAGAGACTGTGTTTTACCTACCAGAAGAAGAAAATACTCTGTTTGCATTTTAGCAATGATAAGGGCCCAGACATCCGATCCCTGGTTTTTCTACTATCCATCTCCCACTGTGATGCAGTTGAGGGTCTGATGGCCTGTTTGTTAACAGTCATGCAGCACACACCAGTTCTCCTGAAAGACTTAACAAATTATGCCTTGTTCAAATAAGACATTGCAATAAAATTATTCATTCTTCATTCACTTCACTATAAAATACCTGAGTAAAATGGAAAATGTTGATTTAAAGATTTAAAATGTTGAAAAACTGTCTTGAAAATGAGTATAAATATATATTTTCCTGTACTTTATTATGCTTCAAATTAATGCATCCAGGTTCAACAGAGTCCAAAAACAAAAACAAAAGCATGCTGTAAGTCGACACCTCTGCGATCAGAACTTGTGTGTTTATACTACAAAAACAAAAGTGATTTAAGATTTTAATTTGTGTATTAAATAAAGGTTCCTCTTAGCTCTTATCTCATAGTGACGGAAAATGTTTTTATACTGTTTTGATTTATCTTCAGATTGTATACTAAAAAGTTAGTGTTAACATTTAGTTATTTAATACTATGGGAAACTTAGTCATATTTGATAAAGTTTTGTTATAAACCTCTTATTATTGAATTAATTATACTGTTGTACATTACAATTATTGAAAATATATTATGTAAAATTACTTTCTCACAAATGTGTTATCCGAATCACAAGTTTACCTAAACTACTCTACAGTCATCTTACCCAAACATTTTTAATCTTACAGTTTTTAAAAATGTTTACTCAATAGAAGTAGTTTTCGGCCCCACTCAGTGAAACATTCACTCATATACCGGATCTTTAGACCAAATCTGCAAAACTGCACGCGTATTATATGCTTTACAAACATATAGCATACAGCTAACAATATGTTTTCAGAAAGAAAAACATTATTTTAAACCTTAAGCATTTCTGTTAGTGTAAACATTTACCTAATTTGATCACTTAGAAATCAAAACACAGCATTTCTGTTTATGATGTAAAAATATACTGAATATACATATAAGTCATCACCTTTTACTTCTATAACACTTTATACCATCAATAGTTTAATATACTCCAATTCAGTTCAAAGTACATCCAACAAGCCGATAGTGTGCAGTGTGTTTGTACACATACACTGCACAATGAACAAGCAAAAGATATAATAGAGTAGAGCTTTAAATGTGTAGAATAGGTTTGTGTAAGTTACTATACAAAATCACAGTTTTAGAAGATTTAAAATAGTTTTTGAATAAATTGTTTGCTTTTCCCAAAAGGTAGGTGTGTGTGCGCGTGTCTGTGTGTGTGTGTGTGTGTGTGTGTGTGTGTGTGTGTGTGTGTGTGTGTATCTGTGTCTGTCTGTTTTGTTTGCGTGCGTGCATGTGTGTATGTGTGTGTGTGTGCACCTGTCTGTTTGTTTGTTTTGTTTGTGTCTTTTTATGTGCGTCCATGTGTCTTTGTTTGTATCTGTTTGTTTGTTTGTGTGTGTGTGTGTGTGTGTGTGTGTGTGTGTGTGTGTGTGTGTGTATCTGTGTCTGTCTGTTTTGTTTGCGTGCGTGCATGTGTGTATGTGTGTGTGTGTGTGCACGTGTCTGTTTGTTTGTTTTGTTTGTGTCTTTTTATGTGCGTCCATGTGTCTTTGTTTGTATCTGTTTGTTTGTTTGTGTTTGTGTGTGTGTGTGTGTGTGTGTGTGTGTGTGTGTGTGTGTGTGTGTGTGTGTGTGTGTGTGTGTGTGTGTGTGTGTGTGTGTGTGTGTGTGTGTGTGTGTGCGTGTGCATGTCTGTTTGTTTGTTTGTGTACGTGTTTGCATGTCTGTCTGTTGGAGTTTGCGTGTTTGTTTCAATAAACAAAAGCACGTTTCACTCCAAATTCGAAGTAAAAATAAAAACACCCATTGTTTAAACATGTATACATCACTAAAGCACTGCATGTTGTCTGTTACATTTAAACAAAACTTTTGCTGTCATTATTTATTATATTTTAAATATCCTGATGACCAGCCTTGTTTCTGTGCGAGCAAACTGTAATGAACACGACTCGTTTGCACAGGAAAACTCTGTTTGAAAACTTTAGATCCTCTGTTTGTGACATAATGATCACATCAGAAAACATTTGAATTGTATGACTAAACTTTTTCTTTTGACAAAGCTACATTTCAGAATTATTCACCCGTGAGTTTAACAGCCACAGGATAACATGTTGTTTTGCAGTTCTCATGAAACGATCATGGTGTGTATTTTCACACCTGGAACTCATTACTTTGTTCATATCAAACAAGTTCTGTTTGATACATTTTGACTGTTTGACTTGTAAGTCTCATGCCATTTTAAAATTATTTACTAAAAAACATTAACTGCACCAGAATCACACACTTTTGTTTTTAGGCTAAAACTCTTTGAGAGCTATCAACAATACAGGAATAAATCATATATATATATATATATATATATATAAACAAAAAATATACATAATGTACAAAATAATAATACAAATAAAGTAATTGTCTTTCTATATGAATGTTTGACTAAATTGATATTTCTTTTAGAGCAACTTTTCACCCGTCTATGAGGTTGGAATCTTATGAACCATCAACATGAAAAGTAAGTCTGGCTGTTTTACTCTTTTTACAACTGTTGCACATTCAATTACAGTTAGAGGTTGTTCAATACAGGTCCACACACTCGTAAGGCTATAGATACATCTCAAACACTAGCTTTACACAGGTATAATGGACACACAAACCCCTGTGTAGTTCAAGAGGGCCCTTTACTGAGATCAGCATGCAAGAAAGGGCCATTTTCTAATGAATTCAGAGAAAACATTCACAAGCAGTTGTGAAAGTTTCTAAGTTTGGCTTTGTAAAGGTTTTGTTCTTGTACTACACCACTAGATATAGATGACACTATTCACATTTCTTGTTGGATTGTATTGTTTTAGATGAAGACTCTTCTTTGAGATCCAGCAACATTAAGAGTTTAATGAAGAATTGAAGTAACAGTCTTTATCGTTGGGGCTTTTTGACAAAAATATAAATTTCTTTTAGTGCAACTTTCCAGCTATCTCTGATATGGGGTCGCATGAAGGATCAACACGGAAAGTCCGTTTTAAAACTGATTTAAAACTATTACAATTGAATCACAAAAAAAGGGGCACACCTTACAAGAAAAGCAACGGTTATAATGCATACGGAATACAGAAAATCCATGCATGAACAACTAGTGCGTTTGCTACATGTTTGTAAATTTCTAGTTTGACAAATGACCGTTTTATTACGCCACTGGATGACATTTTAGACGACAACTAAAGCAATCTAAGTTCATGCTTTTACTCATCTGGGAAAGCGTGTGTGATGAACATAGACCGTTCATTTAAGAAACTTGTATGACTAAACTTTCTCTCTTGACAAACCAGCATTTTCAAAAATTTTGCTAGACGTTAAGATTATAAAGTTCTATCAACTATTATCGTCATCTTGGACTCAAATGTAGCCACTGTTCTGGAATACTTCACATAAGTTGTAATTCACATTTTACAATCTGTAAATAGATGTGCCAAAAGTTGTCAGAGGTGTTAGAGGGAACGCAACACAACGTTTTAACGCAAACACACTTGAGGTCTAACGCTACATGCGTTCTAAAAGGCTAAAGATACAATTCGAACATAAACTTTATACAGAATGATGTGTGCTCAATTTAAAAATACAGCATAAGAAAAATAAATGGCAGTCCTTCTACACTACTGTTTAAATGGTGATATTTTTTCCGGTCTGTCTATGAAGTGACTAGAAGATGCATGACAGGCCCAGGCCTCCACATGAAATCAGCGAGTCTAGCTGTCTTGTACGACTGTTACATTTAAAACAAGACTATCGATTAAGTCACACATTACAAGAGGTCACCAGCACACTATTTCGTCTAAATTTATTTGTAATTTAGGCTTTCCAGTACAGCTCAAACATTAGAGAGTGGTGCTTGCAACATCAAAGTCAGGGGTTCGATTCACAGGGAAAGCAAAAACTGATTAGAATGCCAATGTGTTTCTTGAATGCAATGCAAGTCACTATGGATAAAAGCGTCTGATGATTGCATAAATGTTAATGTTGTCCCTCACCAACTGAATGCCATATATAATTAACATATCTTACATTGTCACAATTGTAAGTATTTGTTTAGCTTAAATATTGGTATTAGCATCAAAGCGCATGCCAAATGCTAGTGAAGAGATAATCTACAGATTGTTTATATTGAACATTGTTTGTACATCACACTCTGTGTGTATTGCCGTGTGCGACTGTATGCGTTATCCTTCCTCTTTTACATACAATCTGGTGTAATTTTTGCAAACTTTAGGTGTTCTCATTGTTCATATACGACAACGTTTCCCTTGAACTGTTTGATTTAATACAATTATAATAAAAGCCATCTCCTTCGCTTGAGGCATTTACGCTACATTATTATAATGCCATTGTTTTTAGGTAGTGCTAACATATATTATATCTTTAACCAAACTGTTTATCTGGTTAAAGAACATGGCACCCATCTCATAACAAAACATATTTTGTCTTGTAAAACGTGTAGCGTTTTTACAAATATTGCAAAGACATCTTTCTATCAGCGATCGATTACCGATTACAATCGGTCTAAACAAAATACAGAGTAATACAACCTTTGACCAGCTAAACATAATGCAATGTTTGCAAGAAAATCTCACGAGTTACAGGGCTGCATAATACTCTTTTAACTAGCTCAGACATGGTCATAAAGTGATTAAGTGATTCAACCTTTTATTTTTTAACAACATATTGGTGAATAAAACATTCATACATTTACATACATTGAACAAAAATGATTAGATTACAGATTGTCTAGCCAGAAAAGAATATCAATGCATGACACCACGTTTTGATTTAGGGTGCAGATCCCCAGAGTTGCAACTATTTCACCAAATTTTATTTTTTAAACCAGTGCCACACAAAGATCTGTTACAATACAGAGTTTGTTACAGTACACATACAGATAACCTCAGTAAATCCGATCTCATCACTACATTCACAGCAAACAAGCAAGAAATTATTTCCCATACCGGGAGTTGAACCCGGGCAGCCTGGGTGAAAACCAGGAATCCTAACCGCTAGACCATATGGGAGACACATATAGTTTCCAAAGGCAACAAAATGATAGCGATAGCTCATTAGTGTTAATTATTTTCATGTTATACGTATCCAACATTGCAAAAGGTGGTCAAACTTAAAGCGGTCCTTTAAATGTTGTTTAAACAGTCTGTTTTAACTTTTAGACGGCACTCGTTGGTCACGGCGCAATCACGCTTCCAGCTGCACGTGCAAAGCATCGCCCGAACTTTCGCAGTCTTTTGCGCAGCCATATCAGAAATTTGCAGAGTTTCTTCAGAACTCAACTTGGTGGATGATATAAACTTTGTCCCCTATTCGATGCTGGAAGGTTTTAATAATGCCGGGGATCTCCTGTGAATGAGTTCTTGCCGCACATTTATCACATTTATTAATGCGTAGAAGTGCAGGTTTATGGGTCTGATCTCCCATAGTTTGACCCGAAGAAGCGCTGGACTCGTCAGGTTCAGACTTTGGTCGTCCATGTAAAAACCAGACAATGTTCCTTCAATCTTTGATCAATGAGATGTTGCAGTAGCTGTAACAGTCAGGAAAGGCAGGGTGCGATAAATGAGCTCTGTGTAGTTGATCAGGGTCCTCTCAAACCTGCTGTGAGGGTTTAACTCGTCAGGAGGTCATAAATAACTATGTAAATTAAAGTCGCGTGTAAAGTGTAGTAGCCACGTGTAAAAGTACTCCATATGCCACTAGAGGAAAGTTTATTATTTACACTTATCCAGTTATGATTATTATTACCCCATTTACTCTTTTGATTAAGCATCATAACGTCAAAAAATGCATGGGTGAATTGTGCCCAACAAGACCCCAACATCCATTTAGGAAGAAGATGAGATTTATTTTTGTGTAGACTTTAATACATTTTTTTATCATAGTTAATTTAAGATGTTCAGTTAAAGACTTTTATTAACATCGTCATGTTTATTGTCTCGAGTAAAATTAAACAATCTAAATACAGCATTATCACCTCTACAACATACATACACTTAGAGTCCAGAGATGTTGGATCTAACCATAGCTTTATTAAACAAACAAAAGAAAAATAACATACAGTAAGGAAGACAGAGAGAATGTTAAGTATCATATAAACAGGTGCAAGAAGTGATTTTTGGTGTAACAGATTGGTCTCTTTAACACATTTTGACAAGGATAACCATAGTTAAACACTGACTGATTATTGCTTAAAACAAACTCGTAATAAACAGCTTGTCTATGGTTGAAAAGACGTCGTTTAACACGGGTAAGTCGCACCATTCAAAAGATAAACCCATTTTGCAGCAATCGTAGGGATCGTCCGGAATAGGCCAGTCGTGTTCATCATCAGAATCATCGTTGCTTTGATTCATAATGTCCCTTTTGACCTCTTTGCTGCGCTTATTTCGAATAATAATTTCTTCATGTAAGCTCTTACTCCAGCAGGTCGATATGGACACGTTGTCACAAGGCTTTGACACGCTGTACTGCACGTCCGGTATGGAACCATTCCACTTGAAAAGGCACCATATTCTTTTGCTAACCCCATTCAGATCTCTCCAGATTTGATTGTAAAATATAAACCAGTCTATAGCAGGCAAAATAAGACGTGGTGTCTCTGAAGTAAGGTCTTCAACAAATTCAATAGAGTAGATTTCGATTGTGCGCGATGACTTGTCGAAAACAAATCCGCCTATATAATCACCAGACATCAAGAATTCCTTTTTCACAAAACCATCCTCTTCATGAAGAAACTTGGTCAAACGAATCCTTTGATTTTTCTGCCATGCATAAGGAAGGGTTTCTTCTGTTTCAAGAGAACTTCTTGTCTGTGTTTCCGGAGTCTTTGGAGAAGCCATTGTTACTGTAGTGATGAGAACTGTCTTAACGCCTGTTTAGACGGCAGATTCATAGGCAGGGCCTGTAGGTGTGAGACATCCAAGGATGTGACACATTCAACAGCCATAAAACACCCTGCTTGATAGAAAGATGTCTTTGCGGGTATTATCGCCTGATATTTGTAAAAACGCTACACATTTTACAAGACAAAATATGTTTTGTTATGAGATGGGTGCCATGTTCTTTAACCAGATAAACAGTTTGGTTAAAGATATAATATATGTTAGCACTACCTAAAAACAATGGCATTATAATAATGTAGCGTAAATGCCTCAAGCGAAGGAGATGGCTTTTATTATAATTGTATTAAATCAAACAGTTCAAGGGAAACGTTGTCGTATATGAACAATGAGAACACCTAAAGTTTGCAAAAATTACACCAGATTGTATGTAAAAGAGGAAGGATAACGCATACAGTCGCACACGGCAATACACACAGAGTGTGATGTACAAACAATGTTCAATATAAACAATCTGTAGATTATCTCTTCACTAGCATTTGGCATGCGCTTTGATGCTAATACCAATATTTAAGCTAAACAAATACTTACAATTGTGACAATGTAAGATATGTTAATTATATATGGCATTCAGTTGGTGAGGGACAACATTAACATTTATGCAATCATCAGACGCTTTTATCCATAGTGACTTGCATTGCATTCAAGAAACACATTGACATTCTAATCAGTTTTTGCTTTCCCTGGGAATCGAACCCCTGACTTTGATGTTGCAAGCACCACTCTCTAATGTTTGAGCTGTACTGGAAAGCCTAAATTACAAATAAATTTAGACGAAATAGTGTGCTGGTGACCTCTTGTAATGTGTGACTTAATCGATAGTCTTGTTTTAAATGTAACAGTCGTACAAGACAGCTAGACTCGCTGATTTCATGTGGAGGCCTGGGCCTGTCATGCATCTTCTAGTCACTTCATAGACAGACCGGAAAAAATATCACCATTTAAACAGTAGTGTAGAAGGACTGCCATTTATTTTTCTTATGCTGTATTTTTAAATTGAGCACACATCATTCTGTATAAAGTTTATGTTCGAATTGTATCTTTAGCCTTTTAGAACGCATGTAGCGTTAGACCTCAAGTGTGTTTGCGTTAAAACGTTGTGTTGCGTTCCCTCTAACACCTCTGACAACTTTTGGCACATCTATTTACAGATTGTAAAATGTGAATTACAACTTATGTGAAGTATTCCAGAACAGTGGCTACATTTGAGTCCAAGATGACGATAATAGTTGATAGAACTTTATAATCTTAACGTCTAGCAAAATTTTTGAAAATGCTGGTTTGTCAAGAGAGAAAGTTTAGTCATACAAGTTTCTTAAATGAACGGTCTATGTTCATCACACACGCTTTCCCAGATGAGTAAAAGCATGAACTTAGATTGCTTTAGTTGTCGTCTAAAATGTCATCCAGTGGCGTAATAAAACGGTCATTTGTCAAACTAGAAATTTACAAACATGTAGCAAACGCACTAGTTGTTCATGCATGGATTTTCTGTATTCCGTATGCATTATAACCGTTGCTTTTCTTGTAAGGTGTGCCCCTTTTTTTGTGATTCAATTGTAATAGTTTTAAATCAGTTTTAAAACGGACTTTCCGTGTTGATCCTTCATGCGACCCCATATCAGAGATAGCTGGAAAGTTGCACTAAAAGAAATTTATATTTTTGTCAAAAAGCCCCAACGATAAAGACTGTTACTTCAATTCTTCATTAAACTCTTAATGTTGCTGGATCTCAAAGAAGAGTCTTCATCTAAAACAATACAATCCAACAAGAAATGTGAATAGTGTCATCTATATCTAGTGGTGTAGTACAAGAACAAAACCTTTACAAAGCCAAACTTAGAAACTTTCACAACTGCTTGTGAATGTTTTCTCTGAATTCATTACTGTATTGAACAACCTCTAACTGTAATTGAATGTGCAACAGTTGTAAAAAGAGTAAAACAGCCAGACTTACTTTTCATGTTGATGGTTCATAAGATTCCAACCTCATAGACGGGTGAAAAGTTGCTCTAAAAGAAATATCAATTTAGTCAAACATTCATATAGAAAGACAATTACTTTATTTGTATTATTATTTTGTACATTATGTATATTTTTTGTTTATATATATATATATATATATATATATATATATGATTTATTCCTGTATTGTTGATAGCTCTCAAAGAGTTTTAGCCTAAAAACAAAAGTGTGTGATTCTGGTGCAGTTAATGTTTTTTAGTAAATAATTTTAAAATGGCATGAGACTTACAAGTCAAACAGTCAAAATGTATCAAACAGAACTTGTTTGATATGAACAAAGTAATGAGTTCCAGGTGTGAAAATACACACCATGATCGTTTCATGAGAACTGCAAAACAACATGTTATCCTGTGGCTGTTAAACTCACGGGTGAATAATTCTGAAATGTAGCTTTGTCAAAAGAAAAAGTTTAGTCATACAATTCAAATGTTTTCTGATGTGATCATTATGTCACAAACAGAGGATCTAAAGTTTTCAAACAGAGTTTTCCTGTGCAAACGAGTCGTGTTCATTACAGTTTGCTCGCACAGAAACAAGGCTGGTCATCAGGATATTTAAAATATAATAAATAATGACAGCAAAAGTTTTGTTTAAATGTAACAGACAACATGCAGTGCTTTAGTGATGTATACATGTTTAAACAATGGGTGTTTTTATTTTTACTTCGAATTTGGAGTGAAACGTGCTTTTGTTTATTGAAACAAACACGCAAACTCCAACAGACAGACATGCAAACACGTACACAAACAAACAAACAGACATGCACACGCACACACACACACACACACACACACACACACACACACACACACACACACACACACACACACACACAAAACACAAACAAACAAACAGATACAAACAAAGACACATGGACGCACATAAAAAGACACAAACAAAACAAACAAACAGACACGTGCACACACACACACACATACACACATGCACGCACGCAAACAAAACAGACAGACACAGATACACACACACACACACACACACACACACACACACACACACACACAAACAAACAAACAGATACAAACAAAGACACATGGACGCACATAAAAAGACACAAACAAAACAAACAAACAGACACGTGCACACACACACACATACACACATGCACGCACGCAAACAAAACAGACAGACACAGATACACACACACACACACACACACACACACACACACAGACACGCGCACACACACCTACCTTTTGGGAAAAGCAAACAATTTATTCAAAAACTATTTTAAATCTTCTAAAACTGTGATTTTGTATAGTAACTTACACAAACCTATTCTACACATTTAAAGCTCTACTCTATTATATCTTTTGCTTGTTCATTGTGCAGTGTATGTGTA